>OY282588.1:37401983-38601983 GCA_958298965.1 Chrysolina haemoptera | reverse complement strand
TCTTGAAATATCTCTTCTATGAGCAAGAATTTTAAAATTTGTCTATATGCCGCGAAATCAACCTTGTTTTGTTTATGTTGAACGAAAGTACCATTATTCCCCAACGTAAATGTCGCATAAATTTTTTATGATGATTATTTGAATTGATGTGATACCGTACAATAAAGGTCTAAGTGCAGATCCCTGTGGTACACTCTACTAGTGTTTATGTATTGATATTATTACATTGAGTTTTTTTCCAATTATTCTGTAACCTTCTCCATCTCCTGTTATTAAGCGTACTATGTCTTCCGAACGGATAAATTGCAGGTTTTTTGAAGCTCATATACAAATATGAAATGCATGCATAATTTCGATCAAATCCCTCTGGTTCAATAAGCATAAAACAAGGCGTCATCAATCACCCGTACTTAAAAAACGAAATCTGTACTTCTACGGATACATTGGCGGGAATGCTCGAGGCAAAAACGACTTTACTTATCGACATCGACGATGAGAGTGAACTTGATCTCATTTAAATGACCAATATCTCGTGTGAAACTGTATCCGCATAAGGAAATTGAAAATTAAAATGGGATTGTACGTAACGAGTCAGGGAACCTAGCCAGCCGGTTGTTTTTATGTCGGTTTTCACTTTTTGCCGAGAACTAGTTGTGTTTTAATTCTTCTCGATTTATGATAGCGTCTTGAAGCCGAAGTACGGATTGTTGCGTAATATGCTAACTCATGGATGATCTTGAGAAAGTCATCAAGGCTGCAATTATAATAGTTAATATTTGATTCAGATGAAAAGTAGTACAGAAACTATGGGATATATACATCACTCGAAATACAATACAAAAACTGTATGAAGTATACGTAGGTAATCTTAATATTTAGATGTAGCCAATAGTAACGTAAGCATTATACAGAGTGTGAATTGAAAACGAAACAGTCAGTATTTAGATGCATTTTTGAAAAAAAATTCGGACATTAAAAACTGTTTTACTTGAGGATGTTATTTATGCACAATAGAAATATTGTTATTGAGTATCAAAAACGGTAAGCACTTATTACCGATCCAAGACAATTGACAATGGTCGTGCTCCCAAAACTCTTGCGAGAACTCCATATTGGAAACATCATTTGGAAAGCAGAACAACATCTACGAGATCAGTGGAAAGCGAGAAAATGAGAACCAATTGATAAGTGCAATATTTTTTTTTTGTTTTCTATGATTTTGAAAACATGTAAAATTGGTAGAAACATATTAAATATAGGGCTTCAGTGGAGTATAGCCAAACTCCGTTGAAACAAATATTCCACTGAAAAAATGGCTGATGTATTTTTCTATTTATCGTGATTATCAATGGAAAGGATGTACATATAATAATAACTCACCTGGCTTCATTCTGTTCTATTAACACTCATTTTTGGAAAATGAAATAATAAGGGCAACTCGAGTATTTGAGTAACAACTTCCTGCTCAGTTTACTTTTGGCAATAAATAGAATATATGATAATCCTTCATCGTGTTTGCATACGTGATATTTACATGCATCCGATTTGTTGATGCGTGAATTTCAACTTTCAAGTGTTTTCCGAAAATAAAGCAAATTCCTGCCTCACCTGTCGCCGTATCTTTACCTAGACACTCTTAATTAATATGATTTTCAAATTATATTCTCTTATCCACCCACTGACGTCGTAAATTTTAGCTCTCACGTCAATTATTATCTCATAGTCCGTGGACAACTGTCATGCGGTATACTAACACTTTCGTTCATTAAAACTGGTTCGAGATACCTGTTACAAAATTAATTAATTAAATGTCTCTCTTCTCTATCCTGTTTTTTTTTTCAGTCTCCTTGATGTCGTGTATTTCCTCTCTCTCTTTTCTGGCGCTGCCTTTCTCTCTCTTTTCATTATTTTATTTCTCTGTTTTTCTCTACCCGCTCTCATTTTTTCTCGTCTTTACATTTTATTTCCCCTCTGTCACTTCTCTCACTCTCACTCCTCTCACTCTCTCCGCTCACTATTTTCTTTCCCTCTCTCTCCTCTCTCTTCTATGTCATATCCTACCTTACGTACTTTGAATAACAATTAATCTCATTTCTATGAATGTGGTACTTTCCTTGAACTTGTATGAGTTCTTCAAATTGATCAATGAAATATATGTCTTGAAATGTATATCTCGCTTATCGTATGGTTTTTCCTCTATATTCCTAATCATTGAATATCTATCTCTCTATTCTCTGGGCTCTCTCTCTCTCTTCTATATATATTTTCTTTCCGTTTTCCTTTTTTTCTCATTTCCGTTCTCTATTTTCTTGCTCTATTTTATATTTCTTCGTTTTTTGCTTCACTATCATTCTTGACCTTTTTCTCTCTTTTCACACTTATCTTTGTTTATTTCTTTTCTTTCTTCTATACCCGTTCTTTTCTCTCTTCTTGCTATCCTCTCTCTTCTCTCTTCCGTCTCTCTTATATTTCGTTCTGTTTCTCTTTCTTCCTCTTCGCTTCTCTCTCTTCCCTGTCTTCTCTCTCTTTTTTCGATCTATTCTCTCTTCTCTGTCTTTCTTGCCTCTCTCTTTTATCTCTTCTCCCTCTTCATTCTCCTCCCCGTCGGCTCTCTCCTCTCCCTCTTTTCCCTCTTATCCCGCTTCCTCATCTTTTCCCTCTCATCCTTCTCTCTTATCTCTCTTTTCTCTCTTCTCTCTCTCCTCCCTCTTCTCCATCTTCTCTCCTCTCTCTCTTCTCTCCCCTCTCTATCTTCCCTCCCTTCTCTATCTTCTCTATATTTTCTCTTTATTCTCTCTCCCTTCTCTCTTTCTTCTCTGTCTTCTCTCTCTTCTCGTTTTTCTATCTTCTCTACAGGCTGACATATTTACTCCTTTATCTAAAATGAGGTCTATGATCTTAAAGTCACAGTCTCTTTATGAAGTGGCATTTACCCATGGACTATTAGGTCTTCAGATATCTAACGAAATAAATTCATGAATTAAGTTCTGCTCAGTTTGGTTGCCAAAGTGTGCTAGTAAAGCAAATGTAAATAACTGAATTCTAAAAACTACCACGGAAAAGCTCTAGTCGTAAATTCATATGTAAGTCGGCAAAAATAGGAAAATTGTTGGGGACTCAACCAGTTCCTTTTTCTGATCTGAAGTCAGTTCTGGAGGCGATTAGTTACCACTCACGTGATCTTTGGCGTTTGTCTACTCCAGCAGCTCCTAATTGGGATTTATCCCCTCCCTATTGCGTTTTGGTTTGAGGTCGATTGGCTCCATTATCAACATTTTTTGGTGATTATTGCCCGAGGCTTTTCTCCCAGGAAGATTGATGATGGTTCTTAACCCATTTCTTCGTGTCCTGCTTGATTTCTCCAAGTGGGATTCCACAGGCTGGTTTCGGTCCGATGAGAGTTTTGTTTGTTCCCCTGCTTGCTAAGACATCTGCGCTTACATTCCCCTGGGTGCCACTGTGATCTGGTACCCAGACAAGTTTCGCGTTGTTCTGTGTTCCTAGGTCGCTGAGGTTTTTGTGAATCACCCAATCTAGTTTGAAAGAAAACCTGCTTTTATTGCCGCCTGACCATGACAGAGAATGACTATGGGATGATTTCTAGGGCCCCTCCTCCTTAGAATATCTCTTGTGCAATTGGAAATAGCCATTACCTCGGCATGGAATATAGAGTCTTGAGTACCGAGGCTTGATTTCTCCCTGTATATTCCAGACCCTAATTCCATTGCTTGTTTCTGTACCAGATTTTCCCCTTTTGACACCATTGGTATGGTCTGTGATGTAAATTCCCCATCTTCTATGATGGTGGTGTATGTTCCATCAAAGGAGTAGGTTGGAGTCATTTTTCCGACGGTCCTTTTTTTTGATCTGAATCAGTTTTTTGAGGCAGTAAGTTTCCGCTCATGTAATCTTTGGCGTTTGTCAGCTTCTGACTGGGATTTATCTCCTCCCTATTGCGTTTCAGTTTGAGGTTGTTTAACCTTTTGGTTGTCTGAATTTGCCAATTCTTATTGGCATAGGTTACCAATAGGAATTGGCAGAGGCTAACCCCATTCAATTCGCAAACTTGGCCAGTGGCAGGTGCTGATATACCTTAAAACTGAGGAGGAGTTTTGTGGTAATTGCAATATGAGATTCCCCCTATAAAATAATGATACTAGAAGGCTTCATTTGGTGGGAGGTGTCGACATTTTATATTTATTACTGCTTTTGCTCAAAGATACATGGTTATTTTCTGATGAATGACCGAGTAAACTTGAAATTTCTCAGTTATAGCAATATTTTCTTACAACGACACACGGGACTCGAAGAAAATGTTCTGTAGATTTGCTCTTTGCTACACATGACACATTTTACGAACACAGCTAGATGCTGAACTCACAAGAACTAAAAATAACTTCCACCCTTCCAACTTTCCTCATAGATTCTGCGCAATCCGAAGAACAAACTCATCGCAAATGAATATTTATTCCCATGCTCTGTGCGGATGCGATTCTTTTTACTTCGATTCCTTTTCTCGTTTCACATGATAATGCTGATTTATTTTATTCCGTGCCGCTCGACCTAAAACTCGTATAAATGGTGAATATCTGATAGCCCGTTCTGTTTGCTCGAGGGTCTCTTGGGTTCTGACAGCCACCCACGCACGACTTACTCCTATAATGTTTATTTAATTGTTTTGAGTTTGTAGAGATATATCGGTATATGTCGCAAGGCACAGTATTTCACCTACTACGAAACTGGGTTTCAGCACTCCCACAACTTTGTTAGATATTTTTTAGGTACCATTTTTGCTACAAGAAAATATCTAAGAAAAATTTAATTTGTCCTTTCACTTACCGTTCCGAGAAGAAACATTTATACCCACCCAGACTTCACACGATAAATAGTGAGGACCTCGTCTTTCCTAGCTTGCACGAGTATATCGAAGTCAGTATGAATGCAAATTGAATATCTCAACTGTTATTGCCAGCTGAACGTACTCTGATTTCGATTCCACATCTATCCTGCAGAAGCCGCTCTTGTTGTTTTAAACCCTCTTTCTCCATTTTCAACTTATTTTTCATTAATAAATTATCGCCGATCCTCTTTGTTTTCGTCGCGTTCCATCTTCTTTTCATCGTGCTTCCACTAACACTGAAACATTTCAATGGTCTCTCTTGTTTTCTGTTGAATATATCTACCATAAATGTAAGAAAATAAAAAATTGCTCACGAATGTTTCTCGTACGAAAAGAATACGAAAAATGGGTCCGGCTCGTCAACCCCCCATATATTATATGTAAACCCCCCATATAAATATATATATAATATTTTTCTGGTCCGTCCTAACCAAAACGAACTAACTTTACATGGACACATAGGGGCGAGGAATTAAACAAGTACATTTTGCGAGGGAGTAATTTTTTTATCTGTTCTGACCAGAACTTGATGCAGGTATAAAGTATAAATTTCAGTGGCATTGTCAATACACTTCTCTTCAATATTTTTTTTTTCAAGGCAACTGTCCAAATGATTCAGTCCACTTTTTTTATGTACATTCACACCAATTTGTTCGAGAGGAAATTCAGAATTTGTTTTCTACGAAGGCGTAGAATGGCCAACAACAAAATATTTTTCGAAACGTTTGGAATTGCCACTTTGAACTGACAATTGTCACTTTGAACTGGCAATTGTCACTTTGAACTGACAATTGTCACCTTGAACTGGCAATTGGCACTTTGAACTGACAATTGTCACTTGGAACTGGCAATTGTCACTTTTAACTGGCAATTGTCACTTTGAACTAACAATTGTCACTTTGAACTGGCAATTGTCACTTTGAACTGGCAATTGTCACTTTGAACTGGCAATTGCCACTTTGAACTAACAATTGTCACTTTGAACTGGCAATTGTCACTTTGAACTGGCAATTGTCTCTATGAACTGACAATTGTCACTTTGAACTGGCAATTGTCACTTTGAACTGGCAATTGTCACTTTGAACTGTAAATTGTTACTCAATAAATATATTTATTGCCAATAAATATTGTTTTTTTGTCAATTAATAATTGCCAGTTCACTGTGCGCTGTTTAGAAATTCAGAATTTCGACAATGCTATGCAAATTTTTTGTCAAATGGATAATACAATAGTTTTCCATTTATGGTGCAAACTTTTTCACTGTATATGTTGGTGGGTAATATCACTATATGAAAAACAAATCGAATTTCACAAATTTGTTCATTTATTGGCTCAGTGATAGATTTATTGATATGTCCGATAGATGAACGGGAAAATTCCTCAATACAATGATTGTTTACCGCTGTTAGTTCTTGACATGGTACATGGTCTATTGTCAGGTTGTATTATAGGTTATCTAAATTACATATATGGTGTAACTGTTTCGATTTATTACAGATATCAGTTATGGGTTCTGTTGCGAGAATAATGTGGCGTAGTTTTAATTACAAATAATGTATATCAATAATGTGTGGGTGTAAAAAATGGCTTTATGCCGAGTAGTTTATAACAGCTGCTTTCATCAGTGAATAATACATACTCGATTTCGCCATTAGAGTAAGATGGAATCATGTACAGTTCGGCAAACATAGCTGAAAATGTGAAATTTCCACTTCTTACGCCAACGTTCATGTTGAGTGCCTTATCACTGAATATATTACGGACTATTGTCAATTGTACGACTAATGCGCATCAAAGGCGTGCATATTTTCACAGTTTCAGTTATGTTTGCTGAACTGTACATCTACTCTCACCTTGAGGTCAGGAATAAAATTAGTGAAAGTATCGATTCGTCAAAGAAATTGGTTATGACCAACCCGGATTTATAGCGGGGATTGGCGCAGTGGTTAGCGCCGGGGCTCGTGATCGAAAGGTTGTTGGCTCGATTCCCGGGCGAAGCAAGTTTTTTTTTTTCATTTTCAGATGTAAAAATCTGAATGATTGGATCTTGTCGCCGGCTGAAAATAATCCTCCACGATGCACTGTTGCGTTAATAATTAACAGTGCTGCTCCCAAGGTGGCGTATGGAGTTAGTAACAAGGCCTAACCAGAACACATTATATCCATAGTAATTAGACCATCAGGTCTGTTTGGATATTAAACATGAATAAAAAAAATTAAATAAAAATAAAATATGAATTCTTGTACAAAACATCTCATTGTTCTGTCAACAATTTCGTTATAGTTGTGGTCGGCAGAATTCGAAAGTAATCGAGTTCTTAAACATTCGTGTTATACGCAATGAATAAAAAATCTCATATACAGGATGTATCTTAAATGCTGTCAGTGATTTTAGGAGGTGATTCCTATTTTATGAAATGAAGTTCATATTATAAACATCATGTTTATGACATGATTACTAACTTTGGATCCTGAAATTAAAACTCAAAATCTAATTTAATGAGAAGAAGCCCCTTGTTACTACTGACAAACACAAAGTTTATTCAAAATCGGCCAAAAGAATTTGAGTTTTTATGAAAAACCGATTTTTCATTTTATTTGTACACTGTGTGTCGTTTCGTCCAACAAGAGATATAGGATAGTTTTTATCTCGATATGACATCATTATTTTTTTTTTTTGGCGTTTTGGCATCGACTAATTTTTTTTATTGCAAATTGAATATTTTTTATAGTTCAAGTGGGCGTGAGGTTTGGAACATTCTAGGAATGTCTAGAATATACGAGAGGAAACTCTAGAGTGTTCTCGTAGTTCCAGGAAGGTTATAAAGAAAATATTCTAGAAAATTGTGAAATGAACCGGAGAAGGGACTCCGGAAAGTTATAGAACGTATGAAGTTCTCGAATGTTCGGTTGCCAGGAGATTTGGAACTTTCTAGAAATGTCTGGAATGTACGATGGGAAAACTCTAGAATGTCCTCGAAGTTCAAGGAAGGTTTTGGAAAAATAGAATAAACCGTGAAATGAGCCATAACAAGGTTGCGGAAAGTTCTAGAACGTACTAAAATAAACTCGAGTGAAATTTTGTAGAGTTACGTCTCCATGGGAAGGTTGGTTGGAACTTTCTGGGAAATTCTGGACTATAAGACACAAAACTCTAGTTAGTATGTTCTCTTCTAGAAGATTGTGGAAAATTGTGGAATGAATCAAAAAGCTCCGGAAACTTCTAGAAATATTCCGGTAGCTTGCTTATGGCGTATTTATGATTAAGTCTGAATTATTTCGATTGAGTCGAATAGTATGAGATTTGAAACATGTTATTGGCTAATGGTACGTATTAATTTCCTTTTTTTCTTTTTCAGGTAAGTATCCACTGTAGCCCTATCAGTCTATACCCAAGGATGTGGTAAGGCGAAGGCGTTACTAATAATAATAATAATAAGTGTTTATTACTTTCTCTCTGCTTTTATACTTAACAAAGCTATGCTTTCAAGCAAATATTCCTTCCTGATATACAGAAGAAATGACTTTAAATTTTTTTTCATTTTTATTCTATATTTGGTATAATATACAGTGAGCACGTAAAGGTTGGAACAAATTCATTAAAAGCTTTATATGGCCATTAGGGAAAAAGCTCAGACAGGTTAATTTTATTTTTCAGTTGCGCATTTTTTGGTCTACTCATACATTTGATGACGTCATCATTGTTCGAGTTATGACGTAATTATAATTTTTTTAAAATGGCAATACCCTATTTTGAATATTAATTCAAAAAACGCATTTTTCTGTGTATGGGTGTCATACTCTTCCTTATGCTATACAGTAAGTTTCAAAAAGTTTGCACTATATGGGAAACTTTTTTATTATTCATTTATCAGAGAATTGTATTGTTCGTAAAAATTGACGTATTGCGAAAAACACGTATAAGACTTATCAAAATTCTAAATTTCCAAACAGTGTAAGGAAAGAACAAAAAATAGGAATTTTGATCAAGAGTAAACTACGAGAAAAACCACAGCAGTGCCTATTAGGGGTAATTTTTGGGGGTGAAGCCACCCTACTAACTTTAATGATGAAAGATCTTCCTTTCTTGTGTATACTCTCCGAGGGGGAAACTACTGTTTCATTAGGTGTACATCATAACATTTTCATTAATTCATTATTAATTTTAATTATTCGAAATGTCGAAAACTCGCCAGAAATTATTTCTGCGCAAAAAAAACCATTTGAAAACTGATTCAGAGCTGACCAACTTGAGAACGGTTAGAGATAGACGAATTCTGCGAACTCCAATCGATTTAGAATGGCCGAATTAGTATATACTGAGAATTTGAACGAAAAAAATCTACGGACAAAATAGTCGAGTCACTTTTCGAATTTCAAATTTTTGTCCCCGAACGTATTTTGACGTGCTGATTCCGAATCTTCGAGCGAAAATATCGAAAACTGATCAGAAATTTTGGCAACAAAACAACGATTTGAAAACTGATTCAGAGCTCACCAACTCGAGAACGTTTAGAGAAAGACGAATTCTGCTAACGCCAATCGATTCAGAATTGCTGAATTAGTATATATTGGGAATTTGAACGAAAATAATCGACGGACAAAATAGGCAAGTATATCATGATAAATCAATTTTTGAACTTTTTGAATTTTAATTTTTCAAATTTCAAATTTTCATCCCCCAACGTATTTCGACGTGCTGATTCCGAATCTTTGAACGAAAATGTCGAAAACTCATCAGAAATATTTTTCGCGCCAAAAAAACCATTTGAAAACTAATTCAGAGCTGACCAACTCGAGAACGGTTAGAGATAGACGAAATCTGCGAACGCCAGTCGATTCAAAGTGGCCGAATTAGTATGTATTGTTATTGTCGAGTCAATCAAAAGAAATATAAAATTACTCGAAAAAGTTGCAAGGGGTTCACCCCTAAAAATCATTAAAAGTACCAAGTTGTCACATCGACTTGAAATTCGCACTGTGTATACGTAAAATTTCATGCTCATTCAAAAAATGTATAATTTTCTATGGTCAGATATCAGATTTAGCCGGAAAAAGGAGTTTAAGATAAAACATTAAATTTTCTGAGATTTTTTATTTTTCATTTTTCGAATTTAAAATTTTTGGCCTCGGACGTATTTTGACGTGCTGATTCCGAATCTTTTAACAATAATGTCGAAAATTCATCAGAAATATTTTTGGCGGCAAAAAAAACATTTAAAAACTGATTTAGAGTGTACCAACTCGAGAAAGGTTAGAGATAGGCGAAATCTGCGAACGCCAGTCGATTCAAAGTGGCCGAATTAGTATGTATTGTTATTGTCGAGTCAATCAAAAGAAATATAAAATTACTCGAAAAAGTTGCAAGGGGTTCACCCCTAAAAATCATTAAAAGTACCAAGTTGTCACATCGACTTGAAATTCGCACTGTGTATACGTAAAATTTCATGCTCATTCAAAAAATGTATAATTTTCTATGGTCAGATATCAGATTTAGCCGGAAAAAGGAGTTTAAGATAAAACATTAAATTTTCTGAGATTTTTTATTTTTCATTTTTCGAATTTAAAATTTTTGGCCTCAGACGTATTTTGACGTGCTGATTCCGAATCTTTTAACAATAATGTCGAAAATTCATCAGAAATATTTTTGGCGGCAAAAAAAACATTTGAAAACTAATTCAGAGCTGACCAACTCGAGAACGGTTAGAGATAGACGAAATCTGCGAACGCCAGTCGATTCAAAGTGGCCGAATTAGTATGTATTGTTATTGTCGAGTCAATCAAAAGAAATATAAAATTACTCGAAAAAGTTGCAAGGGGTTCACCCCTAAAAATCATTAAAAGTACCAAGTTGTCACATCGACTTGAAATTCGCACTGTGTATACGTAAAATTTCATGCTCATTCAAAAAATGTATAATTTTCTATGGTCAGATATCAGATTTAGCCGGAAAAAGGAGTTTAAGATAAAACATTAAATTTTCTGAGATTTTTTATTTTTCATTTTTCGAATTTAAAATTTTTGGCCTCGGACGTATTGTGACGTGCTGATTCCGAATCTTTTAACAATAATGTCGAAAATTCATCAGAAATATTTTTGGCGGCAAAAAAAACATTTAAAAACTGATTTAGAGTGTACCAACTCGAGAAAGGTTAGAGATAGGCGAATTCTGCTAACGTTAATCGATTCAAAATGGTTGAATTAGTATGTATTGGGTATGTATTTAGAAATTATTTTATGACAAGGTACTAAAATGAACCTTTCTCCTGTTCTCCATATGTAAACATGCAATCTCCCTCAATTTATTTGATACCCGTTGTCGCCTACTTACACCAAAAATCATACGTGGACATAAGAGTTAAAATATGTCCATACAACGTATCCGCGTAATTGAATGGTAATTATCTTTCATTGCCCCCTAAAACTTTTTTATTATTTTTCATTAGAGATAATTACTTCACTGATTTCATTAGGTGTACAAAAAAATGACTAGTTATGTCCCCCTCGATACTCTCCAAATGGCAAAGCTCCATAATTTATTTTTTCTATTCGGCTATTTAATGAGAATAAATGAACTGAATGTGCTTGCTGTATTCCAAAATTGCCCTTTCCCACATGAAAAAATGCGGAATTTATTTTTCGTAATAATCGTTCGTAACGACTAAATAGTAATGTTCCCATTTCAATATATTTTATATTTAGTACGCACGATGAAGGATCACATCGGGAGGGATCATAAAAAAGTCGTAACTTTTGACCTATTTCGTGGATTGTGGTACAAGGCGGTGTTTGTTTTTAGCCTTGGCTTCTCCACCCATTCGAACCACGTGGACAATACGTAAACTAATTCTGTAGATTGATGTTTACGTTTTCCGAGTTCAGAGGAAAATGCTGGGGTCAATGTTCTGAAAAATGCTCGCGAACGTGATTCATGGAAAAGTAAGGAAAAATATTTTTTAATTTGAGAATTACATGGCTTACCAAAATGTTTAGTCATCACTTTCTGTTTCATTCAATTCGAAAAATGTGTGTCTTGAAGACTATGGAATGTATAAAAATATATAATGCGTATCCCAAATTGAAGGATCCAAACTCCTTTTGTAGTTTAATCGGTTCCCTCCTAATCTCCCTGGCCAACATTCACGCTACTAGATTCGTTCTTAGTTTAAAAAAAAATTGCCCATAGCTTTTGAGAATGATCCATCCTCTAGCCGTGATGAACAACTCTTCAGATGTGAACAACGATTACTTTGAGGTTTTGTACGATATGTAACAGTGCCGCTAGAGATTGATGAATAAGACAGATGCACCGAGTGCATTACTTTTAGAAGGCCTTGGTCGTCTGAATATTTGGTTGGTTATCGCCGTCGTTGTCTGATGGGTTGATGGGTTTCGTTCTAAAACATATACCCAAAATCTTGTTGAATTTTTATGGTTAGGGAAGAGTGTACAGTGAAGTATAACTGGGAGAGCCCGTATTCTTCCCCTGTAGTAGTATCAAGTGCCAAAATAAGGATGTTAAAAACATACACAAACACAGGAAAAGACTTTTCTCGCTCAGGGGCAATGGCCGAGCATTAGACATCCAAAAAAATCAACGGACGTAAAAGTCGAGTATATCATGATACATAATTTTTATTTTTCATTTTTCGAATTTCAAATTTTTGTCATCGAACGTATTTTGACGTGCTGATTCCGAATTTTTGAACGATAATGTCGAAAACTCATCAGGAATATTTTTGGCGTCAAAAAAACCATTTGAAAAATGATTCAGAGCTGACCAACTCGAGAACGGTTAGAGATAGACCAATTATGCGAACGCCAATCGATTCAGAATGGCCGAATTAGTATATACTGAGAATTTGAACGGAAAAAATTGACGGACATAAAAGTCGAGTATATTATTTATTTACCATACATAATTTTTTGCACTTTTTTATTTTTCATTTTTCGAATTTCAAATTTTTGTCCTCAAACGTATTTTGACGTGCTGATTCCGAATCTCTGAACGATAATGTCGAAAACTCATCAGAAATATTTTTGGCGGCAAAAAAACCATCTAAAAACTGATTTAGAGCTGACCAAGTCGAGAACGGTTAGAGATAGACAAATTCTGCGAACGCCCATCGATTCAGAATGGCCGAATTAGTATGTATTGTATATTTTAGTATGTATTGTATATTTCGAGTCAATAGAAAAAATATTAAAATTACTCGAAAAAAGTTGCAAGGGACCCCTAAAAATCATGAAAAATACTAAGTCGGCACATCGACTTGAAATTTGCACTGTATACGTAAAATTTCATGCTCATTCCGAAAATGTATGATTTTTATGTGCTCAGATATAAGATTAGCCGGAAAAGGGCGTTAAAAGTAAAAAATCCAATTTTCTGAGATTTTTTATTTTTCATTTTTCGAAATTCAAATTTTTGCCTTTGAACGTATTTTGACGTGCTGATTCCGAATCTTTGAACGAAAATGTCGAAAACTCATCAGAAATATTTTTGGCGTCAAAAAAACCATTTGAAAAATGATTCAGAGCTGACCAACTCGAGAACGGTTAGAGATAGACCAATTATGCGAACGCCAATCGATTCAGAATGGCCGAATTAGTATATACTGAGAATTTGAACGGAAAAAATTGACGGACATAGAAGTCGAGTATATTATTTATTTACCATACATAATATTTGCACTTTTTTATTTTTCATTTTTCAAATTTCAAATTTTTGTCCTCAAACGTATTTTGACGTGCTGATTCCGAATCTTTGAACGATAATGTCGAAAACTCATCAAAAATATTTTTGGCGGCAAAAAAAACATCTAAAAACTGATTTAGAGCTGACCAAGTCGAGAACGGTTAGAGATAGACAAATTCTGCGAACGCCCATCTATTCAGAATGGCCGAATTAGTATGTATTGTATATTTCGAGTCAATAGAAAAAAAATTAAAATTACTCGAAAAAAGTTGCAAGGGGTTCGTTCACCCCTAAAAATCATGAAAAATACTAAGTCGGCACATCGACTTGAAATTTGCACTGTATACGTAAAATTTCATGCTCATTCCGAAAATGTATGATTTTTATGTGCTCAGATATAAGATTAGCCGGAAAAGGGCGTTAAAAGTAAAAAATTCAATTTTCTGAGATTTTTTATTTTTCATTTTTCGAAATTCAAATTTTTGCCTTTGAACGTATTTTGACGTGCTGATTCCGAATCTTTGAACGAAAATGTCGAAAACTCATCAGAAATATTTTTGGCGTCAAAAAAACCATTTGAAAAATGATTCAGAGCTGACCAACTCGAGAACGGTTAGAGAAAGACCAATTCTGCGAACGCCAATCGATTCAGAATGGCCGAATTAGTATATACGGAGAATTTGAACGGAAAAAATTGACGGACATAAAAGTCGAGTATATTATTTATTCACCATACATAATTTTTTGCACTTTTTTATTTTTCATTTTTCGAATTTCAAATTTTTGTCCTCAAACGTATTTTGACGTGCTGATTCCGAATCTTTAAACGAAAAGCGAAAACTCATCAGAAATATTTTTAGCGGCAAAAGAACCATCTAAAAACTGATTAAGCCGATCAAAAGTTATAGGTATGGTAGAAGTGCATTCTTGCCCTGAATAGTTTTTATATCGCAATATGATTTGTTTGATTTTTATGGTCTGTAGCGCTAACAATAAAATTTTATTATTTATTTATCTTAACAAGAACACATCATGGATTTTCACGATTCCGACACGTGTGTAATTGGTTCAGTTCCTATGTACGCCACTGATAATGTACTACTCGTTAATTAAAAGTTCAATGAAAGCTATTACATTTTTTATTGAGTGATTTGCAACTTTTGTTTTTTGATTTACCAGTAGCTAAACGGAAAAAGCGTTCCGGTTAAATGAAAAACTGATCATGCGTAGGCCATCTACAGATTTTACGAGGTGTGGATGGATTCATTATGCTCCAAGCGGTATTCTCATTTCTAATTAAATTCCATTATTTATTGAAGTTTGAACAAATGATTTTGTTCGTCAGAATATAATTTGGAACTGAACTTGGATATTAAAAGGCAATTAGTCTACCGAAAAGCAGAGAAGTTTTGTATTTTTTTGTATATATTTGCATTTTCAATTATTTTTCACTTTTTAGTTCATGTCGGAAGGAAAGCGTGTTCTTTAAACTTAATTAATTTTTTTACCAAAAATTCGAAATTTCGGACCCCGAAAGCCTTCATACAACAGTTTTGAATCGAATCTGACCATAATGACAAATCTTGTCCGCCATCTTGGAGCCACCATCGTTAATTTATGAATTTTGACAAAAATTTCAAAATCTACGACCTAAAAAAAATACATATTAATTTTAAATCAAATCTTACCATAATCACAAATCTCGTCCGCTATCTTGTAGCCGTTATCTTGAATTTATGAATTTAGACAAAAAATTCATAATCTCTGACCGCGAAAACCCTTTCATATCAATTTTGGATCGAATCGGACCATTATCCCAAATCTCGTCCGCCATATTGGAGCCGCCATATTGGAGCCGCCATTTTGTTTTTTTTATATAACAAAAATGTCATATTGCATTGTCACTGGAGTTATTAACACATGCCAAATTTCAAATCATTCGGACGTCTGGAAGTGGGTGAAATTCAAATGACATTTTGAAAAACTAAAGAAACACGCTTTTGTAGTGATATAAATTAAAAAGCGAAAAATAAATTAATGTTTTGAAAATGAAGACACATTCTTGTATAGTGATGTGGAGTACAAATTTAAAAATAATCTTCAAAAATAAACTTCAATGTTGAAAAAGCGTGGGGTGCTTAAATCACAAATTTACGAATATCTTATACCGATAAAAAATAAAGATAACTGATGTCATGCACTACACGCTTTTTTAACATTGAAGTCAACCATTGAAGATTTTTTTTAACTTTTTTTTTTGTTTTTTTAAATATATTTTTTTCCAACAAAGTATTGTTAATCTATATTATTAGTTAGCAAGGAAATAACTGTTTGTTGTTCTGTCCTAATTTTATCGTCTGTTACATTTAAGCTGATCGGTTTTTCTTTTTGAAATTGCATTGTCCTGTAAATGGAACCCATTATCATCATTCAATGTTGAACTAACTGATCGAAAACATGAAAAAAACAAAACACGTTATGATATCAAAATTCAGTTTATCAAATGAATCAACGTAATATTTTGACAATTTCAAACATTGTCTTATTTGTCCCTCGGTCCTCGATTGGTCGTTATATTGTTATATTGAGTGATTTTGTGAATTATACCGTCTGTGGATTAAAATTCTTTCATAATTCTCGGATTTTTCTCTTTTCAAAACATCTACCTCCTCACTACTCGTATCCCATCAAAAGGTCCATTATTACGTCTGCATCAATAGAAATCATTATTCGTAAAGAACTGTCTGGGCCCAGACGTATTCATCTTTGTGAAATGTTAAAAATCGAAAAGGTTCCTTTTACGTTTCCACTAACAAAGAAGCAGGTCTCTGAATATGACACAGGTGTTCAGATGCATCTAAAAACTTCGCCTTTTGTAATGTGTGATTTCTATGAGAGTGATTGGTTGGGCGAAGGCCTCGATGGTGGTGAAGTGGAACTGTGATCCGACGGTCGGGCGGGCAGGTGGTTTTCGAAGGATATCGGATTAAAGCGAGTTCTTCATCGGTTATTCATTTTTTACTGTGGCCAGTCATTCAAAGGATGAATACTTGTATTGTTAAATCGAAATGGGTGCGTTGAATATGTCTTATTCTGACAATGGGGATTGCTATCCTTTTGGTTCAATAATCCTTACTTGTGTCTGGGGATCAGATTTTCAATGTTCTTGAACCCGGTGGTAGGAAAACTAACTTCTGATGATCTCCGTGACAGCAAACACGTTATACCGGGTGTCCGCGGAAAGTGGCTCGCTTCTATACCTCTTTTGGTTTTGCAGATATTGAAATTTGGAGGACCTGTATGAAACATAAAACTGTATTTATTGACAGGTTACTCAGATTCGTTCAACTTGCGGTCTTACCGGAAGTTAAATAAACTTTCGATTTTGAAATGAAACACCCGATATATTTTCACCTTTTTTGTTTCCATAGGACAGTCTGAATACAACTATGTATCACTTGTTACTTTTTGTGACCATATATTTTTTTTATGTTTAATTTTCAATCTAGAGGGCTATGGATACGTTCAAATTATTAATTTTAGTCCTAAAGTAGGTATTGGGAAAAAAACAACTTTACGGTTTTCGGTTAAAATGCATCTACTGTGTAAAATTTAACTTTTAATTTATTCCTACTACTTATTTCATTTTCGAATGACAACATACTTAGTGGCTGATCGGGTCAGAAATAAAAATTGAACGATTTGTATACGACTTAAAACTGCATTTTTTGACAAGTAACTCAGCTTCAGAAAGTTCTAACATTTTTGTTGAATATTTTAAGATATTTCCTAAAATGAAACACCATTTCAGATTAAAATGAGATTCAAATGCATTGGGTAACCTGCGACCTACATAACTGATAGAAAAAGGTAATTAAGGTGTATTAAAAATAAACATTACTTGCCGATAATCTTACCTTACTTCACCAAATATTAATTAGGAAATTATTGTGTACGCTATTGATTGAAAAATATGTTGATAATATCATTTATGCAAGGAGATATTAGGTTTTGGATTGATGGTGTTGTTATATCATTTGTGTTGGTCACAGGTTAGTCAATGAATTTTAATATTATTTTAATCTCAAAAAGAAAGATCTACCGTAATATTTTTAAGTTTGTTGACGAAAGTTTCTTCGAGACCTGATAGTGTGCAGTATCAAATTAATCGTAATGAAATGCTCTTTTTTTTCTGACCCGACGAGCCACTATGTTGCCATTTGAACAAAAATAGTAATGATAATTTAAAAATTACATTTTATCCAGCAGATGCATTTTTACCGAAAACCATAAAGTTGCATTTTTCCCAATACTTTAGAACTAAAATTAATAATTTGAACGTATTCATAGCCCTCTAGATTCAAAAATAAATTTAAAAATATTGTTGGCTCTGGCTCAAATCCCTTCATTGAAACTTTTAGTATTGTGTTGTTCTATTAAACTTACATTGCCATTGTTGTTCAAGCGATAGTGATAATGGACTGTCAATAATATTCAAGCGGTTCTACCTACCATTCAGTCAAACGTTTTGTTCTGTTGAAATCGCGACCAGTTTTACCAGTTATAAAAAAACAATGAAACAAATGTGGGTGGTAATAGAACCATTAATTTTCCTTGAGGCAATCATTTCTTTTGATTAGCTAATACATCTTTATAAGACCTAATGTAAATATAATCTGTATCTGATACACCGTAATTTTGTATGTAGAATAGGTGCACTCGGTCAACTTAATAATATCTTACGTAACAATTTCTTAACGCAGTATCCCGCCTGGGTACCATTGGTTTTTATGGAATTTAAAAATATCATTGAAGCATGTCAATCTTATTATTCTCATGCCTTATTTTATTTAGGTGGACAAATCTGAAAGTGATGTTCTGCGATATGGTTGTTGATCAGAATGGACGATAACAAAATAATAACTAAATGGTATAAAAAATCTATGAATAATAATCATCCCATAAATTATCACTATTATCATACTACTAAAATCAAGAATAATATGACCAACAATCAGAAAAGTAGGGTTGAGAAGTTTACTCGCCCTTCTTTGCGAATTGATTGTTTGAATGAACTCAAAGTAATTTAATTCAAGCTAAGCCAAACTATTTTCTTTTTGAAAGCTTGACTTCCAAGCCCAAGCCATGCTTCCATGATTCAAGCCAAGCTACATGGCTGAGTGAAACATTGGACACAATACATTCGAAATTTTACCGAAAATACCCGATTTCAATACAAAAGACATAGCAACTTCTAACAAAATCATCAACTATGAGTCTTCATATCACTTAAGCACGAACTTATCCTACTTCAAATATCTTGAAAACTGTTGACATTTTCGAAAATAAAACCTATCCCGAATATTGTATATAAAAAAAAAATAATAAAATTTGTTTTTACGAATCTCCCAGTTTACGTAAAGTGGATTCCGAACCACTTTAAGCTAGGTGAGGGCGGTGGGAATCGAATCTGAGCCGCCTAGGTGAGAGCGAACGCTCTTAACACCTCGACCACTTCGCTTCAAATGACATATCAAATTTTATCAAGATAAGTCGAGCGGTGATGGAGTAACTCTGTTAATACTTATCTTAGAGGATATATTTATAGGAACTTGATGCTGAGGAATCTACGGTCGGTGTTTGTCTCCTTCATTCTGGAACACCCTGTATATATGTTGGAGACTTGCCGACGAAAATTTCCTTATTATACAAGTCTAATTAGACGTTTCCTGATCATCAGATTAATTGGAAACTCGCATTTTTGTCTGCATTTCCAGCAGATGATAATACTAACGATTCCTTCAATCTATTTTCGTTTCATTCATAAATCCTTACAAATCTCTCACTCGTATTCGATAGAACTATCAGTAACACACGAAAAAAACAAGATAGTTCATAGCCGTTAAATGACGAGGTTGACTTCTTCCATGTGTTGATAACGACGCACAAGTCTATTTTAGTTGCAAATTCTCATGGACATCTGTGACTTGTTTACATGTTTGCAGAAATAAGAAAAGATCATGTCTTCGTTTCATTTTCCGGATCGGCTGAAATCAATCTATAACGTCTCATATTTATTTATTTATTTATTTATTTATTTATTTATTTATATACGGACATGCCAATTTACAAAAAACATAATTATTTAAGAGACAATGTTTAAGTTACAATCATAATCAACTAAAACTAAATTACAACAAATGAATGTGCCTCATTTGATTTTTGAATGAATATGTAGTTGTGTCGAACAAATCAATTGTTTCACAATTTTTATTTGCCAATTTAACTACCCTTGTAATTGACTCATTTTGGCCATAGTTTGTACTGTGATGAGGAACCATGAACAGTTCTGAAATTCTTGTTCTTCTAGGATTAACATTCAGTTTAAAGAGTTCAATTAAATTTGGACAACTTATAGCTCCATTTACAACTTTGTGCAGGAATCTCAGATCAATCTCAGCCCTTCGATGTTCCAAACTTGATAAGTTCAAAATATTCAAAATGTCAGAATATTCATAGTTTCTCCTCTGATATCCAAGTTTGTATGCGCATGACCTTAAAAATTTATTTTGGACTTTCTCAATTCTATTGATATCCGCCTGATAAAATGGACACCATATCATACAATTATATTCAATAACTGATCGAACGAGAGAGCAGTACAATATTTTAGAAGTGCAAAAGGAAAATTTATCTGAAGATCTTGCAATGAAGCCCAATAATTTAAATGATTTAGAAACAATGTTATCAATAAATGTAACTTTGGAATCAAATAATATGCCAAGGTCTCGAACACTAGCAGCCACTTATAAATTAACATTTTTCACTTGTTAAGAGTATTGAATTGGATTCATAATTCTCGAAAATGTGCGTTTTGATAACATTTGTTTGTATTGTTGTTTTCCTTATAGGTAAATATATTGATGAAATTTTGCATTTGCCTTTTTATTCTGTAGTTGTTGTTCATCATGACTTCCACAACTATACCATAGGAGCTTTCTTTGAATTGAAATTGACAAAATCGCTTTTGAGTTCTAGAGATGGCGCTCTATTTATATTTTCAGAATTACCATTTTGAGCCAAAGGTATTTTTTTTATTCAAACGGGTTAGTTAGCCTAACCACAAATCCGGTGCTTACAGGTGTTCCTCCGTTTTGAAACGAATCGTAAGTTTGGCTCTAATATTTATAGAGCACAACCAAAAAACTAACAAATTTAATTCAACCATGGTAGGCGACAGTAGTTGTTTTCTGTTGGGACTTGGCCACGAACATTTTCCTATTGTTCAGATTCATGCGGATATTCTCTTTTTGCTATATTCGTTTTCTAGTGATTTTATTGGAAGGCAGAAAGGTATATCCAGAGATATTGGTGAAATATGATGAACACATGTGATTTTTCGACTTTGCCTTGGATTGAATAGCTGTCGGCAACTTACTTATAAGTTTTTTTTACCTGACTTGATACAAAATCATTGCAAACTTATAGACTGTCACACTGTTTGGATTCCTTCACTAGAGAAGAAACTTTGCATGATGAAGAGAAAGAGAGACCTACTTGTGCAATTGTATAGAGAAAACGAAGAGCACGAAATCCATATCAATTCAACCAGAAATTCTAGTGATACATCTGCACCGTTTCTCTCAACGAGAAGATTTCATTGGAAAATTAGTTATGATCGATTTTCCTTTAGAAGAATTTGATATGACCAACTATGCTGCATACTCCTTATTGCTATAACTTCTATTAGCGGACACTACACATAGCTTACTGTAAACAACAGGAAAATGGCATGAGTATAATGACTCGCGTGTGTCCCCAATTGCTCTGGATTGACTTGTGAGCGGTGACTCTTATGCCCTTTTTTATGAGTCCGGCTCATAGCATCGCTGATTTGCACCGTGAACAGTTGTGTTATTCCTACATTTTCACTTTATATTTTATATCTCTTTATTATTAAATATATAAATTTTTTTCTGATTTCAACTAATTCAAGCATATATACCTACAATCGCGAATTCTTCTTGATGGAGTGCGATCATTGACGACACCGCAAATCATAATGACTGTGTTCTCACGGAATAAAAGTTTTATCGAAATTTAAGGTTTACGTTTGTTTTCATTTGCAATATTTTCATTCAAAATTCATTTAACTCCGTATCACAAGTGCCAGAACAACAAAAGCATAGAGAAAAAAAATGTATGCCATAAAATATATAGGAGGTAATTAATGTTCATTTATTGGTGACCTTTTTTCATTTCAATATTAATATATTTGTGGATCTGTAGATGAGTCTTGATGAAATATATGTTGAAACATCATAAGGCGAAACAAATGAAGATGATAAACAGAGTGCGACTGAAATAACAGCTGAAGACTTTACCTAGCGTTTATAAAAGGCAAAAAGCAGGTGCATCCATTAGAATTAGAAGCAACTTCATTCTCCATCTCACATGTTATAGTGTATTTACATATCAAATACGGACTGACTGAATACAACTCTGCGAAAATATTTCGTTTTATGTCGTGTCAAATGATGTTTGAACGACCAATAGCGTTCCGAGAATTGGCGATCACGTGGTGGACACGCTGCAAGCATGAATTGTTTATTGTTTACATCCGAGAGGATAGCTCGAACGGTAGAGCGCGTGGGTCATCGATATCTCGAGCCAAGCAACGCTATGTGAAGTTATGGTTTGGATGGAGATTTACGGACGACCTTCTTTCGAGATCTATTATCCTCGACTCGTGCTAGGAATCGCACGTTAAAAGGTAAGACCTCGTTAATCCTTAGCTCGCACAAGTTTCGACTTTTGAGGGCTGTCGTCCGTAAGGGGGCGACAGCAGGTTAACGGAAATAACAATTTAACAATCGTAACTATTTGAAAGGTGAATATACTAGATCAAGAATATAGAATATTTTCAAATGATGTGCCCATTTCTCTGCATCATTCTGGTGTTAGTGCTCCCAACTGATTAACAACGTTGAATTTTTCGTAGAAAAACTGTTACTTTCAATCACCAATAACACAAAAAATATTAATTTTACAAAAAATATTTGGTGCACTTTTTACTTAGAATAGGTTGTTCCATTGATTGCTGTGATTAAAATGTGATGAATTTTTTTTTATAATTCCTAGAATAAAAGCGCCCTTCGGAATAATATAGATTTTGATCCTTGAGATATTCCTCACCTACTGTCAATATTTCAAGTAAATCGATGTAGGACGAAATTTTCTGGTATAGATCTTCATTAAACTAATAATTATAACAAATCCAAGAGTTTGTCTTATCACAAAGACTCATCCTTTGCTCTAAATGTAAACTTTTTTGTAAATGTTATATGTAGAAATTAACCATTCAACAACAACAACAACAGTTTATACATCAATTTTTCGTGCTTCACAATCAGGGACGAATCCGGCTTTGAAATTTTTTTAGCCTGCATGCCAAAATTTACTTACTGTCTTCCAACTTCGGAGTTTAATACTTTCAGTAAGTGTTTCAGAGCTTACCTCATATCGAATAGTCATCCAATTTCAGAATCTAAAAAAGTTGAATATATCCCATGATCACTTTCTTGTTCTGTATACTCCAAATCAATGCTTTAAATGGTCGACACCGAAAAAAATTGATTCAGTCCTTGATTATGAATCAAACAAACCATCATCGATTCAGCCAGCTGTAAAACCAAAAATTCTTATTTTTATCGCACCAACAATCTCGAGATCCGCTTCAATGCTTACACTTCATGGTTTTTAATTTCAACATCGTCAAAAACAATAGGATATCGTCGGAAATTCGAAAAAGTCGCACGTTTCCGGTCGATTACGCTCAAAGTTTCTCTTCAAGCAGACAAAAGCCTTAATTACAAAACTCGGAGGTGTACGAACTCCACTTCCATTGTTTCATTATTAAATATTGACTGTGTTGGGCAATGCAGGCTGTCGTCTGTGCAAGGTGTGACAGATAGTGGGTTCAGCATATACGCAGGATTTATGAACGGTTTTCAAAAAAATTAGCTAATCAAATATTGATGTATGCTAATGGATGAATGTGGTTTGGGAATTGAAGAATTTTCGAATTTGCATACCTATTATACATAGAGAAATCTGGACAGTTATATGAACATTGCAAAAACTCGAGAAACATAATACTATACTATTACCAGAAACTATACCGTTCACAGCATAATTCGATAATTTCTGCTTTCTGGTGTTCGTTCGAGTCACTTTGTTTGGTGGTCTTGAAAGAGTTTACATTTTTTAGAATATTTGTCAGTTGATTATTGAAATTTTCCTGATGGTTTTCTTCATTTCAGTATGAAAGGCTGAAAGGCTGAAAGAAAAAAAAATCTATAATAATTGTAAAAAAACTCATTGTAAAGTGTGTTGATTCATTTAATAACACCGAATTCTCTGAAATTGGACACACATATCAAGAACTAATGGCAATACAACATTAATATTTGCAGGTATTCAGTCAGGTCAGGGAGAAAAACTCTTCTTTACTTTCCCAAGCTTTCGACAAATTTATTGTCTTTATCAAGGCTTTATCATGGTTAAAAAATATCTAAAATGAAAAAATGATATGAACTTACATGAAAAATTAGTTAAATTAACGAATATAATATCATGTATATTGAATATGTCGACATGATACGTACAAAAATGTCACACTGACAGACGTTATCATAGAAAGAATATGGAAGTATTTTAGTTGGTTGTACAAGGGTTTTTTTAAATTTTTTTTATTAATATTTGTATAAAAAATCATTTTGTAAGTACATACGAGTAAATTTTGCTGAGTTGGTCGATGTCAGATCTCTTATTAATACTTTTATTGTCACTGTTAATTGCAACCATTTCTAAGAAAAGTCTTTTGTTAAATTTTGTTCTTGATTTATAATTATTGCACCATCATAATTCATTATATGTATTGTAAGGATATTTCTTTGTGTTATTTTAATATTGAGTTCACATTGATAATTTTGGGATGCAAATTTTTTATGAATGGTATCGATCCGAAAGTAATTATATTATTGGAATTTGGTATCTGTATTCACAGTATTATTAGAAATTGTATTATATCATAATTTATTGAGTAAGCTATTAAGATAAGAATTGTCTCTCAATATTTCGTATAGTTTCTTTAAATTTTGATCTAAAAGAGATGGGTGTACTATTTTATAAATTCTATTCTTAAATTCCAAAATAAAATTCATTTTTGTTTTATAATGTTATCTATAATGATAATAATAATAATTATAATAATGAGAATTTATAATTTAAATTTTCACCCACTTCCAGTCGTCTGAGTAATGCTGCTTTGACGTTCGATATTTAAATGATTGTAGTTCGTATTAGATTGCCCAGTTACTGAAGTATTATACTAACACAGAGCCAGTTTCTTTATTTATTGCCAATTTGGCATAGATTCAACTAGATTCTAACATGTTCATAATATCTGCTTATACAATCAAAGAATGCCAGTAATAAATAATATATCTGAGCATCGCAGAATCCCAACAACAATTAATTTGAATAACAAACTACGAACGAATATGAAAGCCACACCTCGAAACACTGTTTAGCCATAATCAGCGACTTAAAATATAACTTCTTGAATGAAACGCAATTTTCATTCATGAAAAAACGAACTGTATAATAAACATATCAGAATAAAATTATAGTAAAGTGTTTGTATGTGTGGCCGGTGCGGATAAAAGTTGGTTTAGAAATAATAATCAATGAATTTGTAATTGTTCAATAGGCATTTTCGTGTAGGTTAAAATACACAGGTGCGAGGCGTGTTTAATTTTTCTACAGCTCAGTCAAGCTTGTTATGAGGTGCTGCTTTAATAACAGGTGCCAACATGGAAATACTTTGGATTTTTCATGGTTATTCATTAGTGGTGTCATGCCGGATGTTGCTACCTACGATTTGGAATAATTCTTGACACCGGTTCTCAATTCACAAATTATTACATGGGTCTCCAACTTTACCGTGATATTATCTGTATAGGATAGTGTGCTATAATTCATTTTTTAATATTCATGGTGTAATCAAAAATGGATTCTTGACACATTCTGAAAATGAAAAAATGTTAATCCAAAGAAATCTGTACAAGTAATGCACTTAACTTCACTGAAAGCCAGATTACTCAAACGGACATTTTTAATGAAATAAGTGCACTGAAGACTAGTTTCAGTTCTGGACCAGATGGTGTGCCATCACTTTTATTGAAAAAATGTGTGTGTACCCTGAACTTTCCACTTTTTTTATTGTTCAATTTATCTCTCAGAAATGGTGAATTTCCCATGTTCTGGAAAAACAGCTTTATCAGACCTATCCACAAATCAGGTGATAAGAGCAATGTTAAGAGTTATAGGGGCACAGTCACAAATTTGCTGACCTATCAGAAAGACATTTTAAATGCGTTTGAGAAACGGTATCAAGTTCATTCAATTTATACAGATTTTTCAAAGGCGTTTGATAGAGTTAATCATGAATTATTAATTCGAAAATTAGAGTCTTTTGGTTTTGGGGGTAGTGTTTTGGGTTGGATTAGCAGCTTCCTTACAAATAGAATTCAGTGGGTGAAAATTAATAATTACATATCACATACAATTGAAGCCTGTTCTGGTGTTCCTCAAGGTAGTCACTGTGGACTATTACTCTTCAATATTTTTATTAATGATCTCATTACATATATTACTGACTCAGAAGGATTGTTATTTGCTGATGATCTCAAGCTATACCGAGTGATTGAATCGTATGTTGATTGTTTGAAACTTCAAGATGATGTAAACCATTTAACTAACTGGTGTAGAAATAATTGCTTGGAACTAAATCTTGACAAATGTCTAGTCATGTGTTTCAACCGTTCTCAGGCACCAATCACATTTGAATACTGCATAAACTCTTTGCCTTTGAACCAAGTTGATGAAGTTAAAGACCTTGGTGTTATATTTGATAAAAAGTTGTCATTTTCATCACATATTAATAAAATAACCTTGAAATCACTTAAACTTCTTGGCTATGTAGGTAGGATCGCTAAAGACTTATCAGCAAACACAATGAAAATTCTGTATTGTTCATTAATTAGGTCACACTTAGAATACGCATCCATTGTATGGTGTCCCTCTTACTCAGTGTACAAAACCTCACTGGAAAGGGTTCAAAATAAATTTTTGCGGAGTGCTGCCTACAAAATGGGCTTTCAAATGGACCGGCGACATAACTACACTGATATTCTTTCTACACTACATCTCACCACATTGGAAAACAGGCGGACTCAAGCTGACCTCATATTTCTATTTAAATCACTGTCAGGTCAATTTAATTGCCCAGAACTTCTCTCTTTGGTTGGCCTGAGAGTCAAGCAAAGAGTGACAAGAGATGATAAAACTGTTTTCGTAGAGAATTCACATTCAACCAATTATGGATTTAATTGTCCCATGTCAAGAATGTTACATCATACATCAGAACTTGATTTTTTTAATAATTCCGTAGAGGCCTTCAAAAAGTCTGCAATCAATCATGTATTTTATTTATAGATTTATGCCTTGTATGTCTGTTAGTTTTTAGTATTTAGTGTTATTTTTAATTGTTTTATTTAGCATTTAGTTATTTTACAACGTTGTAACTTAAGGTTTTCCCGTTTATATCAAATAAATAAATAAAAGAATAGTGAGGAATCACACTGATCGACCAGGACCGACCGTCCGCGACCGTCCACCTACGACCAAAAGTAGAAGTAGATCAATGAAAACTTTCAAAGTGACACTGATCGACCATCCACGACCGACCACTAGAATAATTTTGTAAATCTGACATTAATTTGACATTCGAAAGGTTATGTGAATTGTCTGTTCATTTATTGAAAATAAGTTAAATTCATAATATCAATAGTTTTTAACAGACATTTTATTTTTCCGGTAGGAAATATACCTATTTACATGAGTTTTGTTGAAGTCAAAAGTTCATCATAAATGTGTTTCAAAATGACATTACGTCAGGATAGTGTCCGACCAAAATTTCCAGCAGACTACAATTTCGAAAATGGTCTTTGAAAAACGGTCGAGGACGGTCAATGACGATTGTACAGTGTGAGTTGTGCGATAGGAATATACGTGTTGGAAATTTTGGTCGTAGGTGGACGGTCGCGGACGGTCGGTCCTAGTCGATCAGTGTGATTCCTGGCGTAGAAGAGCAAATTAATTAATTTGCCCGATAAGTTACTGCGTTCACGAGACTGCTGTCTTGAATGAAATTAATTTTTGTCATTAACGTACCCTACACTGAATTTACCTATCTGAAAAAATGAGATCAAATTAACCAAGAATACTTCTTTTTTGAAAAATGTTGACGTTATAAGAGTACTTTGATATGGCATCTGAAGCCGTTGGAGTAGTCCTTGAAGGTTTTGGGAGAACACTTGTTGCAATAGAGAACTTTCACTCTGACGATTGTCACAAATATCAAGTTTTATCGTTTCTGCTGTTTTACGTTTGCTATTTGGATTATAGTTAGGTAAGAAGCTCTGTCGCCCAGGTACTAGATCTATGAGTGTGCCAAATCTTATGACCTGAAGCATGGGACGCAGAAAGGCATACGATCCTTTAGTGAAGTTTATTGGACCCTAAGTACACTGGTATTAGTAAGTATGGATGGTGCCCCATCTTTTTCTGCTACCACAAGGTGTTCTTCTTCAGGAGTTTTAGGATTTTGAAGGGGTCTACTCGTGGTATTTCTCCCAAAGTCAGCTGGTATGATCCCAGTATATTCAATCTTGTATGATGTACAGCGTAACACTACATCAATATTTGATGGGGTGTTTCTGGATTTTCCCCACAGAATCTGCAGGTGCTGTCCTCCTCTAAGTCTAGCTTCCTCAGGTGTTCTTTGAGTGTCTTTAGACTAGTTTTGCTGAGGTTAATCAGTATCTTCGATCTTGCTCGGTTGAAATTATCGAGGATATCTTTGGCCTGCCTCAGCCCTGGAAGTCTTAGCCAGTATGTTGCTCTCATTGCTTCTTCAGCTTTTTTGTCCGCAGAATGGTTCTGGCCCGATCAATGGCGTTGATGCGCCTTTTCGTGACAGGATGTCTGCTTGTTCATTCCCCTCCACTCCGACATGCACCGGGACCCAGAGGAGGGTCACCTTGTTGTTCCTGCCTAGATCATTAAGTTTGTCTAGGCATTCCCAAACCATCTTCGAGTTTATGTCAGAAGAGCTCAACGCTCTGATGGTTGCTTGACTATCGGATATGATCACGATTTCCTTGATTTCCTTGTTGAGGTTGGACTGAAAGCATCTTTCTATGGCGTGAATTTTCGCTTGAAAAATACTGGGAAACTGGCCCTTGGGTTCCGAGTATTTGGTGCGAGGCCCAAAGACTCCTATTCCCTCAGGAGGACCCGTCCGTGTACCATGTTATGGTATTCTTTCCCAGTGCTCGAAAAAATTTATCGAAACTAAATTTCCTGGTAATTTCGTCAGTTGGGAGATCGGCAAGGTGTGCACAGTCGGTGGAGGTTGAACCCCTGACACCGTGTGCTTTCCCTTCGAGTCTGACTTAAGCCAACCTGGGATTCGCTTTCCAAGCAGTTCTCCTCACCATGATATGGAGAGGAGTGAGGTCCAGAATGATCTCTATTGCTGCTGTTGGAGTCGACCTCATTGCTCCTGCTATACAAAGACATGCTAGTCTTTGCACTTTCTCCAAGATTTTCTTTGTTGTGGAGCGCTCGGTGCCACACTACTGCTCCGTAGGTGATCATAGGTCTCACTATCATGATGTACATCCATCGCAGTACAACCCCATGTTTCTCCTGCATTGTTCCTGCACACCATCAGTGATGATTTTGCCTTATTAGCGATCTTTTCTACGTGTTTCTTCCAGAGAGTCTAGGGTAAGTCTAGATACTTCACATCTTACTGCCATTCTAAGTGTGCTCCGTCGAACAGTCTTCAGGTGCTGAAACTTTGTTCTTCTAGTGAATGGTACTACTGTGGTTTTTGATGAGTTAATTGTCAACCCCACCGAGAGGCACCATCTTCTGGTTGTCTCTAGCTCACTTTTTATGAGATCGCAGAGGGTCCTTCGATTTTGCCTTTGGTCATAATGACTATGTCGTCCGCATATCCAAGGCGAGTGACACCATTCCCGGTTCCCAGTAGTTCGTCTACTACGAGACTCCACATCAGAGGTGATGGCACCCCTCCTTGAGGGCACCACCTGTTTGTGCTGATCCGAAAGCTGCTCTTGCCCACTTTCCTTTCAGCAGATCCCTAAGTACACAAACAGAGAAGTTTTGCTTATAATAAAATACTTTTATAATACATTTTTGTCTAATTTCGTAGTACTCCACTTTTGAATTGGTCACTCCGTATATCTCGATTAAGGAGCGCCAACATTTTTTCTAGATCAAAATTATATCGATTATTGGCGAAATTTCGTGTATCACAAAGAGTCTTAGTTTCGACTACCCCTGTATGGGAATTCCTGGAACACACGATCACGAGATATATATATATATTTTTTTTCATTCAACTTTGCACATCCTACAACAAACATCCGTTCTAAAGTAAACAAAACAACCTGAGTCACTAAATTCATTTCGTTTATACTTCTGCGAAGGAATTCATTATTTGCTGAACATATTGCGTTCGAAGCGGATTTCATCACACATTTGCATATAAAAACACTTTGGCAACGTCTTCTGAAGATCGGAATACATTCATGTGAGTTTAGTAATTTCCGATTGGCATATTTCATAGCTCACCTGTGTCGGTGTGAACACGTTTAACACACTATATCATCACATGCTGTTCAAACCGTGAGAGTGTCTTTGTCTGAATTGTATGTTTAGGTTACAGGGCGATTCGTTCGTCCAATTTGGTCCTCGGACATTTCATCCAGGTCAATTCGTCCTCGGAAATTCATCATTAGGTCATTTCGTCCTAGGAAATTCATCATTAGGTCATTTCGTCCTCGGAAATTCATCATTAGGTCATTTCGTCCTCGGAAATTCATCATTAGGTCATTTCGTCTTCGGATATTCATCATCAGTTCATGTCGCCTTTGAGACTTGTGAAGAGTATATTGAAATGTCTTTCCTCGTGCAGATGGTAAGAGCGTAACAAAACATAATTCATGTATAATTGGAAGAAAAATTGGGGAGACCTGTGCCCCTCGACTAAGTCAGAATTCCGATTCAGTATCTCAGAATTAGCAATCCGAGATACCAAGTCAGAATTTCGAATTCTTATCTCAGAATTAGCTAATTTTGAGATGCTGTCAGAATCCAAAATTAGCCAATTCCGAGATACCAAGTTGGAATTCTGACTTAGTCGAAATTCTGACTTGGTATCTCGGAATTAGCTGTTTTGGAATTCTGACTTTGTATGTCGAAATTACCTAGTTTCGAGATACCAAGACAGAATTCTCAATAAGTATCTCTGAATTAGGTCATTTTGATATACTCAGTCAGAATTTCAACTTATTACAAAAACAAAACAATAGTTCCGAGCCACCAAGTCAGAAATTCGACTTGGTATATCAATACTAGCTAATTCCGAGATACCATGTCAGCATTTCCAATAAGTATATCAAAACTAGCTTAAATCGAGATGTCAGAATTTCCACTCATTATATTAGAATTAGCTAAGTCGGAATTCAGAAAGATAATTGCTAGACACCAAGTCGGAATTCTGACTTAGCATTTCGGAATAGGCTAATTCTGAGATACCAAATCGAAATTTTGACTTAGTGTCTCAAAATTTGGCAATTTTGTCGAAATTCTGACTCAGTCAGATACTTAATCGGAATTTCAGTCTCAGAACTTGCTAATTCTCAGATTCTGAGTCGGAATTCTTATTTGGTGACTTGGTATTTAGGGGATATAAATATGGAAACCATTTATAAACACATACAAAAGCAGTGGTTCTGAAATGGACCCTCGAGGGACACCGTATTGTATATTAAGTGAAGATTTTTTTATCCGGAAATGAATTAATTGGACTTGCACAAATAATATTATTGTTTTCGAACTATCTGTGTCAATAAGCGAGGTAGTTGAATATTTCTTTTTTAATACAAATTGTTCTTGAAGAAAGACATTATCTGCTTCAAAATGAAATACATTTGAATAATCGTGGTGATAAGTCAATCGATCGTCTTCATTAGAGACCGGAGTGAAACTGGCAAGACGACATTTCTAGCAAGACGAATGGCGCTACGCTTCGATAAAGTCGTGCTTCGTATCGGGGTAGCATATGGATTTTCATTTTATCACGTTTATTTTCGTCTCTGTTGGTGGAATATTTTCAACATTCACATTCAACGTATTCAGCACATAATTTTTCTTCATTTTCTGTTAAAAAAAAGATGGCAATCGAACTCAAAAACATATTTTTCAATGAGTGGAGGAAAGCGGTCAAATGAATGCGACAAAACCAACATTTACATTCAACGTATTCAATATTTCATTTCTCAAAATTTTTTGTGAAAAAACTCCCCAAAAAATTTTTTTTAATTATTCAATATGTTCTATAATTTTCATTTCTGGATGTGCAATTATCATCGAAACCATATTTTCACAAAAGTATATAAATAATTAAGATGAATACCATTACCAGCAAGATATCAATAAAATCACATTCACAGTTTGTAAATTTACGTCGATTTGTTATAGTGTAGTTTCGAAAAAAACATTCGATATGAACTTCCATGAACTTTCATAAAAGGCAACTGGCAATATCGAAATAGCATTTTCAGGCGGGAAGTAAAAACCCTGAACCCAGCAAATGGCCAGTCAGTGTGAGAATGCGAAGAATAAAACCAGAAGATGTAGGCATTGTTACGTCGAGATATCCTTTTGAATTTTAAACTAGTCCGGCCTGTTTCTCTTTCCTTATCCGATCGTAGATCACTGGCACAGGCATACAACATACGTGAGCGCAACTGAAAATAACGCACGCGTTTGAGGCCTTTTTTTTGTTGTTGTTTTCATGTTATGGTCAACAGCAACCGTTTAGATAATAACCTGTCCGCGTTTTATGGTCAAACTACGGGCAATTTTTCTTTTTATGGGGACTTTGATGGTCACATTTTTTGGAGAAACTTCGTAAGACTGGAATGTTTTTTATGGTCATAATGTGAAGTATGTTTGGAGTACAACGTGTTGAGAATAACTTAAATTATTCCAGATTTGTTCAAGATTATATCACTACACTAAATTCACCCTGCATTAAAAATTCTGTGAGAAAGTGTTGATGTCAGTATTTAATTTTCCTCCTTGAATGCGATAATTGCGTTTTTTCACCTATTTATTGACACAAAACCGAAGAATATTGAGTGCAATGCAATGCAATACTTAGGACAAAAAGACACACAGTCTGATACTGCTACTTTGTAAGTTTGCGTGAGTCAGAACACAATCGACCATCTCTTCAGCTCACTTCGTACATGAAAAAATGATCCAAGATGTTCGGAAACGTCAGAAAATGTTATTTAAATTTTGTAAAAATATTCGTGTGCAAAAAAAATTACAGTTTTTTCAATTAAAGCTCGAGTGGTATTAGGTAAGAAAATTTCACACCGAAATGTTAAAGAATAATGACGTTTTTCTGATGGTTTTCAAATTTAAACAGTAGGCTTTGTATCCTAATTCAAATGGATGCGAGGTATCAAAAGAGAAGAGTATGGTGTTTTTATGATGTCTCGTTTTGGGGAGAACCAGGATGTAATTGGAAAAGAAATTCAACATCTGATATCGGATAATACAAAAAAATAAAATCAAAGACATGCATTCAGAAGCAATTATTTATAGAATTTTGTAAAGGCCGATTCAGATACATGTGTGCCCACCCAGGGTTTTTGACCCCGCATGATAAATTCCTCCAGTATGATTAAAATTAATACTTCTGAACCAAATAGAGTATGGGAACTATCTTGGCATAATGGTCAAAAATATTTGCTTGTAAATTGTACGTGCTTGAAAACCCCGTTTTTCGTGCAACAAGCCTATTAACTGCAAGACAGTTCACAAAGTCATATTTTCTTTGGTTCAGAAGTATTAATTTTATCAATATTGGGGGAATTTATCATGCGGGGTCAAAAACCCTGGGTGGGCACCCATGTATCGGAATCGGCCTTAATGAGGAATCTTATAATATCACAGACACTACAATATACACGAAAAGTTATCTGTTGAACAACTGTCAAGTATTCTAGAAGATTATTCATTTGAAATGCGAAAAAAATTTGAGAAGAGTACAAAAAAACTAAGGTGGAAATCAACTGCTAATCAACTACAGGAAATGTATTGCGAAAAATATAAATTTGAATTTAATCCGTTTCCCAACATTGATTGTCCAGAAGGTCTTCCACGTAAGTTTTTTTTATATTTCTTGCCTGAAAAAATAGTAGTTTACTAACAAGTGCGGAAAGTGATACTTTTCCGCACGCAATTGCAGATGGCCAAACGACGCGTTAGCGGACTTCGGTCAGAAATCGCGTGCGGAAAAGACACTTTACGCTCGTGTTAGGTACACTATTTTTTCTACTAGCGGAAAAAACACCCAAAAGTTAACATAAAGAACATTTATTATTAAATATATATTAAACTATACAACCATACTTTGAAAGATTTCTATTTTAACCTTCTGCGACGCAAATGTCAGTATAATCCGCAAAAACTAAACAAATCTACTTTTCCGCACTAAAATGTTTTTTCGCCCCTAAAATAGTGCGGAAAAGTGACTCAAAACTAAAATGAGTGCGGAAAAGTGGATTTTTCCGCACGCTAGTAGAACAAACCTTTTTTCTGTGATGGGAAAAAAGTTTGACATTTTATCACTGTTGACAGGTAATAAATTATAACTTTTTATGAGATTTTTTTTTTCCGCGAGAACCGGGAAAAAAGAGTACTTTTTCGTCATAGGCAGGAAAAAAATAGTGTATTATACACGGGAAAAAGATTAGATTTTAGTTCTCGGTTTTTTGTCTCCCTCCGCTTTGCGTCGGGACAACACATCCTCGAACTAAAATCTCATACTTTTTTCACTTGTATATAGTAAATAACTATTATTACAACAAGTAGTTGTTTTCTGTGAGATATTACAAAAAAAAATCACATTTTTCATTTTTCAATTTTCATGGAAAATGTTCCCTTTTTCAATAAAAAAGAACTGTTCTACACAATTTCATACTGAAAAATGTATTGAAATTGATAGGTCACCACAAGACTTGATAACATATCAGCAATCCATATCGATACCGAAACACTTGAAATATAAATTAAAACAGAAAGTTTCAACAGAATAGATAAAAAACTTTTCTTGACTTTTATATACAATCACATATTCCCCTCATTGACTCTGCCATATTACTCATATTTGAATCAATGTTTTTTAGTACTTTTAAAATTTCTGCATGCATTTCTAGAATGTCTGGTGACGATTTAGTTTTTGATGGTATGACATTATTTGGTTTCTTTTTCTTAGTATTAGTTGTACTAATCCTAGGGAAAGAAGAGGTGCCTGTTTGTGGAGGATTTATCAACAATACGTCAGGATTTTCGGTTCGGCAAAGATTTGCAGTCTGGGTAATGAAACAGGTACTGATCAAAACTTCTTCATCAGTTGAAGGAAGAGTAAAATAGTCCACCGTCTCTTCTACAATTATGTCTTCTTCTATTTCGACACGTTTGGCTTTTCAACTGGAAAAAGATTCATGGAGACTTCTTCAATTTTTCTTTTCATTCCTGAAAATATTGATAATTATAGAAAAATATGAAATAACACTGAGTTTACAATTTTGTTGATAAATACCGGGGTTTCTACCAAAAAATCTTTTTCATTCACATTTTCTCATAGATATTTTTTACACCATGGTATGTTTTTAAGAAAACCATTATGACCTGTTGTTGGCTAGGCGTACCTTGTTCCTCTACCGTATTATCCCCATATGCTCCCAGGGTTCCAATTATACTCAAGAGTCGTTCTTCCATATCTGTTAAAACCAAGGTACTGCATGCACCTCCACCAGTTTTGTTTTGTCGTATCTTCAAGCTTGCTTTCAATTTAGTTTTGGATTTACAGTCTGTAATGTTCAGCACTACGAAATCCTTGGCCCAGACTATTTAATCTTGTACATAATTTGTTCCAAATTTTTTTTTGTCTCTGTTTTCCTTGTAAGTGGGTGCTGAATTCATTTGTAATCACCTCTGCATGTTCTTGGGTACAATCCAATAATATTCTCCAATGATCTGTACACTCTCATTCTGCTTCCCATTGCTAAAAAGAAAATTCTTCAGTTACTCCACTGTAATTGTGGTTTTACAAATTTCAAATTTTTTTCCTCAAATGTATTTTGACGTGCTGATTCCGAATTTTTGAACGAAAATGTGAAAAATTCGTCAGAAATATTTTTGGCAGCAAAAAAAACATCTAAAACCTTATTTAGAGCTGATCAACTCGAGAACGATTAGAGATAGACAAATTCTGCGAACGCCAATCGATTCAAAATGGCCGAATTAGTATATACTAATGATTTGAAGGAAAAAAATTAACGGACAAAAAAGTCGAGTATATCATGATACATAATTTTCTTGAACTATTTTATTTTTCATGTTTCGAATATCAAAATTTTGTCCTCAAACGTATTTTGACGTGCTGATTCCGAATCTTTGAACAAAAATGTCGAAAACTCATCAGAAATATTTTTGGCAGCAAAAAAACATCTAATACCTTATTTAGAGCTGACCAACTCGAGAACGGATAGAGGTAGACAAATTCTGCAAACGCCAATCGATTCAAAATGGCCAAATCAGTATATACTGATAATTTGAACGAAAAAACTCAACGAACAAAAAAGTAGAGTATATCATGATACATAATTTTATGAACTTTTTTATTTTTCATTTTTCGAATTTCAAATGTTTGTCCTCAAACGTATTTTGACGTGCTAATTCCGAATCTTTAAACGAAAATGTTGAAAACTCATCAGAAATATTTTTGGCAGCACAAAAACCTTATTTATGTAAGCTGTATGTTAATTTTTATCGGATGTTAATATTCACACATATTAAAATATCTGGTTATTCTGTAATAAAATATATAAATGTAGTTATATCTGTGCAAGCTGTATGGCCTGTATGTTCGTGTTCATACATATTAACATACCTGTTTATTCTGTAAACATTGTATAAACGGGTAACAAAATATGTTAAATGGGTAAAAATTAACATAAAGCTTACAGAATTACCACGAAAATATATTATAATTGACGTACATCAGCGGTAATTATGGCGATAATAATTTTTTCTCACAAAAAAAGTAATCTACCCGTTTCCTCCACTCTAGAAATAATATTAATTAAAAATATGTTTCTGACTTCGATAGCTATCTTGCTGTTTTTTTTTTTACAGAAAATGAAGAAAAATGTGTTGAATACGTTGAATGTGAAAATTGATTTTGTCGTATTTATTTGACCCCGTTCCAACCCTCTAGAAATAATCGTAAAATATTAAAAAAATTAAGTACAAGCTTTTATTTAAATGCGCTAAAAAGTAAAGAAAATCCCAAAAAATTATATAGAGAGACAGAAACATGTTTTTAGTTATTTCAGAGGGGTGGGGAGTCACATGAATGAGACAAAATCAACATTCAAGTTCAACGCGTATTCAACACTTCAATTCTCAATATTTTTCATGAAAAAAATCCCCAAAAAATGATACAGAGAGTCAGATTTTTTTTAATTATTTGTCACCATTCACTTTCATTAGTTCAAGAAATACACGGTTTCCTAGCTATTGCTTATAGTTCTTTGACGATAAGAGAGATTTTATCTCCCTGGCAAAGTCGTATGAAAATATATCACCAACGAAAATAAACGTGATAAAATGAAAATCCATATGCTACCGCGATACGAAGCACGACTTTATCGAAGCGTAGTGCCATTCGTCTTTCTTGCTAGAAATTTCGTCTTGCCAGTTTCACTCCGGTCGATTAGTAACAAATATCGAATACAAATTTCTCTTATGTATCAATTCTATTTGGGGCAATTCATATTTACGAAACCACTGTAAATACTTATGCGGATTGAATACATTGAACTGTTCTTTGTTCCGAGAGAAATGATTTTGTTTTTCATTGCGAACTCGTGTCGTGAATGCCTTCACGAGAATCATGATCTACTGATTGACACAAAGGTTACTATCGTCAATTACTCAGATCACACTGATAGCTTCTTGATAGGTACAAATTTAATCGTCAACCTTTCGAATGCATGTATCATGTTTGAAATTGGGCTTGGCACAGTCGATTTACCGCACAGTAAATACGCTTCATTTGTTTTGTGTCGTTCGAGTATTCGTTTGTTCAAACGTTGAAGGTATACAAAGGTGTAACTGACATAGTCAATTTCATTGTCGGCTCATTTCTTCGAAAATGATCACCAAACAAAAGAACATGGCGATCGCACTCGAACTTTCAAACGTTCCGGTCGAATACCAGCGCGTGGGCAGGTCATTTGAATATTTATATTACTGATTTGGCAAACAAAATACCTACAGATGTATTTTCACCGTATCGGTTAATTTTTTACTTGTTTTTTCGATTGAGTTGGTAGAGGTTGTCTTTCAGATTAATTGGTAGAACATTTTTACATCGGTTGTATCGTTTGTTAGTAGAAAGTTAATAAATAACGGTCTTCATGAAACATGAATATTTTGTTAGAATTTATTATAATCTCCAAAGCTCATAATGCTGTATTGAATGTCTGAAATGCGCGTGCTTAGATTTCTTCCGTTTGTAGGAAAACATGATTTAAGGAACAGAGGGGTTCTAAACTTCTTAATACATCCATTCTGGCTTGTAAATTTCTAATATTTTTACGTTGTCCTTAGGAATATATGGAGCACCATCCAAAATTGAAATTTGTATTTTGTGGTAAGTAGTAGATTTTCTGATGTGGTTATTCCAACACAAGCATTGCCCTGAGCCACAATTTTTAGTTTTCAGTTTTTCTAGTTCCTCAAGAAAAAAAATCACGGTGCTGGATTCATTGCCACATTTATTTTAAAGTCCATGTACAAAGTAAATTTGAAGTTTGAGCAAGTCTGAGATGTCAATTATTGCTTGAATTATTACTGGAGATTTTTGGAGTGTCCTTTTTTTGAAAAATTATACCGAGTCGCAGACGAGGCATAATTTTCTTAATAAATCATGGATGACTAAAATTTTCGCTTATTAATTCAAGAACGAGGATGATTCGGTAAGAAAATTTCACACAAATATTCAACAAACACTTTGAACCATTGGTGCAGCCAGGGGTAGGGCTTTGGGGCTGCAGCAACCCCCCCCCCTCCCAAGCCACCAAATGACTATTAAAATGATGGCGTAGAATACGGGAAAAATATTGAAAAAATTCTAGAACTTTCGGAAGTATTTTTTTTGCGGTTTTATGTGCTGGGAACCCGGATCCAAATGTACCTTTTACATTTTTCGCATTTTGCGACCATAACGAGACACATTCGTTCAAAACATATGTATATAGGAAGAAAGCTAAGAAAATTTTCTACAAGAGGATGTTAGTGTTTGCTGGCCTAACAGTTCGCTTGTAGGAGTTATAGGTGGTTTTGTGTGCTAGGATGCCGGATTCGTGCAATACAATTTTTGTTGCACATTTATTTTTGTTTCGGTGGTAATTTCGAGTAAATCTGACGACCTCGGATTTTTGACCATTGTCAAGGTAACCCTTTGTCGGTTGAAAATGTTATCTAGAGGTTGAAGGTGCCGTTTTCCCGCCAAAACTTTTTATAATTTTTTTCTATGTTATATTCGTCAAATTTGATCTTTTTTTTATACGCTGATCGAATTTGAAATCGATTGCTAGTCAAACATAGATTTGGTAGGCGTTTTTACGAACGTGTGCACTTTGAGTTGGACCAATTTTCGAATTTTATATTAAATTGATGTCGTAGAATACGGGAAAAATATTGAAAAAATTCTAAAAGTTTTGGAAGTATTTTTCGTTGGCGGTTTTATTTGCTAGGATACCGAATCCTAGCTCACCTTTTACATTTTTCGCATTTTGCGACCATACAGAGATACATTCGTTAAGTACATAGGTATATAGAAAGAAAGCTAAGAAAATTTCCTACAAAATGATGCTGTCGATTTGAAAATAATATTAAATTGTAGAATTAATATTAAATTGTTGAAGAACTCTTGATATTGGAGGAGGCTGAAGTTGGTATTAATATCAAGCTTAACCGGCTCTTTTTGAAAATGTAGAGAGAACATCGGAAATCACTTCGGCTGAAATTAAACGAATTTGTGTCAAAACCAGTACCTCGGCAGTATTTTCAAAATCCTAGGAAATTCCTCGCCCCAGTACACTGAGAAAAAAAATGTTTGCACTGAGTAACATTGCACAAGTATATGTTTGATAAAATGCTATACCACTCTTGGTATCAGCCAGGGGAGTAGTTCTCTGAAATATATTTGCTACGAAAGCCTACACTGTATGTAGATGAATGAATGAATGAATGTATGAATGTTTATTGATATCTCAACTACAAATACAATAAAATGTATCAAATACAAGTATACAATTAAATATACAGATATTACGTACATAGACAATAAACATTAAGGAAATCCGCACAAGGGTATAACCCGCGTGTGGATATAAATATAAAATAAAAGTAGATGGGAGTTAAAATGATAAAACCTTGGCCAGTGAGGAATATTTTTATACAAATAACTTGATTTCGAAAATCAGTTGAACGAGCGTACACCCAGTAAGTACTATTAATGAAACCTCGGCGATAGTATTGATAGCTACACGACAAACTCACTGATAATTCTTGGCCCCATCATCTCCATTAGACGAAACGCCGAGGAAGTACAGTTAATCTCTGCGATTTTTATTTATTTCATGTACTTGGGCGATATCCATTAGCATTCGCGCAAAATAAAAGTAATCAGGCGAGGAGAAACTCGTCTTCATTTGCATATCCATTCATTAGAGCCCATTCATAATTTCGCCATCTTGAACTTTACTCTCTCGGTCGTCGTTAGCGCGGTAGATTGTTGTTTGTTGTGTACGAGAATAATGAGCGTCTATGTGCGTATTTTACTCTTAGGACAATCAATAATTGTTATTATGAGCTATTTTGCTGAATGTTTCTTCTTTAATATCGAAGTTGTAAACCAGATTACATTCATTTCGGAAATATCAAGTTTTACTTATTTTCCAAATAATGTTCATACTACTGCGAACGTGGTTTTGATTACTGCATGCTGATAATGATCCGAAGTAGGTAGGTATATCAAAATATACAAACATAATAGGCCGTCAGATAGTGACAGATTTAGGTGCTCCGTTCTTGCATACAAGCCTCGAATAGGCAGAGTCGTCTTTCACCTAGAGGCCCTGGGCACATTAGGATAATGGGTCCCCTATGACCATAATAAAGCACTATTTTGTTAGAATAGACAAATAACGTAGATATGCAAAGTTTTAGCTTTATTTTTATTTCTTTACAGTTACATTAGATATGATGCATTTTTTTAAAGTAAAGTATTATTGTGAAAGGCAATTGAAATGAAAAAAAATTATTTAATCATCATATATGAAATTTCTTATGTACTTCAAAAAAAGCGCTATTGCCATCTTGTAGGAAATGCGCATGTCACTAATATATCTAAGTGTTTATAATATATTACCCTGGCGACTTCATAGATCAGGGGAGTCTTTTTCCAAAAGAAGATTGTAAAAATTCAACAAAAAACGTAAAAATATTGATTGGAATGAAATTTGATGAGATTAGAATTAATATTAGACTATTTGAATTGAGTGAATTTCATGATAATGCATTAACACGAAAAATAGCAATAAATAAAAAGGCATAATTTGATGTCTCGTCTAAACCGTAGAGAAGTAAAATAGTTGGTTATATTATAAGTCTGTTGTACGACGAATGCGCGTTATGGTCGTGCATGTTTTCACGGTTTCAGCTGTGTTAGTACAACTGTACTTATAAGTACTTTCCAAATTTTTTGATTTCAAGATATGGACCTCTCATTATCTCAGTGAAATATCTGAAGTGAAGATTTTCATGTAATTTTGTTCTTCGTTAGGAGACTTAGAGATCACGAATTGATTTCAACATTATGATAATTTTTTTGTACTACCCTTCTCACCTATTTAAAGCACGCCTCAGCGTGTGCGTATCGAACTTTCAAAAACGCGCGTTTTTTTAAGTTACTTTGGCAACATCAATAACTCGAGAACCTTGAAGTCAAAATGACAATTTTATGATTATATATCTGACAGAAGTACCTTGTAACGTATTCATGTTGAAAATGGGAACATTCTCCATGAAAATTGAAAAATGAAAAATATGATTTATTTGTAATATCTAACAGAAAACAACTACTTCCCCGGCACAAGCCACGCTGGACATTGAACTACATCTGATAGATATTGTGCAAAGACTCTAACTGAAAAGGAAAGAAAAAATGTGAAAGTGAAAATTTGCATTTTCATTCAGATAGCTGATTTTTTTTAATTCTTTCTAGTTTTCCTTGAAAAAATCATTGAATAAATTAGATAAGGAGAATGTTATTAAAAAATATCACTCACAGAAATCGTTCATTTTATTGAAGCAAGGTTCGCTTCTCTCGCATTTAATCCCCAATACATTTTGGCGACAAAAATCTATTTCGCTGGGCCAAGTCCACCATTTGAAAAAAATTACGTTAAGTATTCGTGGATAACTGTTCTTTTAAACTTTGATGAAACGAAAGAACACTCTTTTGTCTTATTTCCACTAGATTTTTTATTGTTACGACCGGTTTCGGGTTTTATCCCATTATCAAGTATAAAAACTAACTAATACAATTGAACTCTAAGCCTAGTTATATAGGGAGTTTGCAGGTAGGCTGGATGGAGGGGTAATTAAGAAAACAAGGGTGAAACAATATAAACTTAAACCCTGGAGGTGATGGAAATTACCTGGGTTGTCAAATTTATAAATTCAAAAGTGGAGACCTACACAAATCGAGTTGCTCGTTGAGGGTTCTAAATTTCTGGTTTTTAATTGATTTATTAATTTCCATGGCTTCCAACAGATTCATTGTCTTCCCTTTATTACATGTGTGTAGAGTTTTGAGGTTATCTTTACTTATCTTGTGTTTGGATTCTTGTAGATGTTCGTACATTGTTGATTTTTTGTCTAAACCGACGTGTTCACGGAACCTTACGTCAAAATTTCTACCGGTTTGGCCTGTATATACTGCAGAGCATTCCCCGCATTCTAATCTATATATCCCTGATTTTTTCATTCTGTCTCGTTTAGGTTTTGCATTGAATAGAATTCTGCCTAAATTATTATTACTTATAAAGGCTGTTGCTATTTTGAACACTTGCTCTAATTCGAGCACTCCGGCTGCGGCGTCGTGCTCGAAAAATAGCGCGTGTTTGAAAGACCACTGATACTTTGATAAACTATTCTCTTTTGACAGTGAAAGCAGTCTGAGTATTTTCATGTTCTGTATTCCTCGAATAGAACAACCCTATAATGGTCAGAGCACATCGTGAGGGCCGTGGAAACATAGGTAGGAATTGGCGTTCTTGAATTTTTACAGGCGTATGCCTCAGGGAACATCTCTCGAGTCAGTGATTTCCAAAGCTTTGCCATTCGTTGAAAGAACGAACCCTGGGAAAGAGATATTCGGCATGTTTCCAAAGTGACGGCATATGGTTGTGAGGACTGAGATCAACGGGTCAGTTTCGATGAGACCGCTAACGGTGGAACGATTGATGATGTTTCAGAAGAGCATCGTCCAAGAAAATATCGGGTCAACTTTCGTTTAGCTGAAATCGGTTATGCAAAAACTGTTGCCATGGCAACCGTTGCTATGTTAACGAGTAAACAAAAACACAATTCCGATCTTGCGGAAATGCGTGGTTGCCAAGTTGGGTCAGTTATAGTTTAGCTGATATCGTTGAAAAAATGTGATGCCGTGATGAAAGACATTCAAAATCGCGATTTTCCTGCTGCGGAAAAGCGCGGTTGCCAAATTATGAACTTGAAAATAACGTTAGAAGTATATATAAGGTGTTTCTGAAACTGGAGCGATAAATGAAGTGGGAAGTAGAAGATGACAAAACAAGACGGAATGAAGGAATACATTTTTGTTTGACATTGTTTTGACAGATATTTGAAAATTGTTTTGACAGATATTGAAATTTTCAAAATTATTTTGGTAATCACTGATAAGAGGTCTACAGCCTGCACAAACCGTGCTGAAACACTGCCAACGGGCAGACACGCTGTGGCCTGGAGAATCAAACCAGTGCCGGCTCAACTTTCGTTTAGCTGAAACCGGTTATGCAAAAACGGTTGCCATGGCAACAGTTTTTCCGTAAACGCGAGCGAAGCGAGCGGGTCCGGCCGACTTGAACTATAACTGACCCACCCAACTTGGCAACCAAGAGAAGCTGGTTTTTGTATTCTCGTAACTATAGCAACGGTTGCCATGGCAACAGTTTTTCCGTAAACGCGAGCGAAGCCATTTTCTTTATTCTCTTTCTTCTTTTGCCGTAACTGAACTATAACTGACCCAACTTGGCACCCACGCATTTCCGCACCAAGAGAAGCTGGTTTTTATAAATTCTCGTAACCATAGCAACGGTTGCTATGACAACAGTTTTTCCGTAACTGATTTAAGCTAAACTATAACTGACCCAACTTGGCAACCACGCATTTCCGCAAAGTGGGATTAGCGTTTTAGTTTACTCTCGACCATAGCAGCGGTTACCATGGCAACAGTTTTTTCATAACCGATTTCAGCTAATCTTAAGCAGATAACTTGGCAACCGCGCATTTCCGCAAGATCGGAATTGTGTTTTTGTTTACTCGTTACCATAGCAACGGTTGCCATGGCAACAGTTTTTGCATAACCGATTTCAGCTAAACGAAAGTTGAGCCAAAATATCAATGAAATAGAGACAGATCGTCAACTTTTCTGCCGTGTTCCAGAGAAGTGAGCGAGCTGGTATGCGACGCATCACCGTGTTCAGTGTCGATTTCGAGACCAAGTTCAACGACTGCCCGTGCTGCTGCATTCATTATTATTATTATCAATGATCTAAGGGCCTCTTGACCTAAGCGAACTCAAGGAAGCTGTTATTCTGCATCCATTCAGCTAAGATTTCTATACGCTTTTTGTTAAGCTGATATAACTGTGAAGTTTGCAAAGAAGGTACTGAATTGTGTCCTAATAATAGAAAATATCATTTTCACACAATATTTTTTATGTCTTTTTCTGTTTTCGGACGATATTATTTCTTGTCGGAAAATTCTAGTGCTATTCATTGCGGTAATTAAAGTTTCTCCATACTAAGGCGGTAACGAATTCGTTATTTCCCAAGAGTTCTTTTTGACGAGCTAGGTATCTCTCGTACTAAAACCGACTAGGTACACACCTCAAATCATTTATCGACTTTTATGTCCTCCTCCTTCGAGCGAGAGAGAAAGGTCGTAGATTACTCGGTCATCCTAACAGAAATCAGTAATGTGTACCAAACCATAAAAAGTCGAGTGTTCATCGGGGCATAGCCATAGCCACGACCCATAATACAGCATCCCATGACACGAAATGAAATAAGCTTGATTGTTTACGTAGCCGCATCGTTCACTGTCAATATTTGCTCGTCTTTTGTGCACACATAAACTCCGTACAGGATGTTAAACTCACTCCTACGTCGGCAAACATTTTATCGAAGATCTAGCACGGTCTATCGCTTCACTGTTGGAGCTCGCACACACTAATTTCTTGAATCTCTTGGATTTCTCAAGGTTTGCTAATTTTTGGTACACACTCAAATTGATTTGGCTCACCCACTAGTTTTTACCATAAAATTAGACAAACAAATCAAAGTATGGAATATTTTATTTGTGAATATTGATTTAAAAAAATCTCTCACGATCAGTTGGTTATTCAAGTAAGAAAACAAGTTTGAAAACAGAGCAGAATTAATATAATTAGTGCAGAATTTGGTACTGATTATTATACAATACAAATGAAAAACTAATTATCTATAGCCAGATGACTTTTCTGTTATGACACTAAGGTAAAAAACGATTAAAATTTCCATAAAATTTATTGTCTTTGCGACATGTTTCGATACAGAGTATCTTTTTCAAGCGAGTGTCATAACTATGGATTTCCATCAAGTAACGGCCACGTCAATCCAAAAAAAAAACTTTTCTGTTGATTCGATCGCTACCAAACTCACAGGATCACCCGCTAGGCTAATCAAAAGATTGCGTGAAAATTTCATCAAAATCGCTCCATGCAACCGTTTTGGAGCGCATAGGGAACATGTCGGGACATGTGACCGCGCTATAAGATTCGAACCCACGCACCTACCGATGTTTTGGTTAAAAAGCGAACGCTCTAACCAGCCGCCACCACAGCCTATTCGTCATGCTGCGAGAAAATAAAGTGAATCTTCGATTATAGTGACCCATCAAATTCGGAAAAAAATGGGGAACCCACGTATTTTGGTCGTCTGAAGAAAAAATACAAATGAAATTATCAGAGAATCAAGCCTATTTTTGAATGACAACTGGCTTTTCTAGAACACGTTCCTACCACAAAAAATTAATGGAAATGCCTTCTTCTCTTCACCAGCACAATCTACACAATGGTATTTATCCGTTTTACACTTTTTTTTATTGAAAATGGCTTTTCCTACCAAAAACTTCGACTTTTTGATAACCTACAAATTGATTCACTTGCGGAATTCGTAATGGATCACAAATATTCAATGATGCCAAATCACCATAACATTGTAGGTTATATGAAGGGTTAGAAGATTCGTTTTTTTTTTTAATGAAAATAGCAGTTTTCAATTTTTATTTATTTTTTCGCGGTAGGAACGTGTGCTAGAAGAGCCGTTATCGGGCCCGCATTTCAGAAAGTACTTGAGATTGTCAAAAATTGTATATGGATTTTTTGTTCATGAGACCAAAATACGTAGGTTTATTTTTTGGAAATTTGATGTGTCACTCTAACCGAAGATTTACTGAGAATATATTATTAGTAGCTGATAAAGCATTTAGGACTAAGACACTATCTATAGTGGTCCCAGTTTGATCATCATTTGCACGAGTGATTTTGGTATGATTAATCAATTTTTTTTTTTCAGTATTTTTCAGTATTTATTAGTTGCTCATCTTGAATTGAGTATAAAATTAAAGAAGATTAATTGCTGTTATAAGTGAAAGTTCCGTACGTTTATAGGCAGGTAAATATTTTAGCAGCTCAATTTCTGCTGAATTTTGAAACGGCTGAGTTCCTAGCAAGGTAGCAGTTCTTAAAATTATGATTAAATTCATCACTTGGTATCACACGTTAAAAAGTAAAACCCTCGTCATTCCCAAATCGAACAAGCCTTCAGAAGACTTTCTGCACAAAATATGCAGCAGAACATATATTCTTCTAAATGGCACATACCAAGTTCAAACATTTTGTTCAGTTTCTTACAATTTGTTTAGTATCATCGATGGTTTTCACAAAAATGAATTGCTGTTATCGCACGTGAAAATTTATATTTTTCTTTTCTTTTTCAGGTAAGTTCAACTGTTCGAGTAGCAAGCAGCTCTCTCGGAAAAATGCAATTAATTTTGACAGGTTTGAAACAACACTTCAACAAATTATATAACCTATCACTTAACTAGTCGTTCTGGTTTCATTAATAAGTAAAATACAATATTAACAATGTTGTCTATTTCCATGCATAATAAGACACTATCCAAGTGTTTTTTTACGACAGTGAAATCGGCTACGCATCTTTCAACAAACTTCACGCTTATACAGAAAAGTCCAACTTTACGAATTTGTATCATAAATGATTATTATTTGATTCTAGGTAAAAAGGAATTTCCGCATAATTATCAATTTGTGAAATATGTTTTTACAAATCTCCCAGGTTCTCGGATAAAACCCTTCAAAAGAAGAGCTTGTGCGAGCAAGTTTACGTAAAAGTGGATTCCGAACCACTTTAGCTCCGTGGCCAAGAATGAAAAAAGTAATTTTATGAATTTTGTAATTCATGGAAGTATTATACTAATTATTTGTATATATCATCAACTAGCCCATTGACTGAACTGAAAACCCGAAATGGACAGTTACTATATTGCCGAATTGCAGCAATTGCATCATTATTTTGAATATTTCATGTTATGAATTGTCGTATTGATTATACGAGTAAAATGAGTGAAATTCTACGCAAAGTACTATATTTTTCAAGGATACATTAATGTATGATTTTACGCACTCTTGATTTTTTTTACGCACTGTGCACAATGTCTAAACACTTAGTTTGCGCACTGTCGTAGAAAAAATTACTTATGCATATTTATCGGTTCGAATCGTGAGCACTTTCAGTTTTCAATATTAAATTTTTATTACTTAAGAGGCCATGAGCGCGATCACATTTTGGCCGTTTTTTAGGGTAAAGAGTCGATAACTCAAAAACGGTTCGTCGATTCGATTTCAAACAAGGATAGGCTTCTAGACGAACGTTGATCTATGTACGTGCTGTAATGTTTTTTTGAAATAATTTTTTCATCTACCCAAAAATTTGCTTCAAAGTAACTGCATTTTTGGGACATTTTTGAGATTTTTTTTTGTGGAAATGTGGATTGAAAATTCTATTTCCATTACAGCACGTACGTAGAATCAAACTTCCTCTGGAAGCCTGTCCTTGATTGAAATCTATAAGACGAACCGTTTTTGAGTTGTCAATTGACCCTTAAAAGCGTTCCAAATGTGATCGCGCTATGGCTTCTTAATATAGAGATAGAAAGAAGATAGAAGAAGTTAGATTGAAAATTGTTAGAGTATACATAGCTATAGAATTAATACTCGTAGATGATATAATAATAGAAACTAGTCCTAAACTATAAGATTATCTGGTGGAAAATAGACAAAAGTGTATTAACCTATTATTAGTAACGTGAATTTCCAAAACATAAGTCTTCGATCGAGTTAGTCATATTTTTGATAAGCTGCACTACCACCTTCAGAATCGATTAAGATTGAAGTTTATTCTAGAAATATCTATGTATATTGAAACAAAAAATGAAATTGTTCGTGGTATTCTTTCTCGAAGATCGAAAGCATAATTCAGAAATAACCTAGATGTGGCCAAGTCCATTTGAGAGCAGTTTGCGTTGTCAATACCTTCTATAGGCATACGCCTCTGAAGTAATCACAAATGCTGCTGATTTAATGAAATTAGTCTCTTGTCTTCAGACGTGGGAAATAGGGAACAACTTCTCTCTTTACTTTTTCATTTCCATGAAATAACAGCATTCAAGCATTGTTTATCGTTAATAGTATCATCTGTGCAGCGTTTATCTGAATTATTTACAATTTATTGAATGCGCTGAATTACCAACTATTGCATCTTGTGTTGATTATGAGAGCAATTACGAAGGTAGTCGACTTTTCTGAATTTGCATAATTAAATAGTTACCGGTTAGCCTGGTACATATCGAATTCGCAGGTTGTTAGCAGATCCGGTCTGGATCTCGTATACCTAATACTAGACCAAGCTATAGAAGTTTTGTCGACAACAAAATTAAAGACGCAAATGGCCTATGCTAATTTTTATAAGATAGTTCGTTAATGAAAACCCCGGTTTTCGCCACATCAAAATCGCTTTGTGGAATTTTTTAAACTTTTTGTTTTTTTGCAAATATTCCCAAAACTATTGAAGGAATCGTGTTACAGTCAATAGAACTTTTGTGGCGAATTATTAAACCTACAAAGTGGTTTTTTGCACGACCGGATCGGTGCATTTTCGTCTAAGAAAATCCGGGAAAACTTAAAAAAACACCATTTTTCAAAAATTCAAAATTTTTGTAAATCTGGAACTGGACAAACAATATTCCGGAAACTGATAGATAATAACATGTGGTTTAACAGCGCGGAAGATGTTTTCTGTCCGATGTGTAGTTTTTGGACAATAGCGTTATAAAATCATCATATTCAAATTCTTAGTACGGCATCTGAAAGTACAGATCAAACACTACAATTTGCATATTTTGGATTTCCATCTGAGATGTGGGAAATGTGTTGAAAATACCACTGAAAGTTGCTCTAAATGCTTGGGTAGAACTGTACTTGTGCTCTATTGTAAAGACAATTCACAAATTCTATACGCTTCTGTGATAAGAGTTATGGTAGAGATATCTGTTGGTATGTGTTTTCTTTCTATAATCAGTTGTATTGACTCGAGATGTTGATTTTTTATATCAAAGGCAGGTGATTATCTCTTTCTGCGTTTCTTAAATGAATGTTATTGTTGGTTCTTGTTTATTAATATGTTTCAAGGAAAGGTTCGAGTACCAAATTCCTGTTGATGAAGTTCATTTACAAACTGGAAATATGTTTTTTCACTACACAGTTTCAGGAGTTCTATGATAGTACAAACATAAGTTTTGTTCTAATTTCTAATGATAATGTCCTTTTTCCAATTTTGTTTTGACAATTTCTAGAGTATACTTTCAATTAGTACTCTTATGAACAAACTCTCAACATCAAAACTCACCAGAATATCTGTATCTTTAATTTGTAATTCATTTCGTTTTTTTATGAAGTACTTTTTTTTATAAAACAATTTTTATTTCCAGATATTGCTCTCAATCTTGAAATAAACTATACCAAATAACAATATACCTACCAGTTGTCCCAATACTTTTGTAGAATTCCAATTTGGTCAAAGTATATTTTACATAATAATTTGGACCAGATCATTAAATTTCCTCTGAATAGATGATAATATATTTCCCGTTTATCCATGACCAACCATATTATCATCCATTGATTTACATTTAAGTCAGTCAGTCTTTGTGAATACGAAAATGGAAAAAATACAGTTCATCGAGTCTTTCCAGGAGATCGATAATGAAAAAATTATACCTAATTTTCAGAAGTAGTAAATGTTAAAAATACTAACAGTAAAAGTACAGGACATGTTAATTCTTTATATTAAAACCCACCAACGACATAAAACACTCACCAGCAGTATGTTGTTTGTCATCTTCATATAAATCAATATCGAAATATGCAGAGGTGGTCACCAAGTTCAAAAGTATTTTATTATAGGTAAGGCACCTAAATAAAATGAAATGAAGTAGCCAATAATTAAAATCCAATCACACGAAGTTTTATTGTCAATAAAGTAAAATTATAGAAGTAAAGAAACGCAATAAAAACTCCAATAAGCCCAGCAGTTGTCTTTTTATCGTCTCGATAAATTATGGTAGAAAGGTTTTTCAATTATGACAAGGGTCAAATTTCTTCCGGTTTTTATTTCAATTTAACGGCAATTGCGTAGCAAATTTCAATGGAAATAATGGTCAGACTCTCTGATATTAATGGTCGTAAGCCTATTTCCCTGCTTATTATGGTTCAATCGCAGTGATCAATTTTTTTTACGGAAAAGGACCCTATTATGTTTATGAGAGATCTTTCAAAGTCAAACGGAATGTGGAGAGAATATTCTTCAGTGGATAATGAACAATTTCATTGAAAATCCATTCTTTCACAAAATTATGTAATAATGATTTCAATTCAAAAACATAAAACTCTTTCCAGGCACCAAAAGTCATCTGATTCCTGCTGAAATCACAAGAACTGGATTGAAGATTATAGTATCAATACTAACATTGAATTCTAAGGAAAGCGGCATCCTTATGCAGATGCGAACGTGGGTCATCGATAGCTCAGTTAATTAGAGAACTGACTAAAAATCTAGAGGTCGCAGGTTCGATCCTTGCTCGAGGAGAATCTTATTGTGGAGTTCAATTTTTCTGAACGCCACGACTCATTGGGTGGTGTTCATAAAAGCTAGCAAATGCTTTTACTCTAGGTTTGTTTCGATCATTCCTTAACAAAAGATTCAATAAATCCAAGTAAAAGCAATTGCAACATGTTTATGCATACGGTCCACGGTCCACGGTCCACAGGCAAGTGAACAACAACTTTTCCCAACGATGAATGAATTTAGTACATCTGTCAGATTGTCGTGTAAATGCTATGCAGGAATAACTTCAAATGCGCTTCATATAGGGCCATAATGTTTGGAATGTATGAGAAAAACAGAGTTACAAAAACACATAGAGGAAAACCTGAAAATCGTTTATAACATATGTCTCATAATTGCTATTTGAATGCAACTCATAAGAAAAAATACAGTGATCACTTTAAATAACTATTCTTCACATGTGCTAGGAATCGCACGTTAAAAAATAAGACCTCGTTAATCCTTGGCTCGCACTAGTTTCGACTTTTGCGGGCTGCCGTTCGTAAGGGGACGACAGCTGGTTAACGGAAAAAACAATTTTAACAAATTTTAACAATTTTAACATTGTGTCATTGATGTTAAGATTTGGTTACTAAAGAAATTGCTGATTGATATTAATGGCTAATAAACACGAGTATTTATTTAAATGTTTGTTATTACTTTCTGGTCCCATAAAACTTCAAATAACTCGAGGAGATTTGGTAAATACAATTTCATAAGTAAACGAATCTGGCGTAAGTAAACGAAATGCCTCAGACTGTAATTATTTTATATTATTTCTCGGCTCCATATTTATTTGCTTACCTTTTTTTATTCAATACTTCAAGGCGCAGTTATTATAAGCATTTGGGCGCTTGAAATCATTATTTTTATTGGACTCTCATAAAAAGTGCACGTGGTGTTATGAGTTCTACTTTTTTGTTCCTAGAAAAACTGCCCTCGTTTCAACCGAAAAATCCCCTATTTTCAATCCCCTATTTTCCAAATATTACAAACAATGTTGCGGGTTTGTCTCAATTTATTCAATTTCAGACAGAACAGTTAGTACGTTTTAATCTAATTCAAATGAATTTCGGCGAGAGGGTTATAATCCCTTAATACTTGCAGGATAGGTCGTATAAATGGATGATTGTTTTTCTTCTATATTCAGCTCACGTTTCGAATAAGGATGCGTACTACCACCTACAGTTGGTGCTCAATGCTGACATTGATGTAAGTTTGCCAGTCTTAGGGCCGATTGTGAGCGCTAGACTAACCATAAGAGGAAGTTACAACACTTTGTTTCCAAGGAGGAATTATAGAATAATTTTACAACACGACAAAAGAACGTTATTTCTATAGGAATATGAGTTTTCTGTTGATACGTCGTTGATACTTCGACCATGCCACTGAAGATGGGTTTCACAGTTGCAGTCGAAACATTTGGAGATTTCAACCGAAGAAGACCAAAGCAAAAACCGAAAACGAATATGAACACAACCTTACTAATATACAGGCCCAAATGAGAGAATTAGTTTACGTTCACTGAAACAAACTTCAAAATACCCAAGTGAACAATTTTTCTCGATAGAATCCGAAACCGGTACATTTTAAAGAAAAAGTTGTGGAGATCTTTTTTGTAGAGAATTTTATGAAGTATATTGAAGAGTCATTTGTTTTTGGAAAAAATGGATTTTTCCATTTGCCTTGGAAAATTCTTTTACTTTTAGGTAAAATTTTCCGTTTTTCCGCTACTGAAATGCTTTGTGATCATGAAAAAATATGTGCTAAACCTGTTTTGATCGACACTAAAAGGAATTCGTCCACTGTGTGAGCTTCGCGAGCTTCGCGAATAAAAAAATGCCGGTTCCATGCAAGGTAAAAGTATCGGGAAATTCAGTGCCGGAAAATCCAGACGAATGACTTTTTCAAAAATGTCTCTTCTGTTATTTATAGTCGAGACAATATGAATAATTTGGGAAAAGGTCATCCTGAAAATATCATTATGTGACTGAATGAGAGGGCACTGAAAATTGAGAAAATTGCATTTTTTCCAATTTCGAGCACGTTTTACTGGAAAACCGTGAATTTTCAAGAAAAACTTGTAGATACCTTTTTTGTAGAGAATTTTATACAAAATATTATGACATCATTTGTGTTTGAAAAAAATGGATTTTTCGATTTTCCTCGGTAAATCGTCCATAAAAATTTTCCGGATGCTTTCACGGCTTATCACCCTCGAAATTAGGATTCAGCGGGTCAAAATACATAAAAATAACTTGGGTGATCCGGTCGCGCTTTATCGGCTACGAAAACCCTCCCTGCCACCGGACTATGAGTCCTATTACTTATAATTTGATTGGTTTGTTTGGACTAATTGCTCAATTGGTTAAAATTTCGCATCATTATTCAAACATTCTTTGTACAGTTCTACTCAGTTGGCTGAAACTGTGAAAATATGCACGCCCATGATGCGAATGCATCGTACAACGGACAATGGTCCGTAATATATCCAGTGCACTCAAAATGAACTTTCGCCCAATAAATGTGGGCTATGTGGGTCGAACTGTACCTTCAAACAAATTGCTGCATATTGTCCATCTCCTTAGAAAAATGTACGCCCATGTGCTGTCATCGCGAACACTAGGGCAACAAATTCAAGTCATCCATCACGCTGTTGTTCTCTTCATCTACCATAATTCCGCGGTATTGACCGGATCATTTAAACTTCAGAGATTTGTTTTTGAGAAAAAGTCCATTGTGTTCTTTATGAAATATGTACACCATGAAACCAAAGGAATTTGAAGAAAACAGGTTTGAATTTTTAAGATATACATTCACACCTTTCAAAACGAATGGCGTATGTTAATTAACATTCGGTCTGTTTGCGTTCGGTGTTTTTTCTCCTTCGGTGTTTATATTGGATTTTCCACGGTTTTTATATTCATGAAATGCATGAAATATCCATAACGTTCAATTCGAATATATTTCACTGATGCTTAATCATATACGTTCACTTGTAGAGAATAAAAACTGATGATAAACCGCTAGTTAGGTATGTATGTTCACTTCAAGAATTTACAGCTATGCGTTTGAAAGTGGTTTAGTGAATTTCAGTATATCCCTATTTTCTACAGTGACCGCCAAAAAGTATGTAGGTACCATATGGGAAAAAAGTTTATTATTAGAGTATTAGAAAAAAGATTTTTGGGAAAAGTTTGTGCATGTCTGATAACCTAAAAATCGATTTTAATACATGTCACGTGATCGCTGGTATGGCGGCAAATTGAATAAAATTACAATGAAAAGGTAAAAAGTGGGGTAAAATTGCAAGATATCAAAAAAAGTTAATGAAAAAAGTACAAAAATATTAAATTATTATCTTATGAATAGCTTAACCATACTGAAACATTTGTATTTCAGTGATAATGACAAAACTTTCTCCGCACCAGTAAGCACGAAATTAAAAAAATTGGATTTTCTCACATTATTTTTTCAAACTTTGTATATGTATATGAAATTGAATTCTAAGCAATTTCTTCATATAACTTTTTTCGATATCTTGCCATTTTACCCGATTTTTTGTCTATTCATAGATTTTTTCAATTTGCCGTCATACCAGAGATCACGTGACATGTGTCAAAATCTATTTTAAGGTTATCGGACCTGCACAAACTTTTCCCAAGAATCTTTTTTCCAATACTCTAATAATAAACTGTTTTCCCATATGGTACATACTTTTTGGAGGTCACTGTATATAACATAAATTTAAAAAATAATACGGCGTCATCATGTTAGAATATTGAATATACAGGATGGCTCAGGATTCAACAGCTAAACGTTCAGTATCGATTTTTTATGTGAATTTTTTTTTTTTTTTTCATAATATAAGCATGTGTCCCAAATTTGCTTAGTTTTCGAGATACTGGGTGTCAAAGTTTTCATTTCAAAAGCTTCTGGTCGATTTTGATAAAACATGACATGCTTATTTGCAGTACTAAAAGGCTTATTTTGATATAGTTAGAATAAAACTGATTTCCTCTTTAATTTTTGACACCCTGTATCTTGAAAACGAAACAAGTTGGGACCAATACTTGCATGAAGAAAACATCTTATGTTCACTCAAAAAACCGGTCCTGAAGGTTTGTTGGTTTTACCCTTGGTCAACCAGTATATGATGAATAATTTGTATTTTCCAGTTCAATAATTTCTCTTCAAATTTCTGGCTTCAGTTCCATCTCATTGTATATTTTATGACCATGATACAAGATATTGTCAATCATTCATAGTGCCCCACTTGAGGTTGATCTTATAACTTGTGTGTAGGTTTATTGTTTCATAAACTTGTTCAACAACACGTCGAAGAAATCCTATACCTACCTACAGAAATCAAGTGAAATTTGAGAGACATGATAAAAATTTGTTTTTTATCTTTGGAAGTTGTCAACAACGTGTCCGTGAATATCATATTATGTTTCTTGGGTAACCCCAACAAAAGATTAAATGACCAATAACTCTGCGACTATATAGGCCAGTAGAGATCGACATGAAAAATCGAACATTTAACAATAATTCCAAAAGTTTTCAAACTTTGATCAAGTGAATGGTACATCGAAAAAGCAATAAATCTCAGTTTGCAACCTCTTTCGAAGTACACAACAATGTCAGAATGGCAATTAACTTGAATTTTGCTATAAACTCGTTGAGAAACTTCCAAAAGTTTTGCAAACTTGAAGTGTAGTATTGAATACATTATTTCATATCACGAATTAAGTTTGCAACCAATTCAAGTGTACGTAACATGTTTTTATCGACTTATAATGTTTTTCTTTGATATACCATAAGAGAAAATTTCAAAAATTCTACAAACTTGGCAGATACATCAGAAAAATATTAGGTGAATATGCTATTATTGCTTTTTACCTTACCTACATTACGAATCTTGGTGTTCGGTTGACTGAACACGTTTTTATTCAGAATGTATGCCGACTCTTCAAATTTATTTTTACGCCACTGTTCTTCTTTATGGATAGCGTGGCTTCAGTCAGCTCCTCCTCCTCGTTGGGTATTTTTTTTGTATTAAGCGATTGGTATTTAGTGGTCATTTGGCTTCTTCAATATAAGCCACATCACATTTACAAGGAACACGGTAGATGCAGTTTTTGTGTAGTCTGTGCTGGTTCATCTGGTTTTTCGATGTTGTCTCTTCTACAGGCCAGGACGACTCCATATGTATACCCATTCTGTCGTAAATCTTTCCTGAAATTGTTCAATTGTTCAAGACTGTCATTGGTGTTACAGAGGCTGTACAGTCTCTCATGGAGCTAATAAAACATGAATTGCATTAAAAAAATTATATTCAACTGATGTGTTATAAAAAATAATAATTTTCCCAATTTGAGTGCTCCTTTGACGTAAAAAAAAAGGATTGACTTGGATGAAACAAACGGACGTCAATTAATTCTCGATAACCTGTCAGATCAGTACGACTCATAAGACACTATACATAGTGGCTGCTCCACGGCTGCTCTCTCTGAATTTTGAATGAATAATCCTTATATCGTAACAATTATGTATTGTTGTTGACTATAGTATATTCACATTGCAAATACTGACGATATAAACAGTGATCAATGCAAGCTTGCAGCTTGTCCACTACGTGATCGCCAATTCTCGCAACGCTATTGTTCGTTAGAACATCAACTGACCCGACACAAAACGAAATGTTTTCGCAGCGTTGTATTCAGCTTAGGTGCGTTATAATTATTAAAGCTGCGTTTTGTTTCAAATTTGCGTGGTGATTTGTTTTTGTGTTTTCAAATAGTTCAAATAGTTGTCTTGATCTTGTTTACTTCACATTTTATGTTAATAAACATTCGGTCTGTTTGCGTTCGGTGTTTTTTCTCCTTCGGTGTTTATATTGGATTTTCCACGGTTTTTATATTCATGAAATGCATGAAATATCCATAACATTCAATTCGAATATATTTCACTGATGCTTAATCATATACGTTCACTTGTAGAGAATAAAAACTGATGATAAACCGCTAGTTAGGTATGTATGTTCACTTCAAGAATTTACAGCTATGCGTTTGAAAGTGGTTTAGTGAATTTCAGTATATCCCTATTTTCTACAGTGACCGCCAAAAAGTATGTACCATATGGGAAAAAAGTTTATTATTAGAGTATTAGAAAAAAGATTTTTGGGAAAAGTTTGTGCATGTCCGATAACCTAAAAATCGATTTTGACACATGTCACGTGATCGCTAGTATGGCGGCAAATTAAAAAAAATTACAATGAAAAGGTAAAAAGTGTGGTAAAATGGCAAGATATCAAAAAAAGTTAATGAAAAAAGTATAAAAAATTGCAAATTTCAAGTCATTATTTTTAGGGGTGGACGGACCCCTTGCAACTTTTTTCGAGTAATTTCGTTTTCGAGTTGGTCATTTCTAAATCAGTTTTTAGATGTTTTTTTCCCGCCAAAAATATTTCTGATGAGTTTTCGACATTTTCGGTCAAAGATTCGGAATCAGCACGTGAAAATACGTTCAATGACAAAAATTTGAATTTCGAAAAATGAAAAATAAAAAATCTCAAAAAATTGGATTTTTTATCTGTAACGCCCTTTTCCGGCTAATCTTATATCTGAGCACATAAAAATCATACATTTTCGGAATGAGCATGAAACTTGACGTATACAGTGCAAATTTCAAGTCGATGTGACGACTTGTTATTTTTCATTATTTTTAGGGGTGGACGGACCCCTTGCAACTTTTTTCGAGTAATTTTAGATGTTTTTTTTCCGCCAAAAATATTTCTGATGAGTTTTCGACATTTTCGGTCAGAGATTCGGAATCAGCACGTGAAAATACGTTCAATGACAAAAATTTTAATTTCGAAAAATGAAAAATAAAAAATCTCAAAAAATTGGAATTTTTACCTTTAACGCCCTTTTCCGGCTAAATCATATATCTGAGCACATAAAAATCATACATTTTTGGAATGAGCATGAAATTTTACGTATACAGTGCAAATTTCAAGTCGATGTGACGACTCAGTAATTTTCATGATTTTTAAGGGTTACCCCCTTGCAACTTTTTTTGAGTAATTTTAAATTTTTCGATTGACTCGAAATATACATTACATACTAATTCGGCCATTCTGAATCGATTGGCGTTTGCAGAATTTGTCTATCTCTAACCGTTCTCGAGTTGGTCATTTCTAAATCAGTTTTTAGATGTTTTTTTTTCCCGCCAAAAATATTTCTAAAGGGTATTCGACATTTTCGGTCAAAGATTCGGAATCAGCACGTCAAAATACGTTCAAGGGTAAAAATTTAAATTTCGAAAAATGAAAAATAAAAAATCTCAGAAAATTGGATTTTTTACCTCTAACACCCTTTTCCTGCTGATCTTATATCTGAGCACATAAAAATCTTATATTTTCGGAATGAGCATGAAATTTTACGTATACAGTGAAAATTTCAAGTCGATGTGACGACTCAGTAATTTTCATGATTTTTAATTACCCCCTTGCAACTTTTTTTGAGTAATTTTAAATTTTTCGATTGACTCGAAATATACAATACATACTAATTCGGCCATTCTGAATCGATTGGCGTTTGCAGAAATTGTCTATTTCTAACCGTTCTCGAGTTGGTCATTTCCATATCAGTTTTAGTTGGTTTTTTTCCCGCCAAAATTACTTCTGATGAGTTTTCGACATTTTCGTTCAAAGATTCGGAATCAGCACGTGAAAATACGTTCAAGGGCAAGAATTTGAATTTCGAAAAATGAAGCATAAAAAATCTCAAAAAATTGGATTTTTTACCTTTAACACCCTTTTCCGGCTAAATCATATATCTGAGCACGTTAAAATCTTATATTTTCGGAATGAGCATGAAACTTTACGTATACAGTGCAAATTTCAAGTCGATGTGACGACTCAGTAATTTTCATGATTTTTAAGGGTTACCCCCTTGCAACTTTTTTTGAGTAATTTTAAATTTTTCGACTGACTCGAAATATACAATACATACTAATTCGGCCATTCTGAATCGATTGGCGTTTGCAGAAATTGTCTATTTCTAACCGTTCTCGAGTTGGTCATTTCCATATCAGTTTTTAGTTGTTTTTTTTCCCGCCAAAATTACTTCTGATGAGTTTTCGACATTTTCGTTCAAAGATTCGGAATCAGCACGTGAAAATACGTTCAACGGCAAGAATTTGAATTCCGAAAAATGAAAAATAAAAAATCTCAAACAATTGGATTTTTTACCCTTAACACCCTTTTCCGGCTAAATCATATATCTGAGCACATTAAAATCTTATATTTTCGGAATGAGCATGAAACTTTACGTATACAGTGCAAATTTCAAGTCGATGTGACGACTCAGTAATTTTCATGATTTTTAAAGGTTACCCCCTAGCAACTTTTTTTGAGTAATTTTAAATTTTTCGATTGACTCGAAATATACAATACATACTAATTCGGCCATTCTGAATCGATTGGCGTTTGCAGAATTTGTCTATCTCTAACCGTTCTCGAGTTGGTCATTTCTAAATCAGTTTTTAGATGTTTTTTTTCCCGCCAAAAATATTTCTAAAGGGTTTTCGACATTTTCGGTCAAAGATTCGGAATCAGCACGTGAAAATACGTTCAATGACAAAAATTTTAATTTCGAAAAATGAAAAATAAAAAATCTCAAACAATTGGATTTTTTACCTTTAACACCCTTTTCCGGCTAAATCATATATCTGAGCACATTAAAATCTTATATTTTCGGAATGAGCATGAAACTTTACGTATACAGTGCAAATTTCAAGTCGATGTGACGACTCAGTAATTTTCATGATTTTTAAAGGTTACCCCCTGGCAAATTTTTTTTAAGTAATTTTAATTTTTTCGATTGACTCGAAATATACATTTCATACTAATTCGGCCATTCTGAATCGATTGGCGTTTGCAGAAATTGTCTATTTCTAACCGTTCTCGAGTTGGTCATTTCCATATCAGTTTTTAGTTGTTTTTTTCCCGCCAAAATTACTTCTGATGAGTTTTCGACATTTTCGTTCAAAGATTCGGAATCAGCACGTGAAAATACGTTCAAGGGCAAGAATTTGAATTCCGAAAAATGAAAAATAAAAAATCTCAAACAATTGGATTTTTTACCTTTAACACCCTTTTCCGGCTAAATCATATATCTGAGCACATTAAAATCTTATATTTTCGGAATGAGCATGAAACTTTACGTATACAGTGCAAATTTCAAGTCGATGTGACGACTCAGTAATTTTCATGATTTTTAAAGGTTACCCCCTAGCAACTTTTTTTGAGTAATTTTAATTTTTTCGATTGACTCGAAATATACATTTCATACTAATTCGGCCATTCTGAATCGATTGGCGTTTGCAGAATTTGTCTATCTCTAACCGTTCTCGAGTTGGTCATTTCTAAATCAGTTTTTAGATGTTTTTTTCCCGCCAAAAATATTTCTAAAGGGTTTTCGACATTTTCGGTCAAAGATTCGGAATCAGCACGTCAAAATACGTTCAAGGGTAAAAATTTTAATTTCGAAAAATGAAAAATAAAAAATCTCAGAAAATTGGATTTTTTACCTCTAACACCCTTTTCCTGCTGATCTTATATCTGAGCACATAAAAATCTTATATTTTCGGAATGAGCATGAAATTTTACGTATACAGTGAAAATTTCAAGTCGATGTGACGACTCAGTAATTTTCATGATTTTTAAAGGTTACCCCCTAGCAACTTTTTTTGAGTAATTTTAAATTTTTCGATTGACTCGAAATATACAATACATACTAATTCGGCCATTCTGAATCGATTGGCGTTTGCAGAATTTGTCTATCTCTAACCGTTCTCGAGTTGGTAATTTCTAAATCAGTTTTTAGATGTTTTTTCCCGCCAAAAATATTTCTAAAGGGATTTCGACATTTTCGGTCAAAGATTCAGAATCAGCACGTGAAAATACGTTCAAGAGCAAAAATTTGAATTTCGAAAAATGAAAAATAAAAAATCTCAGAAAATTGGATTTTTTACTTATAACACCCTTTTCCGGCTAATCTCATATCTGAGCACATAAAAATCATACATTTTCGGAATGAGCATGAAATTTCACGTATACAGTGCAAATTTCAAGTCGATGTGACGAATTGGTATTTTTCATTATTTTTAGGGGTGGACCCCTTGCAACTTTTTTCGAGTAATTTTAGATGTTTTTTTCCCGCCAAAAATATTTCTGATGAGTTTTCGACATTTTCGGTCAAAGATTCGGAATCAGCACGTGAAAATTCGTTCAATGACAAAAATTTGAATTTCGAAAAATGAAAAATAAAAAATCTCAGAAAATTGGATTTTTTACCTTTAACGCCCTTTTCCGGCTAAATCATATATCTGAGCACATAAAAATCATAAATTTTCGGAATGAACATGAAATTTTACGTATACAGTGCAAATTTCAAGTCGATGTGACGACTTGGTATTTTTCATTATTTTTAGGGGTGGACCCCTTGCAACTTTTTTCGAGTAATTTTAGATGTTTTTTTCCCGCCAAAAATATTTCTGATGAGTTTTCGACATTTTCGGTCAAAGAATCGGAATCAGCACGTGAAAATACGTTCAATGACAAAAATTTGAATTTCGAAAAATGAAAAATAAAAAATCTCAGAAAATTGGATTTTTTACCTTTAACGCCCTTTTCCGGCTAAATCATATATCTGAGTACATAAAAATCATAAATTTTCGGAATGAGCATGAAATTTTACGGATACAGTGCAAATTTCAAGTCGATGTGACGACTTGGTATTTTTCATTATTTTTAGGGGTGGACCCCTTGCAACTTTTTTCGAGTGATTTTTTTTTGCATAAATACGTAATATTCAGGAGATCTGCTTTACATCGCTCTAAGAACGACTTCTTCACATTGTAGGGCTGAGTCCTCTAGTCAAAGCCTCAGTTAGGACGACCTCCGACTCTCACAATGTTTTCTCATAAACATCAGTTCCAGTTCCCAAACCTGAGGAAAATCTATTCATCTGAACTCCGATCAGCTTACTTTCTACCGATATATAATTATTATATTCGACCACACGCGGCCTGAATCAACAAAATTCTCTAGAGAAACTCCTAATTGAAATAACCAAAAAAATATCATTCGACATTTAAATCTCCGTAACGTTGTCACGTTTCTTCTTGTCATTCCGAATCCGTGCAGTCCGTAGCCAATCAACAAAGTATTTTCAAACGTGATCGGCCACAAAAGAGCTGCAATTATGTAAATAAATATATATAAGTCTAAACACTTCCAACGTTAAATAATAATAGGAATGCATGAAAGCGGGCCTCCACCCAGCCCTAGGGAGGTTGAAGATGTTTACAGATGTGTGTGCAATAACAACTGTGTTTTTCTTAAGGATCCCTCTATATTTATACAGGCCATGTTGAAAAAACAGAATATATCACGTATATCCGGTAGGAATATTTTACAGGGTGGTTGTAGACATTGAGGATTGATTGGGATGATGAATATTATTTTCGGTACCAAAATAACAGGGATGCTGTAGAAGAGTGTATTTTCGGTATACGTTTTGAATAAAACATTTTGTGGGAGGGTTACAAATGAATTGAAAAGAAATATTCGTTAAAGGAGTAGAAGAATGAGGAAAAATAGGCATCCTTTATTTGGGTAATTAAAAATTCTCCATTAGTACAGTAAACACAGACAAATGTAAGCCACAGGTGAAGAATGAATCGTAGCACTTTGAAACCCTGCACATGACTTCATAACATCATGTATTGTTAGAAAATAAATTGTTCACCAAAAAATCAGGGGTGAAACCCAAAAAAAATTATTTAAAAATATTATATTTTTTTGCTGGCGTTTCGGAAAGTTTAAGATTTATCAAGAAACAGTTTCAACAATGCGGAAGATACATCAATTCTCCACAAGAAATATACCTAGTAATTTCTCACAAAATTCGCTCGTTTTCTTAGAAAACCTGATTAAATTCCGATATCAAATTTCAGGCTCTCGCGTTAAGCCGCCACTACCATTTCCGACAGAGTCAAAAATTTGAATTGTCATAACTTTGCTAAAAATTATAGTAGAAGGAAAATAAAAAGTGTATTTCCTTCCTGAAGACTTGTACTTCATCATGCAAATATAACATATGAGTATCTGAGTACCCAAAATGTGTTTTGCCCCACTTCACATAACCCTTCCACGATATTACGGAGGATATGAAATAGTTATACTAAAGCAGGAATCAATACCCTCTTTGGACCATATGCAACGATTTTAGACTAGTGAGACAAGTCTCACTTATACATGCCAAAGAAAAAACTGGGTTTTACTCCTGCCTCAGTTTTCAACTCATCCATAATCCCGACAATGTCTTCAGTAAATGTTGAAAATAATCGCTCATACACATCCTTCATTAAAAATAAAGTATGTGATTTCAAGCTTGAGATTTGCACTTCACAATAGTGTTATTAAACATATATGCAGGATATGAATAAGCGATTATTTTCAACATTTACAGAAGAGAATGCCGGTTTTATGAGTAAGTTGAAAATGAGGTAGGAGTAAAACAATTTTTGAGTTCGAGTTTGAGTTTTTGATTTTGAATTTTGACTCTACTTGTCAAAGTCGATAATTTAATTAAGATTAACTGCTGTACGACTTTTTTATGCACACAACTATACTTTGCACTTTGTGAGTCACATTTTTTTAGAAACGGTTTGCTTGATACACAAAAATGGCTAAGGGGGCATTAAATCACGTCAGTCAAAATATGAAACTCCAACAAAAACCAATCAAACCATCCATACTACAGCTACATCTACACCTATTCTTGGATACATATTCATTCTTGAGCACACATTTTTTTTACATTTCTTCAAATCACTCTGTGTAAACAAATCCGAATACGTTGTTTAAGGAATAATGTCTAGGCATTATTTTTTACTAATAATATTTTTCTATGACTATCATAACACGCAACCCTGAATTCTATTTGGGTTTGGGAAGAGAACTTATTCCAGTGAATAGTTTCTGTTATGAAAACTAATTGAATGAGTTTTATTAGGGTTATACATATTTTTTCTGTAAACATCTGGGTTGAATGAAGGGATTGTGAAGTATAAACATTCAATGAGGAATGAGTCTGCTGTAATTTTTAATAGTTTCAATATGCTCTTCCCAACTTGATCAATTCCATATCATTATTATATTATGTAGAAATCGAATCTGAGGAACACATTGAATTACACGAAGAAACTCCTTATTATAGCTTAGTATAAAAAAATCTATACATTTCAACAACATGCCATAGCGCGATCACATTTGGGACGCTTTTAAGGGTCAATTGACAACTCAAAAACGGTTCGTCTTATAGATTTCAATCAAGGACAGGCTTCCAGAGGAAGTTTGATTCTACGTACGTGCTGTAATGGAAATAGAATTTTCAATCCACTTTTCCACAAAAAAAATCTCGAAAAAGTCGAAAAATATGCAGTTACTTTGAAGCAATTTTTTGGGTAGATGAACAAATAATTTCAAAAAAACATTACAGCACGTACATAGATCAACGTTTTACCTTCCTTTTTATACCAAATTCATTTCGATCGGATAAAGATTGTTTCAAATTTTAATGGAAGAGAAATACCACTGCATCTACTTCGACTATCCATGAAAAGAATCTTGAGGTGCTGCCGGCGCAGACATAGTTACATAAAATCAAACTTCCCCTAGAAGCCTATCCTTGTTTGAAATCGATACGATGAACCGTTTTTGAGTTATCGACTGTTTTACTCTAAAAAAATGGCCTCTTAAGGCCGATTCATAAACTTGACGTTGCGCTCGCCGTTCGCCGTTGGGCTTGACGTTGGCACCGACGCAATGCAAAATGGTCTACGGCGATTATGATCTTATTAGTAGTATTAGTGTATTAGACTGGCAACTGAACGGCGAACGCTAACGACAACGGCGAACGCTAACGACAACGGCGAACGCTAACGACAACGACGAACGGAACGTCATGTTTGTGAATTGGCCTTTATAGTTGGTAGGTTTTTTTCTATATTTTATTCATTAAATTCGATCTTTTTTCTATACGCTGACTGAATTTGATATCGATTGCTAGTCAACCATAGATTTGGTGGGCGTTTTCATGAACGTGTGCACTTTGAGTTTGGACCGATTTTTAAATTTATTATTTTTCATTTTTCGAATACTGTTTCATGTTGAATTCATGGCGTAGAATACGGAAAAAATATTGAAAAAATTATAGAATTTTCGGAAGTATTTTTCGTTGGCGGTTTTATGTGCTAGGATGCTGGATCCTAGCGCACCTTTTACATTTTTCGCTTTTTGCGACCATAACGAGACACATTCGTTAAATACATAGGTATATAGAAAGAAAGCTAAGAAAATGTCCTACAAGAAGACTATATGGTTTGCTTGCCTAACAGTTCGCTTGTAGGTGTTATAGGTGGTTTTGTGTGCTAGGATGCCGGATTCGTGCGATACAATTTTTGTTGCACATTTATCATTGTTTTATGGTACACCGTGTATCCGAACATATTCAAATTATACATTTTCGGTCAGCATAAAATTTTGAGTATATCTTTGGTAATTTCGAGTAAATCTGATGACTTTGGATTTTTGGCGATTTTTAAGGTAATAACCCTTTGATATTTTTTCGGTTGAAAATTTATTTTTTGCCGATCGACAAAAATCACAGCATATACTAACTTTGGCATGCTGAATCGATTGGCGTTATTAGAATTGCTCTATCTCGACTCGGTCGTCGGTTGAAAATGTTATCTAGAGGTTGCAGGTGTCGTTTTCCCGTCAAAATTTTTTCTAATTTTTTTCTATGTTATATTCGTTAAATAAAATATTTTTTCTATACGCTGATCGAATTTGAAATCGATTGCTAGTCAAACATAGATTTGGTGGGCGTTTTTACGAACACTTTGAGTTGGACCGATTTTTAAATTCATCATTTTTCATTTTTCGAATACTGTGTCATGTTGAATTCATGGCGTAGAATACGGGAAAAATATTGAAAAAATTCTAGAACTTTCGGAAGCATTTTTTTGCGGTTTTATGCGCACCTTTTATATTTATCGCATTTTTCTACCATAACGAGACACATTCGTTAAATACATATGTATATAGAAAGAAAGCTAAGAAAATGTCCTACAGGATGGTGTTATCGTTCGCGTGCTAGGTTAGGTTAGGTTAGGTTAGGTTAGGTTATTCATAACATCCTGCTGACGAAAAAAAAAAAACTCTGGTAACTGATGAATTGTATGTTTAGCACCCCCCAAACTGAAATCCTGTCTACGCCACTGCCTTAGTCACTTCCTTGGAAGTATTCATGTTAAAAAGGGGAACATGCTCCATTAAAATATTTAAATATTAAAGTCGGAATTTTATTATTTTTCGACTTCAAAGTCGGAATTTTATAATTTTCAGACATCGTAGTCGGAAAATTATTATATTACGACTAAGTCGGTGTCGATGTCGGAAACTGGTGAAAAATATTTTAAAAAAATTATATGGCCCTTTTACGCCTTCGTATAATGCTTTCAAACTGAGAAAAAAAATTGTTCTGACCATTCCAAATTATTCATTGAAGAAAATCAACAAAATATATTTTCTCACTCCATATATCCCATTGTAAAGTTACACAAAAATTGGCAAGGACCCAAAGTACCTTTCTGTCACGTTCTTTTATATTATTTTCGAATCATTGGCGATATATCACTGCTGTTTCACCTTCGTTATACATTCTCTCACGGTCACGTCCTCACATTATCAGTTTCTTATATCACCCATTTTAAAATTCCCGTCCACGTATAGTACACGTATAGCAGAATTTTCTAACAATAAATGTCGTCGTAAATTTCCCGTAGTCGGGCTAGTTCTTTGAAGAAAAGTCTGTATACGGAACAGCTCCGCCGTATTCTCAGTGAAGATGCATATCATAATGGTACGGTGAAATGGTATATATTTTTGTATTTCTGGAATCGAGGTTTTGCTATCCGTTAAGGCCGATTCAGATGCATGGGTGCCCAGGGTTTTTGACCCCGCATGATAAATTTCTCCAGTATGATTAAAATTAATACTTCTGAACCAAAGAAAATATGACCTTTTCTACAACTGTCAAAAAAAGTCCACTTTTTTTGTGTGGTTTGTGTGCGTAGAGTATTACAATATTTCATTATCAACATACGATTTCATTATTAAACGGAAAAGCGTAAAAAAATGCACTTTTTTTAACGGATGTTGTAAGGCAACCGACAGTTTCATGCAACAACAGTGACATATCCGAATAATAACGAAATCCTGTCATAAAGCCACTCATTATCTTTGGCAACTAATAACCTTAAATATCTGATATACAAATGTTTCACCAATAATATTCTTAGCATTCTTACTATTAAATAAGTATTATCAAAATTCCAAACTATCGCGGCAAACATATTCAAAATAATAGCATATACCTCTAAGGAACTATTGGACCTAATCTACACTAGGTAACCCAAGGTAGCTATGGCGTCAGAAACTAGTTGACAACAATAATTAAGGAAATTTGTGAAATTGAATATCTACCCAGATAACGAATTCTTGATAACTATAAATTTAATATAAGTAGAAATGAAAAGTGATGAAGATTGAACGGATAAAATCGTGGATAGTGCAAATATGAGATTTCTTTGACATAGTTCAAAGAAAGAAAAAGTTATTCGTTGCTTCACGGGGATTGTTTATTTATTTTGAATGCAAATCTAAGAAAATGAAAAGTTACTTCGATGGACTAGTTATTCGAAAGTCAAGTCAACATTAATAATAATATAATATTGACCTCAATGAATATGTTTTTTAATATTCGCTTCAAATTTTTCATTTTGCGGGATAGTGTGAAGAGAAAGAGATTTCGACTCTGTCGAAATTATTCGTTTCATTTGTTTGAAACTCAACTCTCCGGCATACTGTTCGAACTTTGTTCGAATAATGAGTCAATAAAAATATGCCAAATTCATTTCATATTTGCCAAAAAATATGAATTTGTTATTTTTTTTGACAGTTGTAGAAAAAATACTGTATGAAACTTGTGAGTTAAGTGTTTTTTCTTACTCACTTCCTACTCGTAAAAACAAGTATCACTTTATTCACTTGATACATCATTCACAATAGTAAGTGAACTGCCTTGTAGTTTTATAGGCACAAGGGTAAAAAATATTTGCTCGTAAATTGAATGTGCTCCAAAAACGGGTCAACGTATCAAATTTGAAGTAGAATTCCAAAATGCAAATATAGTTAGGGTTTTATCTGTATAAGCAAACATCGAAACATAAACATTAGGCATCGAGATTCTTTATTTTGGTAGTTTTGATTATTTCTATCATCATTTTTTTTTCAATTTCTCCTTGAAAAAACTATCGAAAAATATTATAACAAATCCTTCAGAAACATGTATTTTATGCAAGTGTCCTGAAATTCTCAATTCCTTCATCACTCCTCGACCAAATGAGAAAGAGTCTCATTTCCCTGGAGTAAAATGTAAATTCCAACCCATCTATTTTATAAAGACTTGCTAACATATTGTCGATCCAAACCAAGAGTTCAATTTATGTCTCTGCCAGTGAGGCGCGCAACTTTTTTACTTTGCATGCTTGGTTTACCTTCTATAAACCAGTAAAAGAATAAGATGATTGCATTGTTTGTGGGAACTGTTCTTAACCTTGATTTGCTAGTGAAATGGAGGCAAAGGTGATATGAGGTTCTTTATAAGATATGTGATTACGATTTTGTAGATGAATTGAAAGAGTCAATTGATAACTCAAAAACGGTTCTTCTTATCGATTTCAAACGACAGGCTTCTGGACGTTTGATTCTATGTACGTGCTGTAATGGAAATTGAATTTTCAATCCACTTTTTCACAAAAAAAATCTCAAAAATGTCCCAAAAAAGCAGTTACTTTGAACCAATTTTTTGGGTAGATGAACAGATAATTTCAAAAAAACATTACAGCACGTACACAGCTCAACGTTTTACCTTTCCTTTTATATCAAATTTATTTCGATCAAATAAAGATTGCTTCAGATGTTAATGGAAGAGAAATACCACTGCAGCTTCTTCGACTATCGATGAAAAGAATCTTGAGGTGCTGCCGCAGACATAGTTACATAAAATCCAACTTCCTCTAGAAGCCTATCCTTGTTTGAAATCGATACGACGAACCGTTTTTGAATTATCGACTATTTTAGCCTAAAAAAACGGCCAAAATGTAATCCCGCTCATGGCCTCTTAAGAAGATTGAGAATATTTTAAGGGATCAAATATAATGTACACCAAATTAAACCACACATCCCCAGCGCTGTCCGCCAAATGGAACACAAATAAGAATATGTCTACCGATTTTACTAAATGTTCAATAAATTTAGAATTCACGCATTTTTAGCTAGGTTAGCTTGCTCAGGTTAGGTTCGTTGTTAATTGCGAGCATTTTCGGCAATTAAAATTTAATCAACATTTAGCATATTTAGCCAACAAGAATTATATTTGGGAACAAATAATGTAAGTGAAAAGCATGATGTAAATATTTGGTTGTCGCTCTAAGATTTTGTATTTTCTTAATTTTGGTGAGCATTTAGTATTTGTGGGAAACAAAAGTATACATTTTTTCAGAGAAACCTTTTGATAGATTTTTGGGGGCTGACTTTTCAATTTACAGAGAGGCAAAAATATTTTCAGAGAAACCCTTTAGTGGATTGTTTTTCAATGGCGATACCACACATGGAGAGCCATTTCATAACGACCTCCACTGTACACATTTTTATTTTTTATATCAATAGCTCTATTATACAGGCATAACTTTTATTAAATTAAATTTTACTACGCCTCTGGATTTGTGATACTCTCAAATTGGTGCAACAGAAATAGCACGAAAAAATAATAAAAATTATTTTATTATGAGCCGTATTTTTTCGTTAGTGTACTTGCGGTGCAATAAATTTCACTAATAACTCAAATAAATTCGACTGTTTTCGTATTTTGTTTTGCTGACTTACCATGTATAGGAGTATAAGTGTCAAAGTTTGCGGTTTTTTTTAAATGAATCTGTATCTGAGGTGTGTTTAGTGAAAACAAAGACAGACAATATTATGAGTAGCTGTTGATTACAAATTTTTACAATTCAGACTGACAGTTGCCTAATGGAGCATTGTGAATTTCAATATTTCACACATGTCGTATTTACAGGTATAGGACGATTATCTGAAATATTGTCATAACCTAATTTAAATTTTATTTGTATTCGGAATTGATATTTCTTTATGAAATTTTGTTAACACCCATACGAAAGTATATTACTAATCGAATTCAATATGTCACAATTTCTGACCAGACATTTCATAAGTTTGTTGATAGATGTTTTCAAGATATTCTACTGGAACAACATCAGAAAGTTTTTGGGAAGAATCTTTCTGTATATTTTGAATGGTGAATTTTACAGCTACATTTTCAGCAGCTCCTCATTTTCCTTCAAATGTTAGTTGTTGTACAACCATTTTGAACACCTGATCCTCTGAAAATATAACTGATACGCCTTTGTTATCCAATATGGAAATGATCGGAATGAAGATGTTGAATGTCCGCTTGTAGAAGCTTGAAAAGTATGTAGTTGAATTAGAATGATTATAGTTATTACAATATGATGATGAACTTCCTGCAATATACGGGCGATTGTAACACACGACACCTGAATGACAAATGATGAAATACGTTAGTGCTAACTTGATTCCGATTCCGAACAACGCGATGACGTTGGGCATGAGATAATAATAAATTACCAACGACAAATTGATATTTAATTGACGACCTTTTATGCAAGTCATTCGTAATTATGTAAAACATCACTTCGGGAACTAATTTTCCGCTAGACTTTCCGACTGCAAAACATTACATTGAGTCATGTCGCCTTTGTCATAAACGACCTTTATTTGCGCATGGGAATGTTACCGTGAAAATTCCTAGCGAATTCAAAAATATTTCCGATGGGAGTAGCGTTGGGTTGGATTCACGCGGTGTGAACTATTGACTTGCTCGAACCTTGAAATTTTACTGATTTGCATTTGGTTTATTACCCATCGAACTTCTACGAAATGAAGATTATAATATTAGGATTATACAGTATCGGAAAGTGGGTATGGTCACAGCCGACTTAATCTCCCGAGCCGTGGTGAGACAATCGGCAACACCGCATGGAAATCAATTTGACGTCATACTCATTAATTCTTTAATAGGAATTTCTCGGCTTATTCGGAAAACTAGGAAAAACATAGGAATATGAATTTTTAGAGAAAAGAACGACGATTAATGAGGTTATTTAATTTTTTTCATCACAAACTGGAATCGCAATATATTCAATTTCTTAGATATGGGAGATCTGTCAAGTTTGGTTCTTCCATGCCCTAAAATTCACATTTCGGGAGATTTTTTTAAAATATTTTTTCTGATAAGTGCAGAAACCATATAGATACTGTATAGAATTCACCACAATATAGGTTTGCGTTTTTTTTGTAAATTTCGTCAACGCTCTTGATTTTGAAACAATATAATCGCATCAGATCCTATCCGTATTTTTCCTACGAGCGTGCGAAAAAGTAACTTTTCCGCACGATTTTTTGAAAGTTGTACTTTTCCGCACGATTTCTACTTTTCCGTACGATTTTTACTTTTCCGCACGATTTTTGAATTGTTGAAAATGGGGATATTTAGGACTAACTAAATGATCTATGTAACTATTCTATCTTATTAGTCATTTTGTAGCATTATTATAAAAACTTATTTATTAAAAACCTTGTTTTTTCATAAATAAGATGGACAAAAACACTCGTAGGAAAAATATTGTATCTAACTCTTACGGAATAGTTATTTACGGAAAGTAGTACTTTTCCGCACGCGACGGCAGTTGCACGAACGACGCGGAGCGGAGTTCGGGCAAGCCGTTAAGGGCGGAACAAACATTTTCCGTAAGAGTTAGGTACAATATTTTTCCTACGAGTGTTTTTGTCCATCTTATTTATGAAAAAACAAGGTTTTTAATAAACAAGTTTTTATAATAATGCTACAAAATGACTAATAAGACAGAATAGTTACATAGATCATTTAGTTAGTCCTAAATATCATCATTTTCAAAAATACAATGTGTATTCCAAGAGTGGGGAGGCAAAGAACATGGACCCAACTCAGTAAACAGTCGAAGGTGCTCTCTCACTAATATAGACGCGTTCATTCCGATTCCTTATTGATGTTCAAATATATATCTATATTGTATAAGAGAGTGACTTCTGCACTGTCCGACTGCTCACTAATTTAGCGTTCGGGGCCGGTGCGACCGTACAGACAAGAAGAAGGCAAACTTGAAAATGGGTGAATTTGTTTTTTTGCCTTCTTGTCATGATACACATTCGAAAAAGTGCCCCGTGGTGAACTTGCAAGCTAGGTTAGTTTGCTCAAGTTAAGTTTGTGTGTCGAGTGCGAGCGAAAAACAAATTCACGCATTTTCAACTCAGTTTGCCTTCCTCTCATCTGTACGCGGTCGGACCGGCACCCAACAAAATGTTATTATACGGTCGGACCGGTACCGAACGCTAAATTAGTGAGCGGTCGGACCATGCAGGAGCCAGTCCCATTGTATAAAGACTGATACAGACTCATATGACCACCCTGCATTTTTGACACTGATTACCCATCGACGTTCACACCCTCACATGTGCGTTCTCTAAGCTTCAGTAGGGGGTAATATTTTTCGAAATTAAATTATTCGGTGGCCTCTTTTCACTTTCATTTTTTTTATGGATTTTCAAATTTTATTTTTACTTTTTTCGAGAAGGGGCGTGGGAGTCGGAATTTGTTTCCAATTCACACGGGTTCTCCATTTAGCCTTCAGGAGAAAATACGATTGCAAAATTTCCGCTAAATCGTAAGCCAGCAAGTGTTTGAAAATGGATCGCAAATTTTGAACTGGAAATACAGACGAATGACAGACAGACATACGGACAGAGTAGGTTAAGTGAAAGCTTGTTGAAAAATTAAATATAGCTCAGCTTCCCTGATAATTATTTCCAAATGTGAATTTCGAGTAGTTGCAATATCGGAAACAATTTATCTGGGGTATAGACAGAAATCTACGCAAGCAACAAGGAACGCAAAGATATGATAATACCATATAAACAAGAGAGACGCACTACTGTGCGCTTCTCCAGTCAACCCACCCGACGCATTCATGGACCACGTGACGATGCGACACACCGCACAAAGCGCACGTCGATATCCCGTCCTCGAGTGAGTCGAGGAGAAATTGTAATGCTCTCTCTCTCTCTCTTATTTACGCTCTCATGAAACCACCATATCCAAGATGAAAAATCGATACTGTATACATTGTGTGTATGTGCGTTGAGATTGATTCGGCTTAAGAATTAGTGCAAAATAAGTTTTTATGCTCAACTTTCGTAAGTCTGATTCCGCAAATGATGGGAATTTTTCCAAGGTTCCAAACATCCATTTTCGTTCACCAAATATGTCTTCCCTTTTACAATGCTTCGCATTCACATATCGTATAGTGCGCAGTTCCGTACTTTATTTACAATTATGATAGATAAGAAGTTTTATAAGAATTAGCGTGTGGGTAAACAATGTATTCGATAAGTGACTGAAATACTTGTTTCGAAGAAGACAATTGACAGCGCCTCTTTATCTGTATCCACATAAACACACTCACCTACACCTACATAAAATAATTGCTTACTAAAAGTACATGATTATGAAAACATCATTTCAGATAAAATTTGTCAATATGTGATAGTATATATGCATAATTTATTTGATTTAAACGATATATAATAAATGGAAACAAGTGAGATCAGAATGATAACAAAATCTCTATGAAAACTCTGAAATTCTTTTTGAATTATTTCTTCAAGCGGAAAAAGAAACCTTTCATTTTTAGATTTTCGAGAATGACTTTTTTTTTTGTTTCTTGAACTTGATTGTTCTATGTAGGTACTTGAGAGCTTTAGAAAGTCCATTGTAGAATTTTGGTGTCATCTTGAAAAGTTCTCGGTGTCGCAGTTTTCTCCATCAATGTAAAGTTCATACATATTTCGAGTGCTATGATGATGAGTTTTAGGAGCTGTTTGGTTATGTCCATGATATTTTAATGCATACTCATAACTTTCAGTAGCATTTTTCATAAAAATATGACCAATACGGAAATATTATTTTGTTGGTTTATTTATGGTGGAAATGTTACCCATATAATTTCAAGACATTTATATTGTCATTCGGATTCCTTGAGATAAATGCGTAAAGCAACTATTTGAGCTTTTTTTAAATGAAACACGCTGTACAGAAATATACTTAGATGCATGACTACTTGATAATGAAAACTAATAACTAAAGACATACAATAATCATGTTTGTTTTTCCATAAATCCAAAGGATTAGTAAGCAACCACAATAGATCCTGTATAAGGACCATTGGTGGTATCATTTCTAATTTACAGCATATTTTTTCCAAGATATCCTTCACATTGTTTGTTCAGAATGTTAACATCTGTTGTCGAAGCTTTCTATTTTTATTAACACTTGTCACTATTGGCATATGAAATATTTTGTATGTTCAACAAAAGTATTTCTCCAGATGTGTGCAACATTGGAAATTGACAAGTTCCAAGAAAGATTCGTTTATTTTTATATTGTTACTCGTATGTATCCAGATATGAATTCGAAAACGAGAATTATAAGCTTTGCATCCAAACTCAATATACAAACACTAAAATGAACACAGGTAAAGACTATATTCACATTTTAAGAATTATAGAGGGGAGCGACGGAAAAGGACATATTTTTAGTTGACATTTTCTTTCTAATGACAAAAAAAGTAAAATATTGAAATGTGATTTCTGGAACGGTATCCAAAATAAATACTCAAAATAAATATTAATGAAATCAGTTTCAAAATGGCATTAAAATCAAATGATACATCTAGGTACTATGAAAATAATTATAGTGAAAAATAGACATATAATACCTATTTATCTAAGGATCTCTCAAATAATTTCGGTGATGGTAATTTTCATATGTGTATCTCCAACGGTGAACAGCAATGTAACAGGTAAGTACTACTTTGTGCACGCTCGTAGGAAAATACTTTTTTCTACTCATGTATGAGAAAATGTTAAAATTTCAACATTGCAAAATGGCGAGTTTTTTGCAAACATCATGTTGAACCACTAGCTTTCCAATACCACGTCTGGTGCCAAAATCACGCTCATTTTGCAACTTGTTATATAAATAGCTGAACTAAATATCCGATTAAACCAAAGGTGCTTCAATTTCCAGAAATTTAAACTGTATATTGACTGAAATTTCTCGACTTATTTCATATGCATACTAACGATGACGCACCGGAGAAGATACAATAATCGAACTGTATCTGTCTGTATTTTGACGTCGCTGATGTTTTCCAAGATACCCATGGCAATAAATATATCAATATTATCATTATTATTATATAGCTCGTCTTCTCATTTTATCAGAAGCACTTCGTCTTCTTTCTGTAAATGATTTATTGGTAGCAATCTCATCACCTTTTCAGCTACGTGTTATCTCATTTCATAAAAGGCCAACAAACGAATTGGTGATATCCATATATATCCAGTAGTTTGATTGAAATATGATTGATGGATTAGGACACTAGACACTCAGTTTATGAAATTGAATAATAATAGTTTTTAAAATATCTCATATTACTCCAGTAAAATAAGAAAATTTCTACGTTTTTGGGGCATAAAAAGTTAAGCTTACCCCGGAGGGGTACAAACTCAGAACTCGTTTTCAAGACTGATGATTTACAGTTATCCCCAGATTACTTTGAGGTCTTGAAAGTATTTAGTTTTTTACAGTTCTGCAGGTGTATCTTAATTGAGTAATTTTTCCATTTGCAATTTTTCAAAGCTGTATACTGACAAATATCATTCAATGTCAATAAGAATCGAGATAAGATACTTTCATCAACAATCAGCTCTACAGATAAGCTGTATCGATTTAAACTCATCATTCGCGAAACAGGATGTACCGAGTGTGTGAATTCTCTGAGGCTCATGTCTCATATGCATACACTTATTAAAAATCGATGTCGGATATCTTCTTTTCCGCTAAGTCTTCATCTCGAGGAAAAGGAAATAAAACATCACCTGTTCTTCTCGTAGACGCGATAACACTCTAAAGCGCCATTTGATGAGTGTCTTTTTTGCTCTTGTACAGGAATGCTCCTTTTATAGTAAAACTGGAAGCCATGGGAACTACAACATTGACTGCTTATTACCTATTTACGTCGGTTGCTAGATAGCTCATACATACACTAGCAGGTAATAAGGATGTATCACTCAGTTCTAGTCGTCAAACTATCGTTTAGAAATTTACAAATCAGAGGAACATCAGTTAACTGTTAAGATAGCCTGCAGGATCAACTTATACAGTCACAGTCACACATAAAGTTCGCAAAACAGTTTTTTTTATTAATAAATATTATGAAAATTTCAATTCACAGTTAGTTTGTGCTTGAGAAATAAGTGAAAAATAACCTCTTTTGTTTTGTCACGTGGGTACTCTAATCCTGTCAAATTTGACATTTTTTTCGAAAATCCTCAAAAAATCATGTTTTTTTAAAAATAAAAAAGTTGCTCATTTTCTAATTTTATACCTTTTTTCTAAAGGACTTTCTACTGTCACTTCAGCATTTTTCCAATTTTTTTTGTATTTTTCGAATATTTCGCTCTATCGAATCTAACGGAATATGACTCAAATTTCATAATTTTTATGAATATGAGACTTTAATGTCATATCTTGCTCAGAAAATACCTACATTACTACATTGTCGTTGCAAAGTTCATTTAGTGTTTTCATTTCATTTTTAAACTGATTCGTATTTTCTTTGTATATGGACGTTAATATGTTCAGTAACGAATAAAAGTATTTCTCTTCATTCTTATTATACTCGAATTCCTTTTTTAACAGATTTGTATCCCGTTAGCTGCAGATGAGTTCGAAATATTTTGATGTATGTAGTTTTCGAACGTTTTTTGAATTAATTTCATGAATTTTATATTATATATTTTCATAAATTTTATATTCTATATTTTCACACCATTAGACTTGTAATAAATATTAAGCCAAAATAACCGTAATAACATTCATAACAAAACATCGCAACATTCATTGATTCATCTCAATAATCTTATAAAGAACCCGAAATCAGTATGCGACGATTCCATGTTTTTTCTTAATTTTTACGGATTTTGTCTATTTTATATTCGTGAATTTTCTAAAGAGCCTTCTGACCAATTTTTTTTTTTTTTGTAATTTTCGTTGCTCGAAATAGTCGGAAAATTGTACAAATATCTACGCTTTTCTATCAAGCCATCGTCTATTCGATATTTTTCACAATTTTTATGGACTCTCCGATTTAATTTTCGCGAGTTTTCTTGACTATTTTTGAAAAGGAGGAGGTCCGAGATCCCCAGCCAACATTGTTTTTTTTTTGTAGTAATTTTAAAAATAAAGGGGCCCGAGCTCCCAAACTGATATTTAGTTCAGGGGGACAGGGCGATATATTTTTTTTTGAAATTGAATTATTCGACTATCTGATGTTTTTCAGTATTTTTATGGATTTTTGCGATTTTATTTTTATGAAGGAGGGTGGTGTCCGAAGTTCCCGACCAATTTTTATTCGTCTTTATTTTCCATGAACGAATCTCTTGAAAAAAAAAATCGAATTCTTACAAGTTAGTTTTTGGAGGAGGAAATTTTTTTAAACTATATTTTTCGACCATCACATATTTTTCACTATTTCTACGGATTTTTCCTTCTTTAATTTCACTAGTTTCTACAACTTTTTTCGAGAAACTGGATAGGCAGGGGTGCAATTTTTTGAAATTATTTTATTTGACGGTTAGATATTTCTCACTATTTTTACGGGTTTTTAATTTCGGTAGTTTTTGCAAATATTTTTGAGACTGGAGTTGGGGGCTGGGGGTAACTTTTTTGAAGCTATATTACGTATTTTCTTGTTTTTAATTTCTCGAGTTTGCAATTTTTTTTCAAAAAGAGCGGACTGGAATTTTTAAAGTGCGACGATTGGCAAGTGGCAACCCATATCATATTTGCTTTAAACAATTAGCTAATCATGAAATAACAGGTCGGAATTCTACGTCTTCGTATAAAGCTTCGTACATACCTGAACATTACGCCGAACAACAAACAGAACAACAAAGAGAACTACAAACAGAACAACAAACCGAACGGCAAACAGAGCGGCGAACGGTCGTATTTGATTTCAACAACTCGAACAACAAACCAACAAACGTAACGTTTGTGTTGTTCCATACACCGTTTCAGTAGTTCTTCGTTCAGGATGGAAAAAAGTAGCAGCAACAGCAGCGTATATAAATTAATTATTCGTTTCCTGAGAGCGGAGGAAAAATCGCAAAGAACACTATGGTGACAAACACATTTTTATGAACAGAGACAAGGAGTCCATTTCCTTCTTACATTCCTTTGCATCCATATTCACAGTGTGGAAAATTTCCTTCAAGGCGACTTGCTTTTTTATTTTATTATAATGTTGCAGATCTTTTGCATTCCACAACTCCATTGTTTGATAAACATTAATTAGTCCCAGTCCATTATGTAGACACAACAAACACTGAGGCTTACCAGCAATGGTCTGTTCACTGTCTTGTTTCTATACGTCCAAACCTGCGAACGCATTCGCGAACATTTTCTTTTATGTCGGAGAGAAAACCGACAAGTGATGGGAACACTGCGAACCGTTCGCCGAACGGCCAGGATTTGCAAAACTGTTTGCAAACGCGTTCGTAGCCCCGTTCAAATTAGTGTTCTGTTCGCCGTTCGGTTCGTTGATCTATTTGTCGTTCGGCATGATGTTCAGGTCCGTACGAAGCTTAATACAAGGCCCAGTTTTTCTTGAAGAAAAAAAGAGCAATAAAAACACGACTCCTACATTATACTCGTTGATATGAATAAGTGAGATAGATGGATCGTTCTTCTAATTCTCATAATGAAATACTTTTAATCCCAACGCCGACCAGTCAATTTGGATCCACAACGGTCATTCGTTATTAAAATTAAATTAGGTGCTATTGTGAGTCGGAAAGTGATTTGTGGGATATGAATGTGATTTAGTAGGCGATAAGCGAAGAGGTTTTGTTGGCGATCCGAAATCGGTTTCCTAGAAATCGTATTTTATATTGGGTTTTAGATATGTCGGACATAAATCTGTATGTGTTATGGAAAACAATATTTTTTGTTTTATTTCGGTAGCATTCGAGATTGAAAACTTAAAGTGTGACTCATCTCGATATTCTAGGAATTTTATTAGAGGATTAGATTTGGAGGCGAGCGGAAAACATAGCTTTTGGCACAAACATAGTGAATATTGAACAAATTGGTTGAAAATATACTTCAAGTTTATAAAAACCAAATGCCCTGAAATATTGCAATCGATAAACTGGTCTAGCTTAGCAGTGTGTTTTTTTTTATTTAAGGTTGCTTTTATCATTTTCCTGATAATTATCATTTTGAAACCACCTGTGTAGCCCTATTCTATGTATTATTCAGTGTGGGTCTATAGAGTTTTCTTTCGAAAATATCAAATCATTAACGACCTTAATCGGTTTCAAAAGACGTGTCAAGAGATACCCATTGCGATAATTGTTTTTACACAAAGGGCTCATTTGGTATATCTTTACTAAATACATAAATCAAATGTACACCCCTCAAATAGACCATTTGTAAAAAATGATATTTTTCCTCGAACTCCTACTACCTTGAATTAAGGTATCAAAACCAGGATTTCGAAACCGGGTCGTGTCCATACGTGACGTCAATTCAACCACCGCGCCGTTACTGACAGGTCATCGCCACCTTTATGTTAATCGTATATGTTTTGTTTCATCATCGTAAAAAAGTTTTCAAGTATGGACCGCGATCACATGACGTCACACGCCAGCTGTCAAACAGACCAGGGAAAAACAATCATTGCCATAGATGACAACGGTAACTATTAGATATCAATTGGGTTTGAATGGGATTATACTTGGACATTTTGGGATTTTTAAAAGAAAGAACTATAACATTTATTCAGAATAAAAAAAAAGCACAACCAAGGAACTTAGTTGGCTGTTTATTCAAATGTAAGTGTTATTTTAACTTTTCGAGTATTTTGTCTATTTTAGTGACAGGTTCAGAAATTTCAGTTGGAGTGAAATCTAATTTGCTACTTTGGTCCATTCCAACGAGAAAAATAACAAAGATGAGAAAATGTTTCACCTAAAAAAAAAAAGAAATCAAAATTCTGTTATTTTTTTCGATATGGTACACTGTTTCCTGGTAAAAAAACATTCCCACAAGTTTTCAGAGAACATCAGCGGTTGACGCACCGTTTTTCCACTTAAAATAAGGCCATCGAACATGGAAGACTCAGACAGAAATCTCATTGATTCACCCAGATAAGTTCCAGTTCCAAGTAGGGTAATCACTTTAGATCCTATATTTTCTGAGACTACTAGTGTACATGCTTGAAAGATTGATTATCAAAGTTTTCCATTGTGTTTCGTATTTGTTGGCTGTGGGAAATTCTTGAATATGCCTCCGAACGAAATACCAATTAGTAAACAAGACAATACGAAGATCTTACTTTTTATTGCAGAAATTCCTTTTTCAGCTGCAGTTGCTATACGTATTTGGCTAGATATTCCAGTCAAGGTGAATGCACAATCGAACAATTGTGGATGTTTTCGTAGTACCGTCGCTTGGCAGATTTAGTTTGTCGCATTTCAACAATAATTTGAGTTACAATGACCTTTTCCACATTCTCGTCGCATGATGACAAACTATCAATTTTTAGAAAGAGGGCCATTGGAGTACAAATAAGGACTAGATAGTCTCTTGCTCTTGATTTTTCAGGAAGCACTTGTCACTAGGTCGAAGCACTCCGAGAAATTGAAGCAGCTTAGACTCCTTAATTAGCTAGAAATACCGGAATGAGCGTCCTTGGTAAGCTGAAGGAGAATTATCTGTATGAGCTGATGCGTTGACATTAAGACTTGCCTTGCAAATAACTGGTAGCAAAATAATTGACGAGGACAGAAAATATATTCTCAAACTCAACAATCAAAAATCCAAATCAACAAATGTGACGTGATTCCCAATTTTCGAAGAGTGAAGACGAAGTGATTGAAGAATTGAAAAGGGGAACATTCTCAATGAAAATTGAAGAATGAAACAGAACAGAAAACAACTACTTCCCCGGCTAAAGCCACGCTGGACATTGCACTACATCTGATAGATATTGTGAAAAGACTCTACCTGAAAAGAAAACATCTGAAGGTTCCTATCTCTATATCTCTATATAGTTTTCATTGAAAATTCGTTAAATAAATTAGATAGGGAGAATGTTATTCAAAAGTATCACTCACAGAAACCGTTCATTTCATCGAAGCAAGGTTCGCTTCTCCTGAACTTAATAGCCAATACATTTTTGTCGACAAAAATCTATTTCGCTTCGCCAAGCTCATCAGGGTGATGGAGTATTGGAAAGCAGGCTCTTCAGAAGCTCTCCATGATGGAAATGATGGAAATATTTCTTCTGCGGTAACACTTTGAAAGTTTTTAGTTCGAAAATATGAATAGGACATTCATAAAATCTGTTGTGGAATCATCTGCGGCTGAAAGACAAACTTAAGTCGCCATATTCCATCGTTCAAGATAACCTCTTTGGAGGTATTCATGTTGAAAAGGGGAACATTCTCCATGAAAACTGAAAAATGTGATTTTTTTATAATATCTTACAGAAAACAACTACTTCCCTGGCTAAAGCCACGCTGGACATTAAACTACATCTGATAGATATTGTGACTGAAAAGAAAAAATCTAAAAGTGAAAATTCGTATTTTCATTCAGATAGTTGATTTTTCAATTATCTCTAGTTTTCATTGGAACATACATATTCATTCCTACGATACCTGCATAAATATGTAGACAGAATGACGGAGAAGCCTTAACCATTCTAGGTAGAGATTGGTGATAACTGAAGTGAAAATAAAAAGAATCAAGAGTCGTGGTCAACTCCAAGATTGCAGGTATCTTTGCTGAAATCCATATTGAAATGCATAGGTAGATACTTTGATCACTGTTTAGTCACCTTAGGTCAATTCTGGCATCTTTCTCCACTGTCGTAATGTTTGGATTCTCTCAGTCAGTAGGTTTAGTAGGTTTAGTAGTTTAATAGGTTTAGTAGTCAGTAGGTTTAGTAGGTAGTTTAGTTGACGACGTAAAACCAATATGTTCGCTGCGCAAAGAGACAAGGATGTGCACAAAATCCCATTCGATCCATGAACTTTCAAAAATGTTAGTGATGCAATGATTCTCTGGTGTCAAAATCTCTTGTTAGCGGAGAGGCAAGAGAGGTACGAGTCGGAGTGCACTAAATTCCATCTTTGAGACGTTATTTTTTTTCTCAGATACTTGTATTAGTTATTTTTGTATCTAGTGCACGAAATGCTACTTTGGTGATCGGGAACTGATTTAAACCGAGTTAAAAAAATAGTCGAAATCACCAAAGTCGCGCACGAAATGTAAAAATTTTTTTTTCTATAAACGTCAAAAAATAAAATTTTCACAAATAAATGATTTCTTGAATTTTTGTTTGATTAAGGACCATGAAGGTTAAAATATAAATATCCCATACAGTTTACATGCAGTGCCATCTGTCGAGTAATTGCAATATTTTTTCCCTCAAAAAGTAGTATCGATAATAACCTTCAAAACATTTTTGGTTTCATTGTTCCACATCAATCCATTCAAACCGTTATCGAGGAATGAGTAGTATTTAGATCCGCATTTATATTTGATATTTCGATTTTATATTGCAAAAAAAATATTAACGAAATTCAAAAAAATGTAGATGGTTGTAAAGAGAATGGAATTTCATTTTCAACGATACGACACTTGACCCCCATGCCATTTAAAAAATTTGATTTGATGTGTATTCCTGCTACCCCTTTATTTCAAAAACTAGTATTGGTGAAACCCTCGAAACGGTTTTTTTTTTTCATGTTTCTACGTCGAACCGTTCAAAAGTTAACAGGGGTGGGGGGGCTATTAAATTAAATTAAAGTAATATGTTATTTACCTAACAAGTGCGGAAAGTAGTACTTTTCCGCACGCGACGGCAGTTGCACGAACGACGCGAAGCGGATTTCGGGCTAGCCGTTAAGGGAGGAAAAGACATTTTTCGTAATAGTTAGGTACAATATTTTTCGTACGAGTGTTTTTGTCCAGAAATCGCGTGCGGAAAAGACACTTTACGCTCGTGTTAGGTACACTATTTTTTCTACTAGCGGAAAAAACACCCAAAAGTTAACATAAAGAACATTTATTATAAAATATATGATAAACTATACAACCATACTTGGTAAGCTTTCTATTTTAACCTTCTGCGACGCAATATTTAAATGTCAGTATAATCCACAAAAACTAAACAAATCTACTTTTCCGAACTGAAAAGAGTGCGAAAAAAACTTTTTCGCACCAGTGCGGAAAAGTGACTCTTTCAAAACTAAAATTAGTGCGGAAAAGTGGATTTTTTAGCACGCTAGTAGAAAAAATATATTTCATTTGTAACTACCTTCCAAAACTCAAAAAGGGTTTAGTTACCTTCAACTACCCGTACTACGTTCAATTGTTTCGATAATACATTCTGCTCCCGAGAAGGTTGTCATCCGTATAGAGATTCGAGGTGGTCAACGCGTTTCTATATAGAGGAAAATGCAAAAACTCTGTCGTATCTGGCATCGCGAGCCCGTTCTACGGGTCTGTAAACAACCTCTTAGAGATTCTTTGGTAATATCGACAAAATATTACTGCCATAAATACGCCCGATAGTCGTATTCGGTAAGGCATTTACAATTCCTAATAGGAGGTATTTTGCTCGCCGGTGGGATTTTATGATGTTAAGTTAGTTGTGATTGGGTGTTGATATATTTCAAAATAGCAATAGTACATTGCTTAACGAGCACATTATGACAGTCATGTCCCACGAGTGGGAAATAACATTCCGTTCAAATTATACACTGTACTTTTTCTACGGCTATAACATATGATGACAAAATAAAAAATAAATAGATTGATCATTTGATCTTCAGACCATAACGCGATCAATGAATCAATCGAAAATAATATATTAAATATACAAACAACAAAAATTCAACAATACTTCCGAAGTACGCAACATTGTCAAAATGGCAATTAACTTGAATTTTCCTGTATATTCGTTGAGAAAATTCCAAAAGTTCTGCAAACTTGGAATAGTATTGAATATATTATTATATATATTATTCATATCACGAATCAAGTTTGCAACCAATTCCAGTAACACGAAACATTTTTTTTATGGACCTATAATGTTTTTCTTTGATATACTATAAGAGAAAATTCCAAAAGATCTGCTAACTTACAGATACATCGGAAAAATATTCCGAAAAAAAAACGTGGGAAGTTTAAATTGTGTTTGAAAATTCATCGAAATTTTGAGATCCGCTGTCCGCCGAACATCAGCTGACCAGAGCAGAGCCGCAATAAAACTGGAATTGCCGGATGGAAGAAACTGAGTAATTTCGAACAGCGGTTTCCAAGATTTTCCGAATTTTCCTTTAATTTGCTTTCTTGATGTACCATTCACTTGACCAAAGTTTGAAAACTTTTGGAATTAATGTGAATTGATTGTCTATTTCTATTGGCATAATACCCAATTTTACTACAGTTTTCTTCCTGTCAATGTTGAAGATTCCTGTAAAACAGTCAATGACTATCTATCTATGGTTTATTCTAGATCATACTCAGAGTTTTTAAAAGAATGTTGAAGAACTTATTTCTTGCTATGCATCTATGCGCTATGCAATTGATGTCAATATTGCGTGAAACACTAGTTTCATTATTTTTTCGTTAGAAACAGAAAAAGATGATGAACTTCCTTTCGTAGATGTTTTGATAAAAAATCTCGAGTCAACACAACTGTTTAAGGAAAGAAAACACATACTAGCAGATAAGTATCTCCACTATAACTCTAATCATCGCACCAGCGTAAAAAAGTTTGCAATTCAACACAAGATCTTAAAGAAGAATAGAATTTTATAAAGTCCGTTCCCAAGGAGAATGCTTATCCAAATCAATTCGTGGAAAAAACCATGAATGAAATTGAAAATACTCATACACTTTACAATCGAACACAACACACAGAAGTGAGACATCCCCATAAACATCCAACAACCAACGTTATACCTTATGTCCCTGGACAGTCTGAAAAGATAAAACGGATTGGTCATAGGTATGTTTTAAGAAACCTAAAAACACTGATGAATGTTCAAAAAATTGTGTTTACAACATCCCTTGTTCGTGTGGTAAAAGTTATATAGGTGAAACATCAAGACCATTGATTGTGCGCCAGGAAGAACATAAAAGTTACATCAGAAATCGAAAAATAACAGGTTCGAAAATATCCGAACATATTCTAACATCTGATGGCGATCATATGATGGAATGGAATAATACCAAAATTTTATTGAGAGAATCAAATCAAGAAAAAAGGAAGTTAAGGAAACATCGTGCATTCTTTTATCAAACAACTGCTTTTCAACAAATTCCATCGAAATGGACCGCACCTGTTTACCTCTCCTCAGAGATGAAATAATAAGTAATAGAATGGCGATTGATTGATACCGAACACCCTATGTATCAAGATAGCAAATTTCAATCAAAGAATGTATGGCAGATTACATTTGACTCTGTCAAAGAAAGAACTACTTCCAAACCGCAATTCAAATACAGTTTTCAGCGCCTTTTCAGCAAGTTTTGATAACGGAGGCAGATACAGTCTCCGAAACGTCAACATTTTTTGAAAAAGAGAAGTATTGTTTGGTTAATTTGATCTCATTTTTTCAGATAGGTCAATTCAGTGTAGGATACGTTACTGACAAAAATTAATTTCATTCAAGACAGCTGTCTTGTGAACTTATGTAACTTATTGGGCAAATTAATTAATTTGCCCTTCTACACTTGTACAGATTTTTTGAATTTCCTCCACAAAATCAAACTTTCAATCAATACCAGTTTTATCTTATTTCAAATATGACAATTGAAATTCATGGAATAGAAACTACGCAAACACCAAAACTAAGTCAATTTTATTCAACACGCGTTTCGTTATATAATAACATTTTACTAAATTGCTTGTTTATTAATATCCAAATACACTCGAGGTTTGTTTTTTAATAGGATAAACTTTTTTTTTGTTGTTGTCATGTCAGATAATCCAGAATCCAGGGAATGAAAATATTGCGAAAGTTTGCTTGATTCAAGATTTTTTGCTAGGAATAAATACAATTTTAAATAACATATTTATAACAATATAATCTTGAATTAGTTTTAGGGAGATTAATACATAGAAACGTTACATATTATTCAATGAGAAATTGAAAACTTGATTTGACTGAAAACTCGGAAATAAACAATATTTGTCAGGGGTAAAATTTCGAAAAAACCATTCACGGCATGATTGATCCATGAACAATTAATATGCATATTTGTCAGTTATTAGAAAAGCTGGTAGCTTCTCGTTGCTCAAAATGACAGTTGATTGGCCAGTTCTAAGAGATTAATGAGAGCTCATTGGCTGTCAGAATAGGCGTATACTCATCGCTAATGAACTACCATGTCTTATATTTACCACCCTTGAATAAAATACATCAGTGTCTATCATAGACATAATGGCCGTCACAATTGTTTTAACAATAAACAAATGAATTATAAAACTAACTGCCTTTGCAATCTTTATGAGCATTATTTATCTGGAATCCTTCTTTTATTTAAAGCTACCCTCCGAAACAGGTTTTTGTCCTTACGATTCATTTAGTAATTGGTTACCACCCTCTCTGCCTTGAGACAGAATTATAACATCTGGAAGCCATAAAGGCCGAAGGCAAAACTTGGCCTGACCCCGGTTCGATTTCAAATATTTCGTCAGGACACATGATAAGTATTATGGTTGAATGAGTTTTCCTGAAAGATCGTTTTCACGTGCGTCGAAACAAGGCGTTTCCTAGTTTGACACATGCAAAGTTTATACCAAGGAATTTGAAAATGTTACAATAATCGGAAAGATATATTGTCAAGCAATCGTGGAACAGTGGGAACCATTCTTGTCTAATCGATAAAGCGGTATATTGACTATGGCGAAGAATATGATATGGTGTAAAAGAAAAACATTCAAAAAATTGCCCACCTCTTTCGGAGTCGGGTAATGCTTTGAAATTACTCTGTATACCAGGCCAATGCCGAAGCCTTTGAAAATGGTAGAAAGTAAAAGAAAATTAGAACAGGATTATATCCATTGGAAAAGTGAGAAAATATACTTAACAACAATGAAAGGAAAAATAATTTACGGGCGATTTGAGGTCGGGAATGGGACAAGGGGGAGATTTTAAGGGTGGAAAACGGTTTGTCACGATTTCAGGCAGAACTACGACTTCTATCGAAAAAGTTAAATGGCAAAGATGTGGGTAATACAAAGATTCACAACATTTAACCGCAAAGTTTGTGCAAAAAATCCAAAAAACCGACTTTTCGGTTTTTTATTTTTGTCTCGCACAAAATAAAATTATTTTTCACGAAATCTGGTGAAAACTTATCTGTTCATGTCCCAAATACACTGTAATTTTTGGAATCAAAATATTCATTGTTTCCCCTTACTTTGATTCAATATCGAAAAAGCACCCTAATTTTCAATCGAAAATTCAGTCGAAAAAAACTGGTGATGAGCATTCTGTTCGTTTAAATCTCCACTTTCTTATGGTATAAAAAAAATATACAGTACTGTGACAAATTTTCTCAGAAAATGCAAATAACCGAAAAAACTCAATTCGATAATTTTTTTTTAAATCATTATGTAACATTTTGAACTATTTATTATGTCAGCATCTTCTTCTGCTTGTTTACAGGCCAATCCTTGTAACTGTAATCTTTCCATTAACGTTTTTATTATTTTGTCTTTGTTTTTTGTTACATAAAAATGTTTCTTGCAAAAAATGGCATTTTGGTATGGTTTTCATAATTGAACTCTGGAACGTCTGTGATTTCAATTCTGCAACTACGTTCTCCTCTTTTAGTTGAATTAGCTGCTGGTACTGTTGTCATAGTATCTAATTTGTCAATTTCGAGATACCCATAGCGCAATATTTCGATTTGCAATATTTTAATTTATCAATGTCACAAAGAAACTAACATTTTTCGAGTAATCAAAGTGTAAATTTTAATAAATAGCTCAAAATTTCACATAATGATAATTTTTTTTTGTCGAATTCGAGTTTTCTTTTTTCGTTTTTTGCATTTTGTGAGAAAATTTGCCATAACTATGTACAGCTTGGCAAATCAATAAAGGAGTTTACATCATAACTAAATGTACAATTTATACTACCATGTTGAAAAGGGGAACATTCTCCATGAAAACTGAAAAATGAAAAATGTGATTTATTTGTAATATCTAACAGAAAACAACTACTTACCCGGCACAAGCCACGCTGGACATTGAACTACATCTGATAGATATTGTGAAAAGACTCTAACTGAAAAGGAAAGAAAAAATCTGAAAGTGAAAATTTGCATTTTCATTCAGATAGCTGACTTTTTTAATTCTTTCTAGTTTTCCTTAAAAAAATCATTAAATAAAATAGATAAGGAGAATGTTATTAAAAATATCACTCACAGAAATCGTTCATTTCATTGAAGCAAGGTTCGCTTCTCTCGCATTTAATCCCCAATACATTTTGGTCGACGATATAGGATTGGAATAAAACAGGATCTTCAGAATCATACACATCAGGGATGGATATGAGAGAAACATTTCTTCTGCGGTGACACTTTGAAAATTATTTTTTGACATAGACCTGTCATGAGCATTTTGATTTTAGTTCAAAAATATGAATAGGAAATTCATAAAATCTATTGTGGAATCATCTGCGGCTGAAAGACAAACTTTAGTCGCAATTTTCCATCGTTCAAGATAGCCTCTTGGGAGGTATTCATGTTGAAAAGGGGAACATTAGGATCATCATCAGGATAATCATTAGACCTATCTCATGATCCTGAGCATGGAATTGGTTTCACAAATTACCAAGGGACTGTGTCTTGAGCCTGGTTCTGTGCACTTCGGGTGGAGGTTCTCATTAGACCTTTCTCCCGGTTTGTCATATTTCTTTGGGTTTGGATTAACAGAACTATAAATAGATTTACAGATCAATTTGACTAATTGGTCATTCAACAATTTTCAAAACATAGATCAGTGTTTCTAGAAGAACTTTTGACACAATGTCAATTTAATTCATATTTCGTTTAGTTTGACAGTATACTAAGTTCAGCAGACATGTGTTACTCTGCCTGTTGCAACTTTTATCCAACTCAATCCTGGAATAAGGATTTTTTTAAATGTTAATCATATGATGTCCCGTTTTAAATTTTTACATGGTCCTATGGACACATGATATTTTTATGGTCTGGCTCTTGTACACCTGACGAGTAAGTAATTTTTCAATTTTTCAAAATTCACATTATCAACATTTCTTAAATTCATTTCAATGTCACTTACTTACAGGTACGCACTGATGATGACTTTATAGTCGAAAGCGCTTTGCTATGATTTTATAAATAAATTTCTGCACTAAATACAAACCTTTTCTTCATCCAATTACATTGGAACGTGCACACAGCTTGACATTTTCACTTAAATAACTATTAGTCATATTTTGTGTTCAAATAAATTAGTAAAACCAAACTAAGACTATATTTTTACCACAATACTATTACCACTGTGAAGTCATCTGAAACAATTTGTAATTATTGCAAATCTCAGTGTAGTTTGCGATTTGATGCATACACCAGGAAGTGTTCGAACTCAATTCATTTTCAGCGTATATGGCGATTCAAAACTCCTGGTCTAGTCCAGACACTCCCTGTGTAATGATTCTCCGAGAGGCAACTTCTCGAGTATACACTTCTAGGAAGTAGCCATTTTATTCTAATTATTCTTCATTTACTGCGCGAGATGGGGCCGTCTGTAAAAACCAAAAAGGCGTTTGGTTTCCTCAGGTGCGCGACAGACCAGACACGCACGACGTCTCGCGCGTTCGGACGCTATACAGGACGTTGCAAAGACGGGGTATCGGTACGTTATTAGTAGCATCGCCAGTCTGATGGACTTGTCTTACGGGATATATGGCTTGATTGGCAGTTTTGACGTCAATCAGTTCAAATGAATATTATTGGCCGCTAATGTTGTTCCTAATTTGTTACATCGCTTATATAATTCTGGTAATTAATCTTCGAGATTCATTAGTGATGATTATTGTAATTAACTTATCAAACAAATGAGATACTTACACCCAAGAGTTGCCAACAGAATATATTATTAGAGTATGTAATAGATAAATTTCTGTTATATTTGAAAGACCCACGAACACGATGTTACATTTGGGATACCCAACCTCATCAAGATGTTTTCCATAACAATACACGAATAAAGTTATTACAGTTATGAACAAATAGTTCATGTTAGTAGAGTAAGATAAATATTGAATTAATGAAATGTTAAATTTGGGTTTTTTATCGTCGGTAATTTATACTTCATCAGGTAAAAACAATTCAGGTGTAAAATAAGTGAGGAATATTTGACTCAGACTGAATCTAATTCGCAGAATTTGTCTATCTCTAACCGTTCTCGACTTGGTCAGCTTTAAATCAGTTTTTAAATTATTATATTGCCGCCAAAAATATTTCTGATGGGTTTTCGTCATTTTCGTTCAAAGATTCGGAATCAGCACGTGAAAATACGTTCAAAGACAAAAATTTGAATTTCGGAAAATAAAAAATAAAAAATCTCAGAAAATTGGATTTTTCACCTTTAACACCTTTTTTCGAGTAATTTTAAATTTTTCGATTGACTCGAAATATACAATACATACTAATTCGGCCATTCTGAATCGATTGGCATTTGCAGAATTTGTCTATCTCTAACCGTTCTCGAGTTGGTCATTTGTAAATCAGTATTTAGATGATTTTTTCCCGCCAAAAATATTTCTGATGAGTTTTCGACATTTTCGTTCAGAAATTCGAAATCAGCACGTGAAAATACGTTCGAAGGCAAAAATTTCAATTTCGAAAAATGAAAAAAAAAATCTCAGAAAATTGGATTTTTCACCTTCACATTTTCGGAATCAGCATGAAATTTTACATATACAGTGCAAATTTCGAGTCGATATGACGACTTGGTATTTTTCATGATTTTTAGGGGTGGACCCCCTTGCAACTTTTTTCGAGTAATTTTGAATTTTTCGATTGACTCGAAATATACAGTACATAATAATTCGGCCATTCTGAATCGATTGGCGTTTGCAGAAATTGCGTTCTCGAGTTGGTCAGCTCTAAATCAGTTTTTAGATGGTTTTTTTGCCGCCAAAAATATTTCCGATGAGTTTTTGATATTTTCGTTGAAAGATTCGGAATCAGCACGTGAAACTGCGTTCAAGGGCAAAAATTTGAATTTCGAAAAATGAAAAATAAAAAATCTCAAAAAATTGGATTTTTTACCTTTAACGCCCTTTTCCGGATAATCATATCCGAGCACATAAAAATCATACATTTTCGGAATCAGCATGAAATTTTACATATACAGTGCAAATTTCGAGTCGATATGACGACTTGGTATTTTTCATGATTTTTAACTTTTTTCGAGAAATTTTGAATATTTCGATTGACTCGAAAAATACAGTACATACTAATTCGGCCATTCTGAATCGATTGGCGTTTGCAGAATTTGTCTATCTCTAACCGTTCTCGAGTTGGTAATTTCTAAATCAGTTTTTAGATGGTTTTTTGCCGCCAAAAATATTTCCGATAAGTTTTCGATATTTTCGTTGAAAGATTCGGAATCAGCACGTGAAACTGCGTTCAAAGGCAAAAATTTGAATTTCGAAAAATGAAAAATAAAAAATCTCAGAAAATTGGATTTTTTACCTTTAACGCCCTTTTCCGGATAATCTCATATCTGAGCACATAAAAATCATACATTTTTGGAATGAGCATGAAATTTTACATATACAGTGCAAATTTCCGAGTCGATATGACGACTTGGTATTTTTCATGATTTTTAGGGGTGGACCCCTTGCAACTTTTTTCGAGTAATTTTGAATTTTTCGATTGACTCGAAATATACAGTACATAATAATTCGGCCATTCTGAATCGATTGGCGTTTGCAGAAATTGCGTTCTCGAGTTGGTCAGCTCTAAATCAGTTTTTAGATGGTTTTTTTGCCGCCAAAAATATTTCCGATGAGTTTTTGATATTTTCGTTGAAAGATTCGGAATCAGCACGTGAAACTGCGTTCAAGGGCAAAAATTTGAATTTCGAAAAATGAAAAATAAAAAATCTCAAAAAATTGGATTTTTTACCTTTAACGCCCTTTTCCGGATAATCATATCCGAGCACATAAAAATCATACATTTTCGGAATCAGCATGAAATTTTACATATACAGTGCAAATTTCGAGTCGATATGACGACTTGGTATTTTCATGATTTTTAACTTTTTTCGAGAAATTTTGAATATTTCGATTGACTCGAAATATACAGTACATACTAATTCGGCCATTCTGAATCGATTGGCGTTTGCAGAATTTGTCTATCTCTAACCGTTCTCGAGTTGGTAATTTCTAAATCAGTTTTTAGATGGTTTTTTGCCGCCAAAAATATTTCCGATGAGTTTTCGATATTTTCGTTGAAAGATTCGGAATCAGCACGTGAAACTGCGTTCAAAGGCAAAAATTTTAATTTCGAAAAATGAAAAATAAAAAATCTCAGAAAATTGGATTTTTTACCTTTAACGCCCTTTTCCGGATAATCTTATATCTGAGCACATAAATATCATACATTTTCGGAGTGAGCATGAAATTTTACATATAAGTACAGTGCAAATTTCGAGTCGATATGACGACTTGGTATTTTTCATGATTTTTAGGGGTACCCCTTACAATTTTTTTCGAGAAATTTTTAATTTTTTGATTGACTCGAAATATACAGTACATAATATTAATTCGGTTATTCTGAATCGATTGGCGTTTGCAGAATTTGTCTATCTCTAACCGTTCTCGAGTTGGTCAGCTCTAAATCAGTTTTTAGATGGTTTTTTTGCCGCCAAAAATATTTCTGATGAGTTTTCGACATTTTTGTTGAAAGATTCGTAATCAGTACGTCAAAATATGTTCGAGGACAAAAATTTAAAATTCGAAAAATGAAAAAGTGCAAAAAATTATGTATCATTATATATTCGACTTTTTTGATTCATGTTTTCAGTATATGTATAATAGATTCAAGAAGAATAATAACAAGCAGCAACAGGCACGTACATAATGACAATCAAATTCAACAAGTATTACAAATCCATAGGAATCTTTGTGTTTCTACTGGGTGAAGTAGGATCACTTGCCAAAAATTATACAATGTACTTTTCCGTCACTGGTGGCGCTTCGGCTGACTTTTACTGTAAGTCGCTTCTTCATGTGTAGGGAAATATTATTTATTAAGTGGATTATAATTCATTGGGCTGGGGCAGGACGACTCTAATGTTGTCCGACCTACCCTGTCACTGACGAGCGGCAAGAACCGCGAAACGCGGCTGCAGGTGGTCTTCCTCCAGCCGAATGAAGGATAATTTGCTGTATAGTTACAATAAGCAATTGAAACTGAGTCTTCTTGGAAGAACGTTGCATAAATATCTGTCAGATGGAATTCAATGTTCGTCGTGGTATAAGCCAGGGTACTAGTTGTTTTTTGTCAGATGTTTGCCTCATATTTTCCGCATGGTTTACTATTTCATTCATTTGATACTCTCCGGCAAAAATTCTCGACATCTTTAATTTTATAATTATATTTCAATGTTCTATGGTTTTTAATACAAAAATAGTTTATCTAAAGTGTCTTTTAAATTTTTTTGGAGCCAAATTGGCGGTTATGGCACTCTACAGTTAAAAACAAATTAACTTCACTAGGAAGTAGTCTAATTGGAATTGTAAGGAGAGGTGTAGAGATGTCGTTAAAACGAATCCTAGCGTTTTGTCGAGACTGAAAAATGTGTGACATCGTCTATGTGGCAGACTAGCTTACGGAATATGTCTTCAAATACGAAGTAATTTTTGTGTTACGCTTATTAGTTTGAATAAATATTATTGCATGTTGTTGATTTACTTTGACGTACAATTCCGCAGAAAATTGTTATTCATTATTGTTGGAAACTTCCTCGAAGTGCAACGTTTTGTTTTTATGCATACCCATATGCACTAGCCTCGGTTTTAGCACTAGCAAGTCATTGGGAAGAAACATTGGGTGTATACCTACTGAAGAAGCATATTATTAGATAATATAATCTCTCATGATTATACAGAGTGGTCCAACGAAAAGTATGCACCTAGCTTTTCTCCTTTATTTGGAATTCATAGCAAATATACTCGGACACGTGAAGTGTGCCTTTGAGGGGGACACATTTTAGATATATTTTGCAACTTGTGTCTCCAACCCCCTAGCGAGGGGGTGTTACAACCCTAAAATTTTAAATGGAACGTGGGGTCGAGTGATATATCATTTGAATGGGCATAAAATTATCTTTCCAATGATACCCTATTTGTTGAAATTTACTGAAAAAGTTAATGCGAAAACGGCTTTAAGAACATTAACCCGATAATTTTGGTATTAATGAAAAATCCAAATCAGTTTTGGATTCAGTATTTTTGAACAAAATCAAAATTCATTATAGTATTTTAATTTTGTATAACCAAAAGGACACGTTCATGACGTAAAATACAAAAAAAATCATTTACCATGTAAGTGATCATTGAACGGTGTCGATTTTCAATTTTCTCAACGTTCCCAACTTTCTTGACATTTTTTGTAGGTTTTTCAACCTTCCACGGACTGAAAATAGCAAAATGTAGATTCAATGAAATCTATTCAAAGAGTTTTTCACAACTTATTTAACGATTCTTTCAACAACTTTTTATCTGTTTCAACTTTTTTAACCGCCATGCGTATCTCAGGAAGTTCATGATTTCATCAGGAGACTTTTTCAAACAAGTGAAAAAATATAATTCAAGTCTTTGATAGGACTCATGCCTTGATAAGATAAAAGTATTGTTTATTGACATAATTTCCGTAGATCAACAACGATATAATGAGCAGAGCAGCTACATAGTTACATGTGACTGATATAGGTGATTCTTGGAACGAAATGGCAGTTCCAAAATAGAATAATATTAATATGATATGCTTTCTAGTGCTTATTCTGTTTTAATATTAAAAATATTAATCTCACTTGAAACACTGAGCGGGTAGGCGGCGGATATTATTGTTATTTGCTGTTGCGCTCAGGGACGACTTGTGGATATTTACTAGCTTTCATTTAACTTGCCCTGTTAGGACAAAACTGAATTTTGACCCACTTCAAGTCGTCTGATTAACTTGAAAAAGTGTTCATAATACCGGTGAGAATGCATTATGGAATTTTTGTTAGAGAAAAAACAAAACGTCGGCTCCAAGATGGCGGAAGAGATTTGTGGTTTTGATCCTGTTCTATTAAAAATTGGTATGTGGGCGTTTTTGAGGTAGGATATTATCAATTTTTTGTTAAAATTCGTGAATTCAAGATGGCGGTTCCAATATGGCAGACTAGTTTTGTGATTATTGTCCGATTCGATTCAAAATTTTAATATAGGGATATTCGGGGTCGGATATTACGAATTGAAGATGGCGGACGAGTAAATATTTAAATGGCCTTCTCTATCTTGAAAACTATAGAAAAATTCGGGGGCGTATCTCACCTCATGGTCACCCGGTATACTATTATAATCCATAGTTGTTAAATTTTTGAGTGTCAAGATGTACGTCAAACTATATCCTGATCACCCGACCCTGACACTACCCACCCTTTTCCCATGAAATTCAATTTTTGTAGTATAGTATTCATGTTTATTATACAAAAAATTAAACGTTCAGAATACAATTCGCCCCCGACCCGAACTGTTGAATAAATCATGGCCAACTTTTTGGTTGTACAAAGGAAACCTTTACAAAAGAACATCTGGACATCCCACATCACACCTTACAATAACACCCGTCTCGAGCGATTTTAGTCCTTAAATCCAAGAAGCTTTGAGAATCGTAACAAACGCCTGCATAAGAAGAATTCTAAAGCCGCCACAGGGGGGGATTAGGTCAGATTAGAATTGGAGTTATGGTAACTGGAGAAGATAAAAGTGTCTTTATTGTAAAACTCGATCATTTTTGTGTGAGAGCTATTTGGAAATTCTATACCATTGACAGTGGTACGTTCTTAAAATATGGTGAATGTTACTGCTGCCTTCCATAAGTCTTAAAAATATAAGATTTTGTGTTTGTGATGAAAAAAATTGAGATTTGATATGGAAGCGGCTTAATATAGATGGCTTCGTGTGCTAATTGTATAGGACATTAATCGTCTTTTCATTCGATTTCCTGTTTGCCAAATTTCAAAATTCTATTGAATTTTCAATAGTGAGAAAATGCATCTGTAAATTATCGTTGATAATTAGTAGTACAGTTTAGTAAGTTCTGATACAAGTTCGTAAAGTAGGACTTTTTTGTATGAAGGTGAAGTTTGTTGAATGAGGTGGAGCTTTCTAGTTAGTACGCATTGATCCATAGATTTCTGATAAAGCATGTTTATTACAAGGCCTGTGAGTTTGAGCTATCTTCAATGGGGAGGCTACCTAAATATTAACTCGTCTACCATCCTGGAGCCGCCATATTAAATTTAAGAATTTTAACAAAACATTCATGATCTTCGACCCCAAATACCCAAATATCAATTATGGAGAGAATCGGACCATAATCACCGCTATCTTCCGCTATCTTGGATTCATGGATTTTAACAAAAAGATTCATTATCTTCGACTTCAAAACCTCCACCTACCAAATAGGTAATATAAATAGAATCGAACCATAATCACAAGAATCGTTCGCCATCTTAGAGCAGCAATTTTGGATTTATGAATTTTGACAACATATTCATAATCTCCAAATATCATTGAGCAGCACGTATATGGAATATAACTTTTCAAATAGAATCTGTCAGATTTCTCCGGATTCTCAATAACATACTCAATTCAAGGAATCTCGTACCTTATCCTGAATACGGATATCAACTCTAGTACAAATTAGCAACTCTACCCGTAATTTTGCATGGGGTATACTTCTTGATTTGTTCACACTAACTTAATAGTACTCGAAGTTTCAGCTCAGGACAACGTTTTCGAAGACTAAGGAAAGATGTTTTCAGGTCTTGACAGCGCAGATGATGGCTCAAAAGCCATCAGATCTACCCCTAGACATCCGAAACTGGTCTGCAAGTATTCGCACCTTTCAAATGTAGCAGCAAAACCGGTAGAAATTTTGACGTAAGGTTCCGTGAACACGTCGGTTTAGACAAAAAATCAACAAAGTACGAACATCTACAAGAATCCAAACACAAGATAAGTAAAGATAACCTCAAAATTCTACACACATGTAATAAAGGGAAGACAATGAATCTGTTGGAAGCCATGGAAATTAATAAATCAATTAAAAATCCGAAATTTAGAACCCTCAACGAACAACTCGATTTGTGTAGGTCTCCACTTTTGAATTTATAAATTTGACAACCCAGGTAATTTCCATCACCTCCAGGGTTTAAATTTATACTGTTTCACCCTTGTTCTCTTAATTTCCTCTCCATCCAGCCTACCTGCAAACTCCCTATATAACTAGGCTTAGAGTTCAATGGTATTAGTTAGTTTTTATACTTGATAATGGGATAAAACCCGCCGAAACCGGTCGTAACAATAAAAATCTAGTGGAAATAAGACAAAAGAGTGTTCTTTCGTTTCATCAAAGTGATCATGAATTTCCACAAAATAAACAAGTCATCAATCACACAAAAAATTCAACATTAGCTTGAATTTTTTATCATTATTATGTGTTGGGTCTTGATCCGACCCTGGCAACCATATCGTCCGTATAGCACCCGTAGCGTGGTATCGTACCCACTGAGAAAACCCATAAGTTATAATTTGAATCGGACACTCGGCATTGTGGTGCTTCTAATCGGATTTGAACGTTTTTCTCTTCGTAGAAGATGAGTCTCATCTTGTAATTTATTTCGTATTATTCCCGCGATTGGATACCCGATCGAGGTATTTGCTACAATAAAAAGATCAAATCTGTCTGGGTATGTGCGTATTATTCCACTTGGAATGTCTTTTGAGCGGTTTGTAATACTGATGAAATTTATGAAGATTTGGTGAATCTTATACAGTGTCACACATAAAGTTTGCCACATAGGAAAGTTTTTTTATTAACAAATATAATGAACATTTAACGCAGTTAGTTGGTGCTTGATAAATGAGTAAAAAACAGCCTCTTTTGTTTTGTCACGTGCTACTCTGAACCTGTCAAATTTGCCTTTTTTTTCAAAAATGCCCTATAAAAATTTCGAAAAATGCTAAATAAAAGAGTTGCTCAGTTTCCAATGTTATACCTTTGCTCCAAATTTGGACCTCCTACTGTTACTTCGGCTTCCAAATTTTTTTTATATTTCGAATCGTTTGCTCTATCGAATCGAACGGAATATGACTGACTCAAATTTCATAATTTTGATGGATACGAGACTTCAATATCATATCTTGCCCAAATCAGCCTGTTACCAGAAAAAAGAATAAATGAACCTCCAGAAATTCGTCTTTGTTGTTGCAAGGTTCATGTTGTTTTTTAATTTCATTATTAAACTGATTCGTATTTTTGTTGTATTTACGTTAATATGTTCAGTTACGAATAAATGCATTTCGTGTTATTCGTGATTTGAAAGTAACAGTTTTTCAACGAAAAATTCAACGTTTTTCGCGAACAACTCGTAATATATCCATTTTATCAAAAAATTTGTGGAGACCGAAATGGTAGCCTATAAAAAAAATCTCATTATTATTACAATCCCAGTATATCAATAGGGACTGAGCTACGGCTTGTTAATGGTTAGCTTTCTTTCGAGATTCAGAGTTAAATAGCGATAAAACTGTGCATTTTACGAGAAAAACTTGATTTCTAAATACATGAAAGAGCTTACAAAAAAACAGAAGTGGGTAGCATCAAAATTGAGCGAGTTACGATGAAAATAAGGCATGTCCCTACATTTTTCTACGAAAAAATCAGTGAAAACAACCCCCTAATTACCACCCTGATTAAAATTGATCGTCGCCCTCCCGCAATTCTCTTTATATATGTATCATCACCTAATTTAAATTGAAAAATACTGAAGAAACGAAAAAAAAAAAATGCCAGAGTATCGAATTGTAGCATTTTCAATTGCGAAGATTTTCCTTCACATAGATTTTCATGTACGATGAATATTTGGCGAGATATGGCTGTTTCAGACCTCAACTTACGAGCGAGCACCACCTTTTTTGAGCCCTTTAAACTCACCCCATTTCAAAACTAAGGAATTTTAAGGGATTAAACATATCCTTGTAGCACTCAAAAAACCTTACAAAATAGTTCTTGGATGAACTTTCTGTCATCAAAAATGAAGGAGATATGTTTAAAAAAACCACACTCAGATTTATTCCAAAACACAGGTGAAGAAAAAATCTGCTACGTGTATGAGTGTAGATCTCGTTAATTCCTGGGCCGTGTATTCTCGAATTTGAAAAAAAAACCTAGCACGTGCACTGACAATTTTTAAAAAATTATTTAAATGTGTTTGTTGTTGCAAGGTTCATGTTGTTTTTTAATTTCATTATTAAACTGATTCGTATTTTTGTTGTATTTACGTTAATATGTTCGGTTACGAATAAACGCATTTCTCTTCATTCTCATTAGCTCGTATTACTTTTTTAACAGATTTGTATCCCGTTAGCTGCAGATGAGTTCAAAATATTTTGATGTATGTAGACAAGCAAATAATAATCTTTCGCAACATTTTTTGAATTAATTTCATAAATCTTATATTCTATATATTCAACATTAGACGTGTAATAAACATTAAACCAATATAACCGTAACAAAATTCACAACAAAACATCGCAACATTCATTGATTCATCTTAGTAATCTTATAAAGAACCCGAAATCACCATTCAGTGTGGTCGTCCTTCCTATTCTATACAAATTATAGTCCTTTTATTCACAGAATTTGTGGCATCTTTAATAAATTATAAATGTACGAAAATCTGTACACAACACAAATAATTTGACTTACTAAAGAAAAATTCTATTTCGATTCGATCAATTATTATACCTACTATATTTTCTTCCCGAGTTAGTCTTGTATTGTTTAAAATCACGGAATTTTATATCAGGTTTAGTACAAATCGCTAGAACGAAAATCTTATGAATAATCTTATGAAACTGTAAGACACAGAATGTTATATTTCGGATTTGTTTGTAACTGAATTATTGGTCAGAAAAGTGATCAAACTGGATAAAAATCTATTAAAAAAATATATACGAGTGTAATAAGAATGAAAAGAAATTATTTTTTTCGATCACTGACATATTAACGTCCATATATTGAACTCGGCTACGTCTCATTCAACAATATTCCCGTTCATACAAAAAAGTCTTCCGAAACTGTATCATATAAATAGCTATAAATAATGAGAAATATCGGCACTGAATTATATACTTATTCATTGTTGGTTATTCAAATTTGAACTGATTCGATGATGATAATTAAATCATTCATTCATACTACAATTCTCATTCTGGAAAAGGGAATTTCCTGCGAACAAGCTATTTATTTTATATTCCTCTTACGTTTTCGCATCAATAATTTGCATAAATATTAATCGAATGTTATTTATTTGAATGCTGTTTTGCGTTTCAATACTTTGAAAGAAGATGGCCCGTGACCTCTTCTTTAATAATATGTCAATCAAATTGTTTGGAATCATAGTCAGTAGTGCGTGGCTATTTTTTAACTTTCATTCATATCGTACTTGATCGATGATCGTGCATGTCGCTTGAATATGAATTACAACGTACAAAACATCCATTGATTGTTGATTATGTTTGATGTAAAAGAATTAGTCTGCGCTTTTTCATTGAGAACAATTTTTGTCGCTATGCACTGTAAAAATCAATAAGATTATTTTAGTTTGGCAACAATGTTAAATATATACAGTATGGTGCAAATGAATGGAATAAATTCATTATTTTGTAATAAGGCGACCCTACAGAAAAATCCTGATACCCGTCGATTTTTATTATCGAACGCGCATTCTGTCAAATATTTTTGATAAGCATGACGTCATTGGTGTGAGCGTGATGACGTCATCGATGATTTTTTTAAATGGACATGTGGGTCATGTGATATGTCATTGGAAAGGTGTTTCATTTACCTATCCAACCATATCGAAAAATTTGTCTAATGGTTGTTGTATGCAGAAAAAAATTGATTTTGAAATTATAGATCACTCATTACAAAATTATTAAATTCTGTGTCCAATTAATGATTTTTGAATCTCTGTAAGTAACCAAGATCTAATTTTGAAAAGGCCGTCCCTGGGAACGAAATGATAGCTTCTTACTTGATTTTTTGCCGGTTCACAAATGTGGGTCTCATCGAAACTGCTACATTCGAATTAAACTCAATCGGCTTGTCGAATGTTAATGGTTATAACAGTAGAAATATTCAAAAATTATCAATATGAAGCTCACTGACACAGAAAGAATCGAAATTCTTATAATGATTGGTTGTGAAGACAAAACACGAACGCAAAAAGAAGTTTGTACTCTGTTCAATAATAAATATCCCAACCGAGAACCAATTTCACAATCCACGGTAAGCAAAATTGAAAAGAAATTCAGAGAAACGGGTCATGTGAAAGACCTACCCAAAGGTAGTAAGAAACAAATTCCAGATGACAAGAAACTAGATGTTTTACTAGCTTTTCAAGATAATCCCCATACCAGTTCAAGGCAAGTAGCATTAGATAATGACATTGACCATTCAACAGTTCTTAGAACGCTAAAAAAGGAGAAGTGGCATCCCTACAAAGTTAGTTTAGTTCAGGAGCTTCTGGAAGACGACTTTGATAGAAGAATTGAATTTTGCGAAATTATGATGGAGAAAAATAACACAGATCCGATGTTTTTCCGAAAAGTTCTTTTTTCTGATGAAGCTACATTTCTCCTAAATCGTCAGACGTGTCGGTATTGGGCTACTGAAAATCCACATTGGATGCAGGAATATCATACTCAATATCCAGAAAAATTGAATGTTTGGGCGGGAATTATAGAGAATATGATAATAGGACCATATTTCTTCGATGAGTCCTTGACAGGTCCTCGATATTTAGAATTTCTGCAAAACTTCTTGCTACCCGAACTGAATCGGCTGTTCCCAAACAGAACTGATTTGTGGCTGCAGCAAGATGGTGCGCCGCCACACTATGCTGTCGTGGTGAGACGCTACTTGAACAACGTCTTTCCAGATCGGTGGATAGGAAGAAGAGGAGCAATTGAATGGCCACCTAGGTCGCCAGATCTAACACCTCTGGATTTCTTTTTATGGGGATACTTGAAAAGTAAAGTGTACCAAAATAGACCACACAATATCCGTGATCTCAAAGACCGTATACGCATCGAGATGGGACGAATCACTCAGGACGTTATTGGCAGAGTTCGAGAAGAATTTACTGCTCGTCTATCCCACTGTCTTATAGCAGATGGTCGGCAGTTTGAAAATTTGCTTTGAAGTTGTTTGTATTCATTGAATGGGAATTTTCTTTTATTACTAAAATTGTTTGTTAGAATAAAAACCCAAATTACTTGAAATCATGAATATGATTGGATAGCTGATTGGAAGACCTTTCCAATGACTTATCACATGACCCACATTTCCATTTAAAAAAATCATCGATGACGTCATCACGCTCACACCAATGACGTCATGCTTATCAAAAATATTTGACAGAATGCGCGTTCGATAATAAAAATCGACGGGTATCAGGATTTTTCTGTAGCGTCGCCTTATTACAAAATAATGAATTTATTCCATTCATTTGCACCATACTGTATATTTTAGGTTGGTAAGAACTTGTATTTTGACAGAACTGAAGTTCTAGTAATGCAGTGTTATAGTATGTACGCTTGTCAGTTGTCAGTCAGTTCTGTCGGTTTCATTGCGTTATTCGTTGTAACTTTAAAAAAGCATAGTTGTTTTTCGAATTTTTAATTTTCACCGTTTTCCTCAAAATTCATTAAAAATGGAAAAGCATTATTGTGTTTCAATCTTCTGCGACCTTTGAAGACAGGTTATGGGCCCAGTTCGTTTAATATTTCATAGAGAAATTTTCATCCAAAACAAAATGGCGGTACATAACGTTAGGACTCTGCTATGAGAATCCTTAATTATTATTCAGTACACTTTTTTATCTGTCTGCTGAAAACAATAAGTCAATTTCAGGTACAGAGAAGTGAAGCCGGCCCTGGACGCCCGGAAAAATTATTCTGAACATGTGGTTTCTTTTTTCATGCCATTGTGATTGTCTAACCAAAATATGAAACTGGCAGAGTTCCTAATAAGGAAGTTATGACTTATTTCTTGAGCTATGCCGTTCCAGAAAACCTGTGAATTCAATACCAGAGCTAGAATCCCTAAAAAACGCAATTTTTGCTCAATTTTGCCCCCCCCCACTGTTTTTCTGACAAAAAATTTAAAATAAAATTATTGCTGAACTTTATTGGCAAAGTAACTAGGCTCTAAAATTGATCCATGCATTCTCAGGCATAACGTTTGTTTGATGTGATAAACATCTGCAGATAAACATTGTTCAAAGACATTTTTGACATTTTTCCCAATTTTTGTCGGTCATCCATCCGACACTGTAAATAATTCGCTTATTCGGAAGAAGAAGGAGAAAAACCCCGAAATCCGACAAAGAACGAATCTGGTGGTATTCCCAACAGGTTTAGTCGTCTTGTTCGACATCGAAGCATTTAATTCGAAAACACGTCGGGCGAGATAATGCTCTCCCCACGGACGCCGACGAGGATTCATTAAGTCAGGTCTTAATGGCGCGAGGATGCTGGCGTTACTGGAGGGTTATCTCGCGGTTATGGTGGAATTTACGCGTATCGCCTTATGGTTATGTAACTATTATTTAGAACATCCAGTATCGTCAAATGTGAGATAACTGTCGTTGATTCAGTTGTGGGCAATTTTAAAACGTTTCGTCCGTTTGGGGTTGTTCGATGGCCTTCCTCGCATCTCCTTAATTCAATTAGGTATGAGACCTTGGAAATGATAGTTACCACATACGATCGGTTAGAATACAAGATAATAATAATAGAAGGATCTACATCAGTCCTTAAAGGTGGTAAAAGAGGCAAATGTGCCACGATTCATCTCAAAAATTAATATTTTTCGTGTTATTTCAACGAAAAATTCAACGTTTTTCGCGAACAACTCGTAATATATCCATTTTATCAAAAAATTTGTGGAGACCGAAATGGTAGCCTATAAAAAAAATCTCATTATTATTACAATCCCAGTATATCAATAGGGACTGAGCTACGGCTTGTTAATGGTTAGCTTTCTTTCGAGATTCAGAGTTAAATAGCGATAAAACTGTGCATTTTACGAGAAAAACTTGATTTCTAAATACATGAAAAGAGCTTTCTCTTACAAAAAAACAGAAGTGGGTAGCATCAAAATTGAGCGAGTTAAAAATAAGGCATGTCCCTACATTTTTCTACGAAAAAATCAGTGAAAACAACCCCCTAATTACTAATTAAAAAAAAAAAATGCCAGAGTATCGAATTGTAGCATTTTCAATTGCGAAGATTTTCCTTCACATAGATTTTCATGTACGATGAATATTTGGCGAGATATGGTTGTTTCAGACCTCAACTTACGAGCGAGCACCACCTTTTTTGAGCCCTTTAAACTCACCCCATTTCAAAACTTAGGGACTTTAAGGGATTAAACATATCCTTGTAGCACTCAAAAAACCTTACAAAATAGTTCTTGGATGAACTTTCTGTCATCAAAAATGAAGGAGATATGTTTAAAAAACCACACTCAGATTTATTCCAAAATACAGGTGAAGAAAAAATCTGCTACGTGTATGAGTGTATATCTCGTTAATTCCTGGCCGTGTATTCTCGAATTTGAAAAAAATAGCACGTGCACTGACAATTTTTAAAAAATTATTTAAATGTGTTTGTTATAGTTGTTATAAAAATAAATCGGTGCATAAAAAAATTCATAATTATATTTTTTATTTTAAGTACCTGAGTTTTACAATTCTTTTTTAAATGCTTCTGTAATTTTAGGATTTATTCGTACATTTTTTTAATGTTAGTAGGGGTTGATTTATGAGGGTTGAATAGTTGTGAAATGAAAGTACATATGTAAAACACTGTGATGAATAATGAAATATTTTTGAGGGTAACTCTTTTTTTTAATCAAGCTACAATAGGGGTTGATTTGCAAAGTTTCAAGAGTTATAAAATGAAATTAGTACATATTTTAAGTAACAGAATTATTAAACATAATAAGTTAGTCATTTTTTAGGGTAAATATTTTTTCATGCAAATCGATGAAGGATGAAAAAATTGCGAGGTTTTGCAATTTGTTGTGCTTTATTTAACCACAATGAGAGAGAATTTATTGACCCGTCAGAAAAAGTTTCTCTCTCCCACTCATTGGGCTTATGCATAAAATAATAAGCCATATCTCCGTAGTCTTTGGAGATAATAGCATCAAACTTGATATTGCTGGATTCCTTATGATCATCCTTAACCTATCATGTAATGATATACAAGGTGTTCTATTAAAAAAATAATAAACTTCTAATTCTCTGCGCTTTTTTAAGATACTCTGTATGAATGAAACTTAAACCATTGAAGAGATCGAATGAAACCCTACAACTCATATATTTGACATTTTTATAGCATAATGTAATGTAATGGACTTTCGGTCCTCACTGCATAAAAGGTTATGTTCACCTTTTCAAAGTAATTCTGACACAAAATTCCAGATATCGATTATTAGTGACAATACCATATACTACGGCTTTCTTCGAATGCTCTTTTTCATACCAGACTGTCATGATACCGGATGTCCTGGAATTACGATAATAGGAAAAATATCATTACTCTTTTATTCTTTAATATGGACAATAAAAATAATTCAAAACAATTTGTACCTACTAATTACATTTAGTAATGAAAGTCGTCCTGAACGTTCAGTACAGACAGGCGGATTAAACATGATAAGAAGAACCAGTGTTGTTGTCTACACGGAATTATATTAATTGGTTTCGACAATTGAAAACTAGCCGAAGATTTTGTAGAAACAATTATTGTAGCTGGGTGGCGACTAGCCTTATGCAATAAACCATTTCCGCCGTGGCTCCATTTTGTTTAGACTACAATAAAGGTGTAGGTAATTTCCTTCTCCATCTTCCAGACTCAAACTGTACTGATGAGAGTCTGTCTTTCATAGGAAAAAATGTAAATAGCTTGTAAATTAGGATAAACTCGATTGGCGAATTCCAAACGGTTTATTATTGCATTATTGAATTTGAAAGTGGTCGCCATTCTCTCAAATAATGTTTTTTATTATTCAGAAATTTTTCATAGGTATCAGGTAATATTCACTTGTAATCTCTCTGGAGCTTGAATTATTATCGAATATTTTTGCGAGTAAATAAATTTAAAAAAAATCTTTAAATTTTCTTAAAAAATTCGTGTACCCGCGAAGGAAAAATTTTTGGTTATTAATTCAAATCATAAGAATAATGACATTTTCGTTGTAAAATTGTTCAGTAAAAAGTGCTAATAATTGTTTTTGAAATTTTGTGTAATAAAACAGGTGGAATATTTTTTTCTATATATTTTCCAGGTGTTGTATAACTAAATATAGAGACATCAAAAACTTTCACCTGTTTTAGTTCAATAAAACTAACAAATATTGTTTAAAACGAATCTATTTTAACTTGTAAACTAAGTAACTTAAATTCTTAGGTGGAACGTTGTTTTTTACATTATTCACCTTTTCGTATTATTTTATTGTTGGATTAAATTAATATTTCCTGACAAATCTCGTATACGACTGAAAAAACTTGATATCTGATAATTGCATTATAGGTTTAAGACCATGCAGAACTTTTTATAAAGAATAACTTTTTTTCGTACAATTAATAATAAAAAATTTTGCCATACAAATAAAACATTATTTTTTAATCTATACAACTCAGCCCAAAACCTCTGTTTTATTAATATGCAAATTCGCCACGAAGTAATTCAAATACTAGCCGATTCCTGATGATAGTCGACTTCGATTTCAAGAAATCCGAAGGCGGCATCATCACTACATCATCCCACTACCACTAGCAAAAGATATCATCCATCTGGAGGTCCGACACCTCCACCACTTCGGCCTAAACATTTTCACACTTCCTCGTACACCGAAACTCGCCCGACCGTCCATCCGTCCAGCATCCCGGCGTGCCGTAACAATAGAAGATCGTCGGTCCCCACCCCGCTAACGTGTCGGACTCGAACTTGCCGCTGCTCGCTCGTTTTTTCACAGCCGCTGCTATAACAACCTGTAATCTGCTTACGGGAAGGCAGTCGTACGTTTAGAAAGCACGTAGAACGCACGCTGTGTCGTTTCGCTCGCGGTTCGTTCGCTCGATTTTCGCTACATAAACAAATGAATGACGATAATGTGTATCGAGTCGTACTACGCCTACTCGAAGTCGGTTTTGGATGATAGTATTTTGTTTTGAAAAGTGGCACACATGATTCGATTTATCGATTTACTTTGCGAAGGACAATAATGTGTACAAATTTCGAAATTCTGTGATATTCTAGTATTAAGTGACAGTTTATTTTTGTGATATTTATTTATTTACAAACGGATATATAGTATTAAAATATGATGCCGCCTGGTAGGAAGAATGGAAAGAGGAGAGTTAAGAAACAAAACGGTATGTTCATCGAACTTTTTAGTTTTAGAATCATTGCAATATTTCAATGCGGAAAAGGTACATTTTAAGAATGAATCCTGGAAGATCTCGAAGGACTGTCACATCTATCACGAGGCTGTATCTCCGTTTTCGACGTAGTTTCATTGAAATAATTCAGATGATTGTAGTTATAGATACCTAATTACAGATGCTTGTTTTACTACTAGAAAAAAGTGAATTTCGAGCATCATCTTTGAAACACAAATTTCTATCATCATTCCTTAATAATTAATTTGAAACGTGGTCAATACAAAATCAACTGGCCCCTCCACAAATCGGTTGAAGATTTGTCATGTTTTCAAAAAAATAAAAATTCTGTCAAGAACTCTACCAGTTCATATCCCTGGTCCTACGAACATCAATCTGATAATAATAAAAAACTAACTGTATTATTGTGAGTTTTTGTTTTTGAACGTGTGTTCCTTATATTATATAGGTCATTTTAGAACAAATTATCACTTAGGTTTCGAAAGGCATATCCAACTGAGGTACTGAATCAATTATTCTTCTAGACAATCTAACTCACGCATAAAAAATCGCATATGCCACACTGCAATTGTCACTTTGACAGCGGCAAAAGTTTGCTGCAACAAATGCACTAGTGGTTTTTTCACTTATTCATTTGTTTATCAATTATAGCGGTGGTTGCCAAAATAAATAGTTTGACATTGATATGTTTCTTATTCATTAAATTGTCCTGCCGACTTACACTCGATGTATTGATATCGGGTAAATTTGTGTTGTTCAAATTCTAAACTGTTTCGATGACAATGTCGAAGTACCCTTCTCTCCAAATATTTCCACCACGTGGAAAATATGAGGCAAACATCTAACAGAAAACAACTACTTCCCTGGCTAATACCACGACAGCCATTGAATTACGTCTGACAAATATTTGTGCAACGCTCTTCCAAGAATTGCAAAGGCTTATTGTAAGTATACAGCAAATTATCCCTCATCCCTCAAAAGTTGTACAAAAAATATCTGTCAGATATAATTCAATATCCGTCGTGGTATTGGCCAGGGAAGTAGTTGTTTTTTGTCAGATGTTTGTCTCATATTTTCCACATGGTGGAGAACATTGTCGGTTTTACTCTTTCATTTATTTGATAGTCTCCGGCAAAAATTCTCGAACTATACTGTTTCCTTCAGCAATTTGACTCGAAAAATTGTCAACCTAAAAACGCTCCATCTTCGGTGTCGCGTTTTTAATAGTTGACAGTTGCTAGGAAACAGTTTCTCATCAAACAACTCAAATTTATCCGATAAAATACAAACCTCTCGTTAAATTATAAGTGAAAAAACCTTGTATGGGTGAATGTACAGTTCGAATCGGAAGTTGCTCTGAGTAAAATTACAAAAAAGGTCATATTAGTAATTTTTTTTTAATATATTGTAAACTGGTAAATTTTGTGCCAATATATATTGCTCAGAAGTTTTCTATTATTTTCATTAAACATTCTAAGAAGACTGCAAAAGAATAGTTGTGTAACTTGCGTAAGTAATTGTCATCTCTGAAAATGTTTGATAATATTTCTTTTCATTAAAATACAATAAAACTTTGAATTGGATAAACTTCAGATTCCCAATCAGAAAAGTACAACCGACCAAACATTAATTACCTATTCGACAATAAATTTGGACATGGAGATACTTAATTAGGTACATTCAGTTATTTATTTCGTTACTTAAATTTTCAGTCGTCGCCCACATCATTGAATTGATCAACTTTATCTCGACCTTACCAATCTTGGAGCGTTCTGTTTGCGTTCAGTTTACAAATACGGAAATTCTTGTTCACTTCTGTTTAAAACAGCTATAAAGTAACGATAATGAATAACTTAGAAGTTAATTAATTTTTTGAGGAAAGGGAAAAATCAGAACGAACGTTTGTGGATATAAACAGAACGATCGTAATTTGCTTTGCACGACTACACTAAAATCAGCATTTCATTTCTCAATTTCTTGGACTCAAGTGTCAATTTTTCCGGAGCTTTTTCCTTTGAAATAAAACAAGTTGATGGGAGATTAAAATAATCTGACATACTTACTCATTTATGAGCAAATTACTAATCAAAAATTTAAAGGCCTTTCAATTTTTGATAAAAAATACATACAAGTATTTTTGAATTTTTGAATAAGTCTTGAGTCGATGCAAAAATGGCGTATCCATATTTCATATCACAAGATTTTAGTGTCTTTTGATTCCTCTGGTGATCAAATTGCTAATGCTCATCAGGGACCAAACTACACCTTCGACATCAAAAGATGCATTTCAATTTTTTGGCACTATTTTCGAGACATTTTCAGTCAACGCTTTTGTAAAAATCCAGATAATTTCCTCTGGTGCAATCATTTTTCATATTGTCTAAAAATTTCGTCGGTGAGAACTTTCGAGCAAGTAGATCTACGATATCCATGAAGAAACAAGTGACTCCTCAAGTCGGTAGAGAACAGAACAACAGGGTCCTTTAATTTTTTTCCTTATCCCTTTCCTGAGTGGTCTTTCTGTTAACCGTCTTCATTCTTATAAGCAACCATCAGAAGTCTCCTAGATCCCTGTGCGAGCCACGGAAGACGAGTCCCTTACTTTTTAACGTATGATGCCAGGCACGTTGAAAGTTTTTATCGTAAAAATGCAGATATTCTCATATTACATAAATACCGATAATTTTTTTATCCACTCAATTAAAACCAGTCAGTATTGAGCTTTTGAGAAGTAAAAAAGTCTCTATACTACGCCTATGGTTTTGCACCAAACATTATCGGTCCAAAGTGTTTTGTATGTCGGTATCAGGCAACGATAAAGTTGATCGGGTATGTTGTTTTCACGGAAACCTTGCATTTTTCGAATATCGCGTCCCGTTTTTTCCATGTGTTTATGTTTACATCGCGAAATGTTGACCTCGTTACATTAATTTATCTTAAATCGTAGGATATTTTTTATGTGATGTAACTTTTGTGAGTGAATGCACACTATTAATTCGGATCCGATTGGCCGATAAACAATTGGGTTTCACAAATTAAGATTGCAATTGCAATTTATAAATCTATGCTAATTAGATGGAGATGGGTATGAGTTAGCAAGTAGTACTACAAGGAGAGTGTCTGGAAATTTATGTTAGTAGGTATATTTACTTTTTTCTTGATTATTGATTAATCGAAAGGATGGTCTATAATTTTCATGGAATAGGATCGAGAACTCGGATCACTTAGGTCATTTTTATGTATTTATTTATTATTACCAGTAACTATGTAGCCTAAAATATAAATGAGCAAGTAAAATAAATACTTTAGATTTATTTTAGATTGGTCGTAAAAACACTTTTTCTCACAATAGTTCTCAGATTGATCGATACAATGTTATTGGATTATAGTTATACTCACCGAAGTGATATTTGGTATCCATATTGAACCATTTTGAGAGGCCATGAGTGGGATTATATTTGGGACGCTTCTTAAGGTAAAAGAGTCAATTAATAACACAAAAAAATGTCCCTAACATGCAGTTATTTTGAAGCAATTTTTTGGGTAGATGAAAAAATAATTTCAAAAAAACATTACAGCACGTACATAGACCAACATTTTACCTTTCTTTTGATACCAAATTTATTTCAATTGGATAAAGATTGCTTAAAATTTTAATGGAAGAGAAATACCACTGCAGCTACCTCGATTATTTGTAAAAAGCATCGTGAGGTGCTGCAGCAGACGTAAGTACATTTAATCAAACGTCTAGGAGCCTGTCGTTGGTTGAAATCGATAGAACGAACCGTTTTTGAGTTATCGACTCTTTTACCAAAAAAAAAACGACCCAAATATTATCGCACTCATAAGGAATTGTCATCCATTTCATGATATGAAAGTCACCAGATAGATGTAATGTAAACAAATTATGACCAATTATCTAGAATTTACCTTTTGCCTTTCAAGTTTATTTATATAGGCGCATTTCGTGAGAAAATGCGATATTACATTATTTTTTTTTATTTTAATCGGAGCTGAAATTTTGGGCGAATGCATACCGCCTTAAATAAATTTAGGTGAAGGTGTCTTCGCCTTCGCCAAAATATTGAAAAACATCTAATCCAGAGATGAACAAGAATAATGAAACCTCTGACTCTGAAACGGTTGGAATAGTCCTTACAGGTTCGGGGGGAACCTTTGTTGCAACTGTCACTGTGACAGTTGTCACAAATAGTAAGTTTTTTCGGTGTTGCTGCGTTTACGTTAGCTATTTAGATGATTTTAGTTCATATGTAAGCTCGTTTGTAAGTAAGATTGCAAAATGTACGAATCTCGGTCCCAGGTACTGTTTTTTATGTCACATTTTTTAAACATATATTTTTTTTCAAAGGTATTACACCAATATTTTTTTTATTGTAATCGATAGAAGGGTTATTGAAGGTTGCATAACAAAAATTAGAATCTTAAACAAAGAAGTTTTGTATACCTGCATCACTCGAAATACTGATTAAAGGTTTACATTTGTACGAAATTCAAAACTATCAATATTTTACTTAGGTCATATTGTGATATTGTGATCAGTCATGAGCCGTCCAAAGGATGGCGTTGAGTTTTGGGACACCCTGTATAAATGAACTAAAAAAGCAGAACCGTATCTAAGTAAATACACAATTTGATCCAAATCGTTAGAGCCGTTTCCGATATTCAAAATATAAATGAATAATAAATAAACAAGAATTGCTCGTTTACATGCTTATATAAGATTTCATATTACTGATAATGAATAAATTCAATTCATTATTATTTCTTACTGTAAGGGAAACGGAGATGAATTCAATAATATTTTCACACGCTCATTTACGTTTTTTTTTACTTAAACGTACTTTAATTATTTTAACTTTCATTTTCAACGTCTAATTAAAAACATTCTATTAAAAAGCAGGTTCTTATTGAAAATCATATCTCCTAGTTGATACTAATATTACCGACCATTAACACATTATTCTGTCTTTGTTTTAATTCTCATGCAATAACGTTATGAAAGGTATGGAATAAAAATGACCTTGCAAAGAATTAAAGGCAGAATTCCGTACTGACTGTATCCAAGTTAATTAAAATCATTTGTGGACGTTTAAAGTGGATTGGATCATCACATATGTTTAATTCAAACAGAAATTTTCATTGAAATGGAGTTTCCATTGGGTTTTCCTATGGAAAACAGATTCATGCATGGTTTATTTCTGTCAGTCTTGGTCGATTTTGGCATAATTGGGACTGAATTTCAAACTTACTTTGTTCCAATATTATCATTCATATGTTGGAACCCATTAGCTGTTTCACCAAAATGTGATCATTGATTTATTTTTTCGATATTCACCATAATCCCAAGATGACTCAATACAATATTATAGAATATAGAATACAGTATCATAGCTAATTACTGAATTACCATTCAACCTCTTACATAACAACCAAATTAGAGTATAGATCTATCAATTACAAGTTCAGTAATAAAAGTGTATAATTCACGTACATTCAAACGAGATGTACTTAGTATTTTTTTGTATTTGTACGATCCTTGTATTCATGTAATTTTTGTGAATTGATTCTAATTGGCGCTCTGCTAACTTCACATGTAATTTGAAACGCAAAATTTCCGAAGGCATTATATCTACTATTTCACCTCTGTAACTGTGTTGATACCTGTTATTAGCTCTCGATTTAAATGAGTTTTAGTGATTTCTAATAACTAGCTTTGATTTTTTTTATTCATATATGAAGAACGCCTTCGCAATACTTAAATCTTAGCTTGTTTCACTTCGCTGTAATTCGAGACATATCATTATCATGGTGAATGATGAGAGAATGAAAAAGTGAAAGCTTTGTAGATTTCACTATTACCTTAAAATTTTTACGGGTATGGCTCTCCACCTGTAGATTCATTTATTTATTAAAGCTTTCAGCCTAAAACAGGGATTCATTAAAAAAAACATTTTTGAAGTAGTTACCATGTTGACCAAATAATACTTGATAATAAACAGCGAGATAAACAGGTAACAACTGCGGCATCCCCAGCAACCGGAGGCACAAGGTCACACATTTCTTTTACATCAAACTATATGACTTTGAGGAAAATTACCTACATCAGTACTTAAGGGTGGTGGAAAGTACACGCATGATATCAGAATGGAATATGCTACGGTTCATCTCAAAAGGGGAAGATGCGAGAAATACAGAGACGATCTCCAGCTAGTAGACAGAATCATTTCACATCATCTTGACGCCGCAGAGACGTATATTTATCTAGAGATGGAAAAACGCCACTTCCAAGAGGTAACCACACTTGAAAACTTTCTCCGCGACCAATATCACCATGAACACTGACAAATCTGGTCATCAGAACTGTCAGGGGCAGCGCATGCTGAAACTAATTTGCTTGCCTTTCTGATCCTACACCACTCCAAAGGAGTGGTGAAATGAACTCTGCGACAACTCGATGTAAGAACTCACAATATGTTGCATCTAGGAGCTTACATTCTGAAACGGCTGTTACACGGTTGAAACTTTCAAAGGTAACGGGGGAGCCGAGGGCTTTTGAGTTTGGAGTGTCTACATAACAGATTGGGCCTGCAAAGTCATCAGGAGTTTAAATCTCCTTGCCAGCATGGTCTGTGAAAAAATAACAATCAGAGCATTCTTTTTCAAGACAGCAGCCCGTCCAGCCGATAATCTTGGTCTCGTATTTGACACTGAACAGGTTGATCCAAATTCTGTCACCTAGTTGGAACCTCTTCAGCAAATAGTTCACATTAAAGTTGTGGGGACTGAGGTCCTTCTGTAGCTGCATAAGGTAAAATGCATGGGGTCTTTTACATTGAAGACCTTGGCTTATCAAAAAATTTGAGTTTATTTTCGCATTCCTCAGGTCAAGTAGGCTGAACTCGGAGACCGAGGAGACACCGGTGTTAATCTTATGCTCTGGGGAATATTGAGACCGTTGTGGAGAATAAGAAGTGCCAAATAATAAAAGTGTTCACCCTCAGGCGAATACAAGCCAACTAACTTGATGTAGTCCTCCTCAGAAAGGCAGTAGTTGTTCGCATGGCTTCGTAAAGATTGACCTAACTCAGAAGGGCAGCTCTGTTCATATGGCTACTGAAATGAATATGATTTTTCCCTACCAATGCGATTTTTGAGTAGTATTCAACGCATTCAACGCGGGAAAAAGCTTATCTGCACGGCATGTGGAAAGGTGTAACTTTGCAAGGTTTGTTTTCAAATAGGGTGGTAGATGGTCAAAGTCGACTACATCAGACAAATTGGCTTATATCCCTGAGGCTGAGAATGATTGATTCCAATAAATCAATAAATTAGACTCTACTTTTTCTCCACTGGGAACTTATAATTATATTATCTCAAGAACTACGTCAGATGCATTAAGGTATGTCCTCACAATTATACTTATTCTTGAGGAAAACCCCATATACAGGTTGTAATCTAACCTCTTGCATTCCCGTGAAGGACGGGTGTAATAATGCCATTCTAAAACAAATGGCAAGTGTGTAAATTTCGAAAGAAAATTATGGAAAGTTTAAATTGTGTTGGAAAATTCGTCGATATTTTGGGAACCGCTGTCCGCCGAACGTCAGCTGACCGGAACAGAGCCTCAATAATACTGGAACCGCCGGATGGAAGAAACTAATTCCGAATTTTCCAACAAAATTTACAATTTCCACATTTTTTTCGAATTTTTTACACCTGGTATTATACACCCATCCTTCACGGGAGTGCAAGAGAGTAAAAGGCACTGGTGGCAGTTTTTTCATGGTTGAAAAAAATACATGAAAGGGAATCATTCCAAAAGCTTGTGACTCCACAGGATCTGTCAAGGACTATTAAAAACCCATTTTGCCAGTTTTGTCGCCAGATTTATTGAATAACTGAGAACATTTGGTTGTCTGTTCAGTCTGGTTCATTTGTTGAATGTTTTTTTTAAGTTGTTATAAAAAATAACGAAAGTAACCTGACTTATTCATACAAATATCGCCATGTTTCTAGGATGATGATGATGAATTAGGTACTCATATTAACTTGTTCTTTCCTGCGTCTCTGGTCTATTCCAACCGAAACCTACTCAGAAAAATCTTGTAACCATTTGTCATCTGAGTATTGCGTATCACCCAGTATGAATGTAGTCGAAATAGATTCGTTCAAAACACTATTTCTGTCTCCTGTCTGCCTGTCTAGATCGCAGAGAGTAAAAAGATGACATAATAGTCGCACATGCATTGGCTGGACCGAAATAATCGTAGGCACCTGCGATTTGCCACAACATTATTTATAGAACACTGTGAACTCTTTAGTGTTTTGTTTTGTCTCATCCTCCGTACAAGAATTCGAAATCTCTCACAGATGCGACTGAACTACTATATGGCGGAAAGTATGCGTAATGCCAGTTTCTGACTCGCTTCGGATCTCATTTCGGTATATGTTTGATTGTAGTTACTCTAGACAAACTCAATAATTTTTTTATTCATCATCTGAAGAGAATTGCATTAAATGTAGAATTAGAGAATTTATTGACCGCCAGAAAAAGTTTTTCTCTCCCACTCATTCGGCTTATGGAGAAAGTAATAGGTGATATTTCCATAGTCTTTGGAGATAATAGCATCAAACTTGGTGTTGTTGGATTCCTTATGATCATCCCTAACCTAACCTAACCTAAGCTAAATTTTAAATGAAAATCTGCCATAAACAGATCCGTCAATCGCAGCAGTCGACGACATGCAATGGCAATGTGAACACCGAGGTGAACGTTAAACCATATCGATTTCTTATCGATTCGCATTCCTATGAAGATGTCTGAACCGTCAACAAAAGATTCATTACGAGTACTTTCTTATGATAATACACTTACAATTGTTTATCGAACTGTATAATTCACCACAATAAATAACCCGAAATAACAAGATTATTGATTTTAGTAGTAACAATCTGCCATACATCGTGTGTGGACGAACTGGAACTCCACTCGTCAAAGAACTTGCTAAGAATGTCTTTTCAATTGCATCTTCAGTTTTTTATACCTTGTTACATCAGACCATCCTCATTGGATCTATTCTGTCCTCTGACTCATCTTAGCTTTCATCTGATATTATGACATTGCATAATTTCCCACTACTCTTGAAGTGCTATGCCTTCAGTATACTATTTTCAGTCATTTGGTACCTTACCAACGTGACAGAATGTTCTTTTTCCAATTACTTCATAGTTTACCTTGAACGACTTCAGTGCATATCATATAAACCTAGTAATTTCTAGTACGTTCTCATCTCGTATGAGGACTATCAGTCCTTTGGGGTGTCTTCAGTCCTTATTATTCGAACCTAGTGTCTCTCATATCATCTTATCTTATCTCAATATGAGCCACCGTCAGTATTTTGGTGCATTAAGTTCTTATAATTTGAGACTAGTGCCTATTAGTGAGCACTTATCTCAATATGATCCACCGTTAGTCTTTTTGTGCCTTTAGTTCTTATCATTTGAGAATAGTGTTTTTTGTCACTCAATTATCTCAATATGATCTACCGTTAGTCTTTTGGTGCCTCCAGTTCTCATCATTTGAGCCTAGTGTCTATTAGTACGCACTTATCTCTATATGATTCACCGTTAGCCCTTTGGTATCGACTACAGGTGCTGTGAAATGGATTGTTACATGTTTCAGTGTTTGGTCCATAACTTCCGATCACCCACATCCTTTTCCTTTTCCTTTTCAGTCTAGCACCAACACTTTCTTCTTCATTTCAATGATTTGTTGGGAGCTTCCTCATGTCCGTTGAACAGCTTTGCGGATGATATTACCCTTCGTACCGCTTTCTCTTCCAAAGCTCCGATATCAGCCAGTGAAAAAAATGATTGAAGATGGCGCTTAGCTGCCATTTTGAAACTTTTAGCTAGAATTTTCTCATGAAAACGTAGGTTTTTATCTCCTAATTTCGTTGCGATATACCAGGTGGTTCAAAAATCAGTAGGGGAGGAACGGACTTTGGACTAGCACTGTATAAACCAAGTTCTTGTCAAATTCTGGTACCGTGAATTTCAGTTAGTCTACTCTATTTGCAGTATACTGTGAGTTAGTTACATGAACTACGATCATGATGTCTGCTCCACATTGGCGCAGCCAGGGGGGGCTTTGATGGCGTAGAATACTGGAAAAATATTGAAAACATCAACTCTCGGAAGTATTTTTCGTTGGCGGTTTTTTATGTGCTAGGATACCGGCTCCTAGCGCACCTTTTACATTTTTCGCATTTTGCGACCATAACGCGACACATTCGTTAAATACATAGGTATATATAAAGAAAGCTAAGAAAATTTCCTACAAGATGATGTTATCGTTGGCGTGCCTAACAGTTCGCTTGTAGGTGTTAGTCATAACATCCGGCTGACGAAAAAAAAAAGCTGGTAACTGATAAATTGTATGCTCACCCCCCCCCCCCAACTGAAATCCTGGCTCGCCACGGCTGCTCCAAGAGTTCTGTGGATACAAATTTATTTTCTCAAAATTTTGAAGAAAAGTTCTATAGGTATATTTTCTATTTTCCTGAGTAGCAGTCTGCAGACTGCTGAAATCAAGAAGAGTTACTCAGCAGAATTAAATTCATTATTTGAATCAAAATTATGTCTCTTGCTCAATAAGCGTTCAATAAATGCCATTTTTTCGTGATAGTCAGGCTCTGTGAGTAAAAAACTATTCGATAATGAAAAAACTGTCGTCAAGGTGAGTTATTTGTGCACATTCTTAAAAATAAGAGTAGACTTTTTGGGTACAAGCTTGCAGAATCAGAAACGCAAAAAGTTATACCCTTTTATTTATTTATTTCACAATATTATCAACTATCCTCTCACAAAATTGAGGTACCGATCTAGTCGAAGAACTGTAGTGAAGAGTTTGACACTTGAAGTCTTCTTTAAAAAAAAACTGTTCAAAAATTCCTGCAATAATTGTACTTTTCTCATTAATCCCGATGTGTCTCAGTAACTCGTATTTCCAGTTCGTTTGGAAACGGTTTCTTCAAATGTGTTTTATCCAATATCATTAGCATATGATATATATAAGTGTGCTCATGAGATTGAGGACTATGTACTATCTGGAAACAATATTGATTTTACTTACAGTTGGCGGTATTTTGGAAAGTATAATAGAATTATGGATATTTATCATATTTGTAGTTTCGTCACAAATCCTATACCAATATTTGCTGCTCCGTATTTACCTGCCAATTAAAATATTGACGTTTCCTAGTAATATTCATAAAGAAATGACATACCTACCGACATTTGGAAATTCTTTCTAGAATACATAATATTAAGTCGCAGAACCTGATTAAATTTTTTCTCCCAACGAAAATCGATATTAATTTATTCATTCAACGTCCACCAATGAATTCATAATGATCACTAATCACTTGATCATTAATAATTAATGCTTTATATAATTGTTTTAACGAGGATTATTTATAATTATTCATTATGGAGTATAATTAGATTGTAATATTATTAGTCAACGAATTGCCAAAAAAAGTCGAGGAAAACGTGAAGCAGACAAAAATAGTCTGGTTGGTGGTTGGCTCATGTTTTTTGTCAACACCTTGAATTATGTCTATAATATGTTTTGACGTTGTATTTTTTTTTTTCAGGTAAGTTTTTCTACGACTTGTCAACGTGAATATGCGTGAGTAATTTTTTCTGTAATTAGTTTAATCTGTAAACATGGATTTATAAATATACTATGAGTCATAATCTGTTAATGAATTGGCCTGTTAAGAAGAATGGTATATGGGATCATTCGGAAAAATAATGGAAATTGAATCACAAAAGTGCCATTGAAGATGTAATGTAAAACTTCCCACAGTTTAAACCGCTATTGGCTTAAATATAATAATAATAATAATATCTAGGCCCTTATCAGCATTCGTAGTGTTCTTTCGTTTGTAAAAATGGTTTCTCTTCGGATGATATAATTAATATTAAATAAGACCATCGCAATATTCATCAACTTCACGGACTCCTTTCTCAACGAAAAACCAAAATTTGATATACCCCATTAGCCATCGGCTGAAACGAATCAAATCATCTCGAACGCTATACATCTTTTTGATTTGCTCTGACACTTTCATTAGAAAAGTCGGTGGAAAAGAACCATAACCTAAGACGCCACACGAAATTTGTGTTCTTTTTATTGCGCTACTAAGGACCTTCTGACTTAATTAAGTGTCAGAACTACAAATGATTTAGGCTGTACCCTGTGGTTCCGTTTACCATTTTCGAGATAAGCTCGCCAGGGACGTAATTAGAAAATTTCGTTATGGTGGATGAGGACAGGTGTGCCTCGGGTAAAATTGAAGAAACCAGTTTGTATCATTCATAATTTGTGACTAATTTATTCTGTCTTTCAAATGGGAAATATAAACTGAATCATAAAATTGAATGATTTATACATTTTTTTTGTCTAGTGCAAATGTATTTGCAGTTTTATAGCAATATTTTTTTGGTTGTGTGAATATTTCACCTAAAAATGTATTTAGAAAATGAAGAACATTTCGAGTGAGAACTTGTATTATCGATCAATTTCTCCTCACCATCAATATCGATGGAACGTTACATATTTTTTTGGTTTCCTTGAATGAAAAAGGACGGTAGTCCCTTCCCAATCAAATGTTTAAAGTATAGGGATAGGCTAGCACAATATTTCTTACAGAATTCCCACAAAATAAACCAAAAGAATTATTCACCTGGTGAGCACATAATAACATTGACATAATATTAATATTAACTTCGGGATAAAAAAAAATCGTTGAAATTGAATTTCTTAGAGAGAAGATTTGTGTTTGGCAAAAATAGCATTCAATAAAGGAACACAGCAGTTATTTGGTATTCAAAACCTTGTACAACCCTTTTTCGAACTTTGAAGTTTAGACAGCACACTCATATTGGGATAATATTGGTACAATATTGTTAAAATGTTGTCAAAATAGTCAAATAACAATATTGACCAGAAAAAAAATGTGAACATTTGGCGATATTATTTCAATATTTTAAAAATAATATTGGTGTAATATTATTGAAGCAATATTGCCCTCAAAATATTGAGCGTTTGGTACAATATCGCTGTAGCACACTTACATTGGAATAATATAGGTAAAATATTATAAAAATATTGGCAAAATATTCAAACGTAATATTGCGAGATAAAATTATAATTATTTCGGGGTATTGGTCCAATATTACTTATACTTATACAAATAATAATAATGAAATATTGTGGAAGCAATATTGGTCTCAAAATATTCAGCGATATTGGTACAATATTATTTGTATATGTTGGCAAAATATTCAAAGTGAATTAATAAAATATTCCCAGAAAATGTAGAAAAATTTTAAAATTCTATATTTTCATTTCCACTTCAAATGTATCATTCAAATTATGAACAGTATATTTTGGTATATATTTGATACGAATATTTTGTCAATCTTTTCGTCAGTATTACATATTTGAATCCGAGTTTCGATATAAATCAAAATTCAGTACTTCAGTACTTATTATGTTGTTCTGATTGGATTTCCGCTTGAGCAAAACATTTTCACTGAAAAAGAAGCAAGAAATGTCTGTCAAGACGAATCTTCTGCTGATGAATAAAAACAGAGGTATATAATATTTATTTACATACACTCACATATATTTTGATTGAAGTTGAAAAACTGGCCAATGCCGCTCTGTCCCTTTCTTCGGTATTCCATGCCCATGTCTGTTCGGTCTTTGTTACGGACCCGACTTTCGTTCGTATAACACGTTTTATAAAAGATTCCTTGACCTTCACGGTGGATTTTCAAGCTGAGCTCGCTCGGTGTTGGTGTAGTGTTGTATTGCACGATTGTACACGGTCTGCTGCCACCCCTTGCTTGCGAATAACCTTTTTTTATTCCATTCCAAAGTGGGCGATCTTTTCGGTTACAGATTTCATATCGTAGCAATCCGTTAATATTGACAAGCGCGATGGGGTGGTTGTATAAATGTATGAGTAATGTATTTTTTTTAGTGAAGGTGGAGCGACAGGCTTTCAAATTAATACACTCTACCATATTTTTTAATAGGTAGACCAAAACTAAATGAATTGCACTTTAAAATTATATACAGGGTGTTTCCGAAATTGGAGCAATTGAGGAAATGGGTTGTTATTTGGAACATAATGTAGCAAGAATTTTCGTTTTTGAAGCAATCAAAAATTTTCGAAATTTTTATTAAAATTTTTTATTTGATTCTCCAGGTCACCAGCGTGTCTGCCCGCTGACCGTGTTTCAGCGTGGTTTGCGCAGGCTGTAGTACTCTGATCAGTCAAAAAATTTTTGTAAACTTTAAAATTCAATATCTCCCGTTTTTTTTTTGGCAAAAATGTATTATTTCACCTTGTTTTGTTTTGTCATTTTCTACTCCCCATTTCATTTATTTTTCAAAAACCTATTTATGCTGAAACTTAACCACATTTTTGGCAAAGAGGCATTTTTACTTTAACCTAAATGTGCTCACATTTTTCAAATTGAACTGTTGAACTGAATTATTCTCTGCGAAAGTGTTGAAAATTAACAAATCTAGAAATTCCTAGAACTTATTGATCAGTTATAATTGAACAAGTCATTACTTTTTAAATTTATCATACCTCAAATAATTATAAACGATGATGCAAGTTTTAACAAATTATAATAATTTTCCTTTTATTCTGCTTGCTTTATTATTTTGTGGTTTTTGGTTATAGTTTAATTGGGGTTGATTCACTGATAGATTTACAGCAATAGGTTTTCAAATGATATTCATATCTTCATTATGAAAATTAATTTTAATTACTAAATATCGATGACATTTGAGGTGGTGCTGTAGGTTTTCCGGGTTTTCCTGCAGCTGAAAAGTGAATAAGCCACCAAAAATCAGTAAATCGACCCGGAGCGCCACGACAAATAATAATAATAGCCGTTCTCTACCCGCACAGGCTATGCCTTTGGGTATACTCTACGAGTGTTTATTAGGGAGTATTATTATTATTATTATTTTATGAAAATGAGGAAACCATTTCAAAATATGTAAAACGTCCACTATGAGACTAACGCCGTGACCTTTAAAATAGTAAAATTCAGAGACATTTCGGATGATCAGAATTTTTTCAGTTATGGCTCGACCTTAGTGTAGTATTTTTTTAAGGATATTATCGTATTTCAAATTATCATATTTCTCTAACGGTGTTATAGCCCATCTTGAGCGTTGGTGTCCTTTTAGTTCTTCATAATTTTTTACCCGGGATGTTTTTGTCAGTCAAAAAACCAAAAACCAAGTTTCGTTCTTTAAGTATCTAAACTCATATATCTAGAACACTTATACCATTCAGATCAGAAAGCCCGTTATTCTCCTCCTAGTTATTTTATTATTGCTGAAAAAAAAACGCACATTGATCTTCTTCATAGTGCAAAACCTTCATATTTATTTTCTGTTAGAAAAACGATTCGACACTTCAATTGTCATGTAATAGTAAAACACTTATCAGTAATTTAATTTCAGAATCATATTCAACGATACCCGACTTATGAAAAGCTCACAGTGCTATATTTAGAGTCGCAATCTATGTGTTATTAAAAAAATAATTTCATTATATAATTGATACATTTTCGTTCAATCCTACTTTATCAGACATTTCAAAAACTGCCGAAGGCGCTTTACGGTGACTACATAACAATCTTCATAGTTTTATATGCACTATCGTAATCGTAATAAGTATGTCATTCTAATTTTGTATAGTTCGAAATCAAGCTGCCATAGTTATGTCTGGTAACTCCATATCTGACTATAGTTGAAATGAAATATGTAATTGATTGCAGGGAACAAAAATAATATAGACTGTGCATGACCTTGTTACTTGTATTTATTTTACGTTATATGTAAATGTCTGAATTTCATAATTAGTGGAAATACACCAACCGAAAACTCGTCTGGAGTACAGTGTTATCGTTATGAAGTGGAAAACCTTGTTTTCCATGAAGTTTATCACGATAAGCATATTTTTCGATGGAGCATGTTGACAACTGATAGGTAGATCAATCAAATGCGTGTTCAAGTACTTATAACAACCATTCAGAATGGTCCGTTTTCATGAGATGCCATTTTGGAAAGAGCAATATTCTCGACATGATTTTTTGGGTTTATGACCTTCCACAATCTGAAAAAATGAGATCGAATTAACAAAGAATACTTCTCTTTTTTTGAAAATTGTTGACGTTTCGGAGGCTGTATCTGCCTCCGTTATCAAAACTTCTTGGAAAGACGCTGAAGAAACTAAATTTGAATTGCGGTCAAAGAAAGATCATATTTTCAAAACCGCAATTCAAATTCAATTTCTTCAGCGTCTTTCCAAGAAGTTTTGATAACGGAGGCAGATACAGCCTCCGAAACGTCAACAATTTTCAAAAAAAGAGAAGTATTCTTTGTTAATTCGATCTCATTTTTTCAGATTGTGGAAGGTCAGAAACCCAAAAAATCATGTCAAGAATTGGATTTCCTCCACAAAATCAAACTTTCAATCAATAGCAATATTCTCATTCACTCGTCGTGCCCGAACATTAAATTATTTATGAACTTATGAAAACTTATGAAAAACAGGTGCTGTGTTGTGAGGCACATCCAGATGATCTTCGACTTTTTCCAAATGTCATGTACTAATGTGTTATTATTGGGAAATAAAGACCTATTATTATTATTATTATGTTTTCCTCTGATGCACAGTAGAAAATCGCCTCGAGTAAATTTTCCATAGTATGTTTTCAGAGTTGAATTACATCTAATTCGGTTTTCTACTCTTCAACTCACCATAGAACATTGTAAATATGGATTGTGTCCTATTGCCTAGTATCTGTTCTCTGGCCATATTGACTTGACAGCTGACAGTACATTTTCAATTCAACTGTCATAAACTAACCTTATTATTTGATACCACGCTTCGATAAAAAACATTTTCAAACATTTCAGTCTCTAAAACAATGAGATACTATTCATTTTGCTGGTGGAAGGGCAAAATGCTCTAACAGTCATAATACATAAGTCTTCGGGCCTTGTTTTCAATATTTTTATTTCTTAACCGTTACTTTTCAAATCAAACTATCACCATGCTTGGTGGTAAGTTATATTTCTTTCTGTGTTAATCACCACTATCTTTCAAACTCATAGTTGTTCTTTATAAATGTATAAAAAAAGATTTTTTCCCCTCCATGTTAGTAACTCTTGCATCCTAGTAACAAAAATATAGCAGGCTAACATCTCTTGTAGAACTTGTATAAATAAGACTGAAGATGGATTCTTGCTGAATCCGAAACATGTACAGAGACGACGTTCTATCGTAGAATAATCAATTTGATGACTGTCGGATTTTCATACTTTCGATAGTTTAAACTTGTATTCTGAATGAATTTTTGTAATTGGGTCCATATAATACCGTCATGAAGCATGTGCATATCAACATCACTTTCAACCCAAGAAAAGACCACCTAGAAACCTAGAATGGTAGTAATATCTGTAAACAATTAACCACATATCAGCCATCAATAGGTACGATGTTGTTATTTTGCACATGACATAATTCAATATTGCGATTAGTAGCTGGGGGGCAATTACAAAAATTCCTTCAATTGAAACATAATTTATTTATTATTCGTGGTGTCACTTTCTTAAACGGTATTTCAACAGGTGCGTATACAAACAACATTTCAAGATAACTTGTCGGCAATTTGCCACAACACTTCGAGTAAAAAAAATCTTCTCAACTGCATCACTGATAATATTCAGATGAAAATTGCATGTTGCATGGCGTACAAAGATAGGCGCCAATATTATTTAGAGAATACTATTATTCATCAATATGGTATAAACAGTCGTGAAGGAGTAATTTACATTTATATTAATAATTCAAATACGAAGTAATTGAATTCAATGACGTATTGTTCGGATTTTTCTGACATTGAATGTTATTCGACAGAGGACGATTTGATGAATTTGTTGTAGCGATAAACCTACTCATACGTCCGATGAATGGGTTTTTATCACTGAATGCAGGCAGGCATGCTCATTTTCCTTTCTGAAAAAATGGACCTAGAGAATGAGAACAAATAATATGATTCCCTTGATCTGCACACTTCTTTACATATTTTGAGCAGGACAGAAATTCTATTGACGAACAAAAAAAAGTTGTCATCATACCTATAACTAACTTTTATCTACAGCTTATACGTACGTGAATAAAAAACCAAATGTTAACTCAGGCATACGAAAAATTGCACACCTGCTTGAAATAAGTCATACAATTGTTTGGAGTCTTCTGAGAGAGTGACTTTCTTCCTAATACAAACAACATAATACAGAGGATCTTTTACCTGAGATTTGTGCGAGTCGTTCAATTTTTACCTTTGTGCAACAGATGTTGATTACAGGTAAGGTTAGCCTCTTTGAAAACGCTATCAGAAATTTTTTTAAGATTGATGTATGAACTTAATAAATAGTGATCATCAAGAGCAGTTTTATATTAATCTGTATGTTGAATTTCAGCATTCATTAATTTGGTTTTTTGTACTTTCCCTTTATTCCCTGGACCCCAATGGAAAAAGGTTTTCTAATACGTTTCAACAAAACTCAGGGATTATGACTTGCTATAAGAGATTCTGGTTTATGCATTATAGTAATATTATAACAACCTTAAGGCTCAGTAGATTGGACATGTCAAAGGCAGAAAATGGTCTTCAATAAAAGTATATCATAATTTTGCAATGGAATAACATACATTAAGTATGTAAGAAAAACGCTCCAGATATTATAATAAATAATTTTTGAATATTTTCACAAAATTTGGAATTGTTACATTATCTCAATCAACAAATATTATCAATCCCACTGCCATCAGTGTTAATTCTATGGAAATGGGCAATTAATTTTGTCTCGTATCAATGGAATTGTTTATCAAATAAGTACAATAAATTCATGAAAATAAGTTGATTGAAGATCTTTGATTGGTTGAAATGTGATTACCATTGCTAAAAAGATTAATCGATAGCTATTGTAGCGTATTCAACAGTTGATGAATGCAAATATGTCCACCACACCTCAAAATTATTCTCATACCACAATTTTGAAGATTTTGCCATTGAGAAAGTTGTTTTGGTTTATTAAATACATTATAGTTCCAAAATACATTATAGTGTTAGAGTTATATATTGTTAGCTGCGAATTTTGGTTCGTTATAGTCATAATAGTGTCAAGTTTGTATTTGTTATTATTCATGTCTGCAATTTTTAACAATACAATATTTTTTGTAGAACCGTTGAGGGTGTCTTCAGAATTAATTGTGCTTCATCTTAACTCTTTGATACTTGACAAATCGGATCACTACCAGAAATACTCCTGAAGCCGAAGGTGTTTATTTTAATACATGCTTTGTGTTTCATACTGCAATACTAAATTCAATCCTTTCCCAGTCATCATTTATTTTTTATAACTACTGACATTATATTGCTGTATTATTTTCAAATTAGTTTTAACTCAAATGAATACAAATTCAAAAGAACGGAGCAGTCCAGATTGTCAATTTCTGAAGTTTGGTGAAGTACTTCATTCTCTATTAATTCCTGATCTACATTTTGGCTGAAGGGTTATTCATGAGTTAACGATTCGTTCTCGAAACTACTTATTTATTTTCAATTGAAATGAAATGGATTCTTCATTAAAGTTTTTGGAGCCAGCAAAGCAAAGCTTAGTAGAACATTCAAGTCATGTAGAAATATGGGTCCCAATAGTTTTATTACAGTGTGGCGACACCACTAGATTTGTAGAAGATTGAAAAATAAGTGATTCAATTAAAAACAACCGTCAGGCATCTATCGATATATAGTTCGCCATAAAATTGTAATATACTTACTTAATACAAACATCTATATTATCTCACCGCAAAGTTTCACAGGTACTGAAATAAAACTTTTACGACTCTCCTAACTCGAATCGAGTTTGGGTGAGAATTGGAAAAATCTTAATAATGTTATATATTTATCCAGTTGTATTTTTATCTGTATCGTACCGAAAGCATTAAAAAAGGATACTTCCCACAATTTATCGTATATTAAATCAAAGATTATAGCCTTTTAATTTACGGCTCTCAAGGCGTGTGTGTGTACCATAATTTGGTGTGCCTTTTATGATATTTTCGTCTCGCTTCTTCACCATCCGCGCTCCTATCGGTACATCCTTCTTCGAAATTATTTTCAGGCTCGAGGGTCCAGCGTTTGGGTGGACGCAAAAACAGATAAATCTTATTTGCATGTCATGCATATTCATGCTCTACGTGAAATTAGAGAAATATCAGGTGACATTGGTCCCACGTATGTCGTATAGATGTCTCCTCCGTTGTAATTCATTGGTCCGAGTTATTGATAATAATAATATAATAATAATAATATGTTTATTTCTCTTGTTGAAAAGTACAAAATAGAAGATGACTTCAATGGTACAATAACACGGAAAACGTCACAATGCTAAATATAAATGTATATATACATACACAACACATACATATATCTAAAACGAAGATATGTTAGAAATAAAAAAAGATGTATGCAGAGGCAAGAATAACTAAAACGACTTCACAGTCTACTAAAACTACTAGTAAAATGGGACTATATAAACCTAGAATTCGTCAAGGGTGTAGCAATTTTTTTGGATAAGAGATGTTTTCAATCTCGATTTGAAAATTGTTAAATTTGGTGACTTCTTAACCGATTCATCTAGCTTATTGAAAAACTTTGGTCCAAGAAAGAGAAAACTTTTTTGGTGAAGGGTGGTTCGGTGCATGTTGGGTATTAACAAGTTTTTAGAGCGAGTCGAGTACCTATTGATGCTGATTAGATGTGAAGTTCGGCCTGTTCTTATAAATATATATGCATAGTTCATAAATATAAATACCCGCAACCGTTAGTATTCGGAGTTCTTTGAATGAATTTCTGCATGATTGCCTCCACCCGATTTCAGCAATGATTCTGATAGCCTCCTTTTGTAGAATGAAAACCCTCTCTGCAGTTGACCCTGTACCTCAGTTCAGTATTCCATACCGTAGATGACAGTGGATAGTTCCGTAATACAGGTTCAGCAAAACCTCTTTACTACAATGTCTAGACATGAACCTCAGTGCGTAACAATTTTTCCTTAATTTATTGCAGAGAGTTTCAATATGAGGAGTCCATGTGAGTCCAGCGTGAGACCTAACATCATTGTTGTTGAGCAATTTTCAATATTTAACTCCTCATTCTCAAAAATACTGAAGTCTTCAGGGACATTGTTCAATGAAAATTTCATCAGTTTGGTTTTGGAGATGTTCAATTTCAAGTGATTTTTATTAGCCCAAGTTACCATCCGCTCATAAACACTTTGTGCTTTTTCTGTGAGATCTAACACATTATGATCCTTGATGTCTTTGATGTCGAAGGGGTTAAAAAAAGTGACTAGAACAATATTAACGTCTATAATTAAAATTTGATGTTACAATTCAAAAAAAATTTGGTAGACCAACCACGACATACAGTGTGACCCATTTAAGATGGAAGCACCCTTATAAAACTTATATTTTTCAACCGATTGGAATGATTTCTGTTTCGTTAGGTAGACATCCAAGAAGTCTACTGGGACACCAAATTTCATGAATAAATCTCCATTTCCAGTGCCCACTAATTTTATTTTTCAAGGTCAAAAATCTAGAAAAATTACTAGCGATTTTTTCAGAAAAAATCTGACGTCACCACTGGATTCGCGACATTTTCAAATAGATCATATGTAAATTACGTTGAAATGAGTCAATGAATAAAAAAGTTATAAGGGAATGAAATTTGAAAAATATGCCGTTTAATCAACCCACCAATTCAATTTCAGAACTTTAATCAAAAATTTGACTACACCACTGGATTGAGGGTGTCTCGAAATATCACTGACTATAATTTCATCTGTCAATACATAAAAATTATGAGATAAAATGACATTTTCCTGAAAATACATTAATATATTTTTCAAATTTTATTATCCTATAATTTTTTTATTTATGAACAGATTTTGACATTTTGACTAATGATATATCGATACCTCCTCAATACAGTGGTGTTTTCCGAATTTTGATTAAAGTTCTGAAATTGAATTGGTGGGTTGAATAAACGGCATATTTTTCAAATTTCAATCCCTTATAACTTTTTTATTGATTGACGCATTTTAACGTAATTCACATATGAACCATTTGAAAATGTCGCAAATCCAGTGGTGTAGTCAAATTTGTTCTAAAAAAATGGCTAGTATTTTTTTTAGATTTTTGACATTGAAAAATAAGATTAGTTGACCCTGGGAATGGATATTTAATTATGAAATTTGGTGTCCTAGTAGACTTTTTGAGTGTCTACCTAACGAAAAAAAAAATCATTCGAATCGGGTTCATAAGGGTGCTTCCATCTTAAATGGGTCACACTGTATATAACTAAGTACTCATTATTTTTCTGTTATTGAAATAATTTATTGAATTTATCTAGTAAGTATGCCTCCCAAACATATTTGATAGAGGTAAGTTTTAGTTCTGTTTGATTGTGGATAAAGTTCTGAGAATTTTTCTCTTTTATCAATTCCCAAACTTTTTAAGAGATTTAATTTCATACCTTTGTATTCAACATGAAATATTTCAAAATCGTGTTCGAAATAATGACTTTTTTGTTAATAGCAAAAGTTTCATTTGTTTTGCTGTTTACATAGCAATTCCTATGTTCAGTTATGCGTTTTTTTATGGTTCCATGAATATAAAACATTGGACAAGAAACACAAGTTCTTAGTACAATAAACTTCAATTAATTTGTTCTTATAACCCCATAGAAGTTTCAGAAATCAATATAGAGCCATTAATTCACTCATGATCTGACAATATACCGGGTGTCCCAGAATGAAGGGGGCCAACTCTGTTGGTAGAATCTTCACTACATTTCAACGATAAAAGTTCCAATAAATATATCCAGAATGATTATCAACTAATCTACAGGGTGTTGAAAATATATTTTCCAGATTATCTCTATAACGTCTCTACATTTCTCCACTGGGATTGATACAGATATTGTCTTCTTTTTCTTAATTCTTAATATTTTCTATTCAAAAATGATTGTTGAAGTTAATTGTTGATTATTTTGGTACAACTTTTGAATATCAGAAAATTTTTGTAAAAAGTACTTTGCCATCAAATGCCAGAAATATTTGAATTTGTATGCTGTGAATTTGTTAATTATTCTATTATAAATAGTACATTTATTTCAGAAATTGATGTGTTACGATAATATTATTTATTAAAAACCGAAAACGAAGGCAGTACTTAATTACTGTATTATTTTTTCAGGATGGTAAATTGCTATCCCTTAGTAACACCCGATAACTTACTTAATACTTATATTAGAGAAAATGTTTATAGGAACTTTCAACTGTATAATTAAAATCCATTATTTGTATGCTAAATTCTAATTTTGATTTCAAATACAAATTGAAATATTTTGACGGGTTCAATCACTAAACGTCGCGCAGTTGTCACTTTCATTAAACCTGTACATAGATCGTTATCTGCTCGTTACTATAATGAAAAATTATTAGAGCAGAAAAGTGTACTATTTATGTTCAGCGAACCTCGAAAGTCGTAACATTATACATACATCACGTTGATATATTTCTGATTTATGGCACTATATTAGTTCTTTCACGTGGTGTCGGTTTTTAAAAATTCCTGATAAACTTACCTGGAAGGACAATAAACTTGTTATATTCAGTACGTACGAATAAAAAACTGTAGATACCCGTATAGATGATAATCACTGCAGTTCATATACCAACTTTTCCTATTTTCAATAAAACTTTTTTTTTGTAATTAAGTACTCTGATTCTTGTACAATCCATGTCTCCATTATTCAAATGATTAAACGCGATAAAAGTTCTTAAAAAATGTGAAACAAATAATTAAATCGCACGCACTGACGCAATATTGGGCTTGAGTTCTTGATGTGTCAAACACACCCTTCTGGTCATCAGTTTTGTGGCATAGTAGGCGTATTTGGCACAAATTTTAACATGCAATAATAATAAACAATTAAAATTCCTTCTGAAAAGACAAATTACAAGATAATTGAGGCATGCAAATTTCTCATTGAGTATTTTTCATAAATACTTGGTTTTGGTGTTACTATGATTTCGTATCGGATGAACTTTGTCACTTCGACTTTTAATCGTAATCAGTTGTATTCCTTTACTATGGTTTACTCATTCGTATCATATTTTATTCATCATTATGATGAAAGAACAAAATGAATGAATCATCATTTTATGGTAGTTCGCAGAAGCGTGATTGTTTCTATAATTGATTATGACAAAATAGTTTTTTATTCACCAACGTCGAAAACAAAATGGAATATATTTTACCTGCCGTTAAAATGTCTGTTCTGCTTGTATGGGCAAAGTTCAATTGAAGGAAAAAATGTCGACAGAGAATTTTCTTCAAATAGCATTTCTCGAAAAACTCTTTACTCAGTTCCAAACGAACATTAATGCTATAAGAATACCAAATAGATAGATACTGTATTGCTAATGAGGTATGTACCGACAACCTTCATTACCGATGATGTTAATTAACCGACAAAAACACAATGATTGTATAATTCGTTAAATACTATACCAATTCCTAATCCTAATGGATAATGGCGTGTGTTCGGATATAATTGCATCTTTTCGGTCTGAAGAGAGGAGTGACCAGAACAAAACTATAAAGTTTTTTTTACGCTCAGGGTATTCTTTTATTCAAAAGGCAAATGCAAGAGACGTGGGGCTGGCTGTGGAAGGCGCCAGAGGTATTCCACCATACCATGGACGTGCTTTGCTCGCTTTGTTTCGGGAAATAGCCGTTTATACGCATGCTTGTTGAATAAAATTTCAATTTATCTTGTTATAGTTCTAAGATCGCAATAAATGCATAACAATGGCAGTATAGATTTCCACGAAGGTTCACTTTTGATTGTCTATGATTGAAGATTGGAATTGACAAAAATAAAAAAATATAGTATTAAAAACCCATTATGGATGTTACTGAGTATCACAACTGTTTAGTATAACGGATACGAATGACATTAATGAATGTTTTTCTACTACTATTGACATATTTCATTTCTCTTTTCAACAGATTATTGGTGAATTTGCTCACTATAGACGCTGGACACGTGGAGATCAGTTTTTCTGAAAAATAACGAGTCTAGACTTCTGTATCGTTAACCTTTACGTAGTTATCGAATCACTATTCTAATAAGTTTTGGAAATATTGAGATTTATAGGTTTTCCAGATGAATTTTCAGTTTTTTTTTTTTGGAGAAGATTCAAGAAAATAGGAATGCTTTACGTTTTCCTGGTTAGTTTTTCAAACGTTTAAGGGTTGTGCAGAAAGACTGCTAAGTTTCAGGATATGGATGTTGTTTCGGATACATTCGATGTTTGTTTTGACTCATTTCCCACCATTACGGTCACTTAATTCTATTTCAGTTTGCCTTGTTTCAGTGTTGTATCGTAAAATCATTATATATGACTGTTTTATAGCTGGCACGTTTATTATTGTTGGTACAAATGAGGGTATATGATTGAATATCTATTAATGTTCTATGAAAAATGGATTTCTTTATTTCTCTATATTGAATTTATCAGGTTTATTAAAAGTACCACGTATTGTTATAGAACACCAAAGATTTAAGAAGGTGTTTTTAATGAAATACAACATACAGACACCGGCACCAGAAAAATCTCTGAACATTTAAATATCAATCATTTAATCAAAACAACAATTTCAAAGAAAAACATAAAAACGAAAAATCGGTGTCTCGGGTCGTCTTAAATGGAATTGGTGGGCATTGCTTTTAAATCTGCAAGGAAACCCGTAAAAACCTGCAACACCACATCATCTGAAGAATTGGAATTCATTGGTTGAAAACTTTTAAAGAGGTCCGTAGAATTATATCTGCTCCTCGTTAAAATAGTATGTATGATGTCTCTCATGTCCATTTCGTAATATTTACGCAACTATCATACAGTTTGTACCAGTCCATTCTGTCTTTGGCTCAGAACGAAAACATAGAGAATGAATTTGTAGGGAAAAGAAAGAAGATTAATGTGGTTATTTAATTCCTTTCATCACAACCTGGACTCGTAAAGTATTCAATTTCTTAGATATAGGAAATCTGACAAGTTTGGTTGTTCTACGCCCTAAAATTCACATTTCAGATCGCTCACAGACCAAGTCACTTGTAGAACTTTACAGATATTCGACTGGCAAAACATGAACAGTGGTATATTCATCGTTCAATCAACCAACACGTTTCAATTTGTTTTCATTAAATAATAATATGTTGACATACATATTCTTTTTTCAAAATGCAAAGTGATAAAATAGTTGTTGTCAGTGGAACAATGCCTACGATTTTGCTGATATCAGCGAGCTCGTGAACCTACATTGTCGACCAATCTGGGTTTTCCTCGTTGGTAAATATGATTAATAGGAGATGATGTTTCTTTCATGGAAGTGTCAGGTATCCTCTTTTATTAATCATAAATTCCAAGATACATTTAGAATATCATATTTCATTATTTATTCACTGCCCTACCTTAGTATGTAGGTAACTGAAAAACGATTGATATATATATATATATATATATATATATTCTGAAATTTTATCATATTCAAGTGGGTGGATAAAATTGCTTATTCTGTTTGAAACTTGAATAACGAGTTGAAAACAACATAAAAACTGGACGGCCACTCACTGATGAGTTCAAATTTCCTGTCATCATGGTAAAATATGTAGAAATTGGCACGATAAATTCAGTTATAATTGTGCAGATGGCAAAAAAGTTTTAATTTTCTCTAAGTGAGGTAGTGTTGGGTAATAAGGCCCACTTAATTTTTGTAATTTTTTCAACCTTTATATTTCATACAAATTAAAAATTCCGAAAGTTGGTGAGGTCATTTTTTGTCATATTTGCCGCTATGTTAACAATAATATTCGTCTCTTTTCTAAAATTGATAGCCAAAATCAGGCAAATATTCAAAACTTGCTGTCGGGCCTCAAAACCCGCATGTTAGGGTAAAAAAGCCCATAATAAATTATGCAGTTTGTATGAAAATATATATACAGATCATTCATATTAATCAAAAACGGTAGAAGCTCAATAAAACTAAAAAAAAAAAACAAAAATAGACATTATTTTCAACAATACTTCTTAAAGATTGACAAAATTGTAACGAAGGTGTAAAATATTTTTTTAAAGAACAGATAAATAAAAATTTCAAGAACATCCACCGCAGTAAAAATTTCAACATCTTCAGTCGCCATGGACCTTATACCGGGCGAGCGCTTTTTCTTTAACAAGCAATTTCTAGGAAAATGAACAATGCTTTTTATTTTTCTTTCACTGACATAGATAGTACCAATGTTACTAAGGATGCAGCACTACTAATGTTTTTGAGTAAAATCTTTCGAATTGAAAAACACCTTCCTGCCACTTGTGCAGTCTAAAATTACAGACACACCTGGTATTGTTAATGGCGGATTGAACTAAACGATTTTTTTCGTATGGAAAACACCCGGATGATGCAACTGACTATGTTGTCAGATTTTAAAAAAGTTATCAGTATCCAAGGAAAAGGACGGTGGGCTATTAACAGCTGGGACTTATTACCCAACACTACCTTATTGTGATTTTTCTTTCAGAACAAAGTTGGTGATCATGAAAATGTGTTCCAACTATCATATTCGGTATCAGAATCTCACAAACTGTTACTGAATGAATCGAAAATAGAATTGATGATATTTGGAAATAACAGTGAAGAGATATCGAACTATAAAATTGAATGGAAAAAAACTGAACATTGTGAAACATTGTAGAAATATTGGCCTATACCTTGATTCAACGCTGAGATTCGAAAAGCATGTTGCTCATCTTGTTCAACATAGTTAATAATGCATTGAAACTCCTTTACATGAAGCGGATTTACCTCACAAATGATATAAAATGGCACCTATGTGACTCGTTGATTCTGTCGCGACTTGCCTATTGCTCCGAAATATATTGGCCGTCCTTACTGGCGAAAAACAAGTATACTTTGCAAAAAAAACAGAACTCTTGCATAAGGACTCAGGACTATCCGACTAGCTGGGTCTATCGAATCAATCAACACGAAAATCCTGCATACTAAAAAAAACTTTCATCATTGTCCAACCAGAAGTAGAGAATTGTACAGTGTTCCAAGGCATTTTTCAACTCAATTTGAACGTAGTTTTTCATACAACGCAGTCAAAATTTACAATATGATTCCCGCAGACATTTAATATCTCAGAACTTGGCACAATTTCAAAAAACATATCAAATCCTGGATTCTGTCTGAAAGACAAACTATTTTATATGATTTATAATTTTCAGTTATATTACCTACCTACTTTCTAATCTCTAATTAGGTATAGCACTAATCATTAATTATAGGGATATTCTGTTATTTACCGTCAAAATTATTTTCAAAATTCTATACTTGTTTGTTGGTTACATGGAAGAGTGGTCTCGACCGAATGTCGCCAACACTTTGAAAATTTTGTATTATTTATATTTTCTCACAATAAAGACGCAATTATTATTATTATATTCTTGTTAATTTCCAAAAAAGAATCCTGCCTTTTTCAGTCGACGAGTCGACAATGCGTTCCGTCTCTGGCACCACACGTATAACAAATTCAGAACCTGAAAAAGAGATCGTCGACGTGATACGAGGGATAACCGGCATATGGAATCTTGATATGAGAGCGGGCATGCTCTCGCGAGAGCCTCCAGAGAATGCTGATCGTCTTTAAAATTTTACATTTATTCAGTTTTTTCCGAGGATTATACATTCTTCGAACGTACGGATCACCGAGTTTCATATTTCGTCCGTAAAAAAACGGTCGAGCGGATCTCGCGCGAGACAAAGGGCGAATTCTCCGGTTTTGGTTTGTCTTTTGTTTGTTTATTAAATGGATATTTTATACGAGAAAGATGAGACTTGAATGCATCGTAGTTTGCTTCGGAATCGCATGTTTTCTGGGGATACTGTCTGAATGAATTCTGATTTCTCTTCTCAAGTTGGATTCATTCACCGTTTCAATACATATTTATACAGTCCGTTTCCTCTATCTTGTGCCTCCTACGTTGCTATCTTGCAAACAATAGGAGCAAAGATAATATTAAACTGAAAAAACTTGAAGCAATGTTAAAACAAGACAAATATGAGTTACTCATAAAAGATCTTTTCAATTTTATCGACCTTTAATTGCGACTGAAATTGTTTCATATACAATCAACTCCAACTGCGAATTCTGAGTGTTACTTCGTGAATGAAATCAATTGAATAGCCTTAAAAGACTGTCCATCAAATATGGGAGGTTTCAAGCCTCTTACTTGTCGAGACCTTAGCTATCTTAATAAAAGCACCCCCACTGTCCAATAAAATTCCAGCCCTTCAAATCAAAATCAAATCAATTTATCGTAAAGAGTACGCAAATTGTATAAAACTTATTGTACTAGTCATACTTGAAACTACTTACAAGGGAAACATTATAAATCATACCAACAGAAGGCACATAAAACAAGAAAGACAACATTTTATCACAGACGGTATGGTTGAAGTGAACTTTTTTTTCCTGGGATGCTGTTCCTTTGCCAGCTACACCTTAGCCTATTGGGATCCACCCACTCCGTAACTCTGCTGTACCAGTCTATACAGGTTCTTCACCGGTTGACTGCTGTATTCTTCGGGAGTTACTCTAGGTTTCCCGAATATTGCCTGCCTCTTGCGGTCTAATGCCTCGCAATCTGACAGTACATGTCTGACTGTTGCTGTCCCTTTACCACATTGTCTGCAGCAAAGTTCTCCGTTGTACAGCACCATTTTGTGCAGGTGTTTTCTCATTGGGCTGTGACCAGTGAGAAGGCCTGTTATTGTTCTAACTTGTTTCCTGCTCAACTCGAGTGATTCTTCAGTTCTGTGTTTTGACGGTCCTCTAATGAATGTTTTCCCGAGGTGCATGAGAGGGGCTTCGTTCCACCTCTCCTTTTGTTTTCGCTTGACCCAGTCCCGAATGCATCCTTGAATGTTGGATTTATCAATCCCGAGTGCTGGTTTCATTTCATTTCAAGAATGTTGCCTCCCACTATCTCCTTTATCTTATTGGGATTCGATCTGTTTCTCGTTGAAGTAAACATAGTGCAGCTTATCTCGCTAACCGAAAATAGGCTAATTTCAATGTCTCCAAAGACAAGAAAGTAAGTAGGTAGTTCTCAATTATCGACCATGTACATCAATGTGCTTCTCCCTTGTCATGTTAGGGTCTATAATAACTTCAAAAATTTTTACATTGTTCACTTACTTGTTCAGTAGACTTTTCATCGACTTTAACCAGATAACTGAAGCATACATTCATTCTTTATAATTTCTGTTGTAAATGTCATGAAAAAGTTTTTGTTACATTTACCAAAAAACGACTAGTTGTTTCCCCCTCGTTTTGGACTAGTTATTTCGTAATTTATTTTTGAATATATTTATTCATTTGATAAATTATATGTAATTGTTCGACTAATAATTTGTCTTGTTCTTCTCGTCTTGTTTCCATTGACTGAACGTTAAGGTTTTTGGCCACCGAAACGTTGAAATTCAGTATCGTTATCTTGAAATGTCGAAAAATCTATTGTTTATTCATATGAATACAGGGAGTTGTCATTATTAACAAAAGAATTACTTGATGTTTCAATAATTTTGCAGCTATTTGCATGAGGATAGCGAATAAACAAATCAGCAAACGTTTTGGTTCAAATATAGCATATTTAAACGCACAAATATACTAGGTCAGCTTGGTCTAGACAAAAACAACCTTATAACGTAGATTTTTAGCATCAGATGATATGATTTTCAGTTACAGATGAGGAATACACTGTTCACCCTCATGACAATTTCAGCACTAACATCATAAGAAGTTGACACTTTTCACTAAAAACCGTTCTCAGAGCATAATTACAAATATTCCTACTTTCGGTTCATAAAAAACCGTCTGTCATCAACATTTTTTGCTTCAGGGAACCAAAATGCTCCAATAGCAGCTGTTAGACGTATTTTCTGACACTCGTTCACTTGCCCGAATTTGTTTTCCCGATACTCTTTTCGTTTGCATAAAACCGCTGAACATTTAAGAGCAATTATCAAAAGAATATAAAAAATAGGAACATTTGACCAAACTACCAGTCTTTATGCCCCGGAGCTTTGGAAACCACGTCATAAATTTTAAATTACCCTTTCGTGGGCACCCAATTTTGAATAACCACCAGAGATATGATGGATAGATATCGCGAGGCATAAACGCAGTGGCGTAGGTTCCTGCCATAAGCGTACGGGGACATGAAAATAAAAAAAAGGTTTCAATTACTCTGATAAGGAAGAGCAGTTTTCTTTTTTGTGTTGGAAATCATCAGTTAGTTCAAACAATAATACTGCAATCTTAGTCTTCATTCTATCCACATCTACGCTGTTATTATGCTTTCTGTTTGACTTTGAAAATGCTAATCGTCATTCAGTTTTCGAGGTAGTTCTGTATATAGCTTCCATAGATCTTGATTATTACGATCAAGTTAGATTTAATGGCGCATAAAGTATATCAGCATGCGAACTTTAGGTGATTTGTGGTTCATTTGATAGACATAATTTCTATTATTATTATTAATAATATTCATATTCTTGGAATAGCCGAACAAAAAGTTATTCAAAATTTTGTCACTAAGGACCTGACGAATATTTTTTTTTAGAGACCTGACGAATATTTTTTTCAGGGACCTGAAGAATATTTTTTTCAGGAACCTGACGAATATTTTTTTCAGGAACCTGACGAATATTTTTTTCAGGAACCTGACGAATATTTTTTTCAGGAACCTGACGAATATTTTTTTCAGGAACCTGACGAATATTTTTTTCAGGAACCTGACGAATATTTTTTTCAGGAACCTGACTAATATTTTTTTCACGAACCTGACGAATATTTTTTTCAGGAACCTGACGAATATTTTTTTCCAGGGACCTGACGAATATTTTTTTTAGGGACCTGACGAATATTTTTTTTAGGGACCTGACGAATATTTTTTTTAGGGACCTGACGAATATTTTTTTAGGGACCTGACGAATATTTTTTTAGGGACCTGACGAATATTTTTTTAGGGACCTGACGAATATTTTTTTAGGGACCTGACGAATATTTTTTTAGGGACCTGACGAATATTTTTTTAGGGACCTGACGAATATTTTTTTTAGGGATCTGACGAATATTTTTTTAGAGACCTGACGAATAGTTTTTTTAGGGACCTGACAAATAGTTTTTTTAGGGACCTAATGAATATTTTTTTTTAGGGACCTGACGAATATTTTTTTTTCTGTTTAGCTCAAGTAATCCCGGAGAACGCTTGAGATTCTGCCAACCAAAATGGTGGTAATCGTCGATTATTCCCTTAAACAGTCCATCGTATGTAAATTCGGTTATTATCGATAATGAATACGTTCCACGGAGGCTAATGAATTATGGTTATTTTCGAAAATAATTCCCGCAAATACGGTAGCATTTTGCATGGGCGTATAATTTCTGAATAATAATTTCAATATTTCAAGCCAACAATGACGTTTTAATGTTCATTCAATGTGCGTTCTTTTTAATGGGCCCCATTATCAATATTGATAGGACAATTATTTTCAATTGCATCGATTAACGTACCTACCGAGTACCACCCAACGGTAATGTTCGAACAGATTTTAGCTAATCATACTAGTAATTATATCTTTTATGGCACATATGGATGCGTGATGGGCATCAGTACGCTTATAGAAGGGATTTGACCATGGAGTAACACTGTTTGCGTTTCAATCAATTAAAAATCTTGATTACTCACATCAATAAAAGAAGACATCCCTGCTAAATTAATTAATTTATCCAACACATGACAGTTATGACTGTCATCAATCCATAACTCACTAGTGTGTTATTTGATAGTTTACTTGTCTAAAATGACATTGATAATGACATTCATAACTGTCATGAGTTGTATGAAACATTGTATGCCACTCGTGTGTTATGTTTCCTAAGTCACTTGAGAATTTATACCACTCGGCCTGAAAGCCAAGTGATATAAATCTTTCTCGCGTTACTTATTTTCAACATAACACACTATTACCATAAATAACTATTTGAACTAATACTTTATGCCACTAGTGTGTTATGTTTCCTAAGTCACTTGAGAATTCATACCACTCGGCCTGAAAGCCAAGTGATATAAATCTTCCTCGCGTTACTTATTTTTCAACATAACACACTATTACCATGAACTATTAGTTCAAATAGTTATTTATGGTTATGGTTATGGTGACATACAATGTTTTATCCAACAAGTGGAAGAAATCGTTTCAAATATGAACGTGAGTAACTCACTAGTGAGTTATGGATTATAACACACTATAGTGTGTTATTTGATAGTTTACGTGAGTTATAATCCACAACTCACATAACTCAAAAACGTTCGTCGTATCGATTTCAAACAAGGATAGGCTTCTACAGGAAGTTTGATTCTATGTAACTATGTGTGTGGCAGCACCTCAAGATTATTTTCATCGATAGTCGGAGACTAGCGTCTAGCGACAGCCCGGATATTTTGGCTGGCGAGCATATTGACAGTATCATAACTTCCAAATTCCTTCCTCAAACCCCGTAAATCACAATTTTTCACATTTTTAAAGAAGGCTGAATGTTGAAAAAAATGTGAAAAATTGCGATTTACGGATTTCGAGGAAGGAAGAATTGTTGAAAACTATGAAAAATTACTTTTTTATGTGTTTTTGAGAAATCATACCAAGGAAGCTGCCACTTTGGAGGTTATGATATTGTCAATATGCTCGCCAGCAAAATATCCGGGCTGTCGCTAGACGCTTGTTAGTCGAAGTAACTGCAGTGGTATTTCTGGTGTACATTTTTTAATGAGGTTTTTTAATTTATCAGTATAACCCTTTTATTTTGTGTCAAAAATTATTTATTTACTTAAATCGTTCCTCCTCGCAATGTAATGGTAACGAGAGATTGAGAGAAGTTATAAATTAGGTGTTCTTTTTGAGATAGGTGTAATAAAAAAAAAATCAAATTGTTTCAGAATAAAAATAGCATTTTACAAATCATCTAGCACATATCACAAGCCCCTACTTTTCACACGTTCGTTACTGTGAAGTTGAAAATCAATTAATAGTTTCTATAGCGTATATTATGAATTCATTTAAGATTTCATCGAGAATTACTTGGAAATATTATGACGAGAATTGTGTAGTAACTCGATGCAAATTCACTTTACGTGTTTCAATTCTTGTTACACCTGTTCGTTAGCTTAGCAATAATTATTGATGACAAATTATCAACGATACTCACGTTGAATTCTTGCTATGGGATTCATTTTGCGATAACTATAAGGTTTTCCGCAGTTTGGAGTTTACCCGCTGAGGTATTTCGTGGAAACCTTTTGCGTGACTCTCATCAATCATCAGTACAGAAAATATCGAAGTGATTAACATTAGTTCCATCAAAATGGAAATTATACAGTGTGACCCATTTAGGATGGAACCGCCCTTATAAAACTTACATTTTTCAACCGATTGGAATGATTTTTTATTTAGTTCGGTAGACATTCAAAAAGTCCACTAGGACACCACATTTCATGGCTAAATATTTATTTCCGAGGTCAACTAATTCCCTCGGGAAAATTGAAGCGGTATAATATACAGGGCTAAGTCAAGAGCAAAAATATATCAATCAACCCACGACAATACACAACATTGTTTCAAATGGAAGTACCAGCCATGAAATATTATGAAGTCCTTGTCAAAGCTGTAGAGTTTTAGTAGATTGGCTAATCAGATCGCTCTGATGAGAGTCGTGGACCAGGCTGGGCCAGCTTCCAATTAAATTTTAAGCTCAAACCTGTATCATTGATTTCATATAAGTTCCTCGGAAAAGGCGAGATTTTTCAGACTCTGGCGAATTCAAAATTGGCGTCATAGGTGTGTTTTTGTTTGTTCCATCAGTATTACCCAAGAAACACTGTATTGTTTCCAATCGATCTGCATTTTGTGACAGTCAGAAATGTTCACCTTCCCCAGAATAAGTTGCGAATCTGACTTAGTATCTTGTTCTTCGGATCTTCTGAATCGCGGCAACATCGCGCTATGAAGATAATGATATGTAAAATAAATGATAGTTACACACCTGTGAGCACAGCTGCACTAGTTTCGATTTTTATTGATTGGGATGTGTGCCAGTGAAGCAGTAATCATAGTCATGACTTGGCTTCGGATGATATCCTACCGAATGCGAATGCCAATCGCGGATGTGGTAATTGGTAAATGCGTTTCGCCGGCAGTGGTGAAATTCGCGGATCGAGTGGTTCTATCGAGTTGGCCGAGGCGAAGAAACGAATGAAAGTAAGTTTTCCGTGGATAGCTTGATTTGTGTCGTGGGATTGTGACATATCATTTGTATAGGAGATTTTGGTATCGTGTGAATGTTTTGAACGTTTTATAGCGAAGTGCATGCAGTGTTGATTACCTAACTCGTCTTTTCACAGGGTGTCCCGCTAAAATTGGCCACCTCAAATAACGTTGCAGATATATCTTTTTCAGTGTTGAAGTGTTTTAGGCAATAGGTAGGTATTTCAAAGGGTGCGATATAGTGGGATCTGTTACATCTAAATACCTATGACTACATTATTACATTTGGTCCATACTATTAAATAGTGATTTGTCTAGAAGGACAGAGTGCACTACACTACAATTTTTTTTTTTACCGAATCTTCCTCGTTCTTGAATTAACCAATGAAAATTTTTCTTGTGCACGATTTTTTTTTAAATTATCCTTCTTCTGCGACTCGGAATGGTTTTCAAAAAATCGTTCACTCAAAAAATGTCTGGTAATAATTCAAGCACTAAGGAGGTAAGTGAAACATTTCTAATTATTCCTTTATATCGACTAATGCCGGATTTTCATACATACAATATCCGATACGAAAGCGCAGGAGGGCCACAAGCAGTTTTTTTTTTCATCACTTCGACTTTAATGAATTTCGACTTTTTTCTCGAAATTTCATCTTTTTTCTTGTAATTTCGAGTTTAATGTTGAAATTTCGACTTTTATGTCGAAATTTAATCACTTCGACTTCATTTCGAGAAAAAATTCGAAATTTATACCTTAAACTCGAAATTTCGACATTAATGTCGAAATTTCAACATTAAAGTCAAAATTTCGAGTTTTTTCTTGAAATTTCGACTTTAAATCCTGCAATGATAACAAGGCGAACGTTTCTACCATATAGGCAGTGAAATTGGTTCGATAGGTACATGATTTATTTTTTAATTGATTCATTTGAACATTTTTAAAAAACTTTACAAATACGATTATGGCTTATTTATTGCCTTTAGTATCATTCAAGCCAAAGATTCCAGAATCATATATCGTAAAGCCCTTATTCCATTAGCATCTACGAATTAGCTATGTAATCAATACGCACAAAGATTAATATCCAGCTGAAGTGAAGTGCTTGGAGGGGAATAAACAATAAAAAACTTTTAGGGGTAATCGTGGAAAGCTGAAGAGGGTGTCACCCCAGCGATAGCCATGGCAACGGGCGGCGTTATACTGCGCTCCAATTCAGTTCCGATTAAATACATTTCCAGATGCATCTCATCTGCGAAGTCTGAGAATACGTCGTAGAAAGTGCGTTCAGTCATGCGCACAATGTTAGGGCATGAGCATTGATTACTTTGTCGTATGGAAATGGAACGTCCCTTCGTTGCCTTTCGCATTTTCTAGTTTTTTCGTCTTCAAAACTTTTCCAACTCAATGTTTTGAAAATATGAAAGTGTCGTTTCCTTTGTTTCATTTTAGGCTTACCAGCAGAGTTTTTTTTCACTTAAATAAAGACCAAATTTATACAATAATTTTTTTTTATTCATTGGATGTAATTCAACGTTCGTCGTGGTATTAGCCAAGAAAGTAGTTGTTTTCTGAAGAATTTTTGATCCAAATATATTTCTATATTGTATAGGAAAATTGCAGTGACCATCCTGGTATGGCAGGACATCTAGTTTCTAACTTGATAAGCTCATTGTAAAATAAAAGATTTCTTCCTGCAAAAAGACTTTTGTTTCCCAAAAATACTTAATGATCACCAGAATTAAGAAAATACATAATCTTGGAGCGACAATCAAATATTTACATGTTTGCTAAATATGCTGAATATTCACCAAATTTTAATTGCCGAAAATGAGCAAGCTAACCTAGCTTGCGAGTCAAAAATGCATGAATTCGTTTTTCGCTCGCGCTTGACACACAAACCTAACCTAGATTGCGAGTCAGTCGAAAATGCGTGAATTAGTTTTTCGGTCGCACTTGACACACAAACCGCGCTTGACACACAAACCTAACCTGAGCAAGCTAACCCAGCTTACGAGTCAGTCTAAAATGCGTGAATTAGTTTTTCGCTCGCGCTTGACACACAAACCTAACCTGAGCAAGCTAACCTAGCTTGCGAGTCAGTCGAAAGTGCGTGAATTAGTTTTTCGCTCGCGCTTGACACACAAACCTAACCTGAGCAAGCTAACCTAGCCTGCGAGTCAGTCGAAAATGCGTGAATTAGTTTTTCGCTCGCGCTTTACACACAAACCTAACCTGACCAAGCTAACCTAGCCTGCGAGTCAGTCGAAAATGCGTGAATTAGTTTTTCGCTCGCGCTTGACACACAAACCTAACCTGAGCAAGCTAACCTAGCTTGCGAGTCAGTCGAAAATGCGTGAATTAGTTTTTCGCTCGCGCTTGACACACAAACCTAACCTGAGCAAGCTAACCTAGCTTGCGAGTCAGTCGAAAGTGCGTGAATTAGTTTTTCGCTCGCGCTTGACACACAAACCTAACCTGAGCAAGCTAACCTAGCCTGCGAGTCAGTCGAAAATGCGTGAATTAGTTTTTCGCTCGCGCTTGACACACAAACCTAACATGACCAAGCTAACCTAGCCTGCGAGTCAGTCGAAAATGGGTGAATTAGTTTTTCGCTCGCGCTTTACACACAAACCTAACCTGACCAAGCTAACCTAGCCTGCGAGTCAGTCGAAAATGCGTGAATTAGTTTTTCGCTCGCGCTTGACACACAAACCTAACCTGACCAAGCTAACCTAGCTTGCGAGTCAGTCGAAAATGCGTGAATTAGTTTTTCGCTCGCGCTTGACACACAAACCTAACCTGAGCAAGCTAACCTAGCTTGCGAGTCAGTCGAAAATGTGTGAATTAGTTTTTCGCTCGCGCTTGACACACAAACCGAACATGAGCAAGCTAACCTAGCTTGCGAGTCAGTCAAAAATGCGTGAATTAGTTTTTCGCTTGCGCTTGACACACAAACCTAACCTGAGCAAGCTAACCTAGCCTGCGAGTCAGTCGAAAATGCGTGAATTAGTTTTTCGCTCGCGCTTTACACACAAACCTAACCTGACCAAGCTAACCTAGCCTGCGAGTCAGTCGAAAATGCGTGAATTAGTTTTTCGCTCGCGCTTGACACACAAACCTAACCTGAGCAAGCTAACCTAGCTTGCGAGTCAGTCGAAAATGCGTGAATTAGTTTTTCGCTCGCGCTTGACACACAAACCTAACATGACCAAGCTAACCTAGCCTGCGAGTCAGTCGAAAATGGGTGAATTAGTTTTTCGCTCGCGCTTTACACACAAACCTAACCTGACCAAGCTAACCTAGCCTGCGAGTCAGTCGAAAATGCGTGAATTAGTTTTTCGCTCGCGCTTGACACACAAACCTAACCTGACCAAGCTAACCTAGCTTGCGAGTCAGTCGAAAATGCGTGAATTAGTTTTTCGCTCGCGCTTGACACACAAACCTAACCTGAGCAAGCTAACCTAGCTTGCGAGTCAGTCAAAAATGCGTGAATTAGTTTTTCGCTTGCGCTTGACACACAAACCTAACCTGAGCAAGCTAACCTAGCTTGCGAGTCAGTCAAAAATGCGTGAATTAGTTTTTCGCTCGCGCTTGACACACAAACCTAACCTGACCAAGCTAACCTAGCTTGCAAGTTGCGTGAATTCTAAATTTGCTGAACAATTAGTAAAATCGGTAGACATATCAATATTTGGGTTCCATTAAGATTTTTTTATGGTCATTAAATTTTTTGGCGGACAGAGCTAGGAATGTATGATTTAATTTGGTGTACATTATAATATTATTTGAAATAACTTGGGCATATTGCTGTCAGATATTTTGGTGGAGGTTCTAGAGAAACTTTTCGATTATGTTTTTCCTCGATATCGAAATTGACATATTTGTGAACACTCGGAGATTCGCTATTGTTGACTTTCCAGGGTGTCACATTTTCCCTTATACTATTGGTCATCGTTGTTAGCTCTATCATTGGTGGAGTCAGTTAGATGTTGTATTGTACGTATAACCTGGGCAATAACCTGGCGTCTTCGTTATAACATTATAACCTGTACTACTTTCAAAAGATAGTTCGTAAATTGAAACCCATGTGTCGGCATCAACAAAATCGCTTCCTGAATTTTTTTTAACAATAAATATTGTCAAAAATATTTTTTACAAATCTTAAAAGAATCTTGAAAGAATCTTTTACATTTAATGAAACTTTTGTTGAGCATTGAAAAACCCACAAAATCTATCTGAAAATAGAAACATAAGAATTATTACGTTTTGCATTATCGCAAATAAATAAGGAAATAAAACCAATAATTTCCGGAATAAAGTATTATTAGACATTCAAAGGAATCTCAGGTGTGTATAGATTTGTTTCCCAGGTTTGCTTTAATAAATATAAAAACAGCACGAAGTCCTTCATTAAAATTACTTATGTTCCATGCATATTCAGTTACTTTTGAACTTCGACGTTTCGTGATTCTCGGAAATTTATATAATTATATATGCAACTCATCGCGTACGACTTTGTCATTATCGAGACTTGCATAATTGAGGTAATTACTTACCGACTAATTTACGTTCGACTTGTTTGTTCCTCTTTACCTCTTCTTTTCGCAGAAGTAATAAAGTTTTTCTAGTCGCGATTTCGTAAAAGCTTTTATCGATCTTGTCGACTTTTCTGCGCAGTTCACCCAACGACTGCATCCGAAGGACCGTTCCATGGACACGCGTTAGACTCCGCGTTCTAAATCTAACGGGGTTGGTAATACAGGATGTTTTCCCAATCCTGCATTGTAATGTACAATATTGGTTGAATTGGCGGATGTTTCATATCTGGCGAGAAATAATAATATACGGGTTTCGTCCTATTCGAAATATCTGCTGTCGTTTTCGAATTTTTTTAAATTGAAATTTCCAATTTTTGTTGTCAGATTGTCCGCCTCTATTTTGTTATGAACGTGTTGAATGCTCATACCTCGGATTTTATTTGAGCTTTGGCTTTTGCATTTTTTTGAACAATTTTATTGAAACGACATTCTTAGGTTTTGTTTGCATGGAATTCTGTTGAGTTATTGGTTCCCATTCTAGATTGTTTCTTAATTATATCGTTAATTTTTTGATCTCATGTAAAAAAACATGTGTACAAATGAACACGTCTGTAAAATATAGAGGATGTATTTCAATGGTTTGGTCTTAAAGTCTTTGAAGCAAATATTTTAAATTCCAGTTTTTGTTATTTTACCAACCTTCGACAGGTTCACTAGATTTTGGTACAACTTCTTGAGTTCGAAAGATTTTTTTTGTAATATTATTGATCAGTTAGTTTCCATGAATAATTTTCCTGCTCCTGAATTTGCTACTGGTTGTTGGTAGTTTATTTGGTTTCATGAACCAGGAATTCAGGAAGAAAACAATAGAATATTCTGGAAATCTCTTAAATTGTGAAGAAACTTCCAGAATAATTTATCGGTAATGTTTATAGACTCGAATTTTCCATTGCACACTAAATTTTTTCTAATTGTTCCTGAACTTTGAAAATACTATATAGGAGTAGTTTTCGCAGTTTTGAATAGTTGTGTGTTTATGAATTGTAATTATTATTGTTCAAAATTGAACCTCCGTAAGGTGTCACTGTGCGAGCTGTCAGGTGTCACTGTGCGCACTGTCAGGTGTCACTGTGCGAACTGTTAGGTGTCACTGTGCGAACTGTCAGGTGTCATTGTGCGAACTGTCAGTTGTCACTGTGCGAACAGTCAGTTGTCACTGTGCGAACTGTCAGGTGTCATTGTGCGAGCTGTCAGTCAGTAACAAGATAATTTGAAAGCGAATGAAGTGTGTTATTTAAAAACTTAACCACTCTTTTTTAGTTTTTGATATTAGAGGTTGATTCAAAATCAGTATATTTTGAAAGAAAGTCTAGAACATTGAACGCATAATACGTTACACATCTTCTAAGCGTATGTTGAAAAACAAATTAATTTTCATGATCGATGGTCCGCTGTTCATTATCGCAACTTGAAGAACATTCTATAGGTATATTCTGTAAAAATCATTATTTTTCCACTCCGAGGCTGGAGTGCGGCCATCCAACTTCATGGTAATAATAAGGGCCTATAATAACCTCTGAAAACGGTCTGGTGTGCCCATTTAACAACACCCAAAAACCCAATTAACTCTTAAAAACGTTTAGAGACCAAGACTACGGCGAGACCACTCGCAGGCGCCTGTGTTCCATGACTCTTTGTCAGACTGTACACGACTTCCTTACCTGCTAAGCCAAGAAACACCATCTTTGGAGGACGACGTTGCCAAGTGTCTGAAATTGGTTGCAAAGTGACGATGATATTTTCTCGTTTCATCTTCAACTTTGTTTTGAAATCGAAAGGATGGTAATAATAATATTCATATTGAATACGACCTGTGAGGGTGTATTCAAAAATATCAATAGTAACTCTAAATTTATAGGAGTTCAAAAAGATCGTTCAAGAAACAATTTTTTTGCTCTTCATATAGTAGAGGTGTGCGTTACGAAAATTGCATTCGTTTGAAGTGTTGAGTTCCAGCTCATTTTGAAAACTATGGAAAATTTCAAAATATTAAGCCAATATAACCCCGTAATCCTTGAATTCTGATATAAAATGTAAAAACTACCTACCGAAATTAAAGAATGATGCTTGAGCTGTTGTTTATTTATCTGGCTTCTCACACTACATAATCAACCATAATGATAAACTATGATATTATATTTGTATCACCATAGCTGTGTGTTTCCGCAACTCAAACAAGTAGAACTGAATAATTGAATCATGAATGAATGATTCAAGACATGCTCCTTTTCTTTCTTCGGAAACTTCTCAAGTAAATCTGGCAACGCCGATCAGAGACACACCATCGTTTCGAATCTTCTTTCAGTGCCAGCCGAGATTTCTCAGCGTATGTCAAGTAAAGTCGACTTAAGATAAGTCAAAGTGCAAGAGAGGGACGGAAAAGTGTAATTTTTGTGAATGTGAACATGGTGAACTGAAAATAGTAAGATGTATCTAGATGGCGAAGAGCTCTGTAAGTCTAAAACGTCGTTTTATTGTACGTGAATTCCTAGTCGCATGCCATTCTCCATGATGGCAGTGATATTCCGTGTATAAGCAATCTGTTATTCCACGGTCATGACTGAGTATATTTTGAAATACGCGTAAGGCTATTTATATATTCTCGAATATTGTTTTTTGTCGTAATTCCCTAAATTTGGATTGCTGGAAGCAGGATATTTATGAATTTCTCAAGTCTCAAAGAAGATGATAACTAAACAGTTCTTGTTGATCAAATAATCCCATTGAAACAAATATTTTCATTATGGTGATTGTTGATCATACTGAGATCTTGTTTTGGTATTTTTTATATACCTACAACGCTGTAGTGCGGTAAAATCACTCTATCTTACACATCATATATGACGTATATAATGTTTGATTTTGCATTCGTATAGGTACATCGTATTGAAACATTATTTTTCCTGCTTAGACAGAAAAGCAAAAACTCATGATAGTTTGCCTAAAAGTTACAGCTTCACTTCACTGATATTTGACAAAATTTAAACTGTAATACCTATCTATTTACGATACAAGTTCGTAAAGTAGGACTTTTTTGTATGAGCGTGAACTTTGTTATTGAATAAGCAAATGTATAAATGTATGAACAGTGTGTGAACATTTTCTTTACGCACAGTTGATATTTTACGCCCGGGTGATTTTTTTACGCACTTGTTCGAAAAAGTATCACTTTACGCACTATCGTAGAAAAGTTACTATTTTTTTTTGTTGTTTTGTGCTCATCACTGAAAGCCTCAGCCTTTGCCCTCAAACATTCTCAAATTCGCACTTGCAAAAATGAGCTGTGATACATACAAATAAGTATTTTCAAGGTTTTTGTGTGATTTAAGAAACTTTTATAATCGTGTATTGAGCGTTTCTAGGAACATAAACAATTAGATCTCGTCATTTTGATTATATTTTATAACAATATTTGGTATTTTGATTCTTTTATCTTCGGGTTATCACGGAAAAGAAAATCCTGTGATGTTTAGGGGAAGAAAGTAGGAATTGGGATTTTTTTATCAGATGTAGTTCAATGTCCAGCGTGGCTTGTGCCGGGGAAGTAGTTGTTTTCTGTTAGATATTACAAATAAATCACATTTTTTCACTTTTCAATTTTCATGGAGAATGTTCCCCTTTTCAACATGAATATCTACCTCCCAAGAGGTTATCTTGAACGATGGAAAATAGCGACTAAAGTTTGTCTTTCAGCCGCAGATGATTCCACAACAGATTTTTTGAATATCCTATTCATATTTTCGAACAAAAATCAAAATGGAATTTTTTCTTGAAACATTTCTGGTTGACACTTTTCGATGTCAACTCTACAGAACACTGTGACACATTTCAAGCATTTTCTGAAAATGTCTGAATCGGATGGAAGCCGACAGTTGTACATAACTCCGAGCATAATGCGAATGAAAACGGTTTTTAATGCAAAAGCGATTTGTTAACCGATCGGCATACAATGTAGGTATACAGTATCGGAAAGTTTTCATCTGGGGTATGGTGGTTTTATGAGGGCGTAAAGAAAACCTTTCTATATGTTGAGAGAGCATTACAATTTCTCCTCTACTCGCTCGAGGAAGGGATATCAACTGAGCTGTTAATTCGTCGGGCGAGGAAACAGGAGAGGCGCGCATTAGTGCGTCTCTCTTATTTATGTGATATTATCATATCATTGCGTTTCTTGTTGCTCGCGTAGATTTCTGTCTATGCCCCAGATGAAAAGTTTCCGATACCGTATAATATACTATCTTGTCAGGAAATAGGCTTATAAACCTTTTTACTTTGTAGACATCTTTATTGCGAACATTATCAACGAAGAAGGTAAAAATGTATGCTGATACTGGTATCGATTTTCGTAACGTATATTTATAAATAAACAAAAGTTCAGATATATAAAGCGAATCAACATTTAAGAAGTGTTACATATGTAAACATCGTGTTCAAAACTTAACACTTCTCTTTTATTTTTCAATTTTTTTATTCTGATTGGGTAAATATTTTGATTATTAGTAGAAGACTTGTTGGGAAGTTTTTTCGTTATCAGACCTCGTGAAAACAAATCTAGTTAGGATCAAACGGTAAAGGGTAATTGGACACCATTGTGTCTGTATGCAAGGAAAATAAGCTCCCAGAAGCTTTGAAAAACAGACTTTATTGTTTATTATTTTTTATTATTTCCGAAGTATAAAATATAATATAAAAAGTTGCCACACTAGGTATCGACCAACATTTTTGTTGAATGAACCAGGACTATTCCGGCGAACTTTGTATTTGTCAACTAATTATTATTGTGGAGATGCTTTTTTAGTCCTTTCCTTCCTTATGTTATGTTTTGGACTCGCAACTGTCATTTATTAAACTTTTATAAACATTTAAATACAAAAAACTTGTCCTTGTAGTATTTTGCTCATAAAATGAAAGAATACAGCGATCTGATTGCTCCAATGAGAAGAATTATAGAGAATTGAAATACAAACAAAGATATTTTGTACGAACCGATAAAATCATTATTAATGGAGAAAAACTGAGAAAAATACATTGCGTTTTTTCGAAAATTCACACCTCCGTCATTTTTCAATTTGCAAGATTGGCCCCTTTTCATGAAAGTGGTGAATTATGTGTACTTGCTTAGTTTTGACACAATTGCAATTTGAATTTTTCTTGCATTATCTTGCTGCGAAATGGGTGAAAAATGTTTGCAAACTTACTGAAAACGACCGAGCCTGCCTAACCGGCCGAGTAGTAGGAGAAACCGGGCAGATGAGGGGGGGCGTATTGTGAAAGGATTATCACGTCCATCGTCTCCCGGTCTCTCCTACTACTCGACTACTTAGGCGGGCTCGGCCGTTTTCAGTCATGTTTGCAAACATTTTTCACCCATTTCGCGGCGTTGTTGCGAGAAATGAGAATATACGTTTTGTAGTACTGTACTTCTACTTTCGAAATCTGATTGAGAAATTGAAATCGGACTACCACTAGAGCATCTAGGCACGCAGCAAAAGTGCAAAAGAAACTCAAATTGCAATTGTGGAAAAACTAATGGTCCGACAGCGCATGTTTTGCGCACAAATGAAGTATTACTTTTATTGAAAAATGGCGGAGTTGTGAATTTGAAAAAAAAAAAAAAAAATCGCCGAATTTTCCGGTATTTCCAGGATTTCTTCGTTACTAATAATCCGACCGGGTCGTACAAAATCTTATTTTGTTCATATTTCAATTCTTTACAATTATTTTCATTGGGGCAACAAGATTGCTGGTTTATTTTTCATTTTATGAGCAAAACCCCAAAAAAATACGTTTTTGTATTTAATGTTTATTCCGTCGATCCCTAAGAATCAGACGCTGGTACAAGCGAATGTGTCATTCTGAAGAAAGAAACGATAATCTCTGAGAAGAAATATCCACATGAGAAATGCCATTATAATCTTCTTCACATTTTATTATTCTTCTAGTCCTTCACAAGATTTAAATAGTTTCGAAAAAGCATATAGTATTTTACTCTTGAAAAAAGACGAATCGGAAATAGGTTCGCTTCTAAATGCTCTCTCAATAATTATTTTATTGAAGAATAAAATGATTCAAACAGTCGATTTCATCAATGTTCTCGGAACAACATATGGAACAATTTCCAAGGCATTTCACCGGCTGTCCCAAGGCCACTTCTGGGTGGACTGTGGGTGTATTTATTATGTATGGGATAGGCAGAGACGGATGCTTTCGTAGCCAACTATAATATCTATCAGCCCAATCACGAGCGACACAATAAATCTTGGCGCCACTTTAGGAGAATCAATGAAAAATTAGTTAGATTTGTTGCTTCTATTTGTTTCGAAAAAATTGTATCGTTAAACCTAAAACATGTTACGAGGAATATAGCGGAAAGTAAACATATTATTGGCAAACTTTCAGAAAAATTTGCCCCATACACTATCTGCATTTGCGAAAATAGTTATTTACCTAACAAGTGCGGAAAGTAGTACTTTTCCGCACGCGACGGCAGTTGCACGAACGACGCGGAGCGGAGTTCGGGCAAACCGTTAAGGGCGGAAAGGACATTTTCCGTAAGAGTTAGGTACAATATTTTTCCTACGAGTGTTTTTGTCTATCTTATTTATGAAAAACGAAGGTTTTTAATAAACAAATTTTTATAATAATGCGACAAAATGACTAATAAGACAGAATAGTTACATAGATCATTTAGTTAGTCCTAAATATCATCATTTTCAAAAATACAAAAATCGTGCGGAAAAGTAAAAATCGTGCGGAAAAGTACAACTTTCAAAACGAAAAATCGTGCGGAAAAGTTACTTTTCCGCACGCTCGTAGGAAAAAGTTTTATTGTTTCTTTATAAATAAAATAGATATTTCTGTCGAAGATGGTATACTCCTTGATGAGAAATTTGTTATAATCGCAAATAAATAAGGATAAGTTAGAATGAAGAAATCGAACAGCTTAGGGTTACTCAGGATATCATTTTTCATTTTACTCTTTTATTTTTAATAATGAAAAAATTTACCTACATTTGTGTGAGCCTTTTCAAAAACCGGTGTCTTCTATAGCTTCTAGTTTGACGTGTTTAGGAATAGGAAAGTATCTTTATTTGGCAATATCTAAAATTATACCGCACACTTTTCCACAAAGTGAAATCATATGAGGCAAATGCCTGAAAAAATCCACTACTTCCCACTTGAACATTGAATTATATCGTTCGTTCATTTGTGAAACGTTTATCACGGACACAATTGTAGGTGTAATAAATCAATTAAATATTATTTTTGTTGGAAATGACCACTAGCATACATCTCATCATTTGCTAGGATAGGTCCTACAACATTAAAGTCGGTTTGTACTAAACAATGAACTTTAATAGCCAATGTCCCTTCAGTCTTCACCTACAAATGAAACCGCGCCCTATAATAAGTGAGTTGCAGCGCTTTACGCGAGTACAGCAAGAATCACTTATTAGTAGCATAAAATTTGGACAGAGAGTAAATGTATATCTTCATCGTAAATATCTTCCAGCAAGAATGTATCAGTTTTATTATTTTCTGTTGCACTCATCGCGACACTCGCAACGAAAGATACCAGCCTACAGAGATCAGCAACAATATGCCATTATTTTGGGTATACTTCAACTGTGAAACCCTGGAAGACTCGAAAGCTGCAGCAAAACAGAGAGTGAAACTATTCTAGATCCCAACGTGGAATTCCAAGGAATCAAAAAGATGTCGAACTTGCCAAGCAGGGTTCAGACACTGGACTAGTACTCGCCATGCCAAATTGTAAAGTGCAAAGGTTATTGAACAAATGGATCTAGAAAATTGGAACAAAAATACTGGGAAAATATACCACTTGGACGTCCTCTTCTACGCCTCTGCGGCTGTTACCCGAGCTCTCGTTCAGCTACGCACACGTGTTCGTATCACTATCAATATCGGCTAACTTTCAAATTCAATCATTTAAAACTTTATCATGAATGGTTTTTTCTGTTCTCTTATTATGTCGTGAGAAGCGTTTTTCTTCTGGCTCTGAGAATAATGGCGTCCGTTTCTTTGTTTGGACACGAACTGCTGAGCGGTGCGCCATACTCGGGCAACGAGTGGGCACGATTTTCGAAAAAAAAAAAAACGTAACTTTTCTGACAATCGTTGGTTCCGCGTGAGAACAAGAGCAATCGTGTGTATATACCGGTTGCTACAAACGATGTATTTTTTTTCCGTTATTCTGGTACAGATAATTTTTCCTTATAAATTCCGCTTGAAAGATATTTAAAAAACATACATGTATCAGATTGTTTTCTCAATAATAGCCATATGATTTAGATTCAGTACCTAGAGATTTATGATGGTTCCATTTCTTTCCATGATTCATGTTGAAGCCATGCCAAGTTTGACGTTCATTGGCAATAAATTACAATAAGAGCTCATTCCGATTTTAAATACAGAACTATTCACCGACTTTATGGTTGAGAAAGTGAAATTTTACAATGCTATCAGCCATATATCAGTAATTGAATTCGTATTAGTAACTTGGTTTTCGAGTATAATCAAAACGATTAAGAGAAAGATAGAGTATCGAGAACGACTTTAAAATTGAATACGAATATATAATACGACAAATATATCACTGACGTTAACTAATAAAAACAAACATTTAACCTTCGGATTTACGTTTGAAGATTAGCCAAATAACATGAGTTGACATATTCATTAAAACAAAAACGTAAGAACTAAAAATAAATCATTCATAAGCTTTACAAGGTGTTTGAAGAATACGTAGATACAATTGATCTGATGAATATGAATGATATTTGTTAGGTGACCTTATTCCAAGAAAAAGTCTGGTTGGAGTATAGATTGATTTGATAATGGTTTTCTTTCCATTAGAAAACTTTTCGATTGTTGTTTCTTCCTAAAATAATTTAGGAATAATTGAATCCTATTTTATTTCTTTAAGGTGTACATATTGTCATTAAAGGTGATATCAGACGGTTCACTCGGATGAGTGATCACTCAAGTGAACATTCTTTTTTTTTCATTCCACGTTCACAAGACACGAACAAAATGACATACAAATAAACGTTAAACCACACTAAATAATTCCATTGCGCGGTCGACCATTCGCTACCGAATGTGCTGCGAAAATGACCGAACTCAAGTGAACGTACGGTTTGTGTTCATACGTTTCATTTTTCGTTCATTCGGAGCGCGAGTGAATGACGCCCAATGCCAAAATGTTTAGATGAGATATCAGACGATTCACTGGAATAAATGATCACTCAAGTGAACATTATTTGTTTGTTTCCGTTCCAGGTTCACACGACACAGATAAAATGACATGAACGTTGTACTACTAAATAATTCCATAAAGCGGCCGACCATTCGCTACCGAAGGCGAGGCGAAAATTACCGAAGCCGAGTGAACGTTTGTGTTCATACGTTTCATTTTTCGTTCATTCGGAGCGCGAGTGAATGACGCCCAGTGCCAAAATGTTTAGATGAGATATCAGACGATTCACTGGAATAAATGATCACTCAAGTGAACATTATTTGTTTGTTTCCGTTCCAGGTTCACACGACACAGATAAAATGACATGAACGTTGTACTACTAAATAATTCCATAAAGCGGCCGACCATTCGCTACCGAAGGCGAGGCGAAAATTACCGAACCCGAGTGAACGTTTGTGTTCATACGTTTCATTTTTCGTTCATTCGGAGCGCGAGTGAATGACGCCCAATGCCAAAATGTTTAGATGAGATATCAGACGATTCACTGGAATAAATGATCACTCAAGTGAACATTATTTGTTTGTTTAAGTTCCAGGTTCACACGACACAGATAAAATGACATGAACGTTGTACTACTAAATAATTCCATAAAGCGGCCGACCATTCGCTACCGAAGGCGAGGCGAAAATTACCGAAGCCGAGTGAACGTTTGTGTTCATACGTTTCATTTTTCGTTCATTCGGAGCGCGAGTGAATGACGCCCAGTGCCAAAATGTTTAGATGAGATATCAGACGATTCACTGGAATAAATGATCACTCAAGTGAACATTATTTGTTTTTTCCGTTCCAGGTTCACACGACACAGATAAAATGACATGAACGTTGTACTACTAAATACTTCCATAAAGCGGCCGACCATTCGCTACCGAAGGCGAGGCGAAAATTACCGAACCCGAGTGAACGTTTGTGTTCATACGTTTCATTTTTCGTTCATTCGGAGCGCGAGTGAATGACGCCCAATGCCAAAATGTTTAGATGAGATATCAGACGATTCACTGGAATAAATGATCACTCAAGTGAACATTATTTGTTTGTTTCCGTTCCAGGTTCACACGACACAGATAAAATGACATGAACGTTGTACTACTAAATAATTCCATAAAGCGGCCGACCATTCGCTACCGAAGGCGAGGCGAAAATTACCGAACCCGAGTGAACGTTTGTGTTCATACGTTTCATTTTTCGTTCATTCGGAGCGCGAGTGAATGACGCCCAGTGCCAAAATGTTTAGATGAGATATCAGACGATTCACTGGAATAAATGATCACTCAAGTGAACATTATTTGTTTGTTTCCGTTCCAGGTTCACACGACACAGATAAAATGACATGAACGTTGTACTACTAAATAATTCCATAAAGCGGCCGACCATTCGCTACCGAAGGCGAGGCGAAAATTACCGAACCCGAGTGAACGTTTGTGTTCATACGTTTCATTTTTCGTTCATTCGGAGCGCGAGTGAATGACGCCCAATGCCAAAATGTTTAGATGAGATATCAGACGATTCACTGGAATAAATGATCACTCAAGTGAACATTATTTGTTTGTTTCCGTTCCACGTTCACACGACACAGATAAAATGACATACGAATGAACGTTATACTACTAAATAATTCCATAAAGCGGCCGACCATTCGCTACCGAAGGCGAGGCGAAAATTACCGAACCCGAGTGAACGTTTGTGTTCATACGTTTCATTTTTCGTTCATTCGGAGCGCGAGTGAATGACGCCCAATGCCAAAATGTTTAGATGAGATATCAGACGATTCACTGGAATAAATGATCACTCAAGTGAACATTATTTGTTTGTTTCCGTTCCACGTTCACACGACACAGATAAAATGACATACGAATGAACGTTATACTACTAAATAATTCCATAAAGCGGCCGACCATTCGCTACCGAAGGCGAGGCGAAAATTACCGAACCCGAGTGAACGTTTGTGTTCATACGTTTCATTTTTCGTTCATTCGGAGCGCGAGTGAATGACGCCCAATGCCAAAATGTTTAGATGAGATATCAGACGATTCACTGGAATAAATGATTACTCAAGTGAACATTATTTGTTTGTTTCCGTTCCACGTTCACACGACACAGATAAAATGACATACGAATGAACGTTATACTACTAAATAATTCCATAAAGCGGCCGACCATTCGCTACCGAAGGCGAGGCGAAAATTACCGAACCCGAGTGAACGTTTGTGTTCATACGTTTCATTTTTCGTTCATTCGGAGCGCGAGTGAATGACGCCCAATGCCAAAATGTTTAGATGAGATATCAGACGATTCACTGGAATAAATGATCACTCAAGTGAACATTATTTGTTTGTTTCCGTTCCACGTTCACACGACACAGATAAAATGACATACGAATGAACGTTATACTACTAAATAATTCCATAAAGCGGCCGACCATTCGCTACCGAAGGCGAGGCGAAAATTACCGAACCCGAGTGAACGTTTGTGTTCATACGTTACAATTTTTCTTCATTCGTCAAGGTTCCAAAATCGCTGGATTGGTTTACTAATGAATCCATTCGTCACTTTTGATTCATTCAATAGTGAAAGATGCTGAATGAACGACAGAAATGAATAAAAAGTGAACATGATATCACCTTATCAATGGCTTATACATATAAATGTTCTCTTGAATCGTAGGCGACTTTTTAGATGAAAGTTGTTCATGTCAATTCTTTGTTTCAGTGAAACGGTGCTACTGCGAGGGTCACTGTCCCGACTACCAGCACAATGGAACTTGCGAAATCAGATCTGGAGGTGTATGCTTTACATCGGTGGAAGCGGTATATGATGATACGCTAGAGAAAGAAGTTCCTTTTTACACCTACGGATGTTTTTCCGATGACGAGAGAGGGCTGATGCAGGTTAGTTGTAGATTTTTTATAAGCACAGATAAGACGATGAAATAAAAAAAAAATGTTTTTTCCGTCCCTTTACGAACGGCAGCCCTTAAAAGTCGAAACTTGTGCGAGCCAAGGATTAACGAGGTCTTACCTTTTAACGTGCGATTCTTAGCACTTTCTCGGTCCATCAGATAAAAATCTGTAGTCGCTAAGGATTCGAACCTAGCCGACCAGCAGTCACTGGTTTCGAACGAGAAAGTCTCAACCACTGAGCTACATGACCCTAGTCATTATTGGGACATACTGCGATAAAGACGAAACATTGCACATTGGTCAGAAGAAAGTTAATTCAAATACGCAGTTATCTTAGTTTTATCTCAATGTGTTTTTTCCTCGAGTCTCTTTTCCCAGAGATTTTTTTTTCAACGAACGACAAGGCTGGCCACGAGTGACTATCAATAATAATAAAAATCTCACTTTAAACCTGCGGAGACTGAAGTACTCCTAAAGCTTCACAAGGATAAGCCAATGCATGGGGGTCTTCTCCAAGAAAATTGAAAATCTTGGCTTACCGAAAAATTTGAAATTCGCATTTCTCAGGTTAAGTAGGCTGAAGTCGGAGACCTGCAGATTCATAATGTCCTGCCAACTTCAACTCACTGGTATACTGATGGGTATAAAGGTGCCGGACACTGAGACCATAATGCATTCGCTGTCTGCTTGTCAAGCTTATGCGGTCTCAGCCTATACCTACAGGCATAACGCGGCGCGACGAGTGTTGTATAATCATCTACGACACTCGTACGGTATAGACGAGACACCTGTATTGCTCCGGGGAATATTGTGTCCTTGGTGGAGAATGAGAAGTTCAGAATCTTTTGGAACTATTAATTTCCCACTCCCAGGCAAATGCACGGCGACAAGCTTGATGTAGTAGTCATCGACCATATCGACCATCAAAATAAGTCGAGTTTTTTCGGCTACTGGCGAAACGAACATCGTCCGAAAATAGGAGAAAAAATGGATTAAATTTCGAAATTTACTCAAACCACTCTGTTTAAATTATGGCTCTGATTATATAGATATCTGATGGAATGTTGGACACTAATCTAAAAGCTTACTGTGATGCGGCAGAAATCTTAGTCGGACGACTGTAGAAAACCGTCTTTCTTGATTCACTTCTTCTACTCAGGGCATGATTCTCGGACCCTCCAATCTTAAAAACCTGTAACCAAGAAGATATTTTACTGTAACAATATTTTTTTAACTGTGGACAAATCTTCTACATTTCCTATATTTCTTTAATTCTTTGATTTTAACCATAATTTCCTGGTGTACTCGGCCATTGTGTTCACAAATAATTATTCAAAATTTGAAAAATGCCATGTTTTATTATCATTAATCTTCTATAAAAAGGATAAAAGACAAATTAGAGACACGATCGGCACCTGTCTCGCTCGTTAGAGTAAAATAATGATTATAACCTTTGCCGGTTTTATGGTAGTTGATTATTATTGGCCCGATCTATACTGTTAACGAGATCCTTGACAAATTTTACTACTTCTAAGAATATTCCTTTGAATATTCAGAAGCCGAAGTGCAAGTGCGTTCGATTAATATTTATTATTCAGGAGACATTGACCGTAATACACGTTTGCATTTATGCCATTTATGCCAGTTTGTTTACACTGGCGCCTGTTTCCAAATTTGGAAAGGAAATGTACGGCAGTTGAATCGAGTATGCGCAAGCAGTCTAGAACGTGTTTGAATAATACTTCATTTGATCGTTAATGATAATAATTATAAGTCTTTTTAATTTCATTGAAATTGACTTCGATTATTTAGCATTTTGCAACTTTGAAGCGTTATTTTATTTTATTTTTGCTCCTTCTCCCAGATACTAGATATTTATCTATATTCAAATATGATGATAAGACGAAGGGTAGTCTTGACTGGCCAGTTAAGGAAATACCAGATTGATCTTGAGGATGCAGTCAAACTACTGGACTGTTCTAAGGAATGCTCTTTGTTGTTATGGTCAAGCTTTCGAAAATCATTAATTTTTTCAAGACATTTAACTTGAAGTTAGTAATAAAAAGTCAGCATTAACAATAAACATATAAAATAATTTTTGTTATGATGTAAAACATCTAATGTGTTTTGAATCCATGATTGATAACATTTTTTTTTCTTTTTCAGTGCAAAGGCCACCTCGTCCCCCACGAGCAAAGTAAGTCCATCCAGTGCTGCAACGACAAGGACATGTGCAACATGGGTCTCAAACCGACGTATCCAGAGCGACCTACGCCGGAAGCGCCTAGTTTCGGCTCGCCCGACAGCCTACCCTTCATCATCCTCCTCACGACAATAACCTTCAGCCTCACCCTCGTACTCCTCATCGTAGCCATAGTATTCGTAAAGAATCGCAAAAAAGAAGTACAACGAAAGTTCGGATTATATACGAAAAACTACCCCGTCGAAAAATACCCGAACATGGAAATACACGGACCTTTGGCGAACCTGATCGAACAGTCGAGCGGCTCGGGATCCGGATTACCGATTTTAGTACAAAGGACCATTTCGAAGCAGATACAGATGATGCAATCTGTGGGAAAAGGGAGGTACGGCGAAGTTTGGCTGGCCAAGTGGAGAGGTACCAGAGTTGCGGTCAAAGTATTTTTCACGACGGAGGAGCAGAGTTGGTTCAGGGAGACGGAGATCTACCAGACGGTGCTGATGCGTCACGAGAATTTACTTGGGTTCATCGCTGCCGATATCAAAGGTGAGCTTAGTTCAGATGTATTAAAACTTAGAGTCCACTTATAGAGCAAAGCCATAAGACTTTACAACAAAAACAAACATTAATTCATGATCTATTGGTGCAGAAAAAAATGCATAAGAGCTCTGCTATGCAAAAGTCAATGCGAACTGAGTCAACCTCTATTCAAAAACTCACGTGTCTTTACATATTGGAAGTTGCCTGCTACCTAAAGAAGAAAATACAATCTGCTTTGTCGCAAATACATTCATGACTTTTTCACTCGAAGTCAAAATCTTTTAAATACCTCACAAAATACATTGGAATTAACCCACAACTCTCCTCCCAGCATCGGATTCCGAATATATATTAAAATTCCCCAGAAAATAAAAGATCAAAAGAACCAATTCAAATTAAAAAAAAATCTAGATATTATAATTCATTTTCAAGCACTGTGGTGGCAATAATTATTCTTTGATGACAAATTGCAAATTAATTTCTATGACAACGAAAGCACATCACGAATTTAACCATTTTACATTATTAGTTGTTACCATTTTTTGTAATAATAATACCAGTATTTATGATTTCAAAGTATATGAATAAAAAAAATAAAAAAATTCTACTGTATTTGTAGATAATTGGTCTTGAGATATTTATGAACATCATTAAAATGAGTTTTCATGAAAAGGCAAGACAAGGCAATTTATTCATTATTAAACTTTTTACATAAGGTAGTACAAAAACTTATCAGACTATATCGAACTTTACGCAAGTCCTGGAGAAATCACAAATTCCAAAATACATTCACAATTCTAACAGTTCATTCATTCAAATCAATAACAATCAGACTCTACACAAGACCTGCAAAGAATAAAATATTTGAAATAGAAACTTGTGTTCAAATACATTCACAGTTTGAATACTCTTACGTCACCAACATTCCAAAAATATAGTATGTTTGTCTTTTGAAGGAGATATAATCCTAATAAGTTATTTTTGTCTTTCAGGTACTGGCAGTTGGACTCAGATGTTGCTGATTACAGACTACCACGAAAACGGTTCCCTCTATGATTACCTACAAGACCACAGCTTAGACCCCAACAGTCTGTATTTGATGTCCTACAGTATAGCATCCGGCCTTTCGCATCTCCATACCGAGATATTTGGTACGAAAGGAAAACCTGCCATCGCTCATCGAGACATAAAAAGTAAAAACATTTTAGTGAAACGTAACGGCGAGTGTTGTATCGCAGACTTTGGTCTGGCCGTCAAGTTCTTGTCAGATACCAAGGAGATAGATGTACCTCCTAATGTGCGTTCTGGTACAAGACGATATATGGCTCCAGAACTACTCGACAGGTCAATAGATATGAATAACTTTGGGGCACACAAAATGGCGGATATGTATGCCTTTGCACTGGTGTTGTGGGAGATGTCTCGGAGATGTGTGACCGGTGACAAATTCAAAGACGCAGATGATTATCAAGTGCCATATTACGATTGCGTTCCGTCGGATCCTTCATTCGAGGATATGCAACAAGTTGTTTGTGTCAAAAAAATCAGGCCGCAGATCCCAATCAGGTGGGAAAGTGAGGACATTTTACAGACTTTGTCGAAAGTTATGCACGAGTGCTGGCACCAAAATCCTGCCGTCAGGCTGACAGCTTTAAGGGTGAAAAAAACATTATCAAAGTTAGACACAGACACGAGTATAAAAATTGTATAGTGGTTATACATTGTTCTGTTCAAGTAGATTAGATATCTATAATCTCCGGTGTGAGGTTATATATCTGGTTTAATGGGGTGAGTTGTACATAGGGGATTTACAAAAAACAAGTCACTTATTTGATAAATTATGTATATTTTTCTACCAAAAATCAAATAGGTAATGTTTCTATGTTTAATGTTGTAAAATAAATTGACGATTCGATGAAATTATATTCAAGCAATTTTATTGTGTACAAACCAATAGCTTTAATTTAATGTTTGAACTGGATATGTAACTTCATTTGTAATATAGTTCAAAATTGTAAATATGACAAATAAGTTGTATATATTATTGTTTATTAGTTAAAATTTAACTATCAAAGTCCAAGTACCTATACATTCATATAATCTCCAGTTGACCATACTAAAATTTATGCAGTAACACAAAAATTGATTAGTTTATCAGAACTTCAAGAAATTTTTTGTAAAGAAGCCTAATTCATGATCTTCTCAATGAATTTAACACTATCTTGAAACTATTTCGATAATCTTATTAGGTGTATAAAATGTCTCATATTATATACCATTAAAAATCATTTGAGATACATTATTCTCCAGATATACAGGGTGTAGCCTAAGTACGTTAAAATATTCAAGTGTCGTATTCCTGAGACAATTTTAAGAAAAAAGTTTAAATAAACTTGTGTCCGGAAATGCTTCGTTTCGGACATACAGGGCGTTGAAATTGAATTTTTTTGTACGCTTTTTAAAAATAACTTTTACAAAAATTAAGTTATTTGCACGAAATTTGGTACCCGGGGTTTTTTTGACGTAGGAAATCATAATTTCGTATTATTTTTCATGTAACATCTAGAGGGCGCTGCGTACGCTGTCATTATTTATTTCAAATTGCTCTAACATTCTTGACAGTAAACTTTAAGTACTTTTCATAAAAGAATCTTATTCCCACCCCCTTCTCCAATTAAAAAAGATATACTTTCTCAACAACGCTGGAGGTGATCTTTTTCGAGACATTTACAATTTTCTGTATCGATGCATGTTACTTAGCTCCTAGGGCGCTAAGTGAAGTTGCTTAGAAAAATTTCAACAATCTGTATCTCAAAAACGAATCATTTTCCGATAAACATTTTATAGGAAAAAAGATGTTTATTTTGACGAGATCTACCACATACTTAGTTTTTGGAATGTTCTCAGCAACTTCACTTAGCGCCCTAGGAGCTAAGTAACATGCATCAATATGGAAAATTACAAATATCTCAAAAACGATCACCTCCAGCATTGTTGAGAAAGTGTACCTCTTTTACTTGGAAAAGGTGTGGGAATGAGGTTTTTTCATGAAAAGTACCAAAAGTTTACTCTCAAAAATGTTAGGGCAATTTGAAATGAATAATGACAGCGTACGCAGCTCCCTCTAGATGTTACATGAAAATTGATGCGAAATTATGATTTCCCACGCAAAAAAAAACCCGGATACCAAATTTCGTGCAAATAACTTAATTTTTGCAAAAGTTATTTTTAAAAAGCAAAAAAAAAATTCAATTTCAACACCCTGTATGTCCGAAACGAAGTATTTCCGGACACAAGTTCATATAGACTTTTTTTCTTAAAATTGTCTCAGGAATACGTCACTTGAATATTTTAACGTACTTATGTTACACCCTGTATACATATTTATATTAAATATTCGGGAAACTATTCTCAGATGCCATACTTACAGTAAAACCAATCTACCAAATGATTTTAAATTTCTGGTGCGTTCATGTCGAGTGTCTTTATCACTAGATATATTACGGACTATAATCCGTAGTCCGACAAGTGCGCAGCACGTTTTCACGTCTAATGTTAGGCTGGTTTAACTGTACACAAATTTGAAGCTATTCCTATTCATGTGCCATTATAACTTTCAATTTTTGAGTTGCTGCATTGAACGATTATGAAAATTCAAATATACTAAAATTCGTCTGGTGCTCTGTGACAATCGCATAATTTCTTTCCTAATTTTGTACAGATATTTTTATCCACTCGTTAAGAAAGCACCATGATTAGGATTATTTTAAAGGTGAATTTATCCCCTTTTTTTTTTGAAAAAACTGCTCAAATAACAAATCGTGCAATTTCAGTTGTTTTTTTTTGTGTTTGAATTAACATCGTTATTTCTTGGTAGGCCGTGTGACTATTAGAATGTGCATTTATGATGAAATCTTGTAAATAAAATATATCTTGTTTTGATGATTTGTGAAATATACAAAATTTGTTTGAATGTGCGATATATATAGTATTGCAAGACTGATATTTTGGAAGTTGTATGTTTTTGTGCATCCGATGATGTAATAAATAGTTTATAGATAACTTGCAAGTTTCATTTATCCATATAAAGGTAACTATGAAGAGAGAAATACTTTGCTGAACTTTGCTGAAGAAGCAAACTTTTTAGTAAGTTTGATTCCAAGAACAATCTATCTATATGGATATGTATTTAACGAATGTGTCTCGTTATGGTCGCAAAATGCGAAAAAGGGGCGCTAGGATCCGGCATCCTAGCACATAAAACCGCCAAAAAATAAAAAATACTTCCGAAAGTTCTAGAATGTTTTCAATATTCTTCCCGTACTCTACGCCATACATTTAACGTGACACAGTATTCGAAACATGAGAAATAATAAATTAAAAAAACTGTCAACTCAAAGTGCTCACTTTCGTAAAAACGCCTAGCAAATTTATGTTTGAATATCAATGAATTTAACGAATATAACACAGAAAAAAAATTGGAAAAATTTTTGGCGGGAAAACGGCAGCTACAACCTCTAGATAACATTTTTGACTAATTCGGCCATTCTTTTTGGGGGTGGACCCCTTGCAACATTTTTCGAGTAATTTTAGACGTTTTTTCCCGCCAAAAACATTTTTGATTAGTTTTCGACATTTTCGTTCAAAGATTCGGAATTAGCACGTGAAAATACGTTCAAGGGCAAAAATTTGAATTTCGAAAAATGAAAAATAAAAAATCTCAGAAAATTGGATTTTTTATATTTAACGCCATTTTCCGGCTAATCTCATATCTGAGCACATAAAAATCATACATTTTCGGAATGAGCATGAAATTTTACGTATACAGTGCAAATTTCGAGTCGATATGACGACTTGGTATTTTTCATGATTTTTAGGGGTGGACGGACCCCTTGCAACTTTTTTCGAGTGATTTTAAATTTTTCGATTGACTCGAAAAAAAAATGAAAAAAAAGTGCAAAAAATTATCTATGGTAAATAAATAGGAAATAAATAATATACTCGACTTTTATGTCCGTCGATTTTTTCCGTTCAAATTATCAGTATATACTAATTCGGCCATTCTGAATCGATTGGCGTTCGCAGAATTGGTCTATCTCTAATCGTTCTCGAGTTGGTCAGCTCTGAATCAGTTTTCAAATGGTTTTTTTGGCGCCAAAAATATTTCTGATAAGTTTTCGACATTTTCGTTCAAAGATTCGGAATCAGCACGTCAAAATTCGTTGGAGGACAAAAATTTGAAATTCGAAAAATGAAAAATAAAAAAGTGCAAAAAATTATGTATGGTAAATAAATAATACTCGACTTTTATGTCCGTCGATTTTTTCCGTTCAAATTCTCAGTATATACCAATTCGGCCATTCTGAATCGATTGGCGTTTGCAGAATTTGTCTATTTCTAACCGTTCTCGAGTTGGTCATTTCCAAATCAGTTTTTAGTTGTTTTTTTTCCCGCCAAAAATATTTCTGATGAGTTTTCGACATTTTCGTTCAAAGATTCGGAATCAGCACGTCAAAATTCGTTGGAGGACAAAAATTTGAAATTCGAAAAATAAAAAAGTGCAAAAAATTATGTATGGCAAATAAATAATATACTCGACTTTTATGTCCGTCGATTTTTTCCGTTCAAATTCTCAGTATATACTAATTCGGCCATTCTGAATCGATTGGCGTTTGCAGAATTTGTCTATTTCTAACCGTTCTCGAGTTGGTCATTTCCAAATCAGTTTTTAGTTGTTTTTTTTCCCGCCAAAAATATTTCTGATGAGTTTTCGACATTTTCGTTCAAAGATTCGGAATCAGCACGTGAAAATACGTTCAATGACCAAAATTTGAATTTCGAAAAATGAAAAATTAAAAATCTCAGAAAATTGTATTTTTGACTTCAACGCCCTTTTCCGGCTAATCTTATATCTGAGCACATAAAAATCATACATTTTCGGAATGAGCATAAAATTTTACGTAGACAGTGAAAATTTCAAGTCGATGTTCGACTTGGTATTTTTCATTATTTTTAGGGGTGACCCCCTTGCAACTTTTTTCGAGTAATTTTAAATTTTTCGATTTTCTCGAAATATACAATACATACTAATTCGGCCATTCTGAATCGATTGGCGTTTGCAGAATTTGTCTATCTCTAACCGTTCTCGAGTTGGTCAGCTCTGAATCAGTTTTCAAATGGTTTTTTTGGCGCAAAAAATATTTCCGATGAGTTTTTGACATTTTCGTTCAAAGATTCGGAATCAGCACGTCAAAATTCGTTGGAGGACAAATATTTGAAATTCGAAAAATGAAAAATAAAAAAGTGCAAAAAATTATGTATGGTAAATAAATAATATACTCGACTTTTATGTCCGTCGATTTTTTCCGTTCAAATTCTCAGTATATACTAATTCGGCCATTCTGAATCGATTGGCGTTTGCAGAATTTGTCTATTTCTAACCGTTCTCGAGTTGGTCATTTCCAAATCAGTTTTTAGTTGTTTTTTTTCCCGCAAAAAATATTTCCGATGAGTTTTTGACATTTTCGTTCAAAGATTCGGAATTAGCACGTGAAAATACGTTCAAAGGCAAAAATTTGAATTTCGAAAAATGAAAAATAAAAAATCTCAGAAAATTGGATTTTTTACATTTAACGCCATTTTCCGGCTAATCTCATATCTGAGCACATAAAAATCATACATTTTCGGAGTGAGCATGAAATTTTACGTATACAGTGCAAATTTCGAGTCGATATGACGACTTGGTATTTTTCATGATTTTTAGGGGTGGACGGACCCCTTGCAACTTTTTTCGAGTGATTTTAAATTTTTCGATTGACTCGAAAAAAAATGAAAAAAAAGTGCAAAAAATTATCTATGGTAAATAAATAGGAAATAAATAATATACTCGACTTTTATGTCCGTCGATTTTTTCCGTTCAAATTATCAGTATATACTAATTCGGCCATTCTGAATCGATTGGCGTTCGCAGAATTGGTCTATCTCTAATCGTTCTCGAGTTGGTCAGCTCTGAATCAGTTTTCAAATGGTTTTTTTGGCGCCAAAAATATTTCTGATAAGTTTTCGACATTTTCGTTCAAAGATTCGGAATCAGCACGTCAAAATTCGTTGGAGGACAAAAATTTGAAATTCGAAAAATGAAAAATAAAAAAGTGCAAAAAATTATGTATGGTAAATAAATAATATACTCGACTTTTATGTCCGTCGATTTTTTCCGTTCAAATTCTCAGTATATACTAATTCGGCCATTCTGAATCGATTGGCGTTTGCAGAATTTGTCTATTTCTAACCGTTCTCGAGTTGGTCATTTCCAAATCAGTTTTTAGTTATTTTTTTCCCGCAAAAAATATTTCCGATGAGTTTTTGACATTTTCGTTCAAAGATTCGGAATCAGCACGTCAAAATTCGTTGGAGGACAAAAATTTGAAATTCGAAAAATGAAAAATAAAAAAGTGCAAAAAATTATGTATGGTAAATAAATAATATACTCGACTTTTATGTCCGTCGATTTTTTCCGTTCAAATTCTCAGTATATACTAATTCGGCCATTCTGAATCGATTGGCGTTTGCAGAATTTGTCTATTTCTAACCGTTCTCGAGTTGGTCATTTCCAAATCAGTTTTTAGTTGTTTTTTTTCCCGCCAAAAATATTTCTGATGAGTTTTCGACATTTTCGTTCAAAGATTCGGAATCAGCACGTGAAAATACGTTCAAAGGCAAAAATTTGAATTTCGAAAAATGAAAAATTAAAAATCTCAGAAAATTGGATTTTTGACCTTTAACGCCCTTTTCCGGCTAATCTTATATCTGAGCACATAAAAATCATACATTTTCGGAATGAGCATAAAATTTTACGTATACAGTGAAAATTTCAAGTCGATGTGACGACTTGGTATTTTTCATTATTTTTAGGGGTGACCGACCCCCTTGCAACTTTTTTCGAGTAATTTTAAATTTTTCGATTTTCTCGAAATATACAATACATACTAATTCGGCCATTCTGAATCGATTGGCGTTTGCAGAATTTGTCTATCTCTAACCGTTCTCGAGTTGGTCAGCTCTGAATCGGTTTTCAAATGGTTTTTTTGGCGCAAAAAATATTTCCGATGAGTTTTTGACATTTTCGTTCAAAGATTCGGAATCAGCACGTCAAAATTCGTAGGAGGACAATAATTTGAAATTCGAAAAATAAAAAATAAAAAAGTACAAAAAATTATGTATGGTAAATAAATAATATACTCGACTTTTATATCCGTCGATTTTTTCCGTTCAAATTCTCAGTATATACTAATTCGGCCATTCTGAATCGATTGGCGTTTGCAGAATTTGTCTATCTCTAACCGTTCTCGAGTTGGTCAGCTCTGAATCAGTTTTCAAATGGTTTTTTTGGCGCAAAAAATATTTCCGATGAGTTTTTGACATTTTCGTTCAAAGATTCGGAATCAGCACGTCAAAATTCGTTGGAGGACAAAAATTTGAAATTCGAAAAATGAAAAATAAAAAAGTGCAAAAAATTATGTATGGTAAATAAATAATATACTCGACTTTTATGTCCGTCGATTTTTTCCGTTCAAATTCTCAGTATATACTAATTCGGCCATTCTGAATCGATTGGCGTTTGCAGAATTTGTCTATTTCTAACCGTTCTCGAGTTGGTCATTTCCAAATCAGTTTTTAGTTGTTTTTTTTCCCGCCAAAAATATTTCTGATGAGTTTTCGACATTTTCGTTCAAAGATTCGGAATCAGCACGTCAAAATTCGTTGGAGGACAAAAATTTGAAATTCGAAAAATGAAAAATAAAAAAGTGCAAAAAATTATGTATGGTAAATAAATAATATACTCGACTTTTATGTCCGTCGATTTTTTCCGTTCAAATTCGCAGTATATACTAATTCGGCCATTCTGAATCGATTGGCGTTTGCAGAATTTGTCTATTTCTAACCGTTCTCGAGTTGGTCATTTCCAAATCAGTTTTTAGTTGTTTTTTTTCCCGCCAAAAATATTTCTGATGAGTTTTCGACATTTTCGTTCAAAGATTCGGAATCAGCACGTGAAAATACGTTCAATGACCAAAATTTGAATTTCGAAAAATGAAAATAAAAATCTCAGAAAATTGGATTTTTGACCTTTAACGCCCTTTTCCGGCTAATCTTATATCTGAGCACATAAAAATCATACATTTTCGGAATGAGCATAAAATTATACGTATACAGTGAAAATTTCAAGTCGATGTGACGACTTGGTATTTTTCATTATTTTTAGGGGTGACCCCCTTGCAACTTTTTTCGAGTAATTTTAAATTTTTCGATTTTCTCGAAATATACAATAAATACTAATTCGGCCATTCTGAATCGATTGGCGTTTGCAGAATTTGTCTATCTCTAACCGTTCTCGAGTTGGTCAGCTCTGAATCAGTTTTCAAATGGTTTTTTTGGCGCAAAAAATATTTCCGATGAGTTTTTGACATTTTCGTTCAAAGATTCGGAATCAGCACGTCAAAATTCGTTGGAGGACAAAAATTTGAAATTCGAAAAATGAAAAATAAAAAAGTGCAAAAAATTAAGTATGTATGGTAAATAAATAATACTCGACTTTTATGTCCGTCGATTTTTTCCGTTCAAATTCTCAGTATATACCAATTCGGCCATTCTGAATCGATTGGCGTTTGCAGAATTTGTCTATTTCTAACCGTTCTCGAGTTGGTCATTTCCAAATCAGTTTTTAGTTGTTTTTTTTCCCGCCAAAAATATTTCTGATGAGTTTTCGACATTTTCGTTCAAAGATTCGGAATCAGCACGTCAAAATTCGTTGGAGGACAAAAATTTGAAAGTCGAAAAATGAAAAATAAAAAAGTGCAAAAAATTATGTATGGTAAATAAATAATATACTCGACTTTTCTATCCGTCGATTTTTTCCGTTCAAATTCTCAGTATATACTAATTCGGCCATTCTGAATCGATTGGCGTTTGCAGAATTTGTCTATCTCTAACCGTTCTCGAGTTGGTCAGCTCTGAATCAGTTTTCAAATGGTTTTTTTGGCGCAAAAAATATTTCCGATGAGTTTTTGACATTTTCGTTCAAAGATTCGGAATCAGCACGTCAAAATTCGTTGGAGGACAAAAATTTGAAATTCGAAAAATGAAAAATAAAAAAGTACAAAAAATTATGTATGGTAAATAAATAATATACTCGACTTTTATGTCCGTCGATTTTTTCCGTTCAAATTCTCAGTATATACTAATTCGGCCATTCTGAATCGATTGGCGTTTGCAGAATTTGTCTATTTCCAACCGTTCTGGAGTTGGTCATTTCCAAATCAGTTTTTAGTTGTTTTTTTTCCCGCCAAAAAAATTTCTGATGAGTTTTCGACATTTTCGTTCAAAGATTCGGAATCAGCACGTCAAAATTCGTTGGAGGACAAAAATTTGAAATTCGAAAAATGAAAAATAAAAAAGTGCAAAAAATTATGTATGGTAAATAAATAATATACTCGACTTTTATGTCCGTCGATTTTTTCCGTTCAAATTCTCAGTATATACTAATTCGGCCATTCTGAATCGATTGGCGTTTGCAGAATTTGTCTATTTCTAACCGTTCTCGAGTTGGTCGTTTCCAAATCAGTTTTTAGTTGTTTTTTTTCCCGCCAAAAATATTTCTGATGAGTTTTCGACATTTTCGTTCAAAGATTCGGAATCAGCACGTGAAAATACGTTCAATGACCAAAATTTGAATTTCGAAAAATGAAAAATTAAAAATCTCAGAAAATTGGATTTTTGACCTTTAACGCCCTTTTCCGGCTAATCTTATATCTGAGCACATAAAAATCATACATTTTCGGAATGAGCATAAAATTTTACGTATACAGTGAAAATTTCAAGTCGATGTGACGACTTGGTATTTTTCATTATTTTTAGGGGTGACCCCCTTGCAACTTTTTTCGAGTAATTTTAAATTTTTCGGTTTTCTCGAAATATACAATACACACTAATTCGGCCATTCTGAATCGATTGGCGTTTGCAGAATTTGTCTATCTCTAACCGTTCTCGAGTTGGTCAGCTCTGAATCAGTTTTCAAATGGTTTTTTTGGCGCAAAAAATATTTCCGATGAGTTTTTGACATTTTCGTTCAAAGATTCGGAATCAGCACGTCAAAATTCGTTGGAGGACAAAAATTTGAAATTCGAAAAATGAAAAATAAAAAAGTGCAAAAAATTATGTATGGTAAATAAATAATATACTCGACTTTTATGTCCGTCTATTTTTTCCGTTCAAATTCTCAGTATATACTAATTCGGCCATTCTGAATCGATTGGCGTTTGCAGAATTTGTCTATTTCTAACCGTTCTCGAGTTGGTCATTTCCAAATCAGTTTTTAGTTGTTTTTTTTCCCGCCAAAAATATTTCTGATGAGTTTTCGACATTTTCGTTCAAAGATTCGGAATCAGCACGTCAAAATTCGTTGGAGGACAAAAATTTGAAATTCAAAAAATGAAAAATAAAAAAGTGCAAAAAATTATGTATGGTAAATAAATAATATACTCGACTTTTATGTCCGTCGATTTTTTCCGTTCAAATTCTCAGTATATACTAATTCGGCCATTCTGAATCGATTGGCGTTTGCAGAATTTGTCTATTTCTAACCGTTCTCGAGTTGGTCATTTCCAAATCAGTTTTTAGTTGTTTTTTTTCCCGCCAAAAATATTTCTGATGAGTTTTCGACATTTTCGTTCAAAGATTCGGAATCAGCACGTCAAAATTCGTTGGAGGACAAAAATTTGAAATTCGAAAAATGAAAAATAAAAAAGTGCAAAAAATTATGTATGGTAAATAAATAATATACTCGACTTTTATGTCCGTCGATTTTTTCCGTTCAAATTCTCAGTATATACTAATTCGGCCATTCTGAATCGATTGGCGTTTGCAGAATTTGTCTATTTCTAACCGTTCTCGAGTTGGTCGTTTCCAAATCAGTTTTTAGTTGTTTTTTTTCCCGCCAAAAATATTTCTGATGAGTTTTCGACATTTTCGTTCAAAGATTCGGAATCAGCACGTGAAAATACGTTCAATGACCAAAATTTGAATTTCGAAAAATGAAAAATTAAAAATCTCAGAAAATTGGATTTTTGACCTTTAACGCCCTTTTCCGGCTAATCTTATATCTGAGCACATAAAAATCATACATTTTCGGAATGAGCATAAAATTTTACGTATACAGTGAAAATATCAAGTCGATGTGACGACTTGGTATTTTTCATTATTTTTAGGGGTGACCCCCTTGCAACTTTTTTCGAGTAATTTTAAATTTTTCGGTTTTCTCGAAATATACAATACACACTAATTCGGCCATTCTGAATCGATTGGCGTTTGCAGAATTTGTCTATCTCTAACCGTTCTCGAGTTGGTCAGCTCTGAATCAGTTTTCAAATGGTTTTTTTGGCGCAAAAAATATTTCCGATGAGTTTTTGACATTTTCGTTCAAAGATTCGGAATCAGCACGTCAAAATTCGTTGGAGGACAAAAATTTGAAATTCGAAAAATGAAAAATAAAAAAGTGCAAAAAATTATGTATGGTAAATAAATAATATACTCGACTTTTATGTCCGTCGATTTTTTCCGTTCAAATTCTCAGTATATACTAATTCGGCCATTCTGAATCGATTGGCGTTTGCAGAATTTGTCTATTTCTAACCGTTCTCGAGTTGGTCATTTCCAAATCAGTTTTTAGTTGTTTTTTTTCCCGCCAAAAATATTTCTGATGAGTTTTCGACATTTTCGTTCAAAGATTCGGAATCAGCACGTCAAAATTCGTTGGAGGACAAAAATTTGAAATTCGAAAAATGAAAAATAAAAAAGTGCAAAAAATTATGTATGGTAAATAAATAATATACTCGACTTTTATGTCCGTCGATTTTTTCCGTTCAAATTCTCAGTATATACTAATTCGGCCATTCTGAATCGATTGGCGTTTGCAGAATTTGTCTATTTCTAACCGTTCTCGAGTTGGTCATTTCCAAATCAGTTTTTAGTTGTTTTTTTTCCCGCCAAAAATATTTCTGATGAGTTTTCGACATTTTCGTTCAAAGATTCGGAATCAGCACGTCAAAATTCGTTGGAGGACAAAAATTTGAAATTCGAAAAATGAAAAATAAAAAAGTGCAAAAAATTATGTATGGTAAATAAATAATATACTCGACTTTTATGTCCGTCGATTTTTTCCGTTCAAATTCTCAGTATATACTAATTCGGCCATTCTGAATCGATTGGCGTTTGCAGAATTTGTCTATTTCTAACCGTTCTCGAGTTGGTCGTTTCCAAATCAGTTTTTAGTTGTTTTTTTTCCCGCCAAAAATATTTCTGATGAGTTTTCGACATTTTCGTTCAAAGATTCGGAATCAGCACGTGAAAATACGTTCAATGACCAAAATTTGAATTTCGAAAAATGAAAAATTAAAAATCTCAGAAAATTGGATTTTTGACCTTTAACGCCCTTTTCCGGCTAATCTTATATCTGAGCACATAAAAATCATACATTTTCGGAATGAGCATAAAATTTTACGTATACAGTGAAAATTTCAAGTCGATGTGACGACTTGGTATTTTTCATTATTTTTAGGGGTGACCCCCTTGCAACTTTTTTCGAGTAATTTTAAATTTTTCGGTTTTCTCGAAATATACAATACACACTAATTCGGCCATTCTGAATCGATTGGCGTTTGCAGAATTTGTCTATCTCTAACCGTTCTCGAGTTGGTCAGCTCTGAATCAGTTTTCAAATGGTTTTTTTGGCGCAAAAAATATTTCCGATGAGTTTTTGACATTTTCGTTCAAAGATTCGGAATCAGCACGTCAAAATTCGTTGGAGGACAAAAATTTGAAATTCGAAAAATGAAAAATAAAAAAGTGCAAAAAATTATGTATGGTAAATAAATAATATACTCGACTTTTATGTCCGTCGATTTTTTCCGTTCAAATTCTCAGTATATACTAATTCGGCCATTCTGAATCGATTGGCGTTTGCAGAATTTGTCTATTTCTAACCGTTCTCGAGTTGGTCATTTCCAAATCAGTTTTTAGTTGTTTTTTTTCCCGCCAAAAATATTTCTGATGAGTTTTCGACATTTTCGTTCAAAGATTCGGAATCAGCACGTCAAAATTCGTTGGAGGACAAAAATTTGAAATTCGAAAAATGAAAAATAAAAAAGTGCAAAAAATTATGTATGGTAAATAAATAATATACTCGACTTTTATGTCCGTCGATTTTTTCCGTTCAAATTCGCAGTATATACTAATTCGGCCATTCTGAATCGATTGGCGTTTGCAGAATTTGTCTATTTCTAACCGTTCTCGAGTTGGTCATTTCCAAATCAGTTTTTAGTTGTTTTTTTTCCCGCCAAAAATATTTCTGATGAGTTTTCGACATTTTCGTTCAAAGATTCGGAATCAGCACGTGAAAATACGTTCAATGACCAAAATTTGAATTTCGAAAAATGAAAAATTAAAAATCTCAGAAAATTGGATTTTTGACCTTTAACGCCCTTTTCCGGCTAATCTTATATCTGAGCACATAAAAATCATACATTTTCGGAATGAGCATAAAATTTTACGTATACAGTGAAAATTTCAAGTCGATGTGACGACTTGGTATTTTTCATTATTTTTAGGGGTGACCCCCTTGCAACTTTTTTCGAGTAATTTTAAATTTTTCGGTTTTCTCGAAATATACAATACACACTAATTCGGCCATTCTGAATCGATTGGCGTTTGCAGAATTTGTCTATCTCTAACCGTTCTCGAGTTGGTCAGCTCTGAATCAGTTTTCAAATGGTTTTTTTGGCGCAAAAAATATTTCCGATGAGTTTTTGACATTTTCGTTCAAAGATTCGGAATCAGCACGTCAAAATTCGTTGGAGGACAAAAATTTGAAATTCGAAAAATGAAAAATAAAAAAGTGCAAAAAATTATGTATGGTAAATAAATAATATACTCGACTTTTATGTCCGTCGATTTTTTCCGTTCAAATTCTCAGTATATACTAATTCGGCCATTCTGAATCGATTGGCGTTTGCAGAATTTGTCTATTTCTAACCGTTCTCGAGTTGGTCATTTCCAAATCAGTTTTTAGTTGTTTTTTTTCCCGCCAAAAATATTTCTGATGAGTTTTCGACATTTTCGTTCAAAGATTCGGAATCAGCACGTCAAAATTCGTTGGAGGACAAAAATTTGAAATTCGAAAAATGAAAAATAAAAAAGTGCAAAAAATTATGTATGGTAAATAAATAATATACTCGACTTTTATGTCCGTCGATTTTTTCCGTTCAAATTCTCAGTATATACTAATTCGGCCATTCTGAATCGATTGGCGTTTGCAGAATTTGTCTATTTCTAACCGTTCTCGAGTTGGTCGTTTCCAAATCAGTTTTTAGTTGTTTTTTTTCCCGCCAAAAATATATCTGATGAGTTTTCGACATTTTCGTTCAAAGATTCGGAATCAGCACGTGAAAATACGTTCAATGACCAAAATTTGAATTTCGAAAAATGAAAAATTAAAAATCTCAGAAAATTGGATTTTTGACCTTTAACGCCCTTTTCCGGCTAATCTTATATCTGAGCACATAAAAATCATACATTTTCGGAATGAGCATAAAATTTTACGTATACAGTGAAAATTTTAAGTCGATGTGACGACTTGGTATTTTTCATTATTTTTAGGGGTGACCCCCTTGCAACTTTTTTCGAGTAATTTTAAATTTATCGGTTTTCTCGAAATATACAATACACACTAATTCGGCCATTCTGAATCGATTGGCGTTTGCAGAATTTGTCTATCTCTAACCGTTCTCGAGTTGGTCAGCTCTGAATCAGTTTTCAAATGGTTTTTTTGGCGCAAAAAATATTTCCGATGAGTTTTTGACATTTTCGTTCAAAGATTCGGAATCAGCACGTCAAAATTCGTTGGAGGACAAAAATTTGAAATTCGAAAAATGAAAAATTAAAAAGTGCAAAAAATTATGTATGGTAAATAAATAATATACTCGACTTTTATGTCCGTCGATTTTTTCCGTTCAAATTCTCAGTATATACTAATTCGGCCATTCTGAATCGATTGGCGTTTGCAGAATTTGTCTATTTCTAACCGTTCTCGAGTTGGTCATTTCCAAATCAGTTTTTAGTTCTTTTTTTTCCCGCCAAAAATATTTCTGATGAGTTTTCGACATTTTCGTTCAAAGATTCGGAATCAGCACGTGAAAATACGTTCAATGACCAAAATTTGAATTTCGAAAAATGAAAAATTAAAAATCTCAGAAAATTGTATTTTTGACTTCAACGCCCTTTTCCGGCTAATCTTATATCTGAGCACATAAAAATCATACATTTTCGGAATGAGCATAAAATTTTACGTAGACAGTGAAAATTTCAAGTCGATGTTCGACTTGGTATTTTTCATTATTTTTAGGGGTGACCCCCTTGCAACTTTTTTCGAGTAATTTTAAATTTTTCCAATTTCTCGAAATATACAATACATACTAATTCGGCCATTCTGAATCGATTGGTGTTTGCAGAATTTGTCTATCTCTAACCGTTCTCGAGTTGGTCAGCTCTGAATCAGTTTTCAAATGGTTTTTTTGGCGCAAAAAATATTTCCGATGAGTTTTTGACATTTTCGTTCAAAGATTCGGAATCAGCACGTCAAAATTCGTTGGAGGACAAAAATTTGAAATTCGAAAAATGAAAAATAAAAAAGTGCAAAAAATTATGTATGGTAAATAAATAATATACTCGACTTTTATGTCCGTCGATTTTTTCCGTTCAAATTCTCAGTATATACTAATTCGGCCATTCTGAATCGATTGGCGTTTGCAGAATTTGTCTATTTCTAACCGTTCTCGAGTTGGTCATTTCCAAATCAGTTTTTAGTTGTTTTTTTCCCGCAAAAAATATTTCCGATGAGTTTTTGACATTTTCGTTCAAAGATTCGGAATTAGCACGTGAAAATACGTTCAAAGGCAAAAATTTGAATTTCGAAAAATGAAAAATAAAAAATCTCAGAAAATTGGATTTTTTACATTTAACGCCATTTTCCGGCTAATCTCATATCTGAGCACATAAAAATCATACATTTTCGGAGTGAGCATGAAATTTTACGTATACAGTGCAAATTTCGAGTCGATATGACGACTTGGTATTTTTCATGATTTTTAGGGGTGGACGGACCCCTTGCAACTTTTTTCGAGTGATTTTAAATTTTTCGATTGACTCGAAAAAAAATGAAAAAAAAGTGCAAAAAATTATCTATGGTAAATAAATAGGAAATAAATAATATACTCGACTTTTATGTCCGTCGATTTTTTCCGTTCAAATTATCAGTATATACTAATTCGGCCATTCTGAATCGATTGGCGTTCGCAGAATTGGTCTATCTCTAATCGTTCTCGAGTTGGTCAGCTCTGAATCAGTTTTCAAATGGTTTTTTTGGCGCCAAAAATATTTCTGATAAGTTTTCGACATTTTCGTTCAAAGATTCGGAATCAGCACGTCAAAATTCGTTGGAGGACAAAAATTTGAAATTCGAAAAATGAAAAATAAAAAAGTGCAAAAAATTATGTATGGTAAATAAATAATATACTCGACTTTTATGTCCGTCGATTTTTTCCGTTCAAATTCTCAGTATATACTAATTCGGCCATTCTGAATCGATTGGCGTTTGCAGAATTTGTCTATTTCTAACCGTTCTCGAGTTGGTCATTTCCAAATCAGTTTTTAGTTATTTTTTTCCCGCAAAAAATATTTCCGATGAGTTTTTGACATTTTCGTTCAAAGATTCGGAATCAGCACGTCAAAATTCGTTGGAGGACAAAAATTTGAAATTCGAAAAATGAAAAATAAAAAAGTGCAAAAAATTATGTATGGTAAATAAATAATATACTCGACTTTTATGTCCGTCGATTTTTTCCGTTCAAATTCTCAGTATATACTAATTCGGCCATTCTGAATCGATTGGCGTTTGCAGAATTTGTCTATTTCTAACCGTTCTCGAGTTGGTAATCAGTTTTCAAATGGTTTTTTTGGCGAAAAAAATATTTCCGATGAGTTATTGACATTTTCGTTCAAAGATTCGGAATCAGCACGTCAAAATTCGTTGGAGGACAAAAATTTGAAATTCGAAAAATGAAAAATAAAAAAGTGCAAAAAATTATGTATGGTAAATAAATAATATACTCGACTTTTATGTCCGTCGATTTTTTCCGTTCAAATTCTCAGTATATACTAATTCGGCCATTCTGAATCGATTGGCGTTTGCAGAATTTGTCTATTTCTAACCGTTCTCGAGTTGGTCATTTCCAAATCAGTTTTTAGTTGTTTTTTTTCCCGCCAAAAATATTTCTGATGAGTTTTCGACATTTTCGTTCAAAGATTCGGAATCAGCACGTGAAAATACGTTCAAAGGCAAAAATTTGAATTTCGAAAAATGAAAAATTAAAAATCTCAGAAAATTGGATTTTTGACCTTTAACGCCCTTTTCCGGCTAATCTTATATCTGAGCACATAAAAATCATACATTTTCGGAATGAGCATAAAATTTTACGTATACAGTGAAAATTTCAAGTCGATGTGACGACTTGGTATTTTTCATTATTTTTAGGGGTGACCGACCCCCTTGCAACTTTTTTCGAGTAATTTTAAATTTTTCGATTTTCTCGAAATATACAATACATACTAATTCGGCCATTCTGAATCGATTGGCGTTTGCAGAATTTGTCTATCTCTAACCGTTCTCGAGTTGGTCAGCTCTGAATCGGTTTTCAAATGGTTTTTTTGGCGCAAAAAATATTTCCGATGAGTTTTTGACATTTTCGTTCAAAGATTCGGAATCAGCACGTCAAAATTCGTTGGAGGACAAAAATTTGAAATTCGAAAAATGAAAAATAAAAAAGTGCAAAAAATTATGTATGGTAAATAAATAATATACTCGACTTTTATGTCCGTCGATTTTTTCCGTTCAAATTCTCAGTATATACTAATTCGGCCATTCTGAATCGATTGGCGTTTGCAGAATTTGTCTATTTCTAACCGTTCTCGAGTTGGTCGTTTCCAAATCAGTTTTTAGTTGTTTTTTTTCCCGCCAAAAATATTTCTGATGAGTTTTCGACATTTTCGTTCAAAGATTCGGAATCAGCACGTGAAAATACGTTCAATGACCAAAATTTGAATTTCGAAAAATGAAAAATTAAAAATCTCAGAAAATTGGATTTTTGACCTTTAACGCCCTTTTCCGGCTAATCTTATATCTGAGCACATAAAAATCATACATTTTCGGAATGAGCATAAAATTTTACGTATACAGTGAAAATTTCAAGTCGATGTGACGACTTGGTATTTTTCATTATTTTTAGGGGTGACCCCCTTGCAACTTTTTTCGAGTAATTTTAAATTTTTCGGTTTTCTCGAAATATACAATACACACTAATTCGGCCATTCTGAATCGATTGGCGTTTGCAGAATTTGTCTATCTCTAACCGTTCTCGAGTTGGTCAGCTCTGAATCAGTTTTCAAATGGTTTTTTTGGCGCAAAAAATATTTCCGATGAGTTTTTGACATTTTCGTTCAAAGATTCGGAATCAGCACGTCAAAATTCGTTGGAGGACAAAAATTTGAAATTCGAAAAATGAAAAATAAAAAAGTGCAAAAAATTATGTATGGTAAATAAATAATATACTCGACTTTTATGTCCGTCTATTTTTTCCGTTCAAATTCTCAGTATATACTAATTCGGCCATTCTGAATCGATTGGCGTTTGCAGAATTTGTCTATTTCTAACCGTTCTCGAGTTGGTCATTTCCAAATCAGTTTTTAGTTGTTTTTTTTCCCGCCAAAAATATTTCTGATGAGTTTTCGACATTTTCGTTCAAAGATTCGGAATCAGCACGTCAAAATTCGTTGGAGGACAAAAATTTGAAATTCAAAAAATGAAAAATAAAAAAGTGCAAAAAATTATGTATGGTAAATAAATAATATACTCGACTTTTATGTCCGTCGATTTTTTCCGTTCAAATTCTCAGTATATACTAATTCGGCCATTCTGAATCGATTGGCGTTTGCAGAATTTGTCTATTTCTAACCGTTCTCGAGTTGGTCATTTCCAAATCAGTTTTTAGTTGTTTTTTTTCCCGCCAAAAATATTTCTGATGAGTTTTCGACATTTTCGTTCAAAGATTCGGAATCAGCACGTCAAAATTCGTTGGAGGACAAAAATTTGAAATTCGAAAAATGAAAAATAAAAAAGTGCAAAAAATTATGTATGGTAAATAAATAATATACTCGACTTTTATGTCCGTCGATTTTTTCCGTTCAAATTCTCAGTATATACTAATTCGGCCATTCTGAATCGATTGGCGTTTGCAGAATTTGTCTTTCTAACCGTTCTCGAGTTGGTCGTTTCCAAATCAGTTTTTAGTTGTTTTTTTTCCAGCCAAAAATATTTCTGATGAGTTTTCGACATTTTCGTTCAAAGATTCGGAATCAGCACGTGAAAATACGTTCAATGACCAAAATTTGAATTTCGAAAAATGAAAAATTAAAAATCTCAGAAAATTGGATTTTTGACCTTTAACGCCCTTTTCCGGCTAATCTTATATCTGAGCACATAAAAATCATACATTTTCGGAATGAGCATAAAATTTTACGTATACAGTGAAAATTTCAAGTCGATGTGACGACTTGGTATTTTTCATTATTTTTAGGGGTGACCCCCTTGCAACTTTTTTCGAGTAATTTTAAATTTTTCGATTTTCTCGAAATATACAATAAATACTAATTCGGCCATTCTGAATCGATTGGCGTTTGCAGAATTTGTCTATCTCTAACCGTTCTCGAGTTGGTCAGCTCTGAATCAGTTTTCAAATGGTTTTTTTGGCGCAAAAAATATTTCCGATGAGTTTTTGACATTTTCGTTCAAAGATTCGGAATCAGCACGTCAAAATTCGTTGGAGGACAAAAATTTGAAATTCGAAAAATGAAAAATAAAAAAGTGCAAAAAATTAAGTATGTATGGTAAATAAATAATACTCGACTTTTATGTCCGTCGATTTTTTCCGTTCAAATTCTCAGTATATACCAATTCGGCCATTCTGAATCGATTGACGTTTGCAGAATTTGTCTATTTCTAACCGTTCTCGAGTTGGTCATTTCCAAATCAGTTTTTAGTTGTTTTTTTTTCCCGCCAAAAATATTTCTGATGAGTTTTCGACATTTTCGTTCAAAGATTCGGAATCAGCACGTCAAAATTCGTTGGAGGACAAAAATTTGAAATTCGAAAAATGAAAAATAAAAAAGTGCAAAAAATTATGTATGGTAAATAAATAATATACTCGACTTTTCTATCCGTCGATTTTTTCCGTTCAAATTCTCAGTATATACTAATTCGGCCATTCTGAATCGATTGGCGTTTGCAGAATTTGTCTATCTCTAACCGTTCTCGAGTTGGTCAGCTCTGAATCAGTTTTCAAATGGTTTTTTTGGCGCAAAAAATATTTCCGATGAGTTTTTGACATTTTCGTTCAAAGATTCGGAATCAGCACGTCAAAATTCGTTGGAGGACAAAAATTTGAAATTCGAAAAATGAAAAATAAAAAAGTGCAAAAAATTATGTATGGTAAATAAATAATATACTCGACTTTTATGTCCGTCGATTTTTTCCGTTCAAATTCTCAGTATATACTAATTCGGCCATTCTGAATCGATTGGCGTTTGCAGAATTTGTCTATTTCTAACCGTTCTGGAGTTGGTCATTTCCAAATCAGTTTTTAGTTGTTTTTTTTCCCGCCAAAAATATTTCTGATGAGTTTTCGACATTTTCGTTCAAAGATTCGGAATCAGCACGTCAAAATTCGTTGGAGGACAAAAATTTGAAATTCGAAAAATGAAAAATAAAAAAGTGCAAAAAATTATGTATGGTAAATAAATAATATACTCGACTTTTATGTCCGTCGATTTTTTCCGTTCAAATTCTCAGTATATACTAATTCGGCCATTCTGAATCGATTGGCGTTTGCAGAATTTGTCTATTTCTAACCGTTCTCGAGTTGGTCGTTTCCAAATCAGTTTTTAGTTGTTTTTTTTCCCGCCAAAAATATTTCTGATGAGTTTTCGACATTTTCGTTCAAAGATTCGGAATCAGCACGTGAAAATACGTTCAATGACCAAAATTTGAATTTCGAAAAATGAAAAATTAAAAATCTCAGAAAATTGGATTTTTGACCTTTAACGCCCTTTTCCGGCTAATCTTATATCTGAGCACATAAAAATCATACATTTTCGGAATGAGCATAAAATTTTACGTATACAGTGAAAATATCAAGTCGATGTGACGACTTGGTATTTTTCATTATTTTTAGGGGTGACCCCCTTGCAACTTTTTTCGAGTAATTTTAAATTTTTCGGTTTTCTCGAAATATACAATACACACTAATTCGGCCATTCTGAATCGATTGGCGTTTGCAGAATTTGTCTATCTCTAACCGTTCTCGAGTTGGTCAGCTCTGAATCAGTTTTCAAATGGTTTTTTTGGCGCAAAAAATATTTCCGATGAGTTTTTGACATTTTCGTTCAAAGATTCGGAATCAGCACGTCAAAATTCGTTGGAGGACAAAAATTTGAAATTCGAAAAATGAAAAATAAAAAAGTGCAAAAAATTATGTATGGTAAATAAATAATATACTCGACTTTTATGTCCGTCGATTTTTTCCGTTCAAATTCTCAGTATATACTAATTCGGCCATTCTGAATCGATTGGCGTTTGCAGAATTTGTCTATTTCTAACCGTTCTCGAGTTGGTCATTTCCAAATCAGTTTTTAGTTGTTTTTTTTCCCGCCAAAAATATTTCTGATGAGTTTTCGACATTTTCGTTCAAAGATTCGGAATCAGCACGTCAAAATTCGTTGGAGGACAAAAATTTGAAATTCGAAAAATGAAAAATAAAAAAGTGCAAAAAATTATGTATGGTAAATAAATAATATACTCGACTTTTATGTCCGTCGATTTTTTCCGTTCAAATTCTCAGTATATACTAATTCGGCCATTCTGAATCGATTGGCGTTTGCAGAATTTGTCTATTTCTAACCGTTCTCGAGTTGGTCATTTCCAAATCAGTTTTTAGTTGTTTTTTTTCCCGCCAAAAATATTTCTGATGAGTTTTCGACATTTTCGTTCAAAGATTCGGAATCAGCACGTCAAAATTCGTTGGAGGACAAAAATTTGAAATTCGAAAAATGAAAAATAAAAAAGTGCAAAAAATTATGTATGGTAAATAAATAATATACTCGACTTTTATGTCCGTCGATTTTTTCCGTTCAAATTCTCAGTATATACTAATTCGGCCATTCTGAATCGATTGGCGTTTGCAGAATTTGTCTATTTCTAACCGTTCTCGAGTTGGTCGTTTCCAAATCAGTTTTTAGTTGTTTTTTTTCCCGCCAAAAATATTTCTGATGAGTTTTCGACATTTTCGTTCAAAGATTCGGAATCAGCACGTGAAAATACGTTCAATGACCAAAATTTGAATTTCGAAAAATGAAAAATTAAAAATCTCAGAAAATTGGATTTTTGACCTTTAACGCCCTTTTCCGGCTAATCTTATATCTGAGCACATAAAAATCATACATTTTCGGAATGAGCATAAAATTTTACGTATACAGTGAAAATTTCAAGTCGATGTGACGACTTGGTATTTTTCATTATTTTTAGGGGTGACCCCCTTGCAACTTTTTTCGAGTAATTTTAAATTTTTCGGTTTTCTCGAAATATACAATACACACTAATTCGGCCATTCTGAATCGATTGGCGTTTGCAGAATTTGTCTATCTCTAACCGTTCTCGAGTTGGTCAGCTCTGAATCAGTTTTCAAATGGTTTTTTTGGCGCAAAAAATATTTCCGATGAGTTTTTGACATTTTCGTTCAAAGATTCGGAATCAGCACGTCAAAATTCGTTGGAGGACAAAAATTTGAAATTCGAAAAATGAAAAATAAAAAAGTGCAAAAAATTATGTATGGTAAATAAATAATATACTCGACTTTTATGTCCGTCGATTTTTTCCGTTCAAATTCTCAGTATATACTAATTCGGCCATTCTGAATCGATTGGCGTTTGCAGAATTTGTCTATTTCTAACCGTTCTCGAGTTGGTCATTTCCAAATCAGTTTTTAGTTGTTTTTTTTCCCGCCAAAAATATTTCTGATGAGTTTTCGACATTTTCGTTCAAAGATTCGGAATCAGCACGTCAAAATTCGTTGGAGGACAAAAATTTGAAATTCGAAAAATGAAAAATAAAAAAGTGCAAAAAATTATGTATGGTAAATAAATAATATACTCGACTTTTATGTCCGTCGATTTTTTCCGTTCAAATTCGCAGTATATACTAATTCGGCCATTCTGAATCGATTGGCGTTTGCAGAATTTGTCTATTTCTAACCGTTCTCGAGTTGGTCATTTCCAAATCAGTTTTTAGTTGTTTTTTTTCCCGCCAAAAATATTTCTGATGAGTTTTCGACATTTTCGTTCAAAGATTCGGAATCAGCACGTGAAAATACGTTCAATGACCAAAATTTGAATTTCGAAAAATGAAAAATTAAAAATCTCAGAAAATTGGATTTTTGACCTTTAACGCCCTTTTCCGGCTAATCTTATATCTGAGCACATAAAAATCATACATTTTCGGAATGAGCATAAAATTTTACGTATACAGTGAAAATTTCAAGTCGATGTGACGACTTGGTATTTTTCATTATTTTTAGGGGTGACCCCCTTGCAACTTTTTTCGAGTAATTTTAAATTTTTCGGTTTTCTCGAAATATACAATACACACTAATTCGGCCATTCTGAATCGATTGGCGTTTGCAGAATTTGTCTATCTCTAACCGTTCTCGAGTTGGTCAGCTCTGAATCAGTTTTCAAATGGTTTTTTTGGCGCAAAAAATATTTCCGATGAGTTTTTGACATTTTCGTTCAAAGATTCGGAATCAGCACGTCAAAATTCGTTGGAGGACAAAAATTTGAAATTCGAAAAATGAAAAATAAAAAAGTGCAAAAAATTATGTATGGTAAATAAATAATATACTCGACTTTTATGTCCGTCGATTTTTTCCGTTCAAATTCTCAGTATATACTAATTCGGCCATTCTGAATCGATTGGCGTTTGCAGAATTTGTCTATTTCTAACCGTTCTCGAGTTGGTCATTTCCAAATCAGTTTTTAGTTGTTTTTTTTCCCGCCAAAAATATTTCTGATGAGTTTTCGACATTTTCGTTCAAAGATTCGGAATCAGCACGTCAAAATTCGTTGGAGGACAAAAATTTGAAATTCGAAAAATGAAAAATAAAAAAGTGCAAAAAATTATGTATGGTAAATAAATAATATACTCGACTTTTATGTCCGTCGATTTTTTCCGTTCAAATTCTCAGTATATACTAATTCGGCCATTCTGAATCGATTGGCGTTTGCAGAATTTGTCTATTTCTAACCGTTCTCGAGTTGGTCGTTTCCAAATCAGTTTTTAGTTGTTTTTTTTCCCGCCAAAAATATATCTGATGAGTTTTCGACATTTTCGTTCAAAGATTCGGAATCAGCACGTGAAAATACGTTCAATGACCAAAATTTGAATTTCGAAAAATGAAAAATTAAAAATCTCAGAAAATTGGATTTTTGACCTTTAACGCCCTTTTCCGGCTAATCTTATATCTGAGCACATAAAAATCATACATTTTCGGAATGAGCATAAAATTTTACGTATACAGTGAAAATTTTAAGTCGATGTGACGACTTGGTATTTTTCATTATTTTTAGGGGTGACCCCCTTGCAACTTTTTTCGAGTAATTTTAAATTTATCGGTTTTCTCGAAATATACAATACACACTAATTCGGCCATTCTGAATCGATTGGCGTTTGCAGAATTTGTCTATCTCTAACCGTTCTCGAGTTGGTCAGCTCTGAATCAGTTTTCAAATGGTTTTTTTGGCGCAAAAAATATTTCCGATGAGTTTTTGACATTTTCGTTCAAAGATTCGGAATCAGCACGTCAAAATTCGTTGGAGGACAAAAATTTGAAATTCGAAAAATGAAAAATTAAAAAGTGCAAAAAATTATGTATGGTAAATAAATAATATACTCGACTTTTATGTCCGTCGATTTTTTCCGTTCAAATTCTCAGTATATACTAATTCGGCCATTCTGAATCGATTGGCGTTTGCAGAATTTGTCTATTTCTAACCGTTCTCGAGTTGGTCATTTCCAAATCAGTTTTTAGTTCTTTTTTTTCCCGCCAAAAATATTTCTGATGAGTTTTCGACATTTTCGTTCAAAGATTCGGAATCAGCACGTGAAAATACGTTCAATGACCAAAATTTGAATTTCGAAAAATGAAAAATTAAAAATCTCAGAAAATTGTATTTTTGACTTCAACGCCCTTTTCCGGCTAATCTTATATCTGAGCACATAAAAATCATACATTTTCGGAATGAGCATAAAATTTTACGTAGACAGTGAAAATTTCAAGTCGATGTTCGACTTGGTATTTTTCATTATTTTTAGGGGTGACCCCCTTGCAACTTTTTTCGAGTAATTTTAAATTTTTCCAATTTCTCGAAATATACAATACATACTAATTCGGCCATTCTGAATCGATTGGTGTTTGCAGAATTTGTCTATCTCTAACCGTTCTCGAGTTGGTCAGCTCTGAATCAGTTTTCAAATGGTTTTTTTGGCGCAAAAAATATTTCCGATGAGTTTTTGACATTTTCGTTCAAAGATTCGGAATCAGCACGTCAAAATTCGTTGGAGGACAAAAATTTGAAATTCGAAAAATGAAAAATAAAAAAGTGCAAAAAATTATGTATGGTAAATAAATAATATACTCGACTTTTATGTCCGTCGATTTTTTCCGTTCAAATTCTCAGTATATACTAATTCGGCCATTCTGAATCGATTGGCGTTTGCAGAATTTGTCTATTTCTAACCGTTCTCGAGTTGGTCATTTCCAAATCAGTTTTTAGTTGTTTTTTTCCCGCAAAAAATATTTCCGATGAGTTTTTGACATTTTCGTTCAAAGATTCGGAATTAGCACGTGAAAATACGTTCAAAGGCAAAAATTTGAATTTCGAAAAATGAAAAATAAAAAATCTCAGAAAATTGGATTTTTTACATTTAACGCCATTTTCCGGCTAATCTCATATCTGAGCACATAAAAATCATACATTTTCGGAGTGAGCATGAAATTTTACGTATACAGTGCAAATTTCGAGTCGATATGACGACTTGGTATTTTTCATGATTTTTAGGGGTGGACGGACCCCTTGCAACTTTTTTCGAGTGATTTTAAATTTTTCGATTGACTCGAAAAAAAATGAAAAAAAAGTGCAAAAAATTATCTATGGTAAATAAATAGGAAATAAATAATATACTCGACTTTTATGTCCGTCGATTTTTTCCGTTCAAATTATCAGTATATACTAATTCGGCCATTCTGAATCGATTGGCGTTCGCAGAATTGGTCTATCTCTAATCGTTCTCGAGTTGGTCAGCTCTGAATCAGTTTTCAAATGGTTTTTTTGGCGCCAAAAATATTTCTGATAAGTTTTCGACATTTTCGTTCAAAGATTCGGAATCAGCACGTCAAAATTCGTTGGAGGACAAAAATTTGAAATTCGAAAAATGAAAAATAAAAAAGTGCAAAAAATTATGTATGGTAAATAAATAATATACTCGACTTTTATGTCCGTCGATTTTTTCCGTTCAAATTCTCAGTATATACTAATTCGGCCATTCTGAATCGATTGGCGTTTGCAGAATTTGTCTATTTCTAACCGTTCTCGAGTTGGTCATTTCCAAATCAGTTTTTAGTTATTTTTTTCCCGCAAAAAATATTTCCGATGAGTTTTTGACATTTTCGTTCAAAGATTCGGAATCAGCACGTCAAAATTCGTTGGAGGACAAAAATTTGAAATTCGAAAAATGAAAAATAAAAAAGTGCAAAAAATTATGTATGGTAAATAAATAATATACTCGACTTTTATGTCCGTCGATTTTTTCCGTTCAAATTCTCAGTATATACTAATTCGGCCATTCTGAATCGATTGGCGTTTGCAGAATTTGTCTATTTCTAACCGTTCTCGAGTTGGTAATCAGTTTTCAAATGGTTTTTTTGGCGAAAAAAATATTTCCGATGAGTTATTGACATTTTCGTTCAAAGATTCGGAATCAGCACGTCAAAATTCGTTGGAGGACAAAAATTTGAAATTCGAAAAATGAAAAATAAAAAAGTGCAAAAAATTATGTATGGTAAATAAATAATATACTCGACTTTTATGTCCGTCGATTTTTTCCGTTCAAATTCTCAGTATATACTAATTCGGCCATTCTGAATCGATTGGCGTTTGCAGAATTTGTCTATTTCTAACCGTTCTCGAGTTGGTCATTTCCAAATCAGTTTTTAGTTGTTTTTTTTCCCGCCAAAAATATTTCTGATGAGTTTTCGACATTTTCGTTCAAAGATTCGGAATCAGCACGTCAAAATTCGTTGGAGGACAAAAATTTGAAATTCGAAAAATGAAAAATAAAAAAGTGCAAAAAATTATGTATGGTAAATAAATAATATACTCGACTTTTATGTCCGTCGATTTTTTCCGTTCAAATTCTCAGTATATACTAATTCGGCCATTCTGAATCGATTGGCGTTTGCAGAATTTGTCTATTTCTAACCGTTCTCGAGTTGGTCGTTTCCAAATCAGTTTTTAGTTGTTTTTTTTCCCGCCAAAAATATTTCTGATGAGTTTTCGACATTTTCGTTCAAAGATTCGGAATCAGCACGTGAAAATACGTTCAATGACCAAAATTTGAATTTCGAAAAATGAAAAATTAAAAATCTCAGAAAATTGGATTTTTGACCTTTAACGCCCTTTTCCGGCTAATCTTATATCTGAGCACATAAAAATCATACATTTTCGGAATGAGCATAAAATTTTACGTATACAGTGAAAATTTCAAGTCGATGTGACGACTTGGTATTTTTCATTATTTTTAGGGGTGACCGACCCCCTTGCAACTTTTTTCGAGTAATTTTAAATTTTTCGATTTTCTCGAAATATACAATACATACTAATTCGGCCATTCTGAATCGATTGGCGTTTGCAGAATTTGTCTATCTCTAACCGTTCTCGAGTTGGTCAGCTCTGAATCGGTTTTCAAATGGTTTTTTTGGCGCAAAAAATATTTCCGATGAGTTTTTGACATTTTCGTTCAAAGATTCGGAATCAGCACGTCAAAATTCGTAGGAGGACAATAATTTGAAATTCGAAAAATGAAAAATAAAAAAGTACAAAAAATTATGTATGGTAAATAAATAATATACTCGACTTTTATATCCGTCGATTTTTTCCGTTCAAATTCTCAGTATATACTAATTCGGCCATTCTGAATCGATTGGCGTTTGCAGAATTTGTCTATCTCTAACCGTTCTCGAGTTGGTCAGCTCTGAATCAGTTTTCAAATGGTTTTTTTGGCGCAAAAAATATTTCCGATGAGTTTTTGACATTTTCGTTCAAAGATTCGGAATCAGCACGTCAAAATTCGTTGGAGGACAAAAATTTGAAATTCGAAAAATGAAAAATAAAAAAGTGCAAAAAATTATGTATGGTAAATAAATAATATACTCGACTTTTATGTCCGTCGATTTTTTCCGTTCAAATTCTCAGTATATACTAATTCGGCCATTCTGAATCGATTGGCGTTTGCAGAATTTGTCTATTTCTAACCGTTCTCGAGTTGGTCATTTCCAAATCAGTTTTTAGTTGTTTTTTTTCCCGCCAAAAATATTTCTGATGAGTTTTCGACATTTTCGTTCAAAGATTCGGAATCAGCACGTCAAAATTCGTTGGAGGACAAAAATTTGAAATTCGAAAAATGAAAAATAAAAAAGTGCAAAAAATTATGTATGGTAAATAAATAATATACTCGACTTTTATGTCCGTCGATTTTTTCCGTTCAAATTCGCAGTATATACTAATTCGGCCATTCTGAATCGATTGGCGTTTGCAGAATTTGTCTATTTCTAACCGTTCTCGAGTTGGTCATTTCCAAATCAGTTTTTAGTTGTTTTTTTTCCTGCCAAAAATATTTCTGATGAGTTTTCGACATTTTCGTTCAAAGATTCGGAATCAGCACGTGAAAATACGTTCAATGACCAAAATTTGAATTTCGAAAAATGAAAATAAAAATCTCAGAAAATTGGATTTTTGACCTTTAACGCCCTTTTCCGGCTAATCTTATATCTGAGCACATAAAAATCATACATTTTCGGAATGAGCATAAAATTATACGTATACAGTGAAAATTTCAAGTCGATGTGACGACTTGGTATTTTTCATTATTTTTAGGGGTGACCCCCTTGCAACTTTTTTCGAGTAATTTTAAATTTTTCGATTTTCTCGAAATATACAATAAATACTAATTCGGCCATTCTGAATCGATTGGCGTTTGCAGAATTTGTCTATCTCTAACCGTTCTCGAGTTGGTCAGCTCTGAATCAGTTTTCAAATGGTTTTTTTAGCGCAAAAAATATTTCCGATGAGTTTTTGACATTTTCGTTCAAAGATTCGGAATCAGCACGTCAAAATTCGTTGGAGGACAAAAATTTGAAATTCGAAAAATGAAAAATAAAAAAGTGCAAAAAATTAAGTATGTATGGTAAATAAATAATACTCGACTTTTATGTCCGTCGATTTTTTCCGTTCAAATTCTCAGTATATACCAATTCGGCCATTCTGAATCGATTGGCGTTTGCAGAATTTGTCTATTTCTAACCGTTCTCGAGTTGGTCATTTCCAAATCAGTTTTTAGTTGTTTTTTTTCCCGCCAAAAATATTTCTGATGAGTTTTCGACATTTTCGTTCAAAGATTCGGAATCAGCACGTCAAAATTCGTTGGAGGACAAAAATTTGAAATTCGAAAAATGAAAAATAAAAAAGTACAAAAAATTATGTATGGTAAATAAATAATATACTCGACTTTTATGTCCGTCGATTTTTTCCGTTCAAATTCTCAGTATATACTAATTCGGCCATTCTGAATCGATTGGCGTTTGCAGAATTTGTCTATTTCCAACCGTTCTGGAGTTGGTCATTTCCAAATCAGTTTTTAGTTGTTTTTTTTCCCGCCAAAAAAATTTCTGATGAGTTTTCGACATTTTCGTTCAAAGATTCGGAATCAGCACGTCAAAATTCGTTGGAGGACAAAAATTTGAAATTCGAAAAATGAAAAATAAAAAAGTGCAAAAAATTATGTATGGTAAATAAATAATATACTCGACTTTTATGTCCGTCGATTTTTTCCGTTCAAATTCTCAGTATATACTAATTCGGCCATTCTGAATCGATTGGCGTTTGCAGAATTTGTCTATTTCTAACCGTTCTCGAGTTGGTCGTTTCCAAATCAGTTTTTAGTTGTTTTTTTTCCCGCCAAAAATATTTCTGATGAGTTTTCGACATTTTCGTTCAAAGATTCGGAATCAGCACGTGAAAATACGTTCAATGACCAAAATTTGAATTTCGAAAAATGAAAAATTAAAAATCTCAGAAAATTGGATTTTTGACCTTTAACGCCCTTTTCCGGCTAATCTTATATCTGAGCACATAAAAATCATACATTTTCGGAATGAGCATAAAATTTTACGTATACAGTGAAAATTTCAAGTCGATGTGACGACTTGGTATTTTTCATTATTTTTAGGGGTGACCCCCTTGCAACTTTTTTCGAGTAATTTTAAATTTTTCGGTTTTCTCGAAATATACAATACACACTAATTCGGCCATTCTGAATCGATTGGCGTTTGCAGAATTTGTCTATCTCTAACCGTTCTCGAGTTGGTCAGCTCTGAATCAGTTTTCAAATGGTTTTTTTGGCGCAAAAAATATTTCCGATGAGTTTTTGACATTTTCGTTCAAAGATTCGGAATCAGCACGTCAAAATTCGTTGGAGGACAAAAATTTGAAATTCGAAAAATGAAAAATAAAAAAGTGCAAAAAATTATGTATGGTAAATAAATAATATACTCGACTTTTATGTCCGTCTATTTTTTCCGTTCAAATTCTCAGTATATACTAATTCGGCCATTCTGAATCGATTGGCGTTTGCAGAATTTGTCTATTTCTAACCGTTCTCGAGTTGGTCATTTCCAAATCAGTTTTTAGTTGTTTTTTTTCCCGCCAAAAATATTTCTGATGAGTTTTCGACATTTTCGTTCAAAGATTCGGAATCAGCACGTCAAAATTCGTTGGAGGACAAAAATTTGAAATTCAAAAAATGAAAAATAAAAAAGTGCAAAAAATTATGTATGGTAAATAAATAATATACTCGACTTTTATGTCCGTCGATTTTTTCCGTTCAAATTCTCAGTATATACTAATTCGGCCATTCTGAATCGATTGGCGTTTGCAGAATTTGTCTATTTCTAACCGTTCTCGAGTTGGTCATTTCCAAATCAGTTTTTAGTTGTTTTTTTTCCCGCCAAAAATATTTCTGATGAGTTTTCGACTTTTTCGTTCAAAGATTCGGAATCAGCACGTCAAAATTCGTTGGAGGACAAAAATTTGAAATTCGAAAAATGAAAAATAAAAAAGTGCAAAAAATTATGTATGGTAAATAAATAATATACTCGACTTTTATGTCCGTCGATTTTTTCCGTTCAAATTCTCAGTATATACTAATTCGGCCATTCTGAATCGATTGGCGTTTGCAGAATTTGTCTTTCTAACCGTTCTCGAGTTGGTCGTTTCCAAATCAGTTTTTAGTTGTTTTTTTTCCAGCCAAAAATATTTCTGATGAGTTTTCGACATTTTCGTTCAAAGATTCGGAATCAGCACGTGAAAATACGTTCAATGACCAAAATTTGAATTTCGAAAAATGAAAAATTAAAAATCTCAGAAAATTGGATTTTTGACCTTTAACGCCCTTTTCCGGCTAATCTTATATCTGAGCACATAAAAATCATACATTTTCGGAATGAGCATAAAATTTTACGTATACAGTGAAAATTTCAAGTCGATGTGACGACTTGGTATTTTTCATTATTTTTAGGGGTGACCCCCTTGCAACTTTTTTCGAGTAATTTTAAATTTTTCGATTTTCTCGAAATATACAATTAATACTAATTCGGCCATTCTGAATCGATTGGCGTTTGCAGAATTTGTCTATCTCTAACCGTTCTCGAGTTGGTCAGCTCTGAATCAGTTTTCAAATGGTTTTTTTGGCGCAAAAAATATTTCCGATGAGTTTTTGACATTTTCGTTCAAAGATTCGGAATCAGCACGTCAAAATTCGTTGGAGGACAAAAATTTGAAATTCGAAAAATGAAAAATAAAAAAGTGCAAAAAATTAAGTATGTATGGTAAATAAATAATACTCGACTTTTATGTCCGTCGATTTTTTCCGTTCAAATTCTCAGTATATACCAATTCGGCCATTCTGAATCGATTGACGTTTGCAGAATTTGTCTATTTCTAACCGTTCTCGAGTTGGTCATTTCCAAATCAGTTTTTAGTTGTTTTTTTTTCCCGCCAAAAATATTTCTGATGAGTTTTCGACATTTTCGTTCAAAGATTCGGAATCAGCACGTCAAAATTCGTTGGAGGACAAAAATTTGAAATTCGAAAAATGAAAAATAAAAAAGTGCAAAAAATTATGTATGGTAAATAAATAATATACTCGACTTTTCTATCCGTCGATTTTTTCCGTTCAAATTCTCAGTATATACTAATTCGGCCATTCTGAATCGATTGGCGTTTGCAGAATTTGTCTATCTCTAACCGTTCTCGAGTTGGTCAGCTCTGAATCAGTTTTCAAATGGTTTTTTTGGCGCAAAAAATATTTCCGATGAGTTTTTGACATTTTCGTTCAAAGATTCGGAATCAGCACGTCAAAATTCGTTGGAGGACAAAAATTTGAAATTCGAAAAATGAAAAATAAAAAAGTGCAAAAAATTATGTATGGTAAATAAATAATATACTCGACTTTTATGTCCGTCGATTTTTTCCGTTCAAATTCTCAGTATATACTAATTCGGCCATTCTGAATCGATTGGCGTTTGCAGAATTTGTCTATTTCTAACCGTTCTGGAGTTGGTCATTTCCAAATCAGTTTTTAGTTGTTTTTTTTCCCGCCAAAAATATTTCTGATGAGTTTTCGACATTTTCGTTCAAAGATTCGGAATCAGCACGTCAAAATTCGTTGGAGGACAAAAATTTGAAATTCGAAAAATGAAAAATAAAAAAGTGCAAAAAATTATGTATGGTAAATAAATAATATACTCGACTTTTATGTCCGTCGATTTTTTCCGTTCAAATTCTCAGTATATACTAATTCGGCCATTCTGAATCGATTGGCGTTTGCAGAATTTGTCTATTTCTAACCGTTCTCGAGTTGGTCGTTTCCAAATCAGTTTTTAGTTGTTTTTTTTCCCGCCAAAAATATTTCTGATGAGTTTTCGACATTTTCGTTCAAAGATTCGGAATCAGCACGTGAAAATACGTTCAATGACCAAAATTTGAATTTCGAAAAATGAAAAATTAAAAATCTCAGAAAATTGGATTTTTGACCTTTAACGCCCTTTTCCGGCTAATCTTATATCTGAGCACATAAAAATCATACATTTTCGGAATGAGCATAAAATTTTACGTATACAGTGAAAATTTCAAGTCGATGTGACGACTTGGTATTTTTCATTATTTTTAGGGGTGACCCCCTTGCAACTTTTTTCGAGTAATTTTAAATTTTTCGGTTTTCTCGAAATATACAATACACACTAATTCGGCCATTCTGAATCGATTGGCGTTTGCAGAATTTGTCTATCTCTAACCGTTCTCGAGTTGGTCAGCTCTGAATCAGTTTTCAAATGGTTTTTTTGGCGCAAAAAATATTTCCGATGAGTTTTTGACATTTTCGTTCAAAGATTCGGAATCAGCACGTCAAAATTCGTTGGAGGACAAAAATTTGAAATTCGAAAAATGAAAAATAAAAAAGTGCAAAAAATTATGTATGGTAAATAAATAATATACTCGACTTTTATGTCCGTCGATTTTTTCCGTTCAAATTCTCAGTATATACTAATTCGGCCATTCTGAATCGATTGGCGTTTGCAGAATTTGTCTATTTCTAACCGTTCTCGAGTTGGTCATTTCCAAATCAGTTTTTAGTTGTTTTTTTTCCCGCCAAAAATATTTCTGATGAGTTTTCGACATTTTCGTTCAAAGATTCGGAATCAGCACGTCAAAATTCGTTGGAGGACAAAAATTTGAAATTCGAAAAATGAAAAATAAAAAAGTGCAAAAAATTATGTATGGTAAATAAATAATATACTCGACTTTTATGTCCGTCGATTTTTTCCGTTCAAATTCTCAGTATATACTAATTCGGCCATTCTGAATCGATTGGCGTTTGCAGAATTTGTCTATTTCTAACCGTTCTCGAGTTGGTCATTTCCAAATCAGTTTTTAGTTGTTTTTTTTCCCGCCAAAAATATTTCTGATGAGTTTTCGACATTTTCGTTCAAAGATTCGGAATCAGCACGTCAAAATTCGTTGGAGGACAAAAATTTGAAATTCGAAAAATGAAAAATAAAAAAGTGCAAAAAATTATGTATGGTAAATAAATAATATACTCGACTTTTATGTCCGTCGATTTTTTCCGTTCAAATTCTCAGTATATACTAATTCGGCCATTCTGAATCGATTGGCGTTTGCAGAATTTGTCTATTTCTAACCGTTCTCGAGTTGGTCGTTTCCAAATCAGTTTTTAGTTGTTTTTTTTCCCGCCAAAAATATTTCTGATGAGTTTTCGACATTTTCGTTCAAAGATTCGGAATCAGCACGTGAAAATACGTTCAATGACCAAAATTTGAATTTCGAAAAATGAAAAATTAAAAATCTCAGAAAATTGGATTTTTGACCTTTAACGCCCTTTTCCGGCTAATCTTATATCTGAGCACATAAAAATCATACATTTTCGGAATGAGCATAAAATTTTACGTATACAGTGAAAATTTCAAGTCGATGTGACGACTTGGTATTTTTCATTATTTTTAGGGGTGACCCCCTTGCAACTTTTTTCGAGTAATTTTAAATTTTTCGGTTTTCTCGAAATATACAATACACACTAATTCGGCCATTCTGAATCGATTGGCGTTTGCAGAATTTGTCTATCTCTAACCGTTCTCGAGTTGGTCAGCTCTGAATCAGTTTTCAAATGGTTTTTTTGGCGCAAAAAATATTTCCGATGAGTTTTTGACATTTTCGTTCAAAGATTCGGAATCAGCACGTCAAAATTCGTTGGAGGACAAAAATTTGAAATTCGAAAAATGAAAAATAAAAAAGTGCAAAAAATTATGTATGGTAAATAAATAATATACTCGACTTTTATGTCCGTCGATTTTTTCCGTTCAAATTCTCAGTATATACTAATTCGGCCATTCTGAATCGATTGGCGTTTGCAGAATTTGTCTATTTCTAACCGTTCTCGAGTTGGTCATTTCCAAATCAGTTTTTAGTTGTTTTTTTTCCCGCCAAAAATATTTCTGATGAGTTTTCGACATTTTCGTTCAAAGATTCGGAATCAGCACGTCAAAATTCGTTGGAGGACAAAAATTTGAAATTCGAAAAATGAAAAATAAAAAAGTGCAAAAAATTATGTATGGTAAATAAATAATATACTCGACTTTTATGTCCGTCGATTTTTTCCGTTCAAATTCGCAGTATATACTAATTCGGCCATTCTGAATCGATTGGCGTTTGCAGAATTTGTCTATTTCTAACCGTTCTCGAGTTGGTCATTTCCAAATCAGTTTTTAGTTGTTTTTTTTCCCGCCAAAAATATTTCTGATGAGTTTTCGACATTTTCGTTCAAAGATTCGGAATCAGCACGTGAAAATACGTTCAATGACCAAAATTTGAATTTCGAAAAATGAAAAATTAAAAATCTCAGAAAATTGGATTTTTGACCTTTAACGCCCTTTTCCGGCTAATCTTATATCTGAGCACATAAAAATCATACATTTTCGGAATGAGCATAAAATTTTACGTATACAGTGAAAATTTCAAGTCGATGTGACGACTTGGTATTTTTCATTATTTTTAGGGGTGACCCCCTTGCAACTTTTTTCGAGTAATTTTAAATTTTTCGGTTTTCTCGAAATATACAATACACACTAATTCGGCCATTCTGAATCGATTGGCGTTTGCAGAATTTGTCTATCTCTAACCGTTCTCGAGTTGGTCAGCTCTGAATCAGTTTTCAAATGGTTTTTTTGGCGCAAAAAATATTTCCGATGAGTTTTTGACATTTTCGTTCAAAGATTCGGAATCAGCACGTCAAAATTCGTTGGAGGACAAAAATTTGAAATTCGAAAAATGAAAAATAAAAAAGTGCAAAAAATTATGTATGGTAAATAAATAATATACTCGACTTTTATGTCCGTCGATTTTTTCCGTTCAAATTCTCAGTATATACTAATTCGGCCATTCTGAATCGATTGGCGTTTGCAGAATTTGTCTATTTCTAACCGTTCTCGAGTTGGTCATTTCCAAATCAGTTTTTAGTTGTTTTTTTTCCCGCCAAAAATATTTCTGATGAGTTTTCGACATTTTCGTTCAAAGATTCGGAATCAGCACGTCAAAATTCGTTGGAGGACAAAAATTTGAAATTCGAAAAATGAAAAATAAAAAAGTGCAAAAAATTATGTATGGTAAATAAATAATATACTCGACTTTTATGTCCGTCGATTTTTTCCGTTCAAATTCTCAGTATATACTAATTCGGCCATTCTGAATCGATTGGCGTTTGCAGAATTTGTCTATTTCTAACCGTTCTCGAGTTGGTCGTTTCCAAATCAGTTTTTAGTTGTTTTTTTTCCCGCCAAAAATATATCTGATGAGTTTTCGACATTTTCGTTCAAAGATTCGGAATCAGCACGTGAAAATACGTTCAATGACCAAAATTTGAATTTCGAAAAATGAAAAATTAAAAATCTCAGAAAATTGGATTTTTGACCTTTAACGCCCTTTTCCGGCTAATCTTATATCTGAGCACATAAAAATCATACATTTTCGGAATGAGCATAAAATTTTACGTATACAGTGAAAATTTTAAGTCGATGTGACGACTTGGTATTTTTCATTATTTTTAGGGGTGACCCCCTTGCAACTTTTTTCGAGTAATTTTAAATTTATCGGTTTTCTCGAAATATACAATACACACTAATTCGGCCATTCTGAATCGATTGGCGTTTGCAGAATTTGTCTATCTCTAACCGTTCTCGAGTTGGTCAGCTCTGAATCAGTTTTCAAATGGTTTTTTTGGCGCAAAAAATATTTCCGATGAGTTTTTGACATTTTCGTTCAAAGATTCGGAATCAGCACGTCAAAATTCGTTGGAGGACAAAAATTTGAAATTCGAAAAATGAAAAATTAAAAAGTGCAAAAAATTATGTATGGTAAATAAATAATATACTCGACTTTTATGTCCGTCGATTTTTTCCGTTCAAATTCTCAGTATATACTAATTCGGCCATTCTGAATCGATTGGCGTTTGCAGAATTTGTCTATTTCTAACCGTTCTCGAGTTGGTCATTTCCAAATCAGTTTTTAGTTCTTTTTTTTCCCGCCAAAAATATTTCTGATGAGTTTTCGACATTTTCGTTCAAAGATTCGGAATCAGCACGTGAAAATACGTTCAATGACCAAAATTTGAATTTCGAAAAATGAAAAATTAAAAATCTCAGAAAATTGTATTTTTGACTTCAACGCCCTTTTCCGGCTAATCTTATATCTGAGCACATAAAAATCATACATTTTCGGAATGAGCATAAAATTTTACGTAGACAGTGAAAATTTCAAGTCGATGTTCGACTTGGTATTTTTCATTATTTTTAGGGGTGACCCCCTTGCAACTTTTTTCGAGTAATTTTAAATTTTTCCAATTTCTCGAAATATACAATACATACTAATTCGGCCATTCTGAATCGATTGGTGTTTGCAGAATTTGTCTATCTCTAACCGTTCTCGAGTTGGTCAGCTCTGAATCAGTTTTCAAATGGTTTTTTTGGCGCAAAAAATATTTCCGATGAGTTTTTGACATTTTCGTTCAAAGATTCGGAATCAGCACGTCAAAATTCGTTGGAGGACAAAAATTTGAAATTCGAAAAATGAAAAATAAAAAAGTGCAAAAAATTATGTATGGTAAATAAATAATATACTCGACTTTTATGTCCGTCGATTTTTTCCGTTCAAATTCTCAGTATATTCTAATTCGGCCATTCTGAATCGATTGGCGTTTGCAGAATTTGTCTATTTCTAACCGTTCTCGAGTTGGTCATTTCCAAATCAGTTTTTAGTTGTTTTTTTCCCGCAAAAAATATTTCCGATGAGTTTTTGACATTTTCGTTCAAAGATTCGGAATTAGCACGTGAAAATACGTTCAAAGGCAAAAATTTGAATTTCGAAAAATGAAAAATAAAAAATCTCAGAAAATTGGATTTTTTACATTTAACGCCATTTTCCGGCTAATCTCATATCTGAGCACATAAAAATCATACATTTTCGGAGTGAGCATGAAATTTTACGTATACAGTGCAAATTTCGAGTCGATATGACGACTTGGTATTTTTCATGATTTTTAGGGGTGGACGGACCCCTTGCAACTTTTTTCGAGTGATTTTAAATTTTTCGATTGACTCGAAAAAAAATGAAAAAAAAGTGCAAAAAATTATCTATGGTAAATAAATAGGAAATAAATAATATACTCGACTTTTATGTCCGTCGATTTTTTCCGTTCAAATTATCAGTATATACTAATTCGGCCATTCTGAATCGATTGGCGTTCGCAGAATTGGTCTATCTCTAATCGTTCTCGAGTTGGTCAGCTCTGAATCAGTTTTCAAATGGTTTTTTTGGCGCCAAAAATATTTCTGATAAGTTTTCGACATTTTCGTTCAAAGATTCGGAATCAGCACGTCAAAATTCGTTGGAGGACAAAAATTTGAAATTCGAAAAATGAAAAATAAAAAAGTGCAAAAAATTATGTATGGTAAATAAATAATATACTCGACTTTTATGTCCGTCGATTTTTTCCGTTCAAATTCTCAGTATATACTAATTCGGCCATTCTGAATCGATTGGCGTTTGCAGAATTTGTCTATTTCTAACCGTTCTCGAGTTGGTCATTTCCAAATCAGTTTTTAGTTATTTTTTTCCCGCAAAAAATATTTCCGATGAGTTTTTGACATTTTCGTTCAAAGATTCGGAATCAGCACGTCAAAATTCGTTGGAGGACAAAAATTTGAAATTCGAAAAATGAAAAATAAAAAAGTGCAAAAAATTATGTATGGTAAATAAATAATATACTCGACTTTTATGTCCGTCGATTTTTTCCGTTCAAATTCTCAGTATATACTAATTCGGCCATTCTGAATCGATTGGCGTTTGCAGAATTTGTCTATTTCTAACTGTTCTCGAGTTGGTAATCAGTTTTCAAATGGTTTTTTTGGCGAAAAAAATATTTCCGATGAGTTATTGACATTTTCGTTCAAAGATTCGGAATCAGCACGTCAAAATTCGTTGGAGGACAAAAATTTGAAATTCGAAAAATGAAAAATAAAAAAGTGCAAAAAATTATGTATGGTAAATAAATAATATACTCGACTTTTATGTCCGTCGATTTTTTCCGTTCAAATTCTCAGTATATACTAATTCGGCCATTCTGAATCGATTGGCGTTTGCAGAATTTGTCTATTTCTAACCGTTCTCGAGTTGGTCATTTCCAAATCAGTTTTTAGTTGTTTTTTTTCCCGCCAAAAATATTTCTGATGAGTTTTCGACATTTTCGTTCAAAGATTCGGAATCAGCACGTGAAAATACGTTCAAAGGCAAAAATTTGAATTTCGAAAAATGAAAAATTAAAAATCTCAGAAAATTGGATTTTTGACCTTTAACGCCCTTTTCCGGCTAATCTTATATCTGAGCACATAAAAATCATACATTTTCGGAATGAGCATAAAATTTTACGTATACAGTGAAAATTTCAAGTCGATGTGACGACTTGGTATTTTTCATTATTTTTAGGGGTGACCGACCCCCTTGCAACTTTTTTCGAGTAATTTTAAATTTTTCGATTTTCTCGAAATATACAATACATACTAATTCGGCCATTCTGAATCGATTGGCGTTTGCAGAATTTGTCTATCTCTAACCGTTCTCGAGTTGGTCAGCTCTGAATCGGTTTTCAAATGGTTTTTTTGGCGCAAAAAATATTTCCGATGAGTTTTTGACATTTTCGTTCAAAGATTCGGAATCAGCACGTCAAAATTCGTAGGAGGACAATAATTTGAAATTCGAAAAATGAAAAATAAAAAAGTACAAAAAATTATGTATGGTAAATAAATAATATACTCGACTTTTATATCCGTCGATTTTTTCCGTTCAAATTCTCAGTATATACTAATTCGGCCATTCTGAATCGATTGGCGTTTGCAGAATTTGTCTATCTCTAACCGTTCTCGAGTTGGTCAGCTCTGAATCAGTTTTCAAATGGTTTTTTTGGCGCAAAAAATATTTCCGATGAGTTTTTGACATTTTCGTTCAAAGATTCGGAATCAGCACGTCAAAATTCGTTGGAGGACAAAAATTTGAAATTCGAAAAATGAAAAATAAAAAAGTGCAAAAAATTATGTATGGTAAATAAATAATATACTCGACTTTTATGTCCGTCGATTTTTTCCGTTAAAATTCTCAGTATATACTAATTCGGCCATTCTGAATCGATTGGCGTTTGCAGAATTTGTCTATTTCTAACCGTTCTCGAGTTGGTCATTTCCAAATCAGTTTTTAGTTGTTTTTTTTCCCGCCAAAAATATTTCTGATGAGTTTTCGACATTTTCGTTCAAAGATTCGGAATCAGCACGTCAAAATTCGTTGGAGGACAAAAATTTGAAATTCGAAAAATGAAAAATAAAAAAGTGCAAAAAATTATGTATGGTAAATAAATAATATACTCGACTTTTATGTCCGTCGATTTTTTCCGTTCAAATTCGCAGTATATACTAATTCGGCCATTCTGAATCGATTGGCGTTTGCAGAATTTGTCTATTTCTAACCGTTCTCGAGTTGGTCATTTCCAAATCAGTTTTTAGTTGTTTTTTTTCCTGCCAAAAATATTTCTGATGAGTTTTCGACATTTTCGTTCAAAGATTCGGAATCAGCACGTGAAAATACGTTCAATGACCAAAATTTGAATTTCGAAAAATGAAAATAAAAATCTCAGAAAATTGGATTTTTGACCTTTAACGCCCTTTTCCGGCTAATCTTATATCTGAGCACATAAAAATCATACATTTTCGGAATGAGCATAAAATTTTACGTATACAGTGAAAATTTCAAGTCGATGTGACGACTTGGTATTTTTCATTATTTTTAGGGGTGACCGACCCCCTTGCAACTTTTTTCGAGTAATTTTAAATTTTTCGATTTTCTCGAAATATACAATACATACTAATTCGGCCATTCTGAATCGATTGGCGTTTGCAGAATTTGTCTATCTCTAACCGTTCTCGAGTTGGTCAGCTCTGAATCGGTTTTCAAATGGTTTTTTTGGCGCAAAAAATATTTCCGATGAGTTTTTGACATTTTCGTTCAAAGATTCGGAATCAGCACGTCAAAATTCGTTGGAGGACAAAAATTTGAAATTCGAAAAATGAAAAATAAAAAAGTGCAAAAAATTATGTATGGTAAATAAATAATATACTCGACTTTTATGTCCGTCGATTTTTTCCGTTCAAATTCTCAGTATATACTAATTCGGCCATTCTGAATCGATTGGCGTTTGCAGAATTTGTCTATTTCTAACCGTTCTCGAGTTGGTCGTTTCCAAATCAGTTTTTAGTTGTTTTTTTTCCCGCCAAAAATATTTCTGATGAGTTTTCGACATTTTCGTTCAAAGATTCGGAATCAGCACGTGAAAATACGTTCAATGACCAAAATTTGAATTTCGAAAAATGAAAAATTAAAAATCTCAGAAAATTGGATTTTTGACCTTTAACGCCCTTTTCCGGCTAATCTTATATCTGAGCACATAAAAATCATACATTTTCGGAATGAGCATAAAATTTTACGTATACAGTGAAAATATCAAGTCGATGTGACGACTTGGTATTTTTCATTATTTTTAGGGGTGACCCCCTTGCAACTTTTTTCGAGTAATTTTAAATTTTTCGGTTTTCTCGAAATATACAATACACACTAATTCGGCCATTCTGAATCGATTGGCGTTTGCAGAATTTGTCTATCTCTAACCGTTCTCGAGTTGGTCAGCTCTGAATCAGTTTTCAAATGGTTTTTTTGGCGCAAAAAATATTTCCGATGAGTTTTTGACATTTTCGTTCAAAGATTCGGAATCAGCACGTCAAAATTCGTTGGAGGACAAAAATTTGAAATTCGAAAAATGAAAAATAAAAAAGTGCAAAAAATTATGTATGGTAAATAAATAATATACTCGACTTTTATGTCCGTCGATTTTTTCCGTTCAAATTCTCAGTATATACTAATTCGGCCATTCTGAATCGATTGGCGTTTGCAGAATTTGTCTATTTCTAACCGTTCTCGAGTTGGTCATTTCCAAATCAGTTTTTAGTTGTTTTTTTTCCCGCCAAAAATATTTCTGATGAGTTTTCGACATTTTCGTTCAAAGATTCGGAATCAGCACGTCAAAATTCGTTGGAGGACAAAAATTTGAAATTCGAAAAATGAAAAATAAAAAAGTGCAAAAAATTATGTATGGTAAATAAATAATATACTCGACTTTTATGTCCGTCGATTTTTTCCGTTCAAATTCTCAGTATATACTAATTCGGCCATTCTGAATCGATTGGCGTTTGCAGAATTTGTCTATTTCTAACCGTTCTCGAGTTGGTCATTTCCAAATCAGTTTTTAGTTGTTTTTTTTCCCGCCAAAAATATTTCTGATGAGTTTTCGACATTTTCGTTCAAAGATTCGGAATCAGCACGTCAAAATTCGTTGGAGGACAAAAATTTGAAATTCGAAAAATGAAAAATAAAAAAGTGCAAAAAATTATGTATGGTAAATAAATAATATACTCGACTTTTATGTCCGTCGATTTTTTCCGTTCAAATTCTCAGTATATACTAATTCGGCCATTCTGAATCGATTGGCGTTTGCAGAATTTGTCTATTTCTAACCGTTCTCGAGTTGGTCGTTTCCAAATCAGTTTTTAGTTGTTTTTTTTCCCGCCAAAAATATTTCTGATGAGTTTTCGACATTTTCGTTCAAAGATTCGGAATCAGCACGTGAAAATACGTTCAATGACCAAAATTTGAATTTCGAAAAATGAAAAATTAAAAATCTCAGAAAATTGGATTTTTGACCTTTAACGCCCTTTTCCGGCTAATCTTATATCTGAGCACATAAAAATCATACATTTTCGGAATGAGCATAAAATTTTACGTATACAGTGAAAATTTCAAGTCGATGTGACGACTTGGTATTTTTCATTATTTTTAGGGGTGACCGACCCCCTTGCAACTTTTTTCGAGTAATTTTAAATTTTTCGATTTTCTCGAAATATACAATACATACTAATTCGGCCATTCTGAATCGATTGGCGTTTGCAGAATTTGTCTATCTCTAACCGTTCTCGAGTTGGTCAGCTCTGAATCGGTTTTCAAATGGTTTTTTTGGCGCAAAAAATATTTCCGATGAGTTTTTGACATTTTCGTTCAAAGATTCGGAATCAGCACGTCAAAATTCGTAGGAGGACAATAATTTGAAATTCGAAAAATGAAAAATAAAAAAGTACAAAAAATTATGTATGGTAAATAAATAATATACTCGACTTTTATATCCGTCGATTTTTTCCGTTCAAATTCTCAGTATATACTAATTCGGCCATTCTGAATCGATTGGCGTTTGCAGAATTTGTCTATCTCTAACCGTTCTCGAGTTGGTCAGCTCTGAATCAGTTTTCAAATGGTTTTTTTGGCGCAAAAAATATTTCCGATGAGTTTTTGACATTTTCGTTCAAAGATTCGGAATCAGCACGTCAAAATTCGTTGGAGGACAAAAATTTGAAATTCGAAAAATGAAAAATAAAAAAGTGCAAAAAATTATGTATGGTAAATAAATAATATACTCGACTTTTATGTCCGTCGATTTTTTCCGTTCAAATTCTCAGTATATACTAATTCGGCCATTCTGAATCGATTGGCGTTTGCAGAATTTGTCTATTTCTAACCGTTCTCGAGTTGGTCATTTCCAAATCAGTTTTTAGTTGTTTTTTTTCCCGCCAAAAATATTTCTGATGAGTTTTCGACATTTTCGTTCAAAGATTCGGAATCAGCACGTCAAAATTCGTTGGAGGACAAAAATTTGAAATTCGAAAAATGAAAAATAAAAAAGTGCAAAAAATTATGTATGGTAAATAAATAATATACTCGACTTTTATGTCCGTCGATTTTTTCCGTTCAAATTCGCAGTATATACTAATTCGGCCATTCTGAATCGATTGGCGTTTGCAGAATTTGTCTATTTCTAACTGTTCTCGAGTTGGTAATCAGTTTTCAAATGGTTTTTTTGGCGAAAAAAATATTTCCGATGAGTTATTGACATTTTCGTTCAAAGATTCGGAATCAGCACGTCAAAATTCGTTGGAGGACAAAAATTTGAAATTCGAAAAATGAAAAATAAAAAAGTGCAAAAAATTATGTATGGTAAATAAATAATATACTCGACTTTTATGTCCGTCGATTTTTTCCGTTCAAATTCTCAGTATATACTAATTCGGCCATTCTGAATCGATTGGCGTTTGCAGAATTTGTCTATTTCTAACCGTTCTCGAGTTGGTCATTTCCAAATCAGTTTTTAGTTGTTTTTTTTCCCGCCAAAAATATTTCTGATGAGTTTTCGACATTTTCGTTCAAAGATTCGGAATCAGCACGTGAAAATACGTTCAAAGGCAAAAATTTGAATTTCGAAAAATGAAAAATTAAAAATCTCAGAAAATTGGATTTTTGACCTTTAACGCCCTTTTCCGGCTAATCTTATATCTGAGCACATAAAAATCATACATTTTCGGAATGAGCATAAAATTTTACGTATACAGTGAAAATTTCAAGTCGATGTGACGACTTGGTATTTTTCATTATTTTTAGGGGTGACCGACCCCCTTGCAACTTTTTTCGAGTAATTTTAAATTTTTCGATTTTCTCGAAATATACAATACATACTAATTCGGCCATTCTGAATCGATTGGCGTTTGCAGAATTTGTCTATCTCTAACCGTTCTCGAGTTGGTCAGCTCTGAATCGGTTTTCAAATGGTTTTTTTGGCGCAAAAAATATTTCCGATGAGTTTTTGACATTTTCGTTCAAAGATTCGGAATCAGCACGTCAAAATTCGTAGGAGGACAATAATTTGAAATTCGAAAAATGAAAAATAAAAAAGTACAAAAAATTATGTATGGTAAATAAATAATATACTCGACTTTTATATCCGTCGATTTTTTCCGTTCAAATTCTCAGTATATACTAATTCGGCCATTCTGAATCGATTGGCGTTTGCAGAATTTGTCTATCTCTAACCGTTCTCGAGTTGGTCAGCTCTGAATCAGTTTTCAAATGGTTTTTTTGGCGCAAAAAATATTTCCGATGAGTTTTTGACATTTTCGTTCAAAGATTCGGAATCAGCACGTCAAAATTCGTTGGAGGACAAAAATTTGAAATTCGAAAAATGAAAAATAAAAAAGTGCAAAAAATTATGTATGGTAAATAAATAATATACTCGACTTTTATGTCCGTCGATTTTTTCCGTTCAAATTCTCAGTATATACTAATTCGGCCATTCTGAATCGATTGGCGTTTGCAGAATTTGTCTATTTCTAACCGTTCTCGAGTTGGTCATTTCCAAATCAGTTTTTAGTTATTTTTTTCCCGCAAAAAATATTTCCGATGAGTTTTTGACATTTTCGTTCAAAGATTCGGAATCAGCACGTCAAAATTCGTTGGAGGACAAAAATTTGAAATTCGAAAAATGAAAAATAAAAAAGTGCAAAAAATTATGTATGGTAAATAAATAATATACTCGACTTTTATGTCCGTCGATTTTTTCCGTTCAAATTCTCAGTATATACTAATTCGGCCATTCTGAATCGATTGGCGTTTGCAGAATTTGTCTATTTCTAACTGTTCTCGAGTTGGTAATCAGTTTTCAAATGGTTTTTTTGGCGAAAAAAATATTTCCGATGAGTTATTGACATTTTCGTTCAAAGATTCGGAATCAGCACGTCAAAATTCGTTGGAGGACAAAAATTTGAAATTCGAAAAATGAAAAATAAAAAAGTGCAAAAAATTATGTATGGTAAATAAATAATATACTCGACTTTTATGTCCGTCGATTTTTTCCGTTCAAATTCTCAGTATATACTAATTCGGCCATTCTGAATCGATTGGCGTTTGCAGAATTTGTCTATTTCTAACCGTTCTCGAGTTGGTCATTTCCAAATCAGTTTTTAGTTGTTTTTTTTCCCGCCAAAAATATTTCTGATGAGTTTTCGACATTTTCGTTCAAAGATTCGGAATCAGCACGTGAAAATACGTTCAAAGGCAAAAATTTGAATTTCGAAAACTGAAAAATTAAAAATCTCAGAAAATTGGATTTTTGACCTTTAACGCCCTTTTCCGGCTAATCTTATATCTGAGCACATAAAAATCATACATTTTCGGAATGAGCATAAAATTTTACGTATACAGTGAAAATTTCAAGTCGATGTGACGACTTGGTATTTTTCATTATTTTTAGGGGTGACCGACCCCCTTGCAACTTTTTTCGAGTAATTTTAAATTTTTCGATTTTCTCGAAATATACAATACATACTAATTCGGCCATTCTGAATCGATTGGCGTTTGCAGAATTTGTCTATCTCTAACCGTTCTCGAGTTGGTCAGCTCTGAATCGGTTTTCAAATGGTTTTTTTGGCGCAAAAAATATTTCCGATGAGTTTTTGACATTTTCGTTCAAAGATTCGGAATCAGCACGTCAAAATTCGTAGGAGGACAATAATTTGAAATTCGAAAAATGAAAAATAAAAAAGTACAAAAAATTATGTATGGTAAATAAATAATATACTCGACTTTTATATCCGTCGATTTTTTCCGTTCAAATTCTCAGTATATACTAATTCGGCCATTCTGAATCGATTGGCGTTTGCAGAATTTGTCTATCTCTAACCGTTCTCGAGTTGGTCAGCTCTGAATCAGTTTTCAAATGGTTTTTTTGGCGCAAAAAATATTTCCGATGAGTTTTTGACATTTTCGTTCAAAGATTCGGAATCAGCACGTCAAAATTCGTTGGAGGACAAAAATTTGAAATTCGAAAAATGAAAAATAAAAAAGTGCAAAAAATTATGTATGGTAAATAAATAATATACTCGACTTTTATGTCCGTCGATTTTTTCCGTTAAAATTCTCAGTATATACTAATTCGGCCATTCTGAATCGATTGGCGTTTGCAGAATTTGTCTATTTCTAACCGTTCTCGAGTTGGTCATTTCCAAATCAGTTTTTAGTTGTTTTTTTTCCCGCCAAAAATATTTCTGATGAGTTTTCGACATTTTCGTTCAAAGATTCGGAATCAGCACGTCAAAATTCGTTGGAGGACAAAAATTTGAAATTCGAAAAATGAAAAATAAAAAAGTGCAAAAAATTATGTATGGTAAATAAATAATATACTCGACTTTTATGTCCGTCGATTTTTTCCGTTCAAATTCGCAGTATATACTAATTCGGCCATTCTGAATCGATTGGCGTTTGCAGAATTTGTCTATTTCTAACCGTTCTCGAGTTGGTCATTTCCAAATCAGTTTTTAGTTGTTTTTTTTCCTGCCAAAAATATTTCTGATGAGTTTTCGACATTTTCGTTCAAAGATTCGGAATCAGCACGTGAAAATACGTTCAATGACCAAAATTTGAATTTCGAAAAATGAAAATAAAAATCTCAGAAAATTGGATTTTTGACCTTTAACGCCCTTTTCCGGCTAATCTTATATCTGAGCACATAAAAATCATACATTTTCGGAATGAGCATAAAATTTTACGTATACAGTGAAAATTTCAAGTCGATGTGACGACTTGGTATTTTTCATTATTTTTAGGGGTGACCGACCCCCTTGCAACTTTTTTCGAGTAATTTTAAATTTTTCGATTTTCTCGAAATATACAATACATACTAATTCGGCCATTCTGAATCGATTGGCGTTTGCAGAATTTGTCTATCTCTAACCGTTCTCGAGTTGGTCAGCTCTGAATCGGTTTTCAAATGGTTTTTTTGGCGCAAAAAATATTTCCGATGAGTTTTTGACATTTTCGTTCAAAGATTCGGAATCAGCACGTCAAAATTCGTTGGAGGACAAAAATTTGAAATTCGAAAAATGAAAAATAAAAAAGTGCAAAAAATTATGTATGGTAAATAAATAATATACTCGACTTTTATGTCCGTCGATTTTTTCCGTTCAAATTCTCAGTATATACTAATTCGGCCATTCTGAATCGATTGGCGTTTGCAGAATTTGTCTATTTCTAACCGTTCTCGAGTTGGTCGTTTCCAAATCAGTTTTTAGTTGTTTTTTTTCCCGCCAAAAATATTTCTGATGAGTTTTCGACATTTTCGTTCAAAGATTCGGAATCAGCACGTGAAAATACGTTCAATGACCAAAATTTGAATTTCGAAAAATGAAAAATTAAAAATCTCAGAAAATTGGATTTTTGACCTTTAACGCCCTTTTCCGGCTAATCTTATATCTGAGCACATAAAAATCATACATTTTCGGAATGAGCATAAAATTTTACGTATACAGTGAAAATATCAAGTCGATGTGACGACTTGGTATTTTTCATTATTTTTAGGGGTGACCCCCTTGCAACTTTTTTCGAGTAATTTTAAATTTTTCGGTTTTCTCGAAATATACAATACACACTAATTCGGCCATTCTGAATCGATTGGCGTTTGCAGAATTTGTCTATCTCTAACCGTTCTCGAGTTGGTCAGCTCTGAATCAGTTTTCAAATGGTTTTTTTGGCGCAAAAAATATTTCCGATGAGTTTTTGACATTTTCGTTCAAAGATTCGGAATCAGCACGTCAAAATTCGTTGGAGGACAAAAATTTGAAATTCGAAAAATGAAAAATAAAAAAGTGCAAAAAATTATGTATGGTAAATAAATAATATACTCGACTTTTATGTCCGTCGATTTTTTCCGTTCAAATTCTCAGTATATACTAATTCGGCCATTCTGAATCGATTGGCGTTTGCAGAATTTGTCTATTTCTAACCGTTCTCGAGTTGGTCATTTCCAAATCAGTTTTTAGTTGTTTTTTTTCCCGCCAAAAATATTTCTGATGAGTTTTCGACATTTTCGTTCAAAGATTCGGAATCAGCACGTCAAAATTCGTTGGAGGACAAAAATTTGAAATTCGAAAAATGAAAAATAAAAAAGTGCAAAAAATTATGTATGGTAAATAAATAATATACTCGACTTTTATGTCCGTCGATTTTTTCCGTTCAAATTCTCAGTATATACTAATTCGGCCATTCTGAATCGATTGGCGTTTGCAGAATTTGTCTATTTCTAACCGTTCTCGAGTTGGTCATTTCCAAATCAGTTTTTAGTTGTTTTTTTTCCCGCCAAAAATATTTCTGATGAGTTTTCGACATTTTCGTTCAAAGATTCGGAATCAGCACGTCAAAATTCGTTGGAGGACAAAAATTTGAAATTCGAAAAATGAAAAATAAAAAAGTGCAAAAAATTATGTATGGTAAATAAATAATATACTCGACTTTTATGTCCGTCGATTTTTTCCGTTCAAATTCTCAGTATATACTAATTCGGCCATTCTGAATCGATTGGCGTTTGCAGAATTTGTCTATTTCTAACCGTTCTCGAGTTGGTCGTTTCCAAATCAGTTTTTAGTTGTTTTTTTTCCCGCCAAAAATATTTCTGATGAGTTTTCGACATTTTCGTTCAAAGATTCGGAATCAGCACGTGAAAATACGTTCAATGACCAAAATTTGAATTTCGAAAAATGAAAAATTAAAAATCTCAGAAAATTGGATTTTTGACCTTTAACGCCCTTTTCCGGCTAATCTTATATCTGAGCACATAAAAATCATACATTTTCGGAATGAGCATAAAATTTTACGTATACAGTGAAAATTTCAAGTCGATGTGACGACTTGGTATTTTTCATTATTTTTAGGGGTGACCGACCCCCTTGCAACTTTTTTCGAGTAATTTTAAATTTTTCGATTTTCTCGAAATATACAATACATACTAATTCGGCCATTCTGAATCGATTGGCGTTTGCAGAATTTGTCTATCTCTAACCGTTCTCGAGTTGGTCAGCTCTGAATCGGTTTTCAAATGGTTTTTTTGGCGCAAAAAATATTTCCGATGAGTTTTTGACATTTTCGTTCAAAGATTCGGAATCAGCACGTCAAAATTCGTAGGAGGACAATAATTTGAAATTCGAAAAATGAAAAATAAAAAAGTACAAAAAATTATGTATGGTAAATAAATAATATACTCGACTTTTATATCCGTCGATTTTTTCCGTTCAAATTCTCAGTATATACTAATTCGGCCATTCTGAATCGATTGGCGTTTGCAGAATTTGTCTATCTCTAACCGTTCTCGAGTTGGTCAGCTCTGAATCAGTTTTCAAATGGTTTTTTTGGCGCAAAAAATATTTCCGATGAGTTTTTGACATTTTCGTTCAAAGATTCGGAATCAGCACGTCAAAATTCGTTGGAGGACAAAAATTTGAAATTCGAAAAATGAAAAATAAAAAAGTGCAAAAAATTATGTATGGTAAATAAATAATATACTCGACTTTTATGTCCGTCGATTTTTTCCGTTCAAATTCTCAGTATATACTAATTCGGCCATTCTGAATCGATTGGCGTTTGCAGAATTTGTCTATTTCTAACCGTTCTCGAGTTGGTCATTTCCAAATCAGTTTTTAGTTGTTTTTTTTCCCGCCAAAAATATTTCTGATGAGTTTTCGACATTTTCGTTCAAAGATTCGGAATCAGCACGTCAAAATTCGTTGGAGGACAAAAATTTGAAATTCGAAAAATGAAAAATAAAAAAGTGCAAAAAATTATGTATGGTAAATAAATAATATACTCGACTTTTATGTCCGTCGATTTTTTCCGTTCAAATTCGCAGTATATACTAATTCGGCCATTCTGAATCGATTGGCGTTTGCAGAATTTGTCTATTTCTAACCGTTCTCGAGTTGGTCATTTCCAAATCAGTTTTTAGTTGTTTTTTTTCCTGCCAAAAATATTTCTGATGAGTTTTCGACATTTTCGTTCAAAGATTCGGAATCAGCACGTGAAAATACGTTCAATGACCAAAATTTGAATTTCGAAAAATGAAAATAAAAATCTCAGAAAATTGGATTTTTGACCTTTAACGCCCTTTTCCGGCTAATCTTATATCTGAGCACATAAAAATCATACATTTTCGGAATGAGCATAAAATTATACGTATACAGTGAAAATTTCAAGTCGATGTGACGACTTGGTATTTTTCATTATTTTTAGGGGTGACCCCCTTGCAACTTTTTTCGAGTAATTTTAAATTTTTCGATTTTCTCGAAATATACAATAAATACTAATTCGGCCATTCTGAATCGATTGGCGTTTGCAGAATTTGTCTATCTCTAACCGTTCTCGAGTTGGTCAGCTCTGAATCAGTTTTCAAATGGTTTTTTTGGCGCAAAAAATATTTCCGATGAGTTTTTGACATTTTCGTTCAAAGATTCGGAATCAGCACGTCAAAATTCGTTGGAGGACAAAAATTTGAAATTCGAAAAATGAAAAATAAAAAAGTGCAAAAAATTAAGTATGTATGGTAAATAAATAATACTCGACTTTTATGTCCGTCGATTTTTTCCGTTCAAATTCTCAGTATATACCAATTCGGCCATTCTGAATCGATTGGCGTTTGCAGAATTTGTCTATTTCTAACCGTTCTCGAGTTGGTCATTTCCAAATCAGTTTTTAGTTGTTTTTTTTCCCGCCAAAAATATTTCTGATGAGTTTTCGACATTTTCGTTCAAAGATTCGGAATCAGCACGTCAAAATTCGTTGGAGGACAAAAATTTGAAATTCGAAAAATGAAAAATAAAAAAGTACAAAAAATTATGTATGGTAAATAAATAATATACTCGACTTTTATGTCCGTCGATTTTTTCCGTTCAAATTCTCAGTATATACTAATTCGGCCATTCTGAATCGATTGGCGTTTGCAGAATTTGTCTATTTCCAACCGTTCTGGAGTTGGTCATTTCCAAATCAGTTTTTAGTTGTTTTTTTTCCCGCCAAAAAAATTTCTGATGAGTTTTCGACATTTTCGTTCAAAGATTCGGAATCAGCACGTCAAAATTCGTTGGAGGACAAAAATTTGAAATTCGAAAAATGAAAAATAAAAAAGTGCAAAAAATTATGTATGGTAAATAAATAATATACTCGACTTTTATGTCCGTCGATTTTTTCCGTTCAAATTCTCAGTATATACTAATTCGGCCATTCTGAATCGATTGGCGTTTGCAGAATTTGTCTATTTCTAACCGTTCTCGAGTTGGTCGTTTCCAAATCAGTTTTTAGTTGTTTTTTTTCCCGCCAAAAATATTTCTGATGAGTTTTCGACATTTTCGTTCAAAGATTCGGAATCAGCACGTGAAAATACGTTCAATGACCAAAATTTGAATTTCGAAAAATGAAAAATTAAAAATCTCAGAAAATTGGATTTTTGACCTTTAACGCCCTTTTCCGGCTAATCTTATATCTGAGCACATAAAAATCATACATTTTCGGAATGAGCATAAAATTTTACGTATACAGTGAAAATTTCAAGTCGATGTGACGACTTGGTATTTTTCATTATTTTTAGGGGTGACCCCCTTGCAACTTTTTTCGAGTAATTTTAAATTTTTCGGTTTTCTCGAAATATACAATACACACTAATTCGGCCATTCTGAATCGATTGGCGTTTGCAGAATTTGTCTATCTCTAACCGTTCTCGAGTTGGTCAGCTCTGAATCAGTTTTCAAATGGTTTTTTTGGCGCAAAAAATATTTCCGATGAGTTTTTGACATTTTCGTTCAAAGATTCGGAATCAGCACGTCAAAATTCGTTGGAGGACAAAAATTTGAAATTCGAAAAATGAAAAATAAAAAAGTGCAAAAAATTATGTATGGTAAATAAATAATATACTCGACTTTTATGTCCGTCTATTTTTTCCGTTCAAATTCTCAGTATATACTAATTCGGCCATTCTGAATCGATTGGCGTTTGCAGAATTTGTCTATTTCTAACCGTTCTCGAGTTGGTCATTTCCAAATCAGTTTTTAGTTGTTTTTTTTCCCGCCAAAAATATTTCTGATGAGTTTTCGACATTTTCGTTCAAAGATTCGGAATCAGCACGTCAAAATTCGTTGGAGGACAAAAATTTGAAATTCAAAAAATGAAAAATAAAAAAGTGCAAAAAATTATGTATGGTAAATAAATAATATACTCGACTTTTATGTCCGTCGATTTTTTCCGTTCAAATTCTCAGTATATACTAATTCGGCCATTCTGAATCGATTGGCGTTTGCAGAATTTGTCTATTTCTAACCGTTCTCGAGTTGGTCATTTCCAAATCAGTTTTTAGTTGTTTTTTTTCCCGCCAAAAATATTTCTGATGAGTTTTCGACTTTTTCGTTCAAAGATTCGGAATCAGCACGTCAAAATTCGTTGGAGGACAAAAATTTGAAATTCGAAAAATGAAAAATAAAAAAGTGCAAAAAATTATGTATGGTAAATAAATAATATACTCGACTTTTATGTCCGTCGATTTTTTCCGTTCAAATTCTCAGTATATACTAATTCGGCCATTCTGAATCGATTGGCGTTTGCAGAATTTGTCTTTCTAACCGTTCTCGAGTTGGTCGTTTCCAAATCAGTTTTTAGTTGTTTTTTTTCCAGCCAAAAATATTTCTGATGAGTTTTCGACATTTTCGTTCAAAGATTCGGAATCAGCACGTGAAAATACGTTCAATGACCAAAATTTGAATTTCGAAAAATGAAAAATTAAAAATCTCAGAAAATTGGATTTTTGACCTTTAACGCCCTTTTCCGGCTAATCTTATATCTGAGCACATAAAAATCATACATTTTCGGAATGAGCATAAAATTTTACGTATACAGTGAAAATTTCAAGTCGATGTGACGACTTGGTATTTTTCATTATTTTTAGGGGTGACCCCCTTGCAACTTTTTTCGAGTAATTTTAAATTTTTCAATTTTCTCGAAATATACAATAAATACTAATTCGGCCATTCTGAATCGATTGGCGTTTGCAGAATTTGTCTATCTCTAACCGTTCTCGAGTTGGTCAGCTCTGAATCAGTTTTCAAATGGTTTTTTTGGCGCAAAAAATATTTCCGATGAGTTTTTGACATTTTCGTTCAAAGATTCGGAATCAGCACGTCAAAATTCGTTGGAGGACAAAAATTTGAAATTCGAAAAATGAAAAATAAAAAAGTGCAAAAAATTAAGTATGTATGGTAAATAAATAATACTCGACTTTTATGTCCGTCGATTTTTTCCGTTCAAATTCTCAGTATATACCAATTCGGCCATTCTGAATCGATTGACGTTTGCAGAATTTGTCTATTTCTAACCGTTCTCGAGTTGGTCATTTCCAAATCAGTTTTTAGTTGTTTTTTTTTCCCGCCAAAAATATTTCTGATGAGTTTTCGACATTTTCGTTCAAAGATTCGGAATCAGCACGTCAAAATTCGTTGGAGGACAAAAATTTGAAATTCGAAAAATGAAAAATAAAAAAGTGCAAAAAATTATGTATGGTAAATAAATAATATACTCGACTTTTCTATCCGTCGATTTTTTCCGTTCAAATTCTCAGTATATACTAATTCGGCCATTCTGAATCGATTGGCGTTTGCAGAATTTGTCTATCTCTAACCGTTCTCGAGTTGGTCAGCTCTGAATCAGTTTTCAAATGGTTTTTTTGGCGCAAAAAATATTTCCGATGAGTTTTTGACATTTTCGTTCAAAGATTCGGAATCAGCACGTCAAAATTCGTTGGAGGACAAAAATTTGAAATTCGAAAAATGAAAAATAAAAAAGTGCAAAAAATTATGTATGGTAAATAAATAATATACTCGACTTTTATGTCCGTCGATTTTTTCCGTTCAAATTCTCAGTATATACTAATTCGGCCATTCTGAATCGATTGGCGTTTGCAGAATTTGTCTATTTCTAACCGTTCTGGAGTTGGTCATTTCCAAATCAGTTTTTAGTTGTTTTTTTTCCCGCCAAAAATATTTCTGATGAGTTTTCGACATTTTCGTTCAAAGATTCGGAATCAGCACGTCAAAATTCGTTGGAGGACAAAAATTTGAAATTCGAAAAATGAAAAATAAAAAAGTGCAAAAAATTATGTATGGTAAATAAATAATATACTCGACTTTTATGTCCGTCGATTTTTTCCGTTCAAATTCTCAGTATATACTAATTCGGCCATTCTGAATCGATTGGCGTTTGCAGAATTTGTCTATTTCTAACCGTTCTCGAGTTGGTCGTTTCCAAATCAGTTTTTAGTTGTTTTTTTTCCCGCCAAAAATATTTCTGATGAGTTTTCGACATTTTCGTTCAAAGATTCGGAATCAGCACGTGAAAATACGTTCAATGACCAAAATTTGAATTTCGAAAAATGAAAAATTAAAAATCTCAGAAAATTGGATTTTTGACCTTTAACGCCCTTTTCCGGCTAATCTTATATCTGAGCACATAAAAATCATACATTTTCGGAATGAGCATAAAATTTTACGTATACAGTGAAAATTTCAAGTCGATGTGACGACTTGGTATTTTTCATTATTTTTAGGGGTGACCCCCTTGCAACTTTTTTCGAGTAATTTTAAATTTTTCGGTTTTCTCGAAATATACAATACACACTAATTCGGCCATTCTGAATCGATTGGCGTTTGCAGAATTTGTCTATCTCTAACCGTTCTCGAGTTGGTCAGCTCTGAATCAGTTTTCAAATGGTTTTTTTGGCGCAAAAAATATTTCCGATGAGTTTTTGACATTTTCGTTCAAAGATTCGGAATCAGCACGTCAAAATTCGTTGGAGGACAAAAATTTGAAATTCGAAAAATGAAAAATAAAAAAGTGCAAAAAATTATGTATGGTAAATAAATAATATACTCGACTTTTATGTCCGTCGATTTTTTCCGTTCAAATTCTCAGTATATACTAATTCGGCCATTCTGAATCGATTGGCGTTTGCAGAATTTGTCTATTTCTAACCGTTCTCGAGTTGGTCATTTCCAAATCAGTTTTTAGTTGTTTTTTTTCCCGCCAAAAATATTTCTGATGAGTTTTCGACATTTTCGTTCAAAGATTCGGAATCAGCACGTCAAAATTCGTTGGAGGACAAAAATTTGAAATTCGAAAAATGAAAAATAAAAAAGTGCAAAAAATTATGTATGGTAAATAAATAATATACTCGACTTTTATGTCCGTCGATTTTTTCCGTTCAAATTCTCAGTATATACTAATTCGGCCATTCTGAATCGATTGGCGTTTGCAGAATTTGTCTATTTCTAACCGTTCTCGAGTTGGTCATTTCCAAATCAGTTTTTAGTTGTTTTTTTTCCCGCCAAAAATATTTCTGATGAGTTTTCGACATTTTCGTTCAAAGATTCGGAATCAGCACGTGAAAATACGTTCAATGACCAAAATTTGAATTTCGAAAAATGAAAAATTAAAAATCTCAGAAAATTGGATTTTTGACCTTTAACGCCCTTTTCCGGCTAATCTTATATCTGAGCACATAAAAATCATACATTTTCGGAATGAGCATAAAATTTTACGTATACAGTGAAAATTTCAAGTCGATGTGACGACTTGGTATTTTTCATTATTTTTAGGGGTGACCCCCTTGCAACTTTTTTCGAGTAATTTTAAATTTTTCGGTTTTCTCGAAATATACAATACACACTAATTCGGCCATTCTGAATCGATTGGCGTTTGCAGAATTTGTCTATCTCTAACCGTTCTCGAGTTGGTCAGCTCTGAATCAGTTTTCAAATGGTTTTTTTGGCGCAAAAAATATTTCCGATGAGTTTTTGACATTTTCGTTCAAAGATTCGGAATCAGCACGTCAAAATTCGTTGGAGGACAAAAATTTGAAATTCGAAAAATGAAAAATAAAAAAGTGCAAAAAATTATGTATGGTAAATAAATAATATACTCGACTTTTATGTCCGTCGATTTTTTCCGTTCAAATTCTCAGTATATACTAATTCGGCCATTCTGAATCGATTGGCGTTTGCAGAATTTGTCTATTTCTAACCGTTCTCGAGTTGGTCATTTCCAAATCAGTTTTTAGTTGTTTTTTTTCCCGCCAAAAATATTTCTGATGAGTTTTCGACATTTTCGTTCAAAGATTCGGAATCAGCACGTCAAAATTCGTTGGAGGACAAAAATTTGAAATTCGAAAAATGAAAAATAAAAAAGTGCAAAAAATTATGTATGGTAAATAAATAATATACTCGACTTTTATGTCCGTCGATTTTTTCCGTTCAAATTCTCAGTATATACTAATTCGGCCATTCTGAATCGATTGGCGTTTGCAGAATTTGTCTATTTCTAACCGTTCTCGAGTTGGTCATTTCCAAATCAGTTTTTAGTTGTTTTTTTTCCCGCCAAAAATATTTCTGATGAGTTTTCGACATTTTCGTTCAATGATTCGGAATCAGCACGTCAAAATTCGTTGGAGGACAAAAATTTGAAATTCGAAAAATGAAAAATAAAAAAGTGCAAAAAATTATGTATGGTAAATAAATAATATACTCGACTTTTATGTCCGTCGATTTTTTCCGTTCAAATTCTCAGTATATACTAATTCGGCCATTCTGAATCGATTGGCGTTTGCAGAATTTGTCTATTTCTAACCGTTCTCGAGTTGGTCGTTTCCAAATCAGTTTTTAGTTGTTTTTTTTCCCGCCAAAAATATTTCTGATGAGTTTTCGACATTTTCGTTCAAAGATTCGGAATCAGCACGTGAAAATACGTTCAATGACCAAAATTTGAATTTCGAAAAATGAAAAATTAAAAATCTCAGAAAATTGGATTTTTGACCTTTAACGCCCTTTTCCGGCTAATCTTATATCTGAGCACATAAAAATCATACATTTTCGGAATGAGCATAAAATTTTACGTATACAGTGAAAATTTCAAGTCGATGTGACGACTTGGTATTTTTCATTATTTTTAGGGGTGACCCCCTTGCAACTTTTTTCGAGTAATTTTAAATTTTTCGGTTTTCTCGAAATATACAATACACACTAATTCGGCCATTCTGAATCGATTGGCGTTTGCAGAATTTGTCTATCTCTAACCGTTCTCGAGTTGGTCAGCTCTGAATCGGTTTTCAAATGGTTTTTTTTGGCGCAAAAAATATTTCCGATGAGTTTTTGACATTTTCGTTCAAAGATTCGGAATCAGCACGTCAAAATTCGTTGGAGGACAAAAATTTGAAATTCGAAAAATGAAAAATAAAAAAGTGCAAAAAATTATGTATGGTAAATAAATAATATACTCGACTTTTATGTCCGTCGATTTTTTCCGTTCAAATTCTCAGTATATACTAATTCGGCCATTCTGAATCGATTGGCGTTTGCAGAATTTGTCTATTTCTAACCGTTCTCGAGTTGGTCATTTCCAAATCAGTTTTTAGTTGTTTTTTTTCCCGCCAAAAATATTTCTGATGAGTTTTCGACATTTTCGTTCAAAGATTCGGAATCAGCACGTCAAAATTCGTTGGAGGACAAAAATTTGAAATTCGAAAAATGAAAAATAAAAAAGTGCAAAAAATTATGTATGGTAAATAAATAATATACTCGACTTTTATGTCCGTCGATTTTTTCCGTTCAAATTCTCAGTATATACTAATTCGGCCATTCTGAATCGATTGGCGTTTGCAGAATTTGTCTATTTCTAACCGTTCTCGAGTTGGTCATTTCCAAATCAGTTTTTAGTTGTTTTTTTTCCCGCCAAAAATATTTCTGATGAGTTTTCGACATTTTCGTTCAAAGATTCGGAATCAGCACGTGAAAATACGTTCAAAGGCAAAAATTTGAATTTCGAAAAATGAAAAATTAAAAATCTCAGAAAATTGGATTTTTGACCTTTAACGCCCTTTTCCGGCTAATCTTATATCTGAGCACATAAAAATCATACATTTTCGGAATGAGCATAAAATTTTACGTATACAGTGAAAATTTCAAGTCGATGTGACGACTTGGTATTTTTCATTATTTTTAGGGGTGACCGACCCCCTTGCAACTTTTTTCGAGTAATTTTAAATTTTTCGATTTTCTCGAAATATACAATACATACTAATTCGGCCATTCTGAATCGATTGGCGTTTGCAGAATTTGTCTATCTCTAACCGTTCTCGAGTTGGTCAGCTCTGAATCGGTTTTCAAATGGTTTTTTTTGGCGCAAAAAATATTTCCGATGAGTTTTTGACATTTTCGTTCAAAGATTCGGAATCAGCACGTCAAAATTCGTTGGAGGACAAAAATTTGAAATTCGAAAAATGAAAAATAAAAAAGTGCAAAAAATTATGTATGGTAAATAAATAATATACTCGACTTTTATGTCCGTCGATTTTTTCCGTTCAAATTCTCAGTATATACTAATTCGGCCATTCTGAATCGATTGGCGTTTGCAGAATTTGTCTATTTCTAACCGTTCTCGAGTTGGTCGTTTCCAAATCAGTTTTTAGTTGTTTTTTTTCCCGCCAAAAATATTTCTGATGAGTTTTCGACATTTTCGTTCAAAGATTCGGAATCAGCACGTGAAAATACGTTCAATGACCAAAATTTGAATTTCGAAAAATGAAAAATTAAAAATCTCAGAAAATTGGATTTTTGACCTTTAACGCCCTTTTCCGGCTAATCTTATATCTGAGCACATAAAAATCATACATTTTCGGAATGAGCATAAAATTTTACGTATACAGTGAAAATTTCAAGTCGATGTGACGACTTGGTATTTTTCATTATTTTTAGGGGTGACCCCCTTGCAACTTTTTTCGAGTAATTTTAAATTTTTCGGTTTTCTCGAAATATACAATACACACTAATTCGGCCATTCTGAATCGATTGGCGTTTGCAGAATTTGTCTATCTCTAACCGTTCTCGAGTTGGTCAGCTCTGAATCAGTTTTCAAATGGTTTTTTTGGCGCAAAAAATATTTCCGATGAGTTTTTGACATTTTCGTTCAAAGATTCGGAATCAGCACGTCAAAATTCGTTGGAGGACAAAAATTTGAAATTCGAAAAATGAAAAATAAAAAAGTGCAAAAAATTATGTATGGTAAATAAATAATATACTCGACTTTTATGTCCGTCGATTTTTTCCGTTCAAATTCTCAGTATATACTAATTCGGCCATTCTGAATCGATTGGCGTTTGCAGAATTTGTCTATTTCTAACCGTTCTCGAGTTGGTCATTTCCAAATCAGTTTTTAGTTGTTTTTTTTCCCGCCAAAAATATTTCTGATGAGTTTTCGACATTTTCGTTCAAAGATTCGGAATCAGCACGTCAAAATTCGTTGGAGGACAAAAATTTGAAATTCGAAAAATGAAAAATAAAAAAGTGCAAAAAATTATGTATGGTAAATAAATAATATACTCGACTTTTATGTCCGTCGATTTTTTCCGTTCAAATTCTCAGTATATACTAATTCGGCCATTCTGAATCGATTGGCGTTTGCAGAATTTGTCTATTTCTAACCGTTCTCGAGTTGGTCATTTCCAAATCAGTTTTTAGTTGTTTTTTTTCCCGCCAAAAATATTTCTGATGAGTTTTCGACATTTTCGTTCAAAGATTCGGAATCAGCACGTCAAAATTCGTTGGAGGACAAAAATTTGAAATTCGAAAAATGAAAAATAAAAAAGTGCAAAAAATTATGTATGGTAAATAAATAATATACTCGACTTTTATGTCCGTCGATTTTTTCCGTTCAAATTCTCAGTATATACTAATTCGGCCATTCTGAATCGATTGGCGTTTGCAGAATTTGTCTATTTCTAACCGTTCTCGAGTTGGTCGTTTCCAAATCAGTTTTTAGTTGTTTTTTTTCCCGCCAAAAATATTTCTGATGAGTTTTCGACATTTTCGTTCAAAGATTCGGAATCAGCACGTGAAAATACGTTCAATGACCAAAATTTGAATTTCGAAAAATGAAAAATTAAAAATCTCAGAAAATTGGATTTTTGACCTTTAACGCCCTTTTCCGGCTAATCTTATATCTGAGCACATAAAAATCATACATTTTCGGAATGAGCATAAAATTTTACGTATACAGTGAAAATTTCAAGTCGATGTGACGACTTGGTATTTTTCATTATTTTTAGGGGTGACCCCCTTGCAACTTTTTTCGAGTAATTTTAAATTTTTCGGTTTTCTCGAAATATACAATACACACTAATTCGGCCATTCTGAATCGATTGGCGTTTGCAGAATTTGTCTATCTCTAACCGTTCTCGAGTTGGTCAGCTCTGAATCAGTTTTCAAATGGTTTTTTTGGCGCAAAAAATATTTCCGATGAGTTTTTGACATTTTCGTTCAAAGATTCGGAATCAGCACGTCAAAATTCGTTGGAGGACAAAAATTTGAAATTCGAAAAATGAAAAATAAAAAAGTGCAAAAAATTATGTATGGTAAATAAATAATATACTCGACTTTTATGTCCGTCGATTTTTTCCGTTCAAATTCTCAGTATATACTAATTCGGCCATTCTGAATCGATTGGCGTTTGCAGAATTTGTCTATTTCTAACCGTTCTCGAGTTGGTCATTTCCAAATCAGTTTTTAGTTGTTTTTTTTCCCGCCAAAAATATTTCTGATGAGTTTTCGACATTTTCGTTCAAAGATTCGGAATCAGCACGTCAAAATTCGTTGGAGGACAAAAATTTGAAATTCGAAAAATGAAAAATAAAAAAGTGCAAAAAATTATGTATGGTAAATAAATAATATACTCGACTTTTATGTCCGTCGATTTTTTCCGTTCAAATTCGCAGTATATACTAATTCGGCCATTCTGAATCGATTGGCGTTTGCAGAATTTGTCTATTTCTAACCGTTCTCGAGTTGGTCATTTCCAAATCAGTTTTTAGTTGTTTTTTTTCCCGCCAAAAATATTTCTGATGAGTTTTCGACATTTTCGTTCAAAGATTCGGAATCAGCACGTGAAAATACGTTCAATGACCAAAATTTGAATTTCGAAAAATGAAAAATTAAAAATCTCAGAAAATTGGATTTTTGACCTTTAACGCCCTTTTCCGGCTAATCTTATATCTGAGCACATAAAAATCATACATTTTCGGAATGAGCATAAAATTTTACGTATACAGTGAAAATTTCAAGTCGATGTGACGACTTGGTATTTTTCATTATTTTTAGGGGTGACCCCCTTGCAACTTTTTTCGAGTAATTTTAAATTTTTCGGTTTTCTCGAAATATACAATACACACTAATTCGGCCATTCTGAATCGATTGGCGTTTGCAGAATTTGTCTATCTCTAACCGTTCTCGAGTTGGTCAGCTCTGAATCAGTTTTCAAATGGTTTTTTTGGCGCAAAAAATATTTCCGATGAGTTTTTGACATTTTCGTTCAAAGATTCGGAATCAGCACGTCAAAATTCGTTGGAGGACAAAAATTTGAAATTCGAAAAATGAAAAATAAAAAAGTGCAAAAAATTATGTATGGTAAATAAATAATATACTCGACTTTTATGTCCGTCGATTTTTTCCGTTCAAATTCTCAGTATATACTAATTCGGCCATTCTGAATCGATTGGCGTTTGCAGAATTTGTCTATTTCTAACCGTTCTCGAGTTGGTCATTTCCAAATCAGTTTTTAGTTGTTTTTTTTCCCGCCAAAAATATTTCTGATGAGTTTTCGACATTTTCGTTCAAAGATTCGGAATCAGCACGTCAAAATTCGTTGAAGGACAAAAATTTGAAATTCGAAAAATGAAAAATAAAAAAGTGCAAAAAATTATGTATGGTAAATAAATAATATACTCGACTTTTATGTCCGTCGATTTTTTCCGTTCAAATTCTCAGTATATACTAATTCGGCCATTCTGAATCGATTGGCGTTTGCAGAATTTGTCTATTTCTAACCGTTCTCGAGTTGGTCGTTTCCAAATCAGTTTTTAGTTGTTTTTTTTCCCGCCAAAAATATATCTGATGAGTTTTCGACATTTTCGTTCAAAGATTCGGAATCAGCACGTGAAAATACGTTCAATGACCAAAATTTGAATTTCGAAAAATGAAAAATTAAAAATCTCAGAAAATTGGATTTTTGACCTTTAACGCCCTTTTCCGGCTAATCTTATATCTGAGCACATAAAAATCATACATTTTCGGAATGAGCATAAAATTTTACGTATACAGTGAAAATTTTAAGTCGATGTGACGACTTGGTATTTTTCATTATTTTTAGGGGTGACCCCCTTGCAACTTTTTTCGAGTAATTTTAAATTTATCGGTTTTCTCGAAATATACAATACACACTAATTCGGCCATTCTGAATCGATTGGCGTTTGCAGAATTTGTCTATCTCTAACCGTTCTCGAGTTGGTCAGCTCTGAATCAGTTTTCAAATGGTTTTTTTGGCGCAAAAAATATTTCCGATGAGTTTTTGACATTTTCGTTCAAAGATTCGGAATCAGCACGTCAAAATTCGTTGGAGGACAAAAATTTGAAATTCGAAAAATGAAAAATTAAAAAGTGCAAAAAATTATGTATGGTAAATAAATAATATACTCGACTTTTATGTCCGTCGATTTTTTCCGTTCAAATTCTCAGTATATACTAATTCGGCCATTCTGAATCGATTGGCGTTTGCAGAATTTGTCTATTTCTAACCGTTCTCGAGTTGGTCATTTCCAAATCAGTTTTTAGTTCTTTTTTTTCCCGCCAAAAATATTTCTGATGAGTTTTCGACATTTTCGTTCAAAGATTCGGAATCAGCACGTGAAAATACGTTCAATGACCAAAATTTGAATTTCGAAAAATGAAAAATTAAAAATCTCAGAAAATTGTATTTTTGACTTCAACGCCCTTTTCCGGCTAATCTTATATCTGAGCACATAAAAATCATACATTTTCGGAATGAGCATAAAATTTTACGTAGACAGTGAAAATTTCAAGTCGATGTTCGACTTGGTATTTTTCATTATTTTTAGGGGTGACCCCCTTGCAACTTTTTTCGAGTAATTTTAAATTTTTCCAATTTCTCGAAATATACAATACATACTAATTCGGCCATTCTGAATCGATTGGTGTTTGCAGAATTTGTCTATCTCTAACCGTTCTCGAGTTGGTCAGCTCTGAATCAGTTTTCAAATGGTTTTTTTGGCGCAAAAAATATTTCCGATGAGTTTTTGACATTTTCGTTCAAAGATTCGGAATCAGCACGTCAAAATTCGTTGGAGGACAAAAATTTGAAATTCGAAAAATGAAAAATAAAAAAGTGCAAAAAATTATGTATGGTAAATAAATAATATAATCGACTTTTATGTCCGTCGATTTTTTCCGTTCAAATTCTCAGTATATACTAATTCGGCCATTCTGAATCGATTGGCGTTTGCAGAATTTGTCTATTTCTAACCGTTCTCGAGTTGGTCATTTCCAAATCAGTTTTTAGTTGTTTTTTTCCCGCAAAAAATATTTCCGATGAGTTTTTGACATTTTCGTTCAAAGATTCGGAATTAGCACGTGAAAATACGTTCAAAGGCAAAAATTTGAATTTCGAAAAATGAAAAATAAAAAATCTCAGAAAATTGGATTTTTTACATTTAACGCCATTTTCCGGCTAATCTCATATCTGAGCACATAAAAATCATACATTTTCGGAGTGAGCATGAAATTTTACGTATACAGTGCAAATTTCGAGTCGATATGACGACTTGGTATTTTTCATGATTTTTAGGGGTGGACGGACCCCTTGCAACTTTTTTCGAGTGATTTTAAATTTTTCGATTGACTCGAAAAAAAATGAAAAAAAAGTGCAAAAAATTATCTATGGTAAATAAATAGGAAATAAATAATATACTCGACTTTTATGTCCGTCGATTTTTTCCGTTCAAATTATCAGTATATACTAATTCGGCCATTCTGAATCGATTGGCGTTCGCAGAATTGGTCTATCTCTAATCGTTCTCGAGTTGGTCAGCTCTGAATCAGTTTTCAAATGGTTTTTTTGGCGCCAAAAATATTTCTGATAAGTTTTCGACATTTTCGTTCAAAGATTCGGAATCAGCACGTCAAAATTCGTTGGAGGACAAAAATTTGAAATTCGAAAAATGAAAAATAAAAAAGTGCAAAAAATTATGTATGGTAAATAAATAATATACTCGACTTTTATGTCCGTCGATTTTTTCCGTTCAAATTCTCAGTATATACTAATTCGGCCATTCTGAATCGATTGGCGTTTGCAGAATTTGTCTATTTCTAACCGTTCTCGAGTTGGTCATTTCCAAATCAGTTTTTAGTTATTTTTTTCCCGCAAAAAATATTTCCGATGAGTTTTTGACATTTTCGTTCAAAGATTCGGAATCAGCACGTCAAAATTCGTTGGAGGACAAAAATTTGAAATTCGAAAAATGAATAATAAAAAAGTGCAAAAAATTATGTATGGTAAATAAATAATATACTCGACTTTTATGTCCGTCGATTTTTTCCGTTCAAATTCTCAGTATATACTAATTCGGCCATTCTGAATCGATTGGCGTTTGCAGAATTTGTCTATTTCTAACCGTTCTCGAGTTGGTAATCAGTTTTCAAATGGTTTTTTTGGCGAAAAAAATATTTCCGATGAGTTATTGACATTTTCGTTCAAAGATTCGGAATCAGCACGTCAAAATTCGTTGGAGGACAAAAATTTGAAATTCGAAAAATGAAAAATAAAAAAGTGCAAAAAATTATGTATGGTAAATAAATAATATACTCGACTTTTATGTCCGTCGATTTTTTCCGTTCAAATTCTCAGTATATACTAATTCGGCCATTCTGAATCGATTGGCGTTTGCAGAATTTGTCTATTTCTAACCGTTCTCGAGTTGGTCATTTCCAAATCAGTTTTTAGTTGTTTTTTTTCCCGCCAAAAATATTTCTGATGAGTTTTCGACATTTTCGTTCAAAGATTCGGAATCAGCACGTGAAAATACGTTCAAAGGCAAAAATTTGAATTTCGAAAAATGAAAAATTAAAAATCTCAGAAAATTGGATTTTTGACCTTTAACGCCCTTTTCCGGCTAATCTTATATCTGAGCACATAAAAATCATACATTTTCGGAATGAGCATAAAATTTTACGTATACAGTGAAAATTTCAAGTCGATGTGACGACTTGGTATTTTTCATTATTTTTAGGGGTGACCGACCCCCTTGCAACTTTTTTCGAGTAATTTTAAATTTTTCGATTTTCTCGAAATATACAATACATACTAATTCGGCCATTCTGAATCGATTGGCGTTTGCAGAATTTGTCTATCTCTAACCGTTCTCGAGTTGGTCAGCTCTGAATCGGTTTTCAAATGGTTTTTTTGGCGCAAAAAATATTTCCGATGAGTTTTTGACATTTTCGTTCAAAGATTCGGAATCAGCACGTCAAAATTCGTAGGAGGACAATAATTTGAAATTCGAAAAATGAAAAATAAAAAAGTACAAAAAATTATGTATGGTAAATAAATAATATACTCGACTTTTATATCCGTCGATTTTTTCCGTTCAAATTCTCAGTATATACTAATTCGGCCATTCTGAATCGATTGGCGTTTGCAGAATTTGTCTATCTCTAACCGTTCTCGAGTTGGTCAGCTCTGAATCAGTTTTCAAATGGTTTTTTTGGCGCAAAAAATATTTCCGATGAGTTTTTGACATTTTCGTTCAAAGATTCGGAATCAGCACGTCAAAATTCGTTGGAGGACAAAAATTTGAAATTCGAAAAATGAAAAATAAAAAAGTGCAAAAAATTATGTATGGTAAATAAATAATATACTCGACTTTTATGTCCGTCGATTTTTTCCGTTCAAATTCTCAGTATATACTAATTCGGCCATTCTGAATCGATTGGCGTTTGCAGAATTTGTCTATTTCTAACCGTTCTCGAGTTGGTCATTTCCAAATCAGTTTTTAGTTGTTTTTTTTCCCGCCAAAAATATTTCTGATGAGTTTTCGACATTTTCGTTCAAAGATTCGGAATCAGCACGTCAAAATTCGTTGGAGGACAAAAATTTGAAATTCGAAAAATGAAAAATAAAAAAGTGCAAAAAATTATGTATGGTAAATAAATAATATACTCGACTTTTATGTCCGTCGATTTTTTCCGTTCAAATTCTCAGTATATACTAATTCGGCCATTCTGAATCGATTGGCGTTTGCAGAATTTGTCTATTTCTAACCGTTCTCGAGTTGGTCATTTCCAAATCAGTTTTTAGTTGTTTTTTTTCCCGCCAAAAATATTTCTGATGAGTTTTCGACATTTTCGTTCAAAGATTCGGAATCAGCACGTCAAAATTCGTTGGAGGACAAAAATTTGAAATTCGAAAAATGAAAAATAAAAAAGTGCAAAAAATTATGTATGGTAAATAAATAATATACTCGACTTTTATGTCCGTCGATTTTTTCCGTTCAAATTCTCAGTATATACTAATTCGGCCATTCTGAATCGATTGGCGTTTGCAGAATTTGTCTATTTCTAACCGTTCTCGAGTTGGTCGTTTCCAAATCAGTTTTTAGTTGTTTTTTTTCCCGCCAAAAATATTTCTGATGAGTTTTCGACATTTTCGTTCAAAGATTCGAAATCAGCACGTGAAAATACGTTCAATGACCAAAATTTGAATTTCGAAAAATGAAAAATTAAAAATCTCAGAAAATTGGATTTTTGACCTTTAACGCCCTTTTCCGGCTAATCTTATATCTGAGCACATAAAAATCATACATTTTCGGAATGAGCATAAAATTTTACGTATACAGTGAAAATTTCAAGTCGATGTGACGACTTGGTATTTTTCATTATTTTTAGGGGTGACCCCCTTGCAACTTTTTTCGAGTAATTTTAAATTTTTCGGTTTTCTCGAAATATACAATACACACTAATTCGGCCATTCTGAATCGATTGGCGTTTGCAGAATTTGTCTATCTCTAACCGTTCTCGAGTTGGTCAGCTCTGAATCAGTTTTCAAATGGTTTTTTTGGCGCAAAAAATATTTCCGATGAGTTTTTGACATTTTCGTTCAAAGATTCGGAATCAGCACGTCAAAATTCGTTGGAGGACAAAAATTTGAAATTCGAAAAATGAAAAATAAAAAAGTGCAAAAAATTATGTATGGTAAATAAATAATATACTCGACTTTTATGTCCGTCGATTTTTTCCGTTCAAATTCTCAGTATATACTAATTCGGCCATTCTGAATCGATTGGCGTTTGCAGAATTTGTCTATTTCTAACCGTTCTCGAGTTGGTCATTTCCAAATCAGTTTTTAGTTGTTTTTTTTCCCGCCAAAAATATTTCTGATGAGTTTTCGACATTTTCGTTCAAAGATTCGGAATCAGCACGTCAAAATTCGTTGGAGGACAAAAATTTGAAATTCGAAAAATGAAAAATAAAAAAGTGCAAAAAATTATGTATGGTAAATAAATAATATACTCGACTTTTATGTCCGTCGATTTTTTCCGTTCAAATTCTCAGTATATACTAATTCGGCCATTCTGAATCGATTGGCGTTTGCAGAATTTGTCTATTTCTAACCGTTCTCGAGTTGGTCGTTTCCAAATCAGTTTTTAGTTGTTTTTTTTCCCGCCAAAAATATTTCTGATGAGTTTTCGACATTTTCGTTCAAAGATTCGGAATCAGCACGTGAAAATACGTTCAATGACCAAAATTTGAATTTCGAAAAATGAAAAATTAAAAATCTCAGAAAATTGGATTTTTGACCTTTAACGCCCTTTTCCGGCTAATCTTATATCTGAGCACATAAAAATCATACATTTTCGGAATGAGCATAAAATTTTACGTATACAGTGAAAATTTCAAGTCGATGTGACGACTTGGTATTTTTCATTATTTTTAGGGGTGACCCCCTTGCAACTTTTTTCGAGTAATTTTAAATTTTTCGGTTTTCTCGAAATATACAATACACACTAATTCGGCCATTCTGAATCGATTGGCGTTTGCAGAATTTGTCTATCTCTAACCGTTCTCGAGTTGGTCAGCTCTGAATCGGTTTTCAAATGGTTTTTTTGGCGCAAAAAATATTTCCGATGAGTTTTTGACATTTTCGTTCAAAGATTCGGAATCAGCACGTCAAAATTCGTAGGAGGACAATAATTTGAAATTCGAAAAATGAAAAATAAAAAAGAACAAAAAATTATGTATGGTAAATAAATAATATACTCGACTTTTATATCCGTCGATTTTTTCCGTTCAAATTCTCAGTATATACTAATTCGGCCATTCTGAATCGATTGGCGTTTGCAGAATTTGTCTATCTCTAACCGTTCTCGAGTTGGTCAGCTCTGAATCAGTTTTCAAATGGTTTTTTTGGCGCAAAAAATATTTCCGATGAGTTTTTGACATTTTCGTTCAAAGATTCGGAATCAGCACGTCAAAATTCGTTGGAGGACAAAAATTTGAAATTCGAAAAATGAAAAATAAAAAAGTGCAAAAAATTATGTATGGTAAATAAATAATATACTCGACTTTTATGTCCGTCGATTTTTTCCGTTCAAATTCTCAGTATATACTAATTCGGCCATTCTGAATCGATTGGCGTTTGCAGAATTTGTCTATTTCTAACCGTTCTCGAGTTGGTCATTTCCAAATCAGTTTTTAGTTGTTTTTTTTCCCGCCAAAAATATTTCTGATGAGTTTTCGACATTTTCGTTCAAAGATTCGGAATCAGCACGTCAAAATTCGTTGGAGGACAAAAATTTGAAATTCGAAAAATGAAAAATAAAAAAGTGCAAAAAATTATGTATGGTAAATAAATAATATACTCGACTTTTATGTCCGTCGATTTTTTCCGTTCAAATTCTCAGTATATACTAATTCGGCCATTCTGAATCGATTGGCGTTTGCAGAATTTGTCTATTTCTAACCGTTCTCGAGTTGGTCATTTCCAAATCAGTTTTTAGTTGTTTTTTTTCCCGCCAAAAATATTTCTGATGAGTTTTCGACATTTTCGTTCAAAGATTCGGAATCAGCACGTCAAAATTCGTTGGAGGACAAAAATTTGAAATTCGAAAAATGAAAAATAAAAAAGTGCAAAAAATTATGTATGGTAAATAAATAATATACTCGACTTTTATGTCCGTCGATTTTTTCCGTTCAAATTCTCAGTATATACTAATTCGGCCATTCTGAATCGATTGGCGTTTGCAGAATTTGTCTATTTCTAACCGTTCTCGAGTTGGTCGTTTCCAAATCAGTTTTTAGTTGTTTTTTTTCCCGCCAAAAATATTTCTGATGAGTTTTCGACATTTTCGTTCAAAGATTCGGAATCAGCACGTGAAAATACGTTCAATGACCAAAATTTGAATTTCGAAAAATGAAAAATTAAAAATCTCAGAAAATTGGATTTTTGACCTTTAACGCCCTTTTCCGGCTAATCTTATATCTGAGCACATAAAAATCATACATTTTCGGAATGAGCATAAAATTTTACGTATACAGTGAAAATTTTAAGTCGATGTGACGACTTGGTATTTTTCATTATTTTTAGGGGTGACCCCCTTGCAACTTTTTTCGAGTAATTTTAAATTTATCGGTTTTCTCGAAATATACAATACACACTAATTCGGCCATTCTGAATCGATTGGCGTTTGCAGAATTTGTCTATCTCTAACCGTTCTCGAGTTGGTCAGCTCTGAATCAGTTTTCAAATGGTTTTTTTGGCGCAAAAAATATTTCCGATGAGTTTTTGACATTTTCGTTCAAAGATTCGGAATCAGCACGTCAAAATTCGTTGGAGGACAAAAATTTGAAATTCGAAAAATGAAAAATTAAAAAGTGCAAAAAATTATGTATGGTAAATAAATAATATACTCGACTTTTATGTCCGTCGATTTTTTCCGTTCAAATTCTCAGTATATACTAATTCGGCCATTCTGAATCGATTGGCGTTTGCAGAATTTGTCTATTTCTAACCGTTCTCGAGTTGGTCATTTCCAAATCAGTTTTTAGTTCTTTTTTTTCCCGCCAAAAATATTTCTGATGAGTTTTCGACATTTTCGTTCAAAGATTCGGAATCAGCACGTGAAAATACGTTCAATGACCAAAATTTGAATTTCGAAAAATGAAAAATTAAAAATCTCAGAAAATTGTATTTTTGACTTCAACGCCCTTTTCCGGCTAATCTTATATCTGAGCACATAAAAATCATACATTTTCGGAATGAGCATAAAATTTTACGTAGACAGTGAAAATTTCAAGTCGATGTTCGACTTGGTATTTTTCATTATTTTTAGGGGTGACCCCCTTGCAACTTTTTTCGAGTAATTTTAAATTTTTCCAATTTCTCGAAATATACAATACATACTAATTCGGCCATTCTGAATCGATTGGTGTTTGCAGAATTTGTCTATCTCTAACCGTTCTCGAGTTGGTCAGCTCTGAATCAGTTTTCAAATGGTTTTTTTTGGCGCAAAAAATATTTCCGATGAGTTTTTGACATTTTCGTTCAAAGATTCGGAATCAGCACGTCAAAAATTCGTTGGAGGACAAAAATTTGAAATTCGAAAAATGAAAAATAAAAAAGTGCAAAAAATTATGTATGGTAAATAAATAATATACTCGACTTTTATGTCCGTCGATTTTTTCCGTTCAAATTCTCAGTATATACTAATTCGGCCATTCTGAATCGATTGGCGTTTGCAGAATTTGTCTATTTCTAACCGTTCTCGAGTTGGTCATTTCCAAATCAGTTTTTAGTTGTTTTTTTTCCCGCCAAAAATATTTCTGATGAGTTTTCGACATTTTCGTTCAAAGATTCGGAATCAGCACGTGAAAATACGTTCAAAGGCAAAAATTTGAATTTCGAAAAATGAAAAATTAAAAATCTCAGAAAATTGGATTTTTGACCTTTAACGCCCTTTTCCGGCTAATCTTATATCTGAGCACATAAAAATCATACATTTTCGGAATGAGCATAAAATTTTACGTATACAGTGAAAATTTCAAGTCGATGTGACGACTTGGTATTTTTCATTATTTTTAGGGGTGACCGACCCCCTTGCAACTTTTTTCGAGTAATTTTAAATTTTTCGATTTTCTCGAAATATACAATACATACTAATTCGGCCATTCTGAATCGATTGGCGTTTGCAGAATTTGTCTATCTCTAACCGTTCTCGAGTTGGTCAGCTCTGAATCGGTTTTCAAATGGTTTTTTTGGCGCAAAAAATATTTCCGATGAGTTTTTGACATTTTCGTTCAAAGATTCGGAATCAGCACGTCAAAATTCGTAGGAGGACAATAATTTGAAATTCGAAAAATGAAAAATAAAAAAGTACAAAAAATTATGTATGGTAAATAAATAATATACTCGACTTTTATATCCGTCGATTTTTTCCGTTCAAATTCTCAGTATATACTAATTCGGCCATTCTGAATCGATTGGCGTTTGCAGAATTTGTCTATCTCTAACCGTTCTCGAGTTGGTCAGCTCTGAATCAGTTTTCAAATGGTTTTTTTGGCGCAAAAAATATTTCCGATGAGTTTTTGACATTTTCGTTCAAAGATTCGGAATCAGCACGTCAAAATTCGTTGGAGGACAAAAATTTGAAATTCGAAAAATGAAAAATAAAAAAGTGCAAAAAATTATGTATGGTAAATAAATAATATACTCGACTTTTATGTCCGTCGATTTTTTCCGTTCAAATTCTCAGTATATACTAATTCGGCCATTCTGAATCGATTGGCGTTTGCAGAATTTGTCTATTTCTAACCGTTCTCGAGTTGGTCATTTCCAAATCAGTTTTTAGTTGTTTTTTTTCCCGCCAAAAATATTTCTGATGAGTTTTCGACATTTTCGTTCAAAGATTCGGAATCAGCACGTCAAAATTCGTTGGAGGACAAAAATTTGAAATTCGAAAAATGAAAAATAAAAAAGTGCAAAAAATTATGTATGGTAAATAAATAATATACTCGACTTTTATGTCCGTCGATTTTTTCCGTTCAAATTCTCAGTATATACTAATTCGGCCATTCTGAATCGATTGGCGTTTGCAGAATTTGTCTATTTCTAACCGTTCTCGAGTTGGTCATTTCCAAATCAGTTTTTAGTTGTTTTTTTTCCCGCCAAAAATATTTCTGATGAGTTTTCGACATTTTCGTTCAAAGATTCGGAATCAGCACGTCAAAATTCGTTGGAGGACAAAAATTTGAAATTCGAAAAATGAAAAATAAAAAAGTGCAAAAAATTATGTATGGTAAATAAATAATATACTCGACTTTTATGTCCGTCGATTTTTTCCGTTCAAATTCTCAGTATATACTAATTCGGCCATTCTGAATCGATTGGCGTTTGCAGAATTTGTCTATTTCTAACCGTTCTCGAGTTGGTCGTTTCCAAATCAGTTTTTAGTTGTTTTTTTTCCCGCCAAAAATATTTCTGATGAGTTTTCGACATTTTCGTTCAAAGATTCGGAATCAGCACGTGAAAATACGTTCAATGACCAAAATTTGAATTTCGAAAAATGAAAAATTAAAAATCTCAGAAAATTGGATTTTTGACCTTTAACGCCCTTTTCCGGCTAATCTTATATCTGAGCACATAAAAATCATACATTTTCGGAATGAGCATAAAATTTTACGTATACAGTGAAAATTTCAAGTCGATGTGACGACTTGGTATTTTTCATTATTTTTAGGGGTGACCCCCTTGCAACTTTTTTCGAGTAATTTTAAATTTTTCGGTTTTCTCGAAATATACAATACACACTAATTCGGCCATTCTGAATCGATTGGCGTTTGCAGAATTTGTCTATCTCTAACCGTTCTCGAGTTGGTCAGCTCTGAATCAGTTTTCAAATGGTTTTTTTGGCGCAAAAAATATTTCCGATGAGTTTTTGACATTTTCGTTCAAAGATTCGGAATCAGCACGTCAAAATTCGTTGGAGGACAAAAATTTGAAATTCGAAAAATGAAAAATAAAAAAGTGCAAAAAATTATGTATGGTAAATAAATAATATACTCGACTTTTATGTCCGTCGATTTTTTCCGTTCAAATTCTCAGTATATACTAATTCGGCCATTCTGAATCGATTGGCGTTTGCAGAATTTGTCTATTTCTAACCGTTCTCGAGTTGGTCATTTCCAAATCAGTTTTTAGTTGTTTTTTTTCCCGCCAAAAATATTTCTGATGAGTTTTCGACATTTTCGTTCAAAGATTCGGAATCAGCACGTGAAAATACGTTCAATGACCAAAATTTGAATTTCGAAAAATGAAAAATTAAAAATCTCAGAAAATTGGATTTTTGACCTTTAACGCCCTTTTCCGGCTAATCTTATATCTGAGCACATAAAAATCATACATTTTCGGAATGAGCATAAAATTTTACGTATACAGTGAAAATTTCAAGTCGATGTGACGACTTGGTATTTTTCATTATTTTTAGGGGTGACCCCCTTGCAACTTTTTTCGAGTAATTTTAAATTTTTCGGTTTTCTCGAAATATACAATACACACTAATTCGGCCATTCTGAATCGATTGGCGTTTGCAGAATTTGTCTATCTCTAACCGTTCTCGAGTTGGTCAGCTCTGAATCAGTTTTCAAATGGTTTTTTTGGCGCAAAAAATATTTCCGATGAGTTTTTGACATTTTCGTTCAAAGATTCGGAATCAGCACGTCAAAATTCGTTGGAGGACAAAAATTTGAAATTCGAAAAATGAAAAATAAAAAAGTGCAAAAAATTATGTATGGTAAATAAATAATATACTCGACTTTTATGTCCGTCGATTTTTTCCGTTCAAATTCTCAGTATATACTAATTCGGCCATTCTGAATCGATTGGCGTTTGCAGAATTTGTCTATTTCTAACCGTTCTCGAGTTGGTCATTTCCAAATCAGTTTTTAGTTGTTTTTTTTCCCGCCAAAAATATTTCTGATGAGTTTTCGACATTTTCGTTCAAAGATTCGGAATCAGCACGTGAAAATACGTTCAATGACCAAAATTTGAATTTCGAAAAATGAAAAATTAAAAATCTCAGAAAATTGGATTTTTGACCTTTAACGCCCTTTTCCGGCTAATCTTATATCTGAGCACATAAAAATCATACATTTTCGGAATGAGCATAAAATTTTACGTATACAGTGAAAATTTCAAGTCGATGTGACGACTTGGTATTTTTCATTATTTTTAGGGGTGACCCCCTTGCAACTTTTTTCGAGTAATTTTAAATTTTTCGGTTTTCTCGAAATATACAATACACACTAATTCGGCCATTCTGAATCGATTGGCGTTTGCAGAATTTGTCTATCTCTAACCGTTCTCGAGTTGGTCAGCTCTGAATCAGTTTTCAAATGGTTTTTTTGGCGCAAAAAATATTTCCGATGAGTTTTTGACATTTTCGTTCAAAGATTCGGAATCAGCACGTCAAAATTCGTTGGAGGACAAAAATTTGAAATTCGAAAAATGAAAAATAAAAAAGTGCAAAAAATTATGTATGGTAAATAAATAATATACTCGACTTTTATGTCCGTCGATTTTTTCCGTTCAAATTCTCAGTATATACTAATTCGGCCATTCTGAATCGATTGGCGTTTGCAGAATTTGTCTATTTCTAACCGTTCTCGAGTTGGTCATTTCCAAATCAGTTTTTAGTTGTTTTTTTTCCCGCCAAAAATATTTCTGATGAGTTTTCGACATTTTCGTTCAAAGATTCGGAATCAGCACGTCAAAATTCGTTGGAGGACAAAAATTTGAAATTCGAAAAATGAAAAATAAAAAAGTGCAAAAAATTATGTATGGTAAATAAATAATATACTCGACTTTTATGTCCGTCGATTTTTTCCGTTCAAATTCTCAGTATATACTAATTCGGCCATTCTGAATCGATTGGCGTTTGCAGAATTTGTCTATTTCTAACCGTTCTCGAGTTGGTCGTTTCCAAATCAGTTTTTAGTTGTTTTTTTTCCCGCCAAAAATATATCTGATGAGTTTTCGACATTTTCGTTCAAAGATTCGGAATCAGCACGTGAAAATACGTTCAATGACCAAAATTTGAATTTCGAAAAATGAAAAATTAAAAATCTCAGAAAATTGGATTTTTGACCTTTAACGCCCTTTTCCGGCTAATCTTATATCTGAGCACATAAAAATCATACATTTTCGGAATGAGCATAAAATTTTACGTATACAGTGAAAATTTTAAGTCGATGTGACGACTTGGTATTTTTCATTATTTTTAGGGGTGACCCCCTTGCAACTTTTTTCGAGTAATTTTAAATTTATCGGTTTTCTCGAAATATACAATACACACTAATTCGGCCATTCTGAATCGATTGGCGTTTGCAGAATTTGTCTATCTCTAACCGTTCTCGAGTTGGTCAGCTCTGAATCAGTTTTCAAATGGTTTTTTTGGCGCAAAAAATATTTCCGATGAGTTTTTGACATTTTCGTTCAAAGATTCGGAATCAGCACGTCAAAATTCGTTGGAGGACAAAAATTTGAAATTCGAAAAATGAAAAATTAAAAAGTGCAAAAAATTATGTATGGTAAATAAATAATATACTCGACTTTTATGTCCGTCGATTTTTTCCGTTCAAATTCTCAGTATATACTAATTCGGCCATTCTGAATCGATTGGCGTTTGCAGAATTTGTCTATTTCTAACCGTTCTCGAGTTGGTCATTTCCAAATCAGTTTTTAGTTCTTTTTTTTCCCGCCAAAAATATTTCTGATGAGTTTTCGACATTTTCGTTCAAAGATTCGGAATCAGCACGTGAAAATACGTTCAATGACCAAAATTTGAATTTCGAAAAATGAAAAATTAAAAATCTCAGAAAATTGTATTTTTGACTTCAACGCCCTTTTCCGGCTAATCTTATATCTGAGCACATAAAAATCATACATTTTCGGAATGAGCATAAAATTTTACGTAGACAGTGAAAATTTCAAGTCGATGTTCGACTTGGTATTTTTCATTATTTTTAGGGGTGACCCCCTTGCAACTTTTTTCGAGTAATTTTAAATTTTTCCAATTTCTCGAAATATACAATACATACTAATTCGGCCATTCTGAATCGATTGGTGTTTGCAGAATTTGTCTATCTCTAACCGTTCTCGAGTTGGTCAGCTCTGAATCAGTTTTCAAATGGTTTTTTTGGCGCAAAAAATATTTCCGATGAGTTTTTGACATTTTCGTTCAAAGATTCGGAATCAGCACGTCAAAATTCGTTGGAGGACAAAAATTTGAAATTCGAAAAATGAAAAATAAAAAAGTGCAAAAAATTATGTATGGTAAATAAATAATATACTCGACTTTTATGTCCGTCGATTTTTTCCGTTCAAATTCTCAGTATATACTAATTCGGCCATTCTGAATCGATTGGCGTTTGCAGAATTTGTCTATTTCTAACCGTTCTCGAGTTGGTCATTTCCAAATCAGTTTTTAGTTGTTTTTTTTCCCGCCAAAAATATTTCTGATGAGTTTTCGACATTTTCGTTCAAAGATTCGGAATCAGCACGTGAAAATACGTTCAAAGGCAAAAATTTGAATTTCGAAAAATGAAAAATTAAAAATCTCAGAAAATTGGATTTTTGACCTTTAACGCCCTTTTCCGGCTAATCTTATATCTGAGCACATAAAAATCATACATTTTCGGAATGAGCATAAAATTTTACGTATACAGTGAAAATTTCAAGTCGATGTGACGACTTGGTATTTTTCATTATTTTTAGGGGTGACCGACCCCCTTGCAACTTTTTTCGAGTAATTTTAAATTTTTCGATTTTCTCGAAATATACAATACATACTAATTCGGCCATTCTGAATCGATTGGCGTTTGCAGAATTTGTCTATCTCTAACCGTTCTCGAGTTGGTCAGCTCTGAATCGGTTTTCAAATGGTTTTTTTTGGCGCAAAAAATATTTCCGATGAGTTTTTGACATTTTCGTTCAAAGATTCGGAATCAGCACGTCAAAATTCGTAGGAGGACAATAATTTGAAATTCGAAAAATGAAAAATAAAAAAGTACAAAAAATTATGTATGGTAAATAAATAATATACTCGACTTTTATATCCGTCGATTTTTTCCGTTCAAATTCTCAGTATATACTAATTCGGCCATTCTGAATCGATTGGCGTTTGCAGAATTTGTCTATCTCTAACCGTTCTCGAGTTGGTCAGCTCTGAATCAGTTTTCAAATGGTTTTTTTGGCGCAAAAAATATTTCCGATGAGTTTTTGACATTTTCGTTCAAAGATTCGGAATCAGCACGTCAAAATTCGTTGGAGGACAAAAATTTGAAATTCGAAAAATGAAAAATAAAAAAGTGCAAAAAATTATGTATGGTAAATAAATAATATACTCGACTTTTATGTCCGTCGATTTTTTCCGTTCAAATTCTCAGTATATACTAATTCGGCCATTCTGAATCGATTGGCGTTTGCAGAATTTGTCTATTTCTAACCGTTCTCGAGTTGGTCATTTCCAAATCAGTTTTTAGTTGTTTTTTTTCCCGCCAAAAATATTTCTGATGAGTTTTCGACATTTTCGTTCAAAGATTCGGAATCAGCACGTCAAAATTCGTTGGAGGACAAAAATTTGAAATTCGAAAAATGAAAAATAAAAAAGTGCAAAAAATTATGTATGGTAAATAAATAATATACTCGACTTTTATGTCCGTCGATTTTTTCCGTTCAAATTCTCAGTATATACTAATTCGGCCATTCTGAATCGATTGGCGTTTGCAGAATTTGTCTATTTCTAACCGTTCTCGAGTTGGTCATTTCCAAATCAGTTTTTAGTTGTTTTTTTTCCCGCCAAAAATATTTCTGATGAGTTTTCGACATTTTCGTTCAAAGATTCGGAATCAGCACGTCAAAATTCGTTGGAGGACAAAAATTTGAAATTCGAAAAATGAAAAATAAAAAAGTGCAAAAAATTATGTATGGTAAATAAATAATATACTCGACTTTTATGTCCGTCGATTTTTTCCGTTCAAATTCTCAGTATATACTAATTCGGCCATTCTGAATCGATTGGCGTTTGCAGAATTTGTCTATTTCTAACCGTTCTCGAGTTGGTCGTTTCCAAATCAGTTTTTAGTTGTTTTTTTTCCCGCCAAAAATATTTCTGATGAGTTTTCGACATTTTCGTTCAAAGATTCGGAATCAGCACGTGAAAATACGTTCAATGACCAAAATTTGAATTTCGAAAAATGAAAAATTAAAAATCTCAGAAAATTGGATTTTTGACCTTTAACGCCCTTTTCCGGCTAATCTTATATCTGAGCACATAAAAATCATACATTTTCGGAATGAGCATAAAATTTTACGTATACAGTGAAAATTTCAAGTCGATGTGACGACTTGGTATTTTTCATTATTTTTAGGGGTGACCCCCTTGCAACTTTTTTCGAGTAATTTTAAATTTTTCGGTTTTCTCGAAATATACAATACACACTAATTCGGCCATTCTGAATCGATTGGCGTTTGCAGAATTTGTCTATCTCTAACCGTTCTCGAGTTGGTCAGCTCTGAATCAGTTTTCAAATGGTTTTTTTGGCGCAAAAAATATTTCCGATGAGTTTTTGACATTTTCGTTCAAAGATTCGGAATCAGCACGTCAAAATTCGTTGGAGGACAAAAATTTGAAATTCGAAAAATGAAAAATAAAAAAGTGCAAAAAATTATGTATGGTAAATAAATAATATACTCGACTTTTATGTCCGTCGATTTTTTCCGTTCAAATTCTCAGTATATACTAATTCGGCCATTCTGAATCGATTGGCGTTTGCAGAATTTGTCTATTTCTAACCGTTCTCGAGTTGGTCATTTCCAAATCAGTTTTTAGTTGTTTTTTTTCCCGCCAAAAATATTTCTGATGAGTTTTCGACATTTTCGTTCAAAGATTCGGAATCAGCACGTCAAAATTCGTTGGAGGACAAAAATTTGAAATTCGAAAAATGAAAAATAAAAAAGTGCAAAAAATTATGTATGGTAAATAAATAATATACTCGACTTTTATGTCCGTCGATTTTTTCCGTTCAAATTCGCAGTATATACTAATTCGGCCATTCTGAATCGATTGGCGTTTGCAGAATTTGTCTATTTCTAACCGTTCTCGAGTTGGTCATTTCCAAATCAGTTTTTAGTTGTTTTTTTTCCCGCCAAAAATATTTCTGATGAGTTTTCGACATTTTCGTTCAAAGATTCGGAATCAGCACGTGAAAATACGTTCAATGACCAAAATTTGAATTTCGAAAAATGAAAAATTAAAAATCTCAGAAAATTGGATTTTTGACCTTTAACGCCCTTTTCCGGCTAATCTTATATCTGAGCACATAAAAATCATACATTTTCGGAATGAGCATAAAATTTTACGTATACAGTGAAAATTTCAAGTCGATGTGACGACTTGGTATTTTTCATTATTTTTAGGGGTGACCCCCTTGCAACTTTTTTCGAGTAATTTTAAATTTTTCGGTTTTCTCGAAATATACAATACACACTAATTCGGCCATTCTGAATCGATTGGCGTTTGCAGAATTTGTCTATCTCTAACCGTTCTCGAGTTGGTCAGCTCTGAATCAGTTTTCAAATGGTTTTTTTGGCGCAAAAAATATTTCCGATGAGTTTTTGACATTTTCGTTCAAAGATTCGGAATCAGCACGTCAAAATTCGTTGGAGGACAAAAATTTGAAATTCGAAAAATGAAAAATAAAAAAGTGCAAAAAATTATGTATGGTAAATAAATAATATACTCGACTTTTATGTCCGTCGATTTTTTCCGTTCAAATTCTCAGTATATACTAATTCGGCCATTCTGAATCGATTGGCGTTTGCAGAATTTGTCTATTTCTAACCGTTCTCGAGTTGGTCATTTCCAAATCAGTTTTTAGTTGTTTTTTTTCCCGCCAAAAATATTTCTGATGAGTTTTCGACATTTTCGTTCAAAGATTCGGAATCAGCACGTCAAAATTCGTTGGAGGACAAAAATTTGAAATTCGAAAAATGAAAAATAAAAAAGTGCAAAAAATTATGTATGGTAAATAAATAATATACTCGACTTTTATGTCCGTCGATTTTTTCCGTTCAAATTCTCAGTATATACTAATTCGGCCATTCTGAATCGATTGGCGTTTGCAGAATTTGTCTATTTCTAACCGTTCTCGAGTTGGTCGTTTCCAAATCAGTTTTTAGTTGTTTTTTTTCCCGCCAAAAATATATCTGATGAGTTTTCGACATTTTCGTTCAAAGATTCGGAATCAGCACGTGAAAATACGTTCAATGACCAAAATTTGAATTTCGAAAAATGAAAAATTAAAAATCTCAGAAAATTGGATTTTTGACCTTTAACGCCCTTTTCCGGCTAATCTTATATCTGAGCACATAAAAATCATACATTTTCGGAATGAGCATAAAATTTTACGTATACAGTGAAAATTTTAAGTCGATGTGACGACTTGGTATTTTTCATTATTTTTAGGGGTGACCCCCTTGCAACTTTTTTCGAGTAATTTTAAATTTATCGGTTTTCTCGAAATATACAATACACACTAATTCGGCCATTCTGAATCGATTGGCGTTTGCAGAATTTGTCTATCTCTAACCGTTCTCGAGTTGGTCAGCTCTGAATCAGTTTTCAAATGGTTTTTTTGGCGCAAAAAATATTTCCGATGAGTTTTTGACATTTTCGTTCAAAGATTCGGAATCAGCACGTCAAAATTCGTTGGAGGACAAAAATTTGAAATTCGAAAAATGAAAAATTAAAAAGTGCAAAAAATTATGTATGGTAAATAAATAATATACTCGACTTTTATGTCCGTCGATTTTTTCCGTTCAAATTCTCAGTATATACTAATTCGGCCATTCTGAATCGATTGGCGTTTGCAGAATTTGTCTATTTCTAACCGTTCTCGAGTTGGTCATTTCCAAATCAGTTTTTAGTTCTTTTTTTTCCCGCCAAAAATATTTCTGATGAGTTTTCGACATTTTCGTTCAAAGATTCGGAATCAGCACGTGAAAATACGTTCAATGACCAAAATTTGAATTTCGAAAAATGAAAAATTAAAAATCTCAGAAAATTGTATTTTTGACTTCAACGCCCTTTTCCGGCTAATCTTATATCTGAGCACATAAAAATCATACATTTTCGGAATGAGCATAAAATTTTACGTAGACAGTGAAAATTTCAAGTCGATGTTCGACTTGGTATTTTTCATTATTTTTAGGGGTGACCCCCTTGCAACTTTTTTCGAGTAATTTTAAATTTTTCCAATTTCTCGAAATATACAATACATACTAATTCGGCCATTCTGAATCGATTGGTGTTTGCAGAATTTGTCTATCTCTAACCGTTCTCGAGTTGGTCAGCTCTGAATCAGTTTTCAAATGGTTTTTTTGGCGCAAAAAATATTTCCGATGAGTTTTTGACATTTTCGTTCAAAGATTCGGAATCAGCACGTCAAAATTCGTTGGAGGACAAAAATTTGAAATTCGAAAAATGAAAAATAAAAAAGTGCAAAAAATTATGTATGGTAAATAAATAATATACTCGACTTTTATGTCCGTCGATTTTTTCCGTTCAAATTCTCAGTATATACTAATTCGGCCATTCTGAATCGATTGGCGTTTGCAGAATTTGTCTATTTCTAACCGTTCTCGAGTTGGTCATTTCCAAATCAGTTTTTAGTTGTTTTTTTCCCGCAAAAAATATTTCCGATGAGTTTTTGACATTTTCGTTCAAAGATTCGGAATTAGCACGTGAAAATACGTTCAAAGGCAAAAATTTGAATTTCGAAAAATGAAAAATAAAAAATCTCAGAAAATTGGATTTTTTACATTTAACGCCATTTTCCGGCTAATCTCATATCTGAGCACATAAAAATCATACATTTTCGGAGTGAGCATGAAATTTTACGTATACAGTGCAAATTTCGAGTCGATATGACGACTTGGTATTTTTCATGATTTTTAGGGGTGGACGGACCCCTTGCAACTTTTTTCGAGTGATTTTAAATTTTTCGATTGACTCGAAAAAAAATGAAAAAAAAGTGCAAAAAATTATCTATGGTAAATAAATAGGAAATAAATAATATACTCGACTTTTATGTCCGTCGATTTTTTCCGTTCAAATTATCAGTATATACTAATTCGGCCATTCTGAATCGATTGGCGTTCGCAGAATTGGTCTATCTCTAATCGTTCTCGAGTTGGTCAGCTCTGAATCAGTTTTCAAATGGTTTTTTTGGCGCCAAAAATATTTCTGATAAGTTTTCGACATTTTCGTTCAAAGATTCGGAATCAGCACGTCAAAATTCGTTGGAGGACAAAAATTTGAAATTCGAAAAATGAAAAATAAAAAAGTGCAAAAAATTATGTATGGTAAATAAATAATATACTCGACTTTTATGTCCGTCGATTTTTTCCGTTCAAATTCTCAGTATATACTAATTCGGCCATTCTGAATCGATTGGCGTTTGCAGAATTTGTCTATTTCTAACCGTTCTCGAGTTGGTCATTTCCAAATCAGTTTTTAGTTATTTTTTTCCCGCAAAAAATATTTCCGATGAGTTTTTGACATTTTCGTTCAAAGATTCGGAATCAGCACGTCAAAATTCGTTGGAGGACAAAAATTTGAAATTCGAAAAATGAATAATAAAAAAGTGCAAAAAATTATGTATGGTAAATAAATAATATACTCGACTTTTATGTCCGTCGATTTTTTCCGTTCAAATTCTCAGTATATACTAATTCGGCCATTCTGAATCGATTGGCGTTTGCAGAATTTGTCTATTTCTAACCGTTCTCGAGTTGGTAATCAGTTTTCAAATGGTTTTTTTGGCGAAAAAAATATTTCCGATGAGTTATTGACATTTTCGTTCAAAGATTCGGAATCAGCACGTCAAAATTCGTTGGAGGACAAAAATTTGAAATTCGAAAAATGAAAAATAAAAAAGTGCAAAAAATTATGTATGGTAAATAAATAATATACTCGACTTTTATGTCCGTCGATTTTTTCCGTTCAAATTCTCAGTATATACTAATTCGGCCATTCTGAATCGATTGGCGTTTGCAGAATTTGTCTATTTCTAACCGTTCTCGAGTTGGTCATTTCCAAATCAGTTTTTAGTTGTTTTTTTTCCCGCCAAAAATATTTCTGATGAGTTTTCGACATTTTCGTTCAAAGATTCGGAATCAGCACGTGAAAATACGTTCAAAGGCAAAAATTTGAATTTCGAAAAATGAAAAATTAAAAATCTCAGAAAATTGGATTTTTGACCTTTAACGCCCTTTTCCGGCTAATCTTATATCTGAGCACATAAAAATCATACATTTTCGGAATGAGCATAAAATTTTACGTATACAGTGAAAATTTCAAGTCGATGTGACGACTTGGTATTTTTCATTATTTTTAGGGGTGACCGACCCCCTTGCAACTTTTTTCGAGTAATTTTAAATTTTTCGATTTTCTCGAAATATACAATACATACTAATTCGGCCATTCTGAATCGATTGGCGTTTGCAGAATTTGTCTATCTCTAACCGTTCTCGAGTTGGTCAGCTCTGAATCGGTTTTCAAATGGTTTTTTTGGCGCAAAAAATATTTCCGATGAGTTTTTGACATTTTCGTTCAAAGATTCGGAATCAGCACGTCAAAATTCGTAGGAGGACAATAATTTGAAATTCGAAAAATGAAAAATAAAAAAGTACAAAAAATTATGTATGGTAAATAAATAATATACTCGACTTTTATATCCGTCGATTTTTTCCGTTCAAATTCTCAGTATATACTAATTCGGCCATTCTGAATCGATTGGCGTTTGCAGAATTTGTCTATCTCTAACCGTTCTCGAGTTGGTCAGCTCTGAATCAGTTTTCAAATGGTTTTTTTGGCGCAAAAAATATTTCCGATGAGTTTTTGACATTTTCGTTCAAAGATTCGGAATCAGCACGTCAAAATTCGTTGGAGGACAAAAATTTGAAATTCGAAAAATGAAAAATAAAAAAGTGCAAAAAATTATGTATGGTAAATAAATAATATACTCGACTTTTATGTCCGTCGATTTTTTCCGTTCAAATTCTCAGTATATACTAATTCGGCCATTCTGAATCGATTGGCGTTTGCAGAATTTGTCTATTTCTAACCGTTCTCGAGTTGGTCATTTCCAAATCAGTTTTTAGTTGTTTTTTTTCCCGCCAAAAATATTTCTGATGAGTTTTCGACATTTTCGTTCAAAGATTCGGAATCAGCACGTCAAAATTCGTTGGAGGACAAAAATTTGAAATTCGAAAAATGAAAAATAAAAAAGTGCAAAAAATTATGTATGGTAAATAAATAATATACTCGACTTTTATGTCCGTCGATTTTTTCCGTTCAAATTCTCAGTATATACTAATTCGGCCATTCTGAATCGATTGGCGTTTGCAGAATTTGTCTATTTCTAACCGTTCTCGAGTTGGTCATTTCCAAATCAGTTTTTAGTTGTTTTTTTTCCCGCCAAAAATATTTCTGATGAGTTTTCGACATTTTCGTTCAAAGATTCGGAATCAGCACGTCAAAATTCGTTGGAGGACAAAAATTTGAAATTCGAAAAATGAAAAATAAAAAAGTGCAAAAAATTATGTATGGTAAATAAATAATATACTCGACTTTTATGTCCGTCGATTTTTTCCGTTCAAATTCTCAGTATATACTAATTCGGCCATTCTGAATCGATTGGCGTTTGCAGAATTTGTCTATTTCTAACCGTTCTCGAGTTGGTCGTTTCCAAATCAGTTTTTAGTTGTTTTTTTTCCCGCCAAAAATATTTCTGATGAGTTTTCGACATTTTCGTTCAAAGATTCGGAATCAGCACGTGAAAATACGTTCAATGACCAAAATTTGAATTTCGAAAAATGAAAAATTAAAAATCTCAGAAAATTGGATTTTTGACCTTTAACGCCCTTTTCCGGCTAATCTTATATCTGAGCACATAAAAATCATACATTTTCGGAATGAGCATAAAATTTTACGTATACAGTGAAAATTTCAAGTCGATGTGACGACTTGGTATTTTTCATTATTTTTAGGGGTGACCCCCTTGCAACTTTTTTCGAGTAATTTTAAATTTTTCGGTTTTCTCGAAATATACAATACACACTAATTCGGCCATTCTGAATCGATTGGCGTTTGCAGAATTTGTCTATCTCTAACCGTTCTCGAGTTGGTCAGCTCTGAATCAGTTTTCAAATGGTTTTTTTGGCGCAAAAAATATTTCCGATGAGTTTTTGACATTTTCGTTCAAAGATTCGGAATCAGCACGTCAAAATTCGTTGGAGGACAAAAATTTGAAATTCGAAAAATGAAAAATAAAAAAGTGCAAAAAATTATGTATGGTAAATAAATAATATACTCGACTTTTATGTCCGTCGATTTTTTCCGTTCAAATTCTCAGTATATACTAATTCGGCCATTCTGAATCGATTGGCGTTTGCAGAATTTGTCTATTTCTAACCGTTCTCGAGTTGGTCATTTCCAAATCAGTTTTTAGTTGTTTTTTTTCCCGCCAAAAATATTTCTGATGAGTTTTCGACATTTTCGTTCAAAGATTCGGAATCAGCACGTCAAAATTCGTTGGAGGACAAAAATTTGAAATTCGAAAAATGAAAAATAAAAAAGTGCAAAAAATTATGTATGGTAAATAAATAATATACTCGACTTTTATGTCCGTCGATTTTTTCCGTTCAAATTCTCAGTATATACTAATTCGGCCATTCTGAATCGATTGGCGTTTGCAGAATTTGTCTATTTCTAACCGTTCTCGAGTTGGTCGTTTCCAAATCAGTTTATAGTTGTTTTTTTTCCCGCCAAAAATATTTCTGATGAGTTTTCGACATTTTCGTTCAAAGATTCGGAATCAGCACGTGAAAATACGTTCAATGACCAAAATTTGAATTTCGAAAAATGAAAAATTAAAAATCTCAGAAAATTGGATTTTTGACCTTTAACGCCCTTTTCCGGCTAATCTTATATCTGAGCACATAAAAATCATACATTTTCGGAATGAGCATAAAATTTTACGTATACAGTGAAAATTTCAAGTCGATGTGACGACTTGGTATTTTTCATTATTTTTAGGGGTGACCCCCTTGCAACTTTTTTCGAGTAATTTTAAATTTTTCGGTTTTCTCGAAATATACAATACACACTAATTCGGCCATTCTGAATCGATTGGCGTTTGCAGAATTTGTCTATCTCTAACCGTTCTCGAGTTGGTCAGCTCTGAATCAGTTTTCAAATGGTTTTTTTGGCGCAAAAAATATTTCCGATGAGTTTTTGACATTTTCGTTCAAAGATTCGGAATCAGCACGTCAAAATTCGTTGGAGGACAAAAATTTGAAATTCGAAAAATGAAAAATAAAAAAGTGCAAAAAATTATGTATGGTAAATAAATAATATACTCGACTTTTATGTCCGTCGATTTTTTCCGTTCAAATTCTCAGTATATACTAATTCGGCCATTCTGAATCGATTGGCGTTTGCAGAATTTGTCTATTTCTAACCGTTCTCGAGTTGGTCATTTCCAAATCAGTTTTTAGTTGTTTTTTTTCCCGCCAAAAATATTTCTGATGAGTTTTCGACATTTTCGTTCAAAGATTCGGAATCAGCACGTCAAAATTCGTTGGAGGACAAAAATTTGAAATTCGAAAAATGAAAAATAAAAAAGTGCAAAAAATTATGTATGGTAAATAAATAATATACTCGACTTTTATGTCCGTCGATTTTTTCCGTTCAAATTCTCAGTATATACTAATTCGGCCATTCTGAATCGATTGGCGTTTGCAGAATTTGTCTATTTCTAACCGTTCTCGAGTTGGTCGTTTCCAAATCAGTTTTTAGTTGTTTTTTTTCCCGCCAAAAATATATCTGATGAGTTTTCGACATTTTCGTTCAAAGATTCGGAATCAGCACGTGAAAATACGTTCAATGACCAAAATTTGAATTTCGAAAAATGAAAAATTAAAAATCTCAGAAAATTGGATTTTTGACCTTTAACGCCCTTTTCCGGCTAATCTTATATCTGAGCACATAAAAATCATACATTTTCGGAATGAGCATAAAATTTTACGTATACAGTGAAAATTTTAAGTCGATGTGACGACTTGGTATTTTTCATTATTTTTAGGGGTGACCCCCTTGCAACTTTTTTCGAGTAATTTTAAATTTATCGGTTTTCTCGAAATATACAATACACACTAATTCGGCCATTCTGAATCGATTGGCGTTTGCAGAATTTGTCTATCTCTAACCGTTCTCGAGTTGGTCAGCTCTGAATCAGTTTTCAAATGGTTTTTTTGGCGCAAAAAATATTTCCGATGAGTTTTTGACATTTTCGTTCAAAGATTCGGAATCAGCACGTCAAAATTCGTTGGAGGACAAAAATTTGAAATTCGAAAAATGAAAAATTAAAAAGTGCAAAAAATTATGTATGGTAAATAAATAATATACTCGACTTTTATGTCCGTCGATTTTTTCCGTTCAAATTCTCAGTATATACTAATTCGGCCATTCTGAATCGATTGGCGTTTGCAGAATTTGTCTATTTCTAACCGTTCTCGAGTTGGTCATTTCCAAATCAGTTTTTAGTTATTTTTTTCCCGCAAAAAATATTTCCGATGAGTTTTTGACATTTTCGTTCAAAGATTCGGAATCAGCACGTCAAAATTCGTTGGAGGACAAAAATTTGAAATTCGAAAAATGAATAATAAAAAAGTGCAAAAAATTATGTATGGTAAATAAATAATATACTCGACTTTTATGTCCGTCGATTTTTTCCGTTCAAATTCTCAGTATATACTAATTCGGCCATTCTGAATCGATTGGCGTTTGCAGAATTTGTCTATTTCTAACCGTTCTCGAGTTGGTAATCAGTTTTCAAATGGTTTTTTTGGCGAAAAAAATATTTCCGATGAGTTATTGACATTTTCGTTCAAAGATTCGGAATCAGCACGTCAAAATTCGTTGGAGGACAAAAATTTGAAATTCGAAAAATGAAAAATAAAAAAGTGCAAAAAATTATGTATGGTAAATAAATAATATACTCGACTTTTATGTCCGTCGATTTTTTCCGTTCAAATTCTCAGTATATACTAATTCGGCCATTCTGAATCGATTGGCGTTTGCAGAATTTGTCTATTTCTAACCGTTCTCGAGTTGGTCATTTCCAAATCAGTTTTTAGTTGTTTTTTTTCCCGCCAAAAATATTTCTGATGAGTTTTCGACATTTTCGTTCAAAGATTCGGAATCAGCACGTGAAAATACGTTCAAAGGCAAAAATTTGAATTTCGAAAAATGAAAAATTAAAAATCTCAGAAAATTGGATTTTTGACCTTTAACGCCCTTTTCCGGCTAATCTTATATCTGAGCACATAAAAATCATACATTTTCGGAATGAGCATAAAATTTTACGTATACAGTGAAAATTTCAAGTCGATGTGACGACTTGGTATTTTTCATTATTTTTAGGGGTGACCGACCCCCTTGCAACTTTTTTCGAGTAATTTTAAATTTTTCGATTTTCTCGAAATATACAATACATACTAATTCGGCCATTCTGAATCGATTGGCGTTTGCAGAATTTGTCTATCTCTAACCGTTCTCGAGTTGGTCAGCTCTGAATCGGTTTTCAAATGGTTTTTTTGGCGCAAAAAATATTTCCGATGAGTTTTTGACATTTTCGTTCAAAGATTCGGAATCAGCACGTCAAAATTCGTAGGAGGACAATAATTTGAAATTCGAAAAATGAAAAATAAAAAAGTACAAAAAATTATGTATGGTAAATAAATAATATACTCGACTTTTATATCCGTCGATTTTTTCCGTTCAAATTCTCAGTATATACTAATTCGGCCATTCTGAATCGATTGGCGTTTGCAGAATTTGTCTATCTCTAACCGTTCTCGAGTTGGTCAGCTCTGAATCAGTTTTCAAATGGTTTTTTTGGCGCAAAAAATATTTCCGATGAGTTTTTGACATTTTCGTTCAAAGATTCGGAATCAGCACGTCAAAATTCGTTGGAGGACAAAAATTTGAAATTCGAAAAATGAAAAATAAAAAAGTGCAAAAAATTATGTATGGTAAATAAATAATATACTCGACTTTTATGTCCGTCGATTTTTTCCGTTCAAATTCTCAGTATATACTAATTCGGCCATTCTGAATCGATTGGCGTTTGCAGAATTTGTCTATTTCTAACCGTTCTCGAGTTGGTCATTTCCAAATCAGTTTTTAGTTGTTTTTTTTCCCGCCAAAAATATTTCTGATGAGTTTTCGACATTTTCGTTCAAAGATTCGGAATCAGCACGTCAAAATTCGTTGGAGGACAAAAATTTGAAATTCGAAAAATGAAAAATAAAAAAGTGCAAAAAATTATGTATGGTAAATAAATAATATACTCGACTTTTATGTCCGTCGATTTTTTCCGTTCAAATTCTCAGTATATACTAATTCGGCCATTCTGAATCGATTGGCGTTTGCAGAATTTGTCTATTTCTAACCGTTCTCGAGTTGGTCATTTCCAAATCAGTTTTTAGTTGTTTTTTTTCCCGCCAAAAATATTTCTGATGAGTTTTCGACATTTTCGTTCAAAGATTCGGAATCAGCACGTCAAAATTCGTTGGAGGACAAAAATTTGAAATTCGAAAAATGAAAAATAAAAAAGTGCAAAAAATTATGTATGGTAAATAAATAATATACTCGACTTTTATGTCCGTCGATTTTTTCCGTTCAAATTCTCAGTATATACTAATTCGGCCATTCTGAATCGATTGGCGTTTGCAGAATTTGTCTATTTCTAACCGTTCTCGAGTTGGTCGTTTCCAAATCAGTTTTTAGTTGTTTTTTTTCCCGCCAAAAATATTTCTGATGAGTTTTCGACATTTTCGTTCAAAGATTCGGAATCAGCACGTGAAAATACGTTCAATGACCAAAATTTGAATTTCGAAAAATGAAAAATTAAAAATCTCAGAAAATTGGATTTTTGACCTTTAACGCCCTTTTCCGGCTAATCTTATATCTGAGCACATAAAAATCATACATTTTCGGAATGAGCATAAAATTTTACGTATACAGTGAAAATTTCAAGTCGATGTGACGACTTGGTATTTTTCATTATTTTTAGGGGTGACCCCCTTGCAACTTTTTTCGAGTAATTTTAAATTTTTCGGTTTTCTCGAAATATACAATACACACTAATTCGGCCATTCTGAATCGATTGGCGTTTGCAGAATTTGTCTATCTCTAACCGTTCTCGAGTTGGTCAGCTCTGAATCAGTTTTCAAATGGTTTTTTTGGCGCAAAAAATATTTCCGATGAGTTTTTGACATTTTCGTTCAAAGATTCGGAATCAGCACGTCAAAATTCGTTGGAGGACAAAAATTTGAAATTCGAAAAATGAAAAATAAAAAAGTGCAAAAAATTATGTATGGTAAATAAATAATATACTCGACTTTTATGTCCGTCGATTTTTTCCGTTCAAATTCTCAGTATATACTAATTCGGCCATTCTGAATCGATTGGCGTTTGCAGAATTTGTCTATTTCTAACCGTTCTCGAGTTGGTCATTTCCAAATCAGTTTTTAGTTGTTTTTTTTCCCGCCAAAAATATATCTGATGAGTTTTCGACATTTTCGTTCAAAGATTCGGAATCAGCACGTGAAAATACGTTCAATGACCAAAATTTGAATTTCGAAAAATGAAAAATTAAAAATCTCAGAAAATTGGATTTTTGACCTTTAACGCCCTTTTCCGGCTAATCTTATATCTGAGCACATAAAAATCATACATTTTCGGAATGAGCATAAAATTTTACGTATACAGTGAAAATTTTAAGTCGATGTGACGACTTGGTATTTTTCATTATTTTTAGGGGTGACCCCCTTGCAACTTTTTTCGAGTAATTTTAAATTTATCGGTTTTCTCGAAATATACAATACACACTAATTCGGCCATTCTGAATCGATTGGCGTTTGCAGAATTTGTCTATCTCTAACCGTTCTCGAGTTGGTCAGCTCTGAATCAGTTTTCAAATGGTTTTTTTGGCGCAAAAAATATTTCCGATGAGTTTTTGACATTTTCGTTCAAAGATTCGGAATCAGCACGTCAAAATTCGTTGGAGGACAAAAATTTGAAATTCGAAAAATGAAAAATTAAAAAGTGCAAAAAATTATGTATGGTAAATAAATAATATACTCGACTTTTATGTCCGTCGATTTTTTCCGTTCAAATTCTCAGTATATACTAATTCGGCCATTCTGAATCGATTGGCGTTTGCAGAATTTGTCTATTTCTAACCGTTCTCGAGTTGGTCATTTCCAAATCAGTTTTTAGTTATTTTTTTCCCGCAAAAAATATTTCCGATGAGTTTTTGACATTTTCGTTCAAAGATTCGGAATCAGCACGTCAAAATTCGTTGGAGGACAAAAATTTGAAATTCGAAAAATGAATAATAAAAAAGTGCAAAAAATTATGTATGGTAAATAAATAATATACTCGACTTTTATGTCCGTCGATTTTTTCCGTTCAAATTCTCAGTATATACTAATTCGGCCATTCTGAATCGATTGGCGTTTGCAGAATTTGTCTATTTCTAACCGTTCTCGAGTTGGTAATCAGTTTTCAAATGGTTTTTTTGGCGAAAAAAATATTTCCGATGAGTTATTGACATTTTCGTTCAAAGATTCGGAATCAGCACGTCAAAATTCGTTGGAGGACAAAAATTTGAAATTCGAAAAATGAAAAATAAAAAAGTGCAAAAAATTATGTATGGTAAATAAATAATATACTCGACTTTTATGTCCGTCGATTTTTTCCGTTCAAATTCTCAGTATATACTAATTCGGCCATTCTGAATCGATTGGCGTTTGCAGAATTTGTCTATTTCTAACCGTTCTCGAGTTGGTCATTTCCAAATCAGTTTTTAGTTGTTTTTTTTCCCGCCAAAAATATTTCTGATGAGTTTTCGACATTTTCGTTCAAAGATTCGGAATCAGCACGTGAAAATACGTTCAAAGGCAAAAATTTGAATTTCGAAAAATGAAAAATTAAAAATCTCAGAAAATTGGATTTTTGACCTTTAACGCCCTTTTCCGGCTAATCTTATATCTGAGCACATAAAAATCATACATTTTCGGAATGAGCATAAAATTTTACGTATACAGTGAAAATTTCAAGTCGATGTGACGACTTGGTATTTTTCATTATTTTTAGGGGTGACCGACCCCCTTGCAACTTTTTTCGAGTAATTTTAAATTTTTCGATTTTCTCGAAATATACAATACATACTAATTCGGCCATTCTGAATCGATTGGCGTTTGCAGAATTTGTCTATCTCTAACCGTTCTCGAGTTGGTCAGCTCTGAATCGGTTTTCAAATGGTTTTTTTGGCGCAAAAAATATTTCCGATGAGTTTTTGACATTTTCGTTCAAAGATTCGGAATCAGCACGTCAAAATTCGTAGGAGGACAATAATTTGAAATTCGAAAAATGAAAAATAAAAAAGTACAAAAAATTATGTATGGTAAATAAATAATATACTCGACTTTTATATCCGTCGATTTTTTCCGTTCAAATTCTCAGTATATACTAATTCGGCCATTCTGAATCGATTGGCGTTTGCAGAATTTGTCTATCTCTAACCGTTCTCGAGTTGGTCAGCTCTGAATCAGTTTTCAAATGGTTTTTTTGGCGCAAAAAATATTTCCGATGAGTTTTTGACATTTTCGTTCAAAGATTCGGAATCAGCACGTCAAAATTCGTTGGAGGACAAAAATTTGAAATTCGAAAAATGAAAAATAAAAAAGTGCAAAAAATTATGTATGGTAAATAAATAATATACTCGACTTTTATGTCCGTCGATTTTTTCCGTTCAAATTCTCAGTATATACTAATTCGGCCATTCTGAATCGATTGGCGTTTGCAGAATTTGTCTATTTCTAACCGTTCTCGAGTTGGTCATTTCCAAATCAGTTTTTAGTTGTTTTTTTTCCCGCCAAAAATATTTCTGATGAGTTTTCGACATTTTCGTTCAAAGATTCGGAATCAGCACGTCAAAATTCGTTGGAGGACAAAAATTTGAAATTCGAAAAATGAAAAATAAAAAAGTGCAAAAAATTATGTATGGTAAATAAATAATATACTCGACTTTTATGTCCGTCGATTTTTTCCGTTCAAATTCTCAGTATATACTAATTCGGCCATTCTGAATCGATTGGCGTTTGCAGAATTTGTCTATTTCTAACCGTTCTCGAGTTGGTCATTTCCAAATCAGTTTTTAGTTGTTTTTTTTCCCGCCAAAAATATTTCTGATGAGTTTTCGACATTTTCGTTCAAAGATTCGGAATCAGCACGTCAAAATTCGTTGGAGGACAAAAATTTGAAATTCGAAAAATGAAAAATAAAAAAGTGCAAAAAATTATGTATGGTAAATAAATAATATACTCGACTTTTATGTCCGTCGATTTTTTCCGTTCAAATTCTCAGTATATACTAATTCGGCCATTCTGAATCGATTGGCGTTTGCAGAATTTGTCTATTTCTAACCGTTCTCGAGTTGGTCGTTTCCAAATCAGTTTTTAGTTGTTTTTTTTCCCGCCAAAAATATTTCTGATGAGTTTTCGACATTTTCGTTCAAAGATTCGGAATCAGCACGTGAAAATACGTTCAATGACCAAAATTTGAATTTCGAAAAATGAAAAATTAAAAATCTCAGAAAATTGGATTTTTGACCTTTAACGCCCTTTTCCGGCTAATCTTATATCTGAGCACATAAAAATCATACATTTTCGGAATGAGCATAAAATTTTACGTATACAGTGAAAATTTCAAGTCGATGTGACGACTTGGTATTTTTCATTATTTTTAGGGGTGACCCCCTTGCAACTTTTTTCGAGTAATTTTAAATTTTTCGGTTTTCTCGAAATATACAATACACACTAATTCGGCCATTCTGAATCGATTGGCGTTTGCAGAATTTGTCTATCTCTAACCGTTCTCGAGTTGGTCAGCTCTGAATCAGTTTTCAAATGGTTTTTTTGGCGCAAAAAATATTTCCGATGAGTTTTTGACATTTTCGTTCAAAGATTCGGAATCAGCACGTCAAAATTCGTTGGAGGACAAAAATTTGAAATTCGAAAAATGAAAAATAAAAAAGTGCAAAAAATTATGTATGGTAAATAAATAATATACTCGACTTTTATGTCCGTCGATTTTTTCCGTTCAAATTCTCAGTATATACTAATTCGGCCATTCTGAATCGATTGGCGTTTGCAGAATTTGTCTATTTCTAACCGTTCTCGAGTTGGTCATTTCCAAATCAGTTTTTAGTTGTTTTTTTTCCCGCCAAAAATATTTCTGATGAGTTTTCGACATTTTCGTTCAAAGATTCGGAATCAGCACGTCAAAATTCGTTGGAGGACAAAAATTTGAAATTCGAAAAATGAAAAATAAAAAAGTGCAAAAAATTATGTATGGTAAATAAATAATATACTCGACTTTTATGTCCGTCGATTTTTTCCGTTCAAATTCTCAGTATATACTAATTCGGCCATTCTGAATCGATTGGCGTTTGCAGAATTTGTCTATTTCTAACCGTTCTCGAGTTGGTCGTTTCCAAATCAGTTTTTAGTTGTTTTTTTTCCCGCCAAAAATATTTCTGATGAGTTTTCGACATTTTCGTTCAAAGATTCGGAATCAGCACGTGAAAATACGTTCAATGACCAAAATTTGAATTTCGAAAAATGAAAAATTAAAAATCTCAGAAAATTGGATTTTTGACCTTTAACGCCCTTTTCCGGCTAATCTTATATCTGAGCACATAAAAATCATACATTTTCGGAATGAGCATAAAATTTTACGTATACAGTGAAAATTTCAAGTCGATGTGACGACTTGGTATTTTTCATTATTTTTAGGGGTGACCCCCTTGCAACTTTTTTCGAGTAATTTTAAATTTTTCGGTTTTCTCGAAATATACAATACACACTAATTCGGCCATTCTGAATCGATTGGCGTTTGCAGAATTTGTCTATCTCTAACCGTTCTCGAGTTGGTCAGCTCTGAATCAGTTTTCAAATGGTTTTTTTGGCGCAAAAAATATTTCCGATGAGTTTTTGACATTTTCGTTCAAAGATTCGGAATCAGCACGTCAAAATTCGTTGGAGGACAAAAATTTGAAATTCGAAAAATGAAAAATAAAAAAGTGCAAAAAATTATGTATGGTAAATAAATAATATACTCGACTTTTATGTCCGTCGATTTTTTCCGTTCAAATTCTCAGTATATACTAATTCGGCCATTCTGAATCGATTGGCGTTTGCAGAATTTGTCTATTTCTAACCGTTCTCGAGTTGGTCATTTCCAAATCAGTTTTTAGTTGTTTTTTTTCCCGCCAAAAATATTTCTGATGAGTTTTCGACATTTTCGTTCAAAGATTCGGAATCAGCACGTCAAAATTCGTTGGAGGACAAAAATTTGAAATTCGAAAAATGAAAAATAAAAAAGTGCAAAAAATTATGTATGGTAAATAAATAATATACTCGACTTTTATGTCCGTCGATTTTTTCCGTTCAAATTCTCAGTATATACTAATTCGGCCATTCTGAATCGATTGGCGTTTGCAGAATTTGTCTATTTCTAACCGTTCTCGAGTTGGTCGTTTCCAAATCAGTTTTTAGTTGTTTTTTTTCCCGCCAAAAATATATCTGATGAGTTTTCGACATTTTCGTTCAAAGATTCGGAATCAGCACGTGAAAATACGTTCAATGACCAAAATTTGAATTTCGAAAAATGAAAAATTAAAAATCTCAGAAAATTGGATTTTTGACCTTTAACGCCCTTTTCCGGCTAATCTTATATCTGAGCACATAAAAATCATACATTTTCGGAATGAGCATAAAATTTTACGTATACAGTGAAAATTTTAAGTCGATGTGACGACTTGGTATTTTTCATTATTTTTAGGGGTGACCCTTGCAACTTTTTTCGAGTAATTTTAAATTTATCGGTTTTCTCGAAATATACAATACACACTAATTCGGCCATTCTGAATCGATTGGCGTTTGCAGAATTTGTCTATCTCTAACCGTTCTCGAGTTGGTCAGCTCTGAATCAGTTTTCAAATGGTTTTTTTGGCGCAAAAAATATTTCCGATGAGTTTTTGACATTTTCGTTCAAAGATTCGGAATCAGCACGTCAAAATTCGTTGGAGGACAAAAATTTGAAATTCGAAAAATGAAAAATTAAAAAGTGCAAAAAATTATGTATGGTAAATAAATAATATACTCGACTTTTATGTCCGTCGATTTTTTCCGTTCAAATTCTCAGTATATACTAATTCGGCCATTCTGAATCGATTGGCGTTTGCAGAATTTGTCTATTTCTAACCGTTCTCGAGTTGGTCATTTCCAAATCAGTTTTTAGTTGTTTTTTTTCCCGCCAAAAATATTTCTGATGAGTTTTCGACATTTTCGTTCAAAGATTCGGAATCAGCACGTGAAAATACGTTCAAAAGCAAAAATTTGAATTTCGAAAAATGAAAAATTAAAAATCTCAGAAAATTGGATTTTTGACCTTTAACGCCCTTTTCCGGCTAATCTTATATCTGAGCACATAAAAATCATACATTTTCGGAATGAGCATAAAATTTTACGTATACAGTGAAAATTTCAAGTCGATGTGACGACTTGGTATTTTTCATTATTTTTAGGGGTGACCGACCCCCTTGCAACTTTTTTCGAGTAATTTTAAATTTTTCGATTTTCTCGAAATATACAATACATACTAATTCGGCCATTCTGAATCGATTGGCGTTTGCAGAATTTGTCTATCTCTAACCGTTCTCGAGTTGGTCAGCTCTGAATCGGTTTTCAAATGGTTTTTTTGGCGCAAAAAATATTTCCGATGAGTTTTTGACATTTTCGTTCAAAGATTCGGAATCAGCACGTCAAAATTCGTAGGAGGACAATAATTTGAAATTCGAAAAATGAAAAATAAAAAAGTACAAAAAATTATGTATGGTAAATAAATAATATACTCGACTTTTATATCCGTCGATTTTTTCCGTTCAAATTCTCAGTATATACTAATTCGGCCATTCTGAATCGATTGGCGTTTGCAGAATTTGTCTATCTCTAACCGTTCTCGAGTTGGTCAGCTCTGAATCAGTTTTCAAATGGTTTTTTTGGCGCAAAAAATATTTCCGATGAGTTTTTGACATTTTCGTTCAAAGATTCGGAATCAGCACGTCAAAATTCGTTGGAGGACAAAAATTTGAAATTCGAAAAATGAAAAATAAAAAAGTGCAAAAAATTATGTATGGTAAATAAATAATATACTCGACTTTTATGTCCGTCGATTTTTTCCGTTCAAATTCTCAGTATATACTAATTCGGCCATTCTGAATCGATTGGCGTTTGCAGAATTTGTCTATTTCTAACCGTTCTCGAGTTGGTCATTTCCAAATCAGTTTTTAGTTGTTTTTTTTCCCGCCAAAAATATTTCTGATGAGTTTTCGACATTTTCGTTCAAAGATTCGGAATCAGCACGTCAAAATTCGTTGGAGGACAAAAATTTGAAATTCGAAAAATGAAAAATAAAAAAGTGCAAAAAATTATGTATGGTAAATAAATAATATACTCGACTTTTATGTCCGTCGATTTTTTCCGTTCAAATTCTCAGTATATACTAATTCGGCCATTCTGAATCGATTGGCGTTTGCAGAATTTGTCTATTTCTAACCGTTCTCGAGTTGGTCATTTCCAAATCAGTTTTTAGTTGTTTTTTTTCCCGCCAAAAATATTTCTGATGAGTTTTCGACATTTTCGTTCAAAGATTCGGAATCAGCACGTCAAAATTCGTTGGAGGACAAAAATTTGAAATTCGAAAAATGAAAAATAAAAAAGTGCAAAAAATTATGTATGGTAAATAAATAATATACTCGACTTTTATGTCCGTCGATTTTTTCCGTTCAAATTCTCAGTATATACTAATTCGGCCATTCTGAATCGATTGGCGTTTGCAGAATTTGTCTATTTCTAACCGTTCTCGAGTTGGTCGTTTCCAAATCAGTTTTTAGTTGTTTTTTTTCCCGCCAAAAATATTTCTGATGAGTTTTCGACATTTTCGTTCAAAGATTCGGAATCAGCACGTGAAAATACGTTCAATGACCAAAATTTGAATTTCGAAAAATGAAAAATTAAAAATCTCAGAAAATTGGATTTTTGACCTTTAACGCCCTTTTCCGGCTAATCTTATATCTGAGCACATAAAAATCATACATTTTCGGAATGAGCATAAAATTTTACGTATACAGTGAAAATTTCAAGTCGATGTGACGACTTGGTATTTTTCATTATTTTTAGGGGTGACCCCCTTGCAACTTTTTTCGAGTAATTTTAAATTTTTCGGTTTTCTCGAAATATACAATACACACTAATTCGGCCATTCTGAATCGATTGGCGTTTGCAGAATTTGTCTATCTCTAACCGTTCTCGAGTTGGTCAGCTCTGAATCAGTTTTCAAATGGTTTTTTTGGCGCAAAAAATATTTCCGATGAGTTTTTGACATTTTCGTTCAAAGATTCGGAATCAGCACGTCAAAATTCGTTGGAGGACAAAAATTTGAAATTCGAAAAATGAAAAATAAAAAAGTGCAAAAAATTATGTATGGTAAATAAATAATATACTCGACTTTTATGTCCGTCGATTTTTTCCGTTCAAATTCTCAGTATATACTAATTCGGCCATTCTGAATCGATTGGCGTTTGCAGAATTTGTCTATTTCTAACCGTTCTCGAGTTGGTCGTTTCCAAATCAGTTTTTAGTTGTTTTTTTTCCCGCCAAAAATATATCTGATGAGTTTTCGACATTTTCGTTCAAAGATTCGGAATCAGCACGTGAAAATACGTTCAATGACCAAAATTTGAATTTCGAAAAATGAAAAATTAAAAATCTCAGAAAATTGGATTTTTGACCTTTAACGCCCTTTTCCGGCTAATCTTATATCTGAGCACATAAAAATCATACATTTTCGGAATGAGCATAAAATTTTACGTATACAGTGAAAATTTTAAGTCGATGTGACGACTTGGTATTTTTCATTATTTTTAGGGGTGACCCCCTTGCAACTTTTTTCGAGTAATTTTAAATTTATCGGTTTTCTCGAAATATACAATACACACTAATTCGGCCATTCTGAATCGATTGGCGTTTGCAGAATTTGTCTATCTCTAACCGTTCTCGAGTTGGTCAGCTCTGAATCAGTTTTCAAATGGTTTTTTTGGCGCAAAAAATATTTCCGATGAGTTTTTGACATTTTCGTTCAAAGATTCGGAATCAGCACGTCAAAATTCGTTGGAGGACAAAAATTTGAAATTCGAAAAATGAAAAATTAAAAAGTGCAAAAAATTATGTATGGTAAATAAATAATATACTCGACTTTTATGTCCGTCGATTTTTTCCGTTCAAATTCTCAGTATAAACTAATTCGGCCATTCTGAATCGATTGGCGTTTGCAGAATTTGTCTATTTCTAACCGTTCTCGAGTTGGTCATTTCCAAATCAGTTTTTAGTTCTTTTTTTTCCCGCCAAAAATATTTCTGATGAGTTTTCGACATTTTCGTTCAAAGATTCGGAATCAGCACGTGAAAATACGTTCAATGACCAAAATTTGAATTTCGAAAAATGAAAAATTAAAAATCTCAGAAAATTGTATTTTTGACTTCAACGCCCTTTTCCGGCTAATCTTATATCTGAGCACATAAAAATCATACATTTTCGGAATGAGCATAAAATTTTACGTAGACAGTGAAAATTTCAAGTCGATGTTCGACTTGGTATTTTTCATTATTTTTAGGGGTGGACCCCCTTGCAACTTTTTTCGAGTAATTTTAAATTTTTCCAATTTCTCGAAATATACAATACATACTAATTCGGCCATTCTGAATCGATTGGTGTTTGCAGAATTTGTCTATCTCTAACCGTTCTCGAGTTGGTCAGCTCTGAATCAGTTTTCAAATGGTTTTTTTGGCGCAAAAAATATTTCCGATGAGTTTTTGACATTTTCGTTCAAAGATTCGGAATCAGCACGTCAAAATTCGTTGGAGGACAAAAATTTGAAATTCGAAAAATGAAAAATAAAAAAGTGCAAAAAATTATGTATGGTAAATAAATAATATACTCGACTTTTATGTCCGTCGATTTTTTCCGTTCAAATTCTCAGTATATACTAATTCGGCCATTCTGAATCGATTGGCGTTTGCAGAATTTGTCTATTTCTAACCGTTCTCGAGTTGGTCATTTCCAAATCAGTTTTTAGTTGTTTTTTTTCCCGCCAAAAATATTTCTGATGAGTTTTCGACATTTTCGTTCAAAGATTCGGAATCAGCACGTGAAAATACGTTCAAAGGCAAAAATTTGAATTTCGAAAAATGAAAAATTAAAAATCTCAGAAAATTGGATTTTTGACCTTTAACGCCCTTTTCCGGCTAATCTTATATCTGAGCACATAAAAATCATACATTTTCGGAATGAGCATAAAATTTTACGTATACAGTGAAAATTTCAAGTCGATGTGACGACTTGGTATTTTTCATTATTTTTAGGGGTGACCGACCCCCTTGCAACTTTTTTCGAGTAATTTTAAATTTTTCGATTTTCTCGAAATATACAATACATACTAATTCGGCCATTCTGAATCGATTGGCGTTTGCAGAATTTGTCTATCTCTAACCGTTCTCGAGTTGGTCAGCTCTGAATCGGTTTTCAAATGGTTTTTTTGGCGCAAAAAATATTTCCGATGAGTTTTTGACATTTTCGTTCAAAGATTCGGAATCAGCACGTCAAAATTCGTAGGAGGACAATAATTTGAAATTCGAAAAATGAAAAATAAAAAAGTACAAAAAATTATGTATGGTAAATAAATAATATACTCGACTTTTATATCCGTCGATTTTTTCCGTTCAAATTCTCAGTATATACTAATTCGGCCATTCTGAATCGATTGGCGTTTGCAGAATTTGTCTATCTCTAACCGTTCTCGAGTTGGTCAGCTCTGAATCAGTTTTCAAATGGTTTTTTTGGCGCAAAAAATATTTCCGATGAGTTTTTGACATTTTCGTTCAAAGATTCGGAATCAGCACGTCAAAATCCGTTGGAGGACAAAAATTTGAAATTCGAAAAATGAAAAATAAAAAAGTGCAAAAAATTATGTATGGTAAATAAATAATATACTCGACTTTTATGTCCGTCGATTTTTTCCGTTCAAATTCTCAGTATATACTAATTCGGCCATTCTGAATCGATTGGCGTTTGCAGAATTTGTCTATTTCTAACCGTTCTCGAGTTGGTCATTTCCAAATCAGTTTTTAGTTGTTTTTTTTCCCGCCAAAAATATTTCTGATGAGTTTTCGACATTTTCGTTCAAAGATTCGGAATCAGCACGTCAAAATTCGTTGGAGGACAAAAATTTGAAATTCGAAAAATGAAAAATAAAAAAGTGCAAAAAATTATGTATGGTAAATAAATAATATACTCGACTTTTATGTCCGTCGATTTTTTCCGTTCAAATTCTCAGTATATACTAATTCGGCCATTCTGAATCGATTGGCGTTTGCAGAATTTGTCTATTTCTAACCGTTCTCGAGTTGGTCATTTCCAAATCAGTTTTTAGTTGTTTTTTTTCCCGCCAAAAATATTTCTGATGAGTTTTCGACATTTTCGTTCAAAGATTCGGAATCAGCACGTCAAAATTCGTTGGAGGACAAAAATTTGAAATTCGAAAAATGAAAAATAAAAAAGTGCAAAAAATTATGTATGGTAAATAAATAATATACTCGACTTTTATGTCCGTCGATTTTTTCCGTTCAAATTCTCAGTATATACTAATTCGGCCATTCTGAATCGATTGGCGTTTGCAGAATTTGTCTATTTCTAACCGTTCTCGAGTTGGTCGTTTCCAAATCAGTTTTTAGTTGTTTTTTTTCCGCCAAAAATATTTCTGATGAGTTTTCGACATTTTCGTTCAAAGATTCGGAATCAGCACGTGAAAATACGTTCAATGACCAAAATTTGAATTTCGAAAAATGAAAAATTAAAAATCTCAGAAAATTGGATTTTTGACCTTTAACGCCCTTTTCCGGCTAATCTTATATCTGAGCACATAAAAATCATACATTTTCGGAATGAGCATAAAATTTTACGTATACAGTGAAAATTTCAAGTCGATGTGACGACTTGGTATTTTTCATTATTTTTAGGGGTGACCCCCTTGCAACTTTTTTCGAGTAATTTTAAATTTTTCGGTTTTCTCGAAATATACAATACACACTAATTCGGCCATTCTGAATCGATTGGCGTTTGCAGAATTTGTCTATCTCTAACCGTTCTCGAGTTGGTCAGCTCTGAATCAGTTTTCAAATGGTTTTTTTGGCGCAAAAAATATTTCCGATGAGTTTTTGACATTTTCGTTCAAAGATTCGGAATCAGCACGTCAAAATTCGTTGGAGGACAAAAATTTGAAATTCGAAAAATGAAAAATAAAAAAGTGCAAAAAATTATGTATGGTAAATAAATAATATACTCGACTTTTATGTCCGTCGATTTTTTCCGTTCAAATTCTCAGTATATACTAATTCGGCCATTCTGAATCGATTGGCGTTTGCAGAATTTGTCTATTTCTAACCGTTCTCGAGTTGGTCATTTCCAAATCAGTTTTTAGTTGTTTTTTTTCCCGCCAAAAATATTTCTGATGAGTTTTCGACATTTTCGTTCAAAGATTCGGAATCAGCACGTCAAAATTCGTTGGAGGACAAAAATTTGAAATTCGAAAAATGAAAAATAAAAAAGTGCAAAAAATTATGTATGGTAAATAAATAATATACTCGACTTTTATGTCCGTCGATTTTTTCCGTTCAAATTCTCAGTATATACTAATTCGGCCATTCTGAATCGATTGGCGTTTGCAGAATTTGTCTATTTCTAACCGTTCTCGAGTTGGTCGTTTCCAAATCAGTTTTTAGTTGTTTTTTTTCCCGCCAAAAATATATCTGATGAGTTTTCGACATTTTCGTTCAAAGATTCGGAATCAGCACGTGAAAATACGTTCAATGACCAAAATTTGAATTTCGAAAAATGAAAAATTAAAAATCTCAGAAAATTGGATTTTTGACCTTTAACGCCCTTTTCCGGCTAATCTTATATCTGAGCACATAAAAATCATACATTTTCGGAATGAGCATAAAATTTTACGTATACAGTGAAAATTTTAAGTCGATGTGACGACTTGGTATTTTTCATTATTTTTAGGGGTGACCCCCTTGCAACTTTTTTCGAGTAATTTTAAATTTATCGGTTTTCTCGAAATATACAATACACACTAATTCGGCCATTCTGAATCGATTGGCGTTTGCAGAATTTGTCTATCTCTAACCGTTCTCGAGTTGGTCAGCTCTGAATCAGTTTTCAAATGGTTTTTTTGGCGCAAAAAATATTTCCGATGAGTTTTTGACATTTTCGTTCAAAGATTCGGAATCAGCACGTCAAAATTCGTTGGAGGACAAAAATTTGAAATTCGAAAAATGAAAAATTAAAAAGTGCAAAAAATTATGTATGGTAAATAAATAATATACTCGACTTTTATGTCCGTCGATTTTTTCCGTTCAAATTCTCAGTATATACTAATTCGGCCATTCTGAATCGATTGGCGTTTGCAGAATTTGTCTATTTCTAACCGTTCTCGAGTTGGTCATTTCCAAATCAGTTTTTAGTTGTTTTTTTTCCCGCCAAAAATATTTCTGATGAGTTTTCGACATTTTCGTTCAAAGATTCGGAATCAGCACGTGAAAATACGTTCAAAAGCAAAAATTTGAATTTCGAAAAATGAAAAATTAAAAATCTCAGAAAATTGGATTTTTGACCTTTAACGCCCTTTTCCGGCTAATCTTATATCTGAGCACATAAAAATCATACATTTTCGGAATGAGCATAAAATTTTACGTATACAGTGAAAATTTCAAGTCGATGTGACGACTTGGTATTTTTCATTATTTTTAGGGGTGACCGACCCCCTTGCAACTTTTTTCGAGTAATTTTAAATTTTTCGATTTTCTCGAAATATACAATACATACTAATTCGGCCATTCTGAATCGATTGGCGTTTGCAGAATTTGTCTATCTCTAACCGTTCTCGAGTTGGTCAGCTCTGAATCGGTTTTCAAATGGTTTTTTTGGCGCAAAAAATATTTCCGATGAGTTTTTGACATTTTCGTTCAAAGATTCGGAATCAGCACGTCAAAATTCGTAGGAGGACAATAATTTGAAATTCGAAAAATGAAAAATAAAAAAGTACAAAAAATTATGTATGGTAAATAAATAATATACTCGACTTTTATATCCGTCGATTTTTTCCGTTCAAATTCTCAGTATATACTAATTCGGCCATTCTGAATCGATTGGCGTTTGCAGAATTTGTCTATCTCTAACCGTTCTCGAGTTGGTCAGCTCTGAATCAGTTTTCAAATGGTTTTTTTGGCGCAAAAAATATTTCCGATGAGTTTTTGACATTTTCGTTCAAAGATTCGGAATCAGCACGTCAAAATTCGTTGGAGGACAAAAATTTGAAATTCGAAAAATGAAAAATAAAAAAGTGCAAAAAATTATGTATGGTAAATAAATAATATACTCGACTTTTATGTCCGTCGATTTTTTCCGTTCAAATTCTCAGTATATACTAATTCGGCCATTCTGAATCGATTGGCGTTTGCAGAATTTGTCTATTTCTAACCGTTCTCGAGTTGGTCATTTCCAAATCAGTTTTTAGTTGTTTTTTTTCCCGCCAAAAATATTTCTGATGAGTTTTCGACATTTTCGTTCAAAGATTCGGAATCAGCACGTCAAAATTCGTTGGAGGACAAAAATTTGAAATTCGAAAAATGAAAAATAAAAAAGTGCAAAAAATTATGTATGGTAAATAAATAATATACTCGACTTTTATGTCCGTCGATTTTTTCCGTTCAAATTCTCAGTATATACTAATTCGGCCATTCTGAATCGATTGGCGTTTGCAGAATTTGTCTATTTCTAACCGTTCTCGAGTTGGTCATTTCCAAATCAGTTTTTAGTTGTTTTTTTTCCCGCCAAAAATATTTCTGATGAGTTTTCGACATTTTCGTTCAAAGATTCGGAATCAGCACGTCAAAATTCGTTGGAGGACAAAAATTTGAAATTCGAAAAATGAAAAATAAAAAAGTGCAAAAAATTATGTATGGTAAATAAATAATATACTCGACTTTTATGTCCGTCGATTTTTTCCGTTCAAATTCTCAGTATATACTAATTCGGCCATTCTGAATCGATTGGCGTTTGCAGAATTTGTCTATTTCTAACCGTTCTCGAGTTGGTCGTTTCCAAATCAGTTTTTAGTTGTTTTTTTTCCCGCCAAAAATATTTCTGATGAGTTTTCGACATTTTCGTTCAAAGATTCGGAATCAGCACGTGAAAATACGTTCAATGACCAAAATTTGAATTTCGAAAAATGAAAAATTAAAAATCTCAGAAAATTGGATTTTTGACCTTTAACGCCCTTTTCCGGCTAATCTTATATCTGAGCACATAAAAATCATACATTTTCGGAATGAGCATAAAATTTTACGTATACAGTGAAAATTTCAAGTCGATGTGACGACTTGGTATTTTTCATTATTTTTAGGGGTGACCCCCTTGCAACTTTTTTCGAGTAATTTTAAATTTTTCGGTTTTCTCGAAATATACAATACACACTAATTCGGCCATTCTGAATCGATTGGCGTTTGCAGAATTTGTCTATCTCTAACCGTTCTCGAGTTGGTCAGCTCTGAATCAGTTTTCAAATGGTTTTTTTGGCGCAAAAAATATTTCCGATGAGTTTTTGACATTTTCGTTCAAAGATTCGGAATCAGCACGTCAAAATTCGTTGGAGGACAAAAATTTGAAATTCGAAAAATGAAAAATAAAAAAGTGCAAAAAATTATGTATGGTAAATAAATAATATACTCGACTTTTATGTCCGTCGATTTTTTCCGTTCAAATTCTCAGTATATACTAATTCGGCCATTCTGAATCGATTGGCGTTTGCAGAATTTGTCTATTTCTAACCGTTCTCGAGTTGGTCATTTCCAAATCAGTTTTTAGTTGTTTTTTTTCCCGCCAAAAATATTTCTGATGAGTTTTCGACATTTTCGTTCAAAGATTCGGAATCAGCACGTCAAAATTCGTTGGAGGACAAAAATTTGAAATTCGAAAAATGAAAAATAAAAAAGTGCAAAAAATTATGTATGGTAAATAAATAATATACTCGACTTTTATGTCCGTCGATTTTTTCCGTTCAAATTCTCAGTATATACTAATTCGGCCATTCTGAATCGATTGGCGTTTGCAGAATTTGTCTATTTCTAACCGTTCTCGAGTTGGTCGTTTCCAAATCAGTTTTTAGTTGTTTTTTTTCCCGCCAAAAATATTTCTGATGAGTTTTCGACATTTTCGTTCAAAGATTCGGAATCAGCACGTGAAAATACGTTCAATGACCAAAATTTGAATTTCGAAAAATGAAAAATTAAAAATCTCAGAAAATTGGATTTTTGACCTTTAACGCCCTTTTCCGGCTAATCTTATATCTGAGCACATAAAAATCATACATTTTCGGAATGAGCATAAAATTTTACGTATACAGTGAAAATTTCAAGTCGATGTGACGACTTGGTATTTTTCATTATTTTTAGGGGTGACCCCCTTGCAACTTTTTTCGAGTAATTTTAAATTTTTCGGTTTTCTCGAAATATACAATACACACTAATTCGGCCATTCTGAATCGATTGGCGTTTGCAGAATTTGTCTATCTCTAACCGTTCTCGAGTTGGTCAGCTCTGAATCAGTTTTCAAATGGTTTTTTTGGCGCAAAAAATATTTCCGATGAGTTTTTGACATTTTCGTTCAAAGATTCGGAATCAGCACGTCAAAATTCGTTGGAGGACAAAAATTTGAAATTCGAAAAATGAAAAATAAAAAAGTGCAAAAAATTATGTATGGTAAATAAATAATATACTCGACTTTTATGTCCGTCGATTTTTTCCGTTCAAATTCTCAGTATATACTAATTCGGCCATTCTGAATCGATTGGCGTTTGCAGAATTTGTCTATTTCTAACCGTTCTCGAGTTGGTCATTTCCAAATCAGTTTTTAGTTGTTTTTTTTCCCGCCAAAAATATTTCTGATGAGTTTTCGACATTTTCGTTCAAAGATTCGGAATCAGCACGTCAAAATTCGTTGGAGGACAAAAATTTGAAATTCGAAAAATGAAAAATAAAAAAGTGCAAAAAATTATGTATGGTAAATAAATAATATACTCGACTTTTATGTCCGTCGATTTTTTCCGTTCAAATTCTCAGTATATACTAATTCGGCCATTCTGAATCGATTGGCGTTTGCAGAATTTGTCTATTTCTAACCGTTCTCGAGTTGGTCGTTTCCAAATCAGTTTTTAGTTGTTTTTTTTCCCGCCAAAAATATATCTGATGAGTTTTCGACATTTTCGTTCAAAGATTCGGAATCAGCACGTGAAAATACGTTCAATGACCAAAATTTGAATTTCGAAAAATGAAAAATTAAAAATCTCAGAAAATTGGATTTTTGACCTTTAACGCCCTTTTCCGGCTAATCTTATATCTGAGCACATAAAAATCATACATTTTCGGAATGAGCATAAAATTTTACGTATACAGTGAAAATTTTAAGTCGATGTGACGACTTGGTATTTTTCATTATTTTTAGGGGTGACCCCCTTGCAACTTTTTTCGAGTAATTTTAAATTTATCGGTTTTCTCGAAATATACAATACACACTAATTCGGCCATTCTGAATCGATTGGCGTTTGCAGAATTTGTCTATCTCTAACCGTTCTCGAGTTGGTCAGCTCTGAATCAGTTTTCAAATGGTTTTTTTGGCGCAAAAAATATTTCCGATGAGTTTTTGACATTTTCGTTCAAAGATTCGGAATCAGCACGTCAAAATTCGTTGGAGGACAAAAATTTGAAATTCGAAAAATGAAAAATTAAAAAGTGCAAAAAATTATGTATGGTAAATAAATAATATACTCGACTTTTATGTCCGTCGATTTTTTCCGTTCAAATTCTCAGTATATACTAATTCGGCCATTCTGAATCGATTGGCGTTTGCAGAATTTGTCTATTTCTAACCGTTCTCGAGTTGGTCATTTCCAAATCAGTTTTTAGTTCTTTTTTTTCCCGCCAAAAATATTTCTGATGAGTTTTCGACATTTTCGTTCAAAGATTCGGAATCAGCACGTGAAAATACGTTCAATGACCAAAATTTGAATTTCGAAAAATGAAAAATTAAAAATCTCAGAAAATTGTATTTTTGACTTCAACGCCCTTTTCCGGCTAATCTTATATCTGAGCACATAAAAATCATACATTTTCGGAATGAGCATAAAATTTTACGTAGACAGTGAAAATTTCAAGTCGATGTTCGACTTGGTATTTTTCATTATTTTTAGGGGTGACCCCCTTGCAACTTTTTTCGAGTAATTTTAAATTTTTCCAATTTCTCGAAATATACAATACATACTAATTCGGCCATTCTGAATCGATTGGTGTTTGCAGAATTTGTCTATCTCTAACCGTTCTCGAGTTGGTCAGCTCTGAATCAGTTTTCAAATGGTTTTTTTGGCGCAAAAAATATTTCCGATGAGTTTTTGACATTTTCGTTCAAAGATTCGGAATCAGCACGTCAAAATTCGTTGGAGGACAAAAATTTGAAATTCGAAAAATGAAAAATAAAAAAGTGCAAAAAATTATGTATGGTAAATAAATAATATACTCGACTTTTATGTCCGTCGATTTTTTCCGTTCAAATTCTCAGTATATACTAATTCGGCCATTCTGAATCGATTGGCGTTTGCAGAATTTGTCTATTTCTAACCGTTCTCGAGTTGGTCATTTCCAAATCAGTTTTTAGTTGTTTTTTTTCCCGCCAAAAATATTTCTGATGAGTTTTCGACATTTTCGTTCAAAGATTCGGAATCAGCACGTGAAAATACGTTCAAAGGCAAAAATTTGAATTTCGAAAAATGAAAAATTAAAAATCTCAGAAAATTGGATTTTTGACCTTTAACGCCCTTTTCCGGCTAATCTTATATCTGAGCACATAAAAATCATACATTTTCGGAATGAGCATAAAATTTTACGTATACAGTGAAAATTTCAAGTCGATGTGACGACTTGGTATTTTTCATTATTTTTAGGGGTGACCGACCCCCTTGCAACTTTTTTCGAGTAATTTTAAATTTTTCGATTTTCTCGAAATATACAATACATACTAATTCGGCCATTCTGAATCGATTGGCGTTTGCAGAATTTGTCTATCTCTAACCGTTCTCGAGTTGGTCAGCTCTGAATCGGTTTTCAAATGGTTTTTTTGGCGCAAAAAATATTTCCGATGAGTTTTTGACATTTTCGTTCAAAGATTCGGAATCAGCACGTCAAAATTCGTAGGAGGACAATAATTTGAAATTCGAAAAATGAAAAATAAAAAAGTACAAAAAATTATGTATGGTAAATAAATAATATACTCGACTTTTATATCCGTCGATTTTTTCCGTTCAAATTCTCAGTATATACTAATTCGGCCATTCTGAATCGATTGGCGTTTGCAGAATTTGTCTATCTCTAACCGTTCTCGAGTTGGTCAGCTCTGAATCAGTTTTCAAATGGTTTTTTTGGCGCAAAAAATATTTCCGATGAGTTTTTGACATTTTCGTTCAAAGATTCGGAATCAGCACGTCAAAATTCGTTGGAGGACAAAAATTTGAAATTCGAAAAATGAAAAATAAAAAAGTGCAAAAAATTATGTATGGTAAATAAATAATATACTCGACTTTTATGTCCGTCGATTTTTTCCGTTCAAATTCTCAGTATATACTAATTCGGCCATTCTGAATCGATTGGCGTTTGCAGAATTTGTCTATTTCTAACCGTTCTCGAGTTGGTCATTTCCAAATCAGTTTTTAGTTGTTTTTTTTCCCGCCAAAAATATTTCTGATGAGTTTTCGACATTTTCGTTCAAAGATTCGGAATCAGCACGTCAAAATTCGTTGGAGGACAAAAATTTGAAATTCGAAAAATGAAAAATAAAAAAGTGCAAAAAATTATGTATGGTAAATAAATAATATACTCGACTTTTATGTCCGTCGATTTTTTCCGTTCAAATTCTCAGTATATACTAATTCGGCCATTCTGAATCGATTGGCGTTTGCAGAATTTGTCTATTTCTAACCGTTCTCGAGTTGGTCATTTCCAAATCAGTTTTTAGTTGTTTTTTTTCCCGCCAAAAATATTTCTGATGAGTTTTCGACATTTTCGTTCAAAGATTCGGAATCAGCACGTCAAAATTCGTTGGAGGACAAAAATTTGAAATTCGAAAAATGAAAAATAAAAAAGTGCAAAAAATTATGTATGGTAAATAAATAATATACTCGACTTTTATGTCCGTCGATTTTTTCCGTTCAAATTCTCAGTATATACTAATTCGGCCATTCTGAATCGATTGGCGTTTGCAGAATTTGTCTATTTCTAACCGTTCTCGAGTTGGTCGTTTCCAAATCAGTTTTTAGTTGTTTTTTTTCCCGCCAAAAATATTTCTGATGAGTTTTCGACATTTTCGTTCAAAGATTCGGAATCAGCACGTGAAAATACGTTCAATGACCAAAATTTGAATTTCGAAAAATGAAAAATTAAAAATCTCAGAAAATTGGATTTTTGACCTTTAACGCCCTTTTCCGGCTAATCTTATATCTGAGCACATAAAAATCATACATTTTCGGAATGAGCATAAAATTTTACGTATACAGTGAAAATTTCAAGTCGATGTGACGACTTGGTATTTTTCATTATTTTTAGGGGTGACCCCCTTGCAACTTTTTTCGAGTAATTTTAAATTTTTCGGTTTTCTCGAAATATACAATACACACTAATTCGGCCATTCTGAATCGATTGGCGTTTGCAGAATTTGTCTATCTCTAACCGTTCTCGAGTTGGTCAGCTCTGAATCAGTTTTCAAATGGTTTTTTTGGCGCAAAAAATATTTCCGATGAGTTTTTGACATTTTCGTTCAAAGATTCGGAATCAGCACGTCAAAATTCGTTGGAGGACAAAAATTTGAAATTCGAAAAATGAAAAATAAAAAAGTGCAAAAAATTATGTATGGTAAATAAATAATATACTCGACTTTTATGTCCGTCGATTTTTTCCGTTCAAATTCTCAGTATATACTAATTCGGCCATTCTGAATCGATTGGCGTTTGCAGAATTTGTCTATTTCTAACCGTTCTCGAGTTGGTCATTTCCAAATCAGTTTTTAGTTGTTTTTTTTCCCGCCAAAAATATTTCTGATGAGTTTTCGACATTTTCGTTCAAAGATTCGGAATCAGCACGTCAAAATTCGTTGGAGGACAAAAATTTGAAATTCGAAAAATGAAAAATAAAAAAGTGCAAAAAATTATGTATGGTAAATAAATAATATACTCGACTTTTATGTCCGTCGATTTTTTCCGTTCAAATTCGCAGTATATACTAATTCGGCCATTCTGAATCGATTGGCGTTTGCAGAATTTGTCTATTTCTAACCGTTCTCGAGTTGGTCATTTCCAAATCAGTTTTTAGTTGTTTTTTTTCCCGCCAAAAATATTTCTGATGAGTTTTCGACATTTTCGTTCAAAGATTCGGAATCAGCACGTGAAAATACGTTCAATGACCAAAATTTGAATTTCGAAAAATGAAAATTTAAAAATCTCAGAAAATTGGATTTTTGACCTTTAACGCCCTTTTCCGGCTAATCTTATATCTGAGCACATAAAAATCATACATTTTCGGAATGAGCATAAAATTTTACGTATACAGTGAAAATTTCAAGTCGATGTGACGACTTGGTATTTTTCATTATTTTTAGGGGTGACCCCCTTGCAACTTTTTTCGAGTAATTTTAAATTTTTCGGTTTTCTCGAAATATACAATACACACTAATTCGGCCATTCTGAATCGATTGGCGTTTGCAGAATTTGTCTATCTCTAACCGTTCTCGAGTTGGTCAGCTCTGAATCAGTTTTCAAATGGTTTTTTTGGCGCAAAAAATATTTCCGATGAGTTTTTGACATTTTCGTTCAAAGATTCGGAATCAGCACGTCAAAATTCGTTGGAGGACAAAAATTTGAAATTCGAAAAATGAAAAATAAAAAAGTGCAAAAAATTATGTATGGTAAATAAATAATATACTCGACTTTTATGTCCGTCGATTTTTTCCGTTCAAATTCTCAGTATATACTAATTCGGCCATTCTGAATCGATTGGCGTTTGCAGAATTTGTCTATTTCTAACCGTTCTCGAGTTGGTCATTTCCAAATCAGTTTTTAGTTGTTTTTTTTCCCGCCAAAAATATTTCTGATGAGTTTTCGACATTTTCGTTCAAAGATTCGGAATCAGCACGTCAAAATTCGTTGGAGGACAAAAATTTGAAATTCGAAAAATGAAAAATAAAAAAGTGCAAAAAATTATGTATGGTAAATAAATAATATACTCGACTTTTATGTCCGTCGATTTTTTCCGTTCAAATTCTCAGTATATACTAATTCGGCCATTCTGAATCGATTGGCGTTTGCAGAATTTGTCTATTTCTAACCGTTCTCGAGTTGGTCGTTTCCAAATCAGTTTTTAGTTGTTTTTTTTCCCGCCAAAAATATATCTGATGAGTTTTCGACATTTTCGTTCAAAGATTCGGAATCAGCACGTGAAAATACGTTCAATGACCAAAATTTGAATTTCGAAAAATGAAAAATTAAAAATCTCAGAAAATTGGATTTTTGACCTTTAACGCCCTTTTCCGGCTAATCTTATATCTGAGCACATAAAAATCATACATTTTCGGAATGAGCATAAAATTTTACGTATACAGTGAAAATTTTAAGTCGATGTGACGACTTGGTATTTTTCATTATTTTTAGGGGTGACCCCCTTGCAACTTTTTTCGAGTAATTTTAAATTTATCGGTTTTCTCGAAATATACAATACACACTAATTCGGCCATTCTGAATCGATTGGCGTTTGCAGAATTTGTCTATCTCTAACCGTTCTCGAGTTGGTCAGCTCTGAATCAGTTTTCAAATGGTTTTTTTGGCGCAAAAAATATTTCCGATGAGTTTTTGACATTTTCGTTCAAAGATTCGGAATCAGCACGTCAAAATTCGTTGGAGGACAAAAATTTGAAATTCGAAAAATGAAAAATTAAAAAGTGCAAAAAATTATGTATGGTAAATAAATAATATACTCGACTTTTATGTCCGTCGATTTTTTCCGTTCAAATTCTCAGTATATACTAATTCGGCCATTCTGAATCGATTGGCGTTTGCAGAATTTGTCTATTTCTAACCGTTCTCGAGTTGGTCATTTCCAAATCAGTTTTTAGTTCTTTTTTTTCCCGCCAAAAATATTTCTGATGAGTTTTCGACATTTTCGTTCAAAGATTCGGAATCAGCACGTGAAAATACGTTCAATGACCAAAATTTGAATTTCGAAAAATGAAAAATTAAAAATCTCAGAAAATTGTATTTTTGACTTCAACGCCCTTTTCCGGCTAATCTTATATCTGAGCACATAAAAATCATACATTTTCGGAATGAGCATAAAATTTTACGTAGACAGTGAAAATTTCAAGTCGATGTTCGACTTGGTATTTTTCATTATTTTTAGGGGTGACCCCCTTGCAACTTTTTTCGAGTAATTTTAAATTTTTCCAATTTCTCGAAATATACAATACATACTAATTCGGCCATTCTGAATCGATTGGTGTTTGCAGAATTTGTCTATCTCTAACCGTTCTCGAGTTGGTCAGCTCTGAATCAGTTTTCAAATGGTTTTTTTGGCGCAAAAAATATTTCCGATGAGTTTTTGACATTTTCGTTCAAAGATTCGGAATCAGCACGTCAAAATTCGTTGGAGGACAAAAATTTGAAATTCGAAAAATGAAAAATAAAAAAGTGCAAAAAATTATGTATGGTAAATAAATAATATACTCGACTTTTATGTCCGTCGATTTTTTCCGTTCAAATTCTCAGTATATACTAATTCGGCCATTCTGAATCGATTGGCGTTTGCAGAATTTGTCTATTTCTAACCGTTCTCGAGTTGGTCATTTCCAAATCAGTTTTTAGTTGTTTTTTTCCCGCAAAAAATATTTCCGATGAGTTTTTGACATTTTCGTTCAAAGATTCGGAATTAGCACGTGAAAATACGTTCAAAGGCAAAAATTTGAATTTCGAAAAATGAAAAATAAAAAATCTCAGAAAATTGGATTTTTTACATTTAACGCCATTTTCCGGCTAATCTCATATCTGAGCACATAAAAATCATACATTTTCGGAGTGAGCATGAAATTTTACGTATACAGTGCAAATTTCGAGTCGACATGACGACTTGGTATTTTTCATGATTTTTAGGGGTGGACGGACCCCTTGCAACTTTTTTCGAGTGATTTTAAATTTTTCGATTGACTCGAAAAAAAATGAAAAAAAAGTGCAAAAAATTATCTATGGTAAATAAATAGGAAATAAATAATATACTCGACTTTTATGTCCGTCGATTTTTTCCGTTCAAATTATCAGTATATACTAATTCGGCCATTCTGAATCGATTGGCGTTCGCAGAATTGGTCTATCTCTAATCGTTCTCGAGTTGGTCAGCTCTGAATCAGTTTTCAAATGGTTTTTTTGGCGCCAAAAATATTTCTGATAAGTTTTCGACATTTTCGTTCAAAGATTCGGAATCAGCACGTCAAAATTCGTTGGAGGACAAAAATTTGAAATTCGAAAAATGAAAAATAAAAAAGTGCAAAAAATTATGTATGGTAAATAAATAATATACTCGACTTTTATGTCCGTCGATTTTTTCCGTTCAAATTCTCAGTATATACTAATTCGGCCATTCTGAATCGATTGGCGTTTGCAGAATTTGTCTATTTCTAACCGTTCTCGAGTTGGTCATTTCCAAATCAGTTTTTAGTTATTTTTTTCCCGCAAAAAATATTTCCGATGAGTTTTTGACATTTTCGTTCAAAGATTCGGAATCAGCACGTCAAAATTCGTTGGAGGACAAAAATTTGAAATTCGAAAAATGAATAATAAAAAAGTGCAAAAAATTATGTATGGTAAATAAATAATATACTCGACTTTTATGTCCGTCGATTTTTTCCGTTCAAATTCTCAGTATATACTAATTCGGCCATTCTGAATCGATTGGCGTTTGCAGAATTTGTCTATTTCTAACCGTTCTCGAGTTGGTAATCAGTTTTCAAATGGTTTTTTTGGCGAAAAAAATATTTCCGATGAGTTATTGACATTTTCGTTCAAAGATTCGGAATCAGCACGTCAAAATTCGTTGGAGGACAAAAATTTGAAATTCGAAAAATGAAAAATAAAAAAGTGCAAAAAATTATGTATGGTAAATAAATAATATACTCGACTTTTATGTCCGTCGATTTTTTCCGTTCAAATTCTCAGTATATACTAATTCGGCCATTCTGAATCGATTGGCGTTTGCAGAATTTGTCTATTTCTAACCGTTCTCGAGTTGGTCATTTCCAAATCAGTTTTTAGTTGTTTTTTTTCCCGCCAAAAATATTTCTGATGAGTTTTCGACATTTTCGTTCAAAGATTCGGAATCAGCACGTGAAAATACGTTCAAAGGCAAAAATTTGAATTTCGAAAAATGAAAAATTAAAAATCTCAGAAAATTGGATTTTTGACCTTTAACGCCCTTTTCCGGCTAATCTTATATCTGAGCACATAAAAATCATACATTTTCGGAATGAGCATAAAATTTTACGTATACAGTGAAAATTTCAAGTCGATGTGACGACTTGGTATTTTTCATTATTTTTAGGGGTGACCGACCCCCTTGCAACTTTTTTCGAGTAATTTTAAATTTTTCGATTTTCTCGAAATATACAATACATACTAATTCGGCCATTCTGAATCGATTGGCGTTTGCAGAATTTGTCTATCTCTAACCGTTCTCGAGTTGGTCAGCTCTGAATCGGTTTTCAAATGGTTTTTTTGGCGCAAAAAATATTTCCGATGAGTTTTTGACATTTTCGTTCAAAGATTCGGAATCAGCACGTCAAAATTCGTAGGAGGACAATAATTTGAAATTCGAAAAATGAAAAATAAAAAAGTACAAAAAATTATGTATGGTAAATAAATAATATACTCGACTTTTATATCCGTCGATTTTTTCCGTTCAAATTCTCAGTATATACTAATTCGGCCATTCTGAATCGATTGGCGTTTGCAGAATTTGTCTATCTCTAACCGTTCTCGAGTTGGTCAGCTCTGAATCAGTTTTCAAATGGTTTTTTTGGCGCAAAAAATATTTCCGATGAGTTTTTGACATTTTCGTTCAAAGATTCGGAATCAGCACGTCAAAATTCGTTGGAGGACAAAAATTTGAAATTCGAAAAATGAAAAATAAAAAAGTGCAAAAAATTATGTATGGTAAATAAATAATATACTCGACTTTTATGTCCGTCGATTTTTTCCGTTCAAATTCTCAGTATATACTAATTCGGCCATTCTGAATCGATTGGCGTTTGCAGAATTTGTCTATTTCTAACCGTTCTCGAGTTGGTCATTTCCAAATCAGTTTTTAGTTGTTTTTTTTCCCGCCAAAAATATTTCTGATGAGTTTTCGACATTTTCGTTCAAAGATTCGGAATCAGCACGTCAAAATTCGTTGGAGGACAAAAATTTGAAATTCGAAAAATGAAAAATAAAAAAGTGCAAAAAATTATGTATGGTAAATAAATAATATACTCGACTTTTATGTCCGTCGATTTTTTCCGTTCAAATTCTCAGTATATACTAATTCGGCCATTCTGAATCGATTGGCGTTTGCAGAATTTGTCTATTTCTAACCGTTCTCGAGTTGGTCATTTCCAAATCAGTTTTTAGTTGTTTTTTTTCCCGCCAAAAATATTTCTGATGAGTTTTCGACATTTTCGTTCAAAGATTCGGAATCAGCACGTCAAAATTCGTTGGAGGACAAAAATTTGAAATTCGAAAAATGAAAAATAAAAAAGTGCAAAAAATTATGTATGGTAAATAAATAATATACTCGACTTTTATGTCCGTCGATTTTTTCCGTTCAAATTCTCAGTATATACTAATTCGGCCATTCTGAATCGATTGGCGTTTGCAGAATTTGTCTATTTCTAACCGTTCTCGAGTTGGTCGTTTCCAAATCAGTTTTTAGTTGTTTTTTTTCCCGCCAAAAATATTTCTGATGAGTTTTCGACATTTTCGTTCAACGATTCGGAATCAGCACGTGAAAATACGTTCAATGACCAAAATTTGAATTTCGAAAAATGAAAAATTAAAAATCTCAGAAAATTGGATTTTTGACCTTTAACGCCCTTTTCCGGCTAATCTTATATCTGAGCACATAAAAATCATACATTTTCGGAATGAGCATAAAATTTTACGTATACAGTGAAAATTTCAAGTCGATGTGACGACTTGGTATTTTTCATTATTTTTAGGGGTGACCCCCTTGCAACTTTTTTCGAGTAATTTTAAATTTTTCGGTTTTCTCGAAATATACAATACACACTAATTCGGCCATTCTGAATCGATTGGCGTTTGCAGAATTTGTCTATCTCTAACCGTTCTCGAGTTGGTCAGCTCTGAATCAGTTTTCAAATGGTTTTTTTGGCGCAAAAAATATTTCCGATGAGTTTTTGACATTTTCGTTCAAAGATTCGGAATCAGCACGTCAAAATTCGTTGGAGGACAAAAATTTGAAATTCGAAAAATGAAAAATAAAAAAGTGCAAAAAATTATGTATGGTAAATAAATAATATACTCGACTTTTATGTCCGTCGATTTTTTCCGTTCAAATTCTCAGTATATACTAATTCGGCCATTCTGAATCGATTGGCGTTTGCAGAATTTGTCTATTTCTAACCGTTCTCGAGTTGGTCATTTCCAAATCAGTTTTTAGTTGTTTTTTTTCCCGCCAAAAATATTTCTGATGAGTTTTCGACATTTTCGTTCAAAGATTCGGAATCAGCACGTCAAAATTCGTTGGAGGACAAAAATTTGAAATTCGAAAAATGAAAAATAAAAAAGTGCAAAAAATTATGTATGGTAAATAAATAATATACTCGACTTTTATGTCCGTCGATTTTTTCCGTTCAAATTCTCAGTATATACTAATTCGGCCATTCTGAATCGATTGGCGTTTGCAGAATTTGTCTATTTCTAACCGTTCTCGAGTTGGTCGTTTCCAAATCAGTTTTTAGTTGTTTTTTTTCCCGCCAAAAATATTTCTGATGAGTTTTCGACATTTTCGTTCAAAGATTCGGAATCAGCACGTGAAAATACGTTCAATGACCAAAATTTGAATTTCGAAAAATGAAAAATTAAAAATCTCAGAAAATTGGATTTTTGACCTTTAACGCCCTTTTCCGGCTAATCTTATATCTGAGCACATAAAAATCATACATTTTCGGAATGAGCATAAAATTTTACGTATACAGTGAAAATTTCAAGTCGATGTGACGACTTGGTATTTTTCATTATTTTTAGGGGTGACCCCCTTGCAACTTTTTTCGAGTAATTTTAAATTTTTCGGTTTTCTCGAAATATACAATACACACTAATTCGGCCATTCTGAATCGATTGGCGTTTGCAGAATTTGTCTATCTCTAACCGTTCTCGAGTTGGTCAGCTCTGAATCAGTTTTCAAATGGTTTTTTTGGCGCAAAAAATATTTCCGATGAGTTTTTGACATTTTCGTTCAAAGATTCGGAATCAGCACGTCAAAATTCGTTGGAGGACAAAAATTTGAAATTCGAAAAATGAAAAATAAAAAAGTGCAAAAAATTATGTATGGTAAATAAATAATATACTCGACTTTTATGTCCGTCGATTTTTTCCGTTCAAATTCTCAGTATATACTAATTCGGCCATTCTGAATCGATTGGCGTTTGCAGAATTTGTCTATTTCTAACCGTTCTCGAGTTGGTCATTTCCAAATCAGTTTTTAGTTGTTTTTTTTCCCGCCAAAAATATTTCTGATGAGTTTTCGACATTTTCGTTCAAAGATTCGGAATCAGCACGTCAAAATTCGTTGGAGGACAAAAATTTGAAATTCGAAAAATGAAAAATAAAAAAGTGCAAAAAATTATGTATGGTAAATAAATAATATACTCGACTTTTATGTCCGTCGATTTTTTCCGTTCAAATTCTCAGTATATACTAATTCGGCCATTCTGAATCGATTGGCGTTTGCAGAATTTGTCTATTTCTAACCGTTCTCGAGTTGGTCGTTTCCAAATCAGTTTTTAGTTGTTTTTTTTCCCGCCAAAAATATATCTGATGAGTTTTCGACATTTTCGTTCAAAGATTCGGAATCAGCACGTGAAAATACGTTCAATGACCAAAATTTGAATTTCGAAAAATGAAAAATTAAAAATCTCAGAAAATTGGATTTTTGACCTTTAACGCCCTTTTCCGGCTAATCTTATATCTGAGCACATAAAAATCATACATTTTCGGAATGAGCATAAAATTTTACGTATACAGTGAAAATTTTAAGTCGATGTGACGACTTGGTATTTTTCATTATTTTTAGGGGTGACCCCCTTGCAACTTTTTTCGAGTAATTTTAAATTTATCGGTTTTCTCGAAATATACAATACACACTAATTCGGCCATTCTGAATCGATTGGCGTTTGCAGAATTTGTCTATCTCTAACCGTTCTCGAGTTGGTCAGCTCTGAATCAGTTTTCAAATGGTTTTTTTGGCGCAAAAAATATTTCCGATGAGTTTTTGACATTTTCGTTCAAAGATTCGGAATCAGCACGTCAAAATTCGTTGGAGGACAAAAATTTGAAATTCGAAAAATGAAAAATTAAAAAGTGCAAAAAATTATGTATGGTAAATAAATAATATACTCGACTTTTATGTCCGTCGATTTTTTCCGTTCAAATTCTCAGTATATACTAATTCGGCCATTCTGAATCGATTGGCGTTTGCAGAATTTGTCTATTTCTAACCGTTCTCGAGTTGGTCATTTCCAAATCAGTTTTTAGTTGTTTTTTTTCCCGCCAAAAATATTTCTGATGAGTTTTCGACATTTTCGTTCAAAGATTCGGAATCAGCACGTGAAAATACGTTCAAAAGCAAAAATTTGAATTTCGAAAAATGAAAAATTAAAAATCTCAGAAAATTGGATTTTTGACCTTTAACGCCCTTTTCCGGCTAATCTTATATCTGAGCACATAAAAATCATACATTTTCGGAATGAGCATAAAATTTTACGTATACAGTGAAAATTTCAAGTCGATGTGACGACTTGGTATTTTTCATTATTTTTAGGGGTGACCGACCCCCTTGCAACTTTTTTCGAGTAATTTTAAATTTTTCGATTTTCTCGAAATATACAATACATACTAATTCGGCCATTCTGAATCGATTGGCGTTTGCAGAATTTGTCTATCTCTAACCGTTCTCGAGTTGGTCAGCTCTGAATCGGTTTTCAAATGGTTTTTTTGGCGCAAAAAATATTTCCGATGAGTTTTTGACATTTTCGTTCAAAGATTCGGAATCAGCACGTCAAAATTCGTAGGAGGACAATAATTTGAAATTCGAAAAATGAAAAATAAAAAAGTGCAAAAAATTATGTATGGTAAATAAATAATATACTCGACTTTTATGTCCGTCGATTTTTTCCGTTCAAATTCTCAGTATATACTAATTCGGCCATTCTGAATCGATTGGCGTTTGCAGAATTTGTCTATTTCTAACCGTTCTCGAGTTGGTCATTTCCAAATCAGTTTTTAGTTGTTTTTTTTCCCGCCAAAAATATTTCTGATGAGTTTTCGACATTTTCGTTCAAAGATTCGGAATCAGCACGTCAAAATTCGTTGGAGGACAAAAATTTGAAATTCGAAAAATGAAAAATAAAAAAGTGCAAAAAATTATGTATGGTAAATAAATAATATACTCGACTTTTATGTCCGTCGATTTTTTCCGTTCAAATTCTCAGTATATACTAATTCGGCCATTCTGAATCGATTGGCGTTTGCAGAATTTGTCTATTTCTAACCGTTCTCGAGTTGGTCATTTCCAAATCAGTTTTTAGTTGTTTTTTTTCCCGCCAAAAATATTTCTGATGAGTTTTCGACATTTTCGTTCAAAGATTCGGAATCAGCACGTCAAAATTCGTTGGAGGACAAAAATTTGAAATTCGAAAAATGAAAAATAAAAAAGTGCAAAAAATTATGTATGGTAAATAAATAATATACTCGACTTTTATGTCCGTCGATTTTTTCCGTTCAAATTCTCAGTATATACTAATTCGGCCATTCTGAATCGATTGGCGTTTGCAGAATTTGTCTATTTCTAACCGTTCTCGAGTTGGTCGTTTCCAAATCAGTTTTTAGTTGTTTTTTTTCCCGCCAAAAATATTTCTGATGAGTTTTCGACATTTTCGTTCAAAGATTCGGAATCAGCACGTGAAAATACGTTCAATGACCAAAATTTGAATTTCGAAAAATGAAAAATTAAAAATCTCAGAAAATTGGATTTTTGACCTTTAACGCCCTTTTCCGGCTAATCTTATATCTGAGCACATAAAAATCATACATTTTCGGAATGAGCATAAAATTTTACGTATACAGTGAAAATTTCAAGTCGATGTGACGACTTGGTATTTTTCATTATTTTTAGGGGTGACCCCCCTTGCAACTTTTTTCGAGTAATTTTAAATTTTTCGGTTTTCTCGAAAATTACAATACACACTAATTCGGCCATTCTGAATCGATTGGCGTTTGCAGAATTTGTCTATCTCTAACCGTTCTCGAGTTGGTCAGCTCTGAATCAGTTTTCAAATGGTTTTTTTGGCGCAAAAAATATTTCCGATGAGTTTTTGACATTTTCGTTCAAAGATTCGGAATCAGCACGTCAAAATTCGTTGGAGGACAAAAATTTGAAATTCGAAAAATGAAAAATAAAAAAGTGCAAAAAATTATGTATGGTAAATAAATAATATACTCGACTTTTATGTCCGTCGATTTTTTCCGTTCAAATTCTCAGTATATACTAATTCGGCCATTCTGAATCGATTGGCGTTTGCAGAATTTGTCTATTTCTAACCGTTCTCGAGTTGGTCATTTCCAAATCAGTTTTTAGTTGTTTTTTTTCCCGCCAAAAATATTTCTGATGAGTTTTCGACATTTTCGTTCAAAGATTCGGAATCAGCACGTCAAAATTCGTTGGAGGACAAAAATTTGAAATTCGAAAAATGAAAAATAAAAAAGTGCAAAAAATTATGTATGGTAAATAAATAATATACTCGACTTTTATGTCCGTCGATTTTTTCCGTTCAAATTCGCAGTATATACTAATTCGGCCATTCTGAATCGATTGGCGTTTGCAGAATTTGTCTATTTCTAACCGTTCTCGAGTTGGTCATTTCCAAATCAGTTTTTAGTTGTTTTTTTTCCCGCCAAAAATATTTCTGATGAGTTTTCGACATTTTCGTTCAAAGATTCGGAATCAGCACGTCAAAATACGTTCAATGACCAAAATTTAAATTTCGAAAAATGAAAATAAAAATCTCAGAAAATTGGATTTTTGACCTTTAACGCCCTTTTCCGGCTAATCTTATATCTGAGCACATAAAAATCATACATTTTCGGAATGAGCATAAAATTATACGTATACAGTGAAAATTTCAAGTCGATGTGACGACTTGGTAGTTTTCATTATTTTTAGGGGTGACCCCCTTGCAACTTTTTTCGAGTAATTTTAAATTTTTCGATTTTCTCGAAATATACAATAAATACTAATTCGGCCATTCTGAATCGATTGGCGTTTGCAGAATTTGTCTATCTCTAACCGTTCTCGAGTTGGTCAGCTCTGAATCAGTTTTCAAATGGTTTTTTTGGCGCAAAAAATATTTCCGATGAGTTTTTGACATTTTCGTTCAAAGATTCGGAATCAGCACGTCAAAATTCGTTGGAGGACAAAAATTTGAAATTCGAAAAATGAAAAATAAAAAAGTGCAAAAAATTATGTATGGTAAATAAATAATATACTCGACTTTTATGTCCGTCGATTTTTTCCGTTCAAATTCTCAGTATATACTAATTCGGCCATTCTGAATCGATTGGCGTTTGCAGAATTTGTCTATTTCTAACCGTTCTCGAGTTGGTCATTTCCAAATCAGTTTTTAGTTGTTTTTTTTCCCGCCAAAAATATTTCTGATGAGTTTTTGACATTTTCGTTCAAAGATTCGGAATCAGCACGTCAAAATTCGTTGGAGGACAAAAATTTGAAATTCGAAAAATGAAAAATAAAAAAGTGCAAAAAATTATGTATGGTAAATAAATATACTCGACTTTTATGTCCGTCGATTTTTTCCGTTCAAATTCTCAGTATATACTAATTCGGCCATTCTGAATCGATTGGCGTTTGCAGAATTTGTCTATTTCTAACCGTTCTCGAGTTGGTCGTTTCCAAATCAGTTTTTAGTTGTTTTTTTTCCCGCCAAAAATATATCTGATGAGTTTTCGACATTTTCGTTCAAAGATTCGGAATCAGCACGTGAAAATACGTTCAATGACCAAAATTTGAATTTCGAAAAATGAAAAATTAAAAATCTCAGAAAATTGGATTTTTGACCTTTAACGCCCTTTTCCGGCTAATCTTATATCTGAGCACATAAAAATCATACATTTTCGGAATGAGCATAAAATTTTACGTATACAGTGAAAATTTTAAGTCGATGTGACGACTTGGTATTTTTCATTATTTTTAGGGGTGACCCCCTTGCAACTTTTTTCGAGTAATTTTAAATTTATCGGTTTTCTCGAAATATACAATACACACTAATTCGGCCATTCTGAATCGATTGGCGTTTGCAGAATTTGTCTATCTCTAACCGTTCTCGAGTTGGTCAGCTCTGAATCAGTTTTCAAATGGTTTTTTTGGCGCAAAAAATATTTCCGATGAGTTTTTGACATTTTCGTTCAAAGATTCGGAATCAGCACGTCAAAATTCGTTGGAGGACAAAAATTTGAAATTCGAAAAATGAAAAATTAAAAAGTGCAAAAAATTATGTATGGTAAATAAATAATATACTCGACTTTTATGTCCGTCGATTTTTTCCGTTCAAATTCTCAGTATATACTAATTCGGCCATTCTGAATCGATTGGCGTTTGCAGAATTTGTCTATTTCTAACCGTTCTCGAGTTGGTCATTTCCAAATCAGTTTTTAGTTCTTTTTTTTCCCGCCAAAAATATTTCTGATGAGTTTTCGACATTTTCGTTCAAAGATTCGGAATCAGCACGTGAAAATACGTTCAATGACCAAAATTTGAATTTCGAAAAATGAAAAATTAAAAATCTCAGAAAATTGTATTTTTGACTTCAACGCCCTTTTCCGGCTAATCTTATATCTGAGCACATAAAAATCATACATTTTCGGAATGAGCATAAAATTTTACGTAGACAGTGAAAATTTCAAGTCGATGTTCGACTTGGTATTTTTCATTATTTTTAGGGGTGACCCCCTTGCAACTTTTTTCGAGTAATTTTAAATTTTTCCAATTTCTCGAAATATACAATACATACTAATTCGGCCATTCTGAATCGATTGGTGTTTGCAGAATTTGTCTATCTCTAACCGTTCTCGAGTTGGTCAGCTCTGAATCAGTTTTCAAATGGTTTTTTTGGCGCAAAAAATATTTCCGATGAGTTTTTGACATTTTCGTTCAAAGATTCGGAATCAGCACGTCAAAATTCGTTGGAGGACAAAAATTTGAAATTCGAAAAATGAAAAATAAAAAAGTGCAAAAAATTATGTATGGTAAATAAATAATATACTCGACTTTTATGTCCGTCGATTTTTTCCGTTCAAATTCTCAGTATATACTAATTCGGCCATTCTGAATCGATTGGCGTTTGCAGAATTTGTCTATTTCTAACCGTTCTCGAGTTGGTCATTTCCAAATCAGTTTTTAGTTGTTTTTTTCCCGCAAAAAATATTTCCGATGAGTTTTTGACATTTTCGTTCAAAGATTCGGAATTAGCACGTGAAAATACGTTCAAAGGCAAAAATTTGAATTTCGAAAAATGAAAAATAAAAAATCTCAGAAAATTGGATTTTTTACATTTAACGCCATTTTCCGGCTAATCTCATATCTGAGCACATAAAAATCATACATTTTCGGAGTGAGCATGAAATTTTACGTATACAGTGCAAATTTCGAGTCGATATGACGACTTGGTATTTTTCATGATTTTTAGGGGTGGATGGACCCCTTGCAACTTTTTTCGAGTGATTTTAAATTTTTCGATTGACTCGAAAAAAAATGAAAAAAAAGTGCAAAAAATTATCTATGGTAAATAAATAGGAAATAAATAATATACTCGACTTTTATGTCCGTCGATTTTTTCCGTTCAAATTATCAGTATATACTAATTCGGCCATTCTGAATCGATTGGCGTTCGCAGAATTGGTCTATCTCTAATCGTTCTCGAGTTGGTCAGCTCTGAATCAGTTTTCAAATGGTTTTTTTGGCGCCAAAAATATTTCTGATAAGTTTTCGACATTTTCGTTCAAAGATTCGGAATCAGCACGTCAAAATTCGTTGGAGGACAAAAATTTGAAATTCGAAAAATGAAAAATAAAAAAGTGCAAAAAATTATGTATGGTAAATAAATAATATACTCGACTTTTATGTCCGTCGATTTTTTCCGTTCAAATTCTCAGTATATACTAATTCGGCCATTCTGAATCGATTGGCGTTTGCAGAATTTGTCTATTTCTAACCGTTCTCGAGTTGGTCATTTCCAAATCAGTTTTTAGTTATTTTTTTCCCGCAAAAAATATTTCCGATGAGTTTTTGACATTTTCGTTCAAAGATTCGGAATCAGCACGTCAAAATTCGTTGGAGGACAAAAATTTGAAATTCGAAAAATGAAAAATAAAAAAGTGCAAAAAATTATGTATGGTAAATAAATAATATACTCGACTTTTATGTCCGTCGATTTTTTCCGTTCAAAATCTCAGTATATACTAATTCGGCCATTCTGAATCGATTGGCGTTTGCAGAATTTGTCTATTTCTAACCGTTCTCGAGTTGGTAATCAGTTTTCAAATGGTTTTTTTGGCGAAAAAAATATTTCCGATGAGTTATTGACATTTTCGTTCAAAGATTCGGAATCAGCACGTCAAAATTCGTTGGAGGACAAAAATTTGAAATTCGAAAAATGAAAAATAAAAAAGTGCAAAAAATTATGTATGGTAAATAAATAATATACTCGACTTTTATGTCCGTCGATTTTTTCCGTTCAAATTCTCAGTATATACTAATTCGGCCATTCTGAATCGATTGGCGTTTGCAGAATTTGTCTATTTCTAACCGTTCTCGAGTTGGTCATTTCCAAATCAGTTTTTAGTTGTTTTTTTTCCCGCCAAAAATATTTCTGATGAGTTTTCGACATTTTCGTTCAAAGATTCGGAATCAGCACGTGAAAATACGTTCAAAGGCAAAAATTTGAATTTCGAAAAATGAAAAATTAAAAATCTCAGAAAATTGGATTTTTGACCTTTAACGCCCTTTTCCGGCTAATCTTATATCTGAGCACATAAAAATCATACATTTTCGGAATGAGCATAAAATTTTACGTATACAGTGAAAATTTCAAGTCGATGTGACGACTTGGTATTTTTCATTATTTTTAGGGGTGACCGACCCCCTTGCAACTTTTTTCGAGTAATTTTAAATTTTTCGATTTTCTCGAAATATACAATACATACTAATTCGGCCATTCTGAATCGATTGGCGTTTGCAGAATTTGTCTATCTCTAACCGTTCTCGAGTTGGTCAGCTCTGAATCGGTTTTCAAATGGTTTTTTTGGCGCAAAAAATATTTCCGATGAGTTTTTGACATTTTCGTTCAAAGATTCGGAATCAGCACGTCAAAATTCGTAGGAGGACAATAATTTGAAATTCGAAAAATGAAAAATAAAAAAGTACAAAAAATTATGTATGGTAAATAAATAATATACTCGACTTTTATATCCGTCGATTTTTTCCGTTCAAATTCTCAGTATATACTAATTCGGCCATTCTGAATCGATTGGCGTTTGCAGAATTTGTCTATCTCTAACCGTTCTCGAGTTGGTCAGCTCTGAATCAGTTTTCAAATGGTTTTTTTGGCGCAAAAAATATTTCCGATGAGTTTTTGACATTTTCGTTCAAAGATTCGGAATCAGCACGTCAAAATTCGTTGGAGGACAAAAATTTGAAATTCGAAAAATGAAAAATAAAAAAGTGCAAAAAATTATGTATGGTAAATAAATAATATACTCGACTTTTATGTCCGTCGATTTTTTCCGTTCAAATTCTCAGTATATACTAATTCGGCCATTCTGAATCGATTGGCGTTTGCAGAATTTGTCTATTTCTAACCGTTCTCGAGTTGGTCATTTCCAAATCAGTTTTTAGTTGTTTTTTTTCCCGCCAAAAATATTTCTGATGAGTTTTCGACATTTTCGTTCAAAGATTCGGAATCAGCACGTCAAAAATCGTTGGAGGACAAAAATTTGAAATTCGAAAAATGAAAAATAAAAAAGTGCAAAAAATTATGTATGGTAAATAAATAATATACTCGACTTTTATGTCCGTCGATTTTTTCCGTTCAAATTCGCAGTATATACTAATTCGGCCATTCTGAATCGATTGGCGTTTGCAGAATTTGTCTATTTCTAACCGTTCTCGAGTTGGTCATTTCCAAATCAGTTTTTAGTTGTTTTTTTTCCCGCCAAAAATATTTCTGATGAGTTTTCGACATTTTCGTTCAAAGATTCGGAATCAGCACGTGAAAATACGTTCAATGACCAAAATTTGAATTTCGAAAAATGAAAATAAAAATCTCAGAAAATTGGATTTTTGACCTTTAACGCCCTTTTCCGGCTAATCTTATATCTGAGCACATAAAAATCATACATTTTCGGAATGAGCATAAAATTATACGTATACAGTGAAAATTTCAAGTCGATGTGACGACTTGGTATTTTTCATTATTTTTAGGGGTGACCCCCTTGCAACTTTTTTCGAGTAATTTTAAATTTTTCGATTTTCTCGAAATATACAATAAATACTAATTCGGCCATTCTGAATCGATTGGCGTTTGCAGAATTTGTCTATCTCTAACCGTTCTCGAGTTGGTCAGCTCTGAATCAGTTTTCAAATGGTTTTTTTGGCGCAAAAAATATTTCCGATGAGTTTTTGACATTTTCGTTCAAAGATTCGGAATCAGCACGTCAAAATTCGTTGGAGGACAAAAATTTGAAATTCGAAAAATGAAAAATAAAAAAGTGCAAAAAATTAAGTATGTATGGTAAATAAATAATACTCGACTTTTATGTCCGTCGATTTTTTCCGTTCAAATTCTCAGTATATACCAATTCGGCCATTCTGAATCGATTGGCGTTTGCAGAATTTGTCTATTTCTAACCGTTCTCGAGTTGGTCATTTCCAAATCAGTTTTTAGTTGTTTTTTTTCCCGCCAAAAATATTTCTGATGAGTTTTCGACATTTTCGTTCAAAGATTCGGAATCAGCACGTCAAAATTCGTTGGAGGACAAAAATTTGAAATTCGAAAAATGAAAAATAAAAAAGTACAAAAAATTATGTATGGTAAATAAATAATATACTCGACTTTTATGTCCGTCGATTTTTTCCGTTCAAATTCTCAGTATATACTAATTCGGCCATTCTGAATCGATTGGCGTTTGCAGAATTTGTCTATTTCCAACCGTTCTGGAGTTGGTCATTTCCAAATCAGTTTTTAGTTGTTTTTTTTCCCGCCAAAAAAATTTCTGATGAGTTTTCGACATTTTCGTTCAAAGATTCGGAATCAGCACGTCAAAATTCGTTGGAGGACAAAAATTTGAAATTCGAAAAATGAAAAATAAAAAAGTGCAAAAAATTATGTATGGTAAATAAATAATATACTCGACTTTTATGTCCGTCGATTTTTTCCGTTCAAATTCTCAGTATATACTAATTCGGCCATTCTGAATCGATTGGCGTTTGCAGAATTTGTCTATTTCTAACCGTTCTCGAGTTGGTCGTTTCCAAATCAGTTTTTAGTTGTTTTTTTTCCCGCCAAAAATATTTCTGATGAGTTTTCGACATTTTCGTTCAAAGATTCGGAATCAGCACGTGAAAATACGTTCAATGACCAAAATTTGAATTTCGAAAAATGAAAAATTAAAAATCTCAGAAAATTGGATTTTTGACCTTTAACGCCCTTTTCCGGCTAATCTTATATCTGAGCACATAAAAATCATACATTTTCGGAATGAGCATAAAATTTTACGTATACAGTGAAAATTTCAAGTCGATGTGACGACTTGGTATTTTTCATTATTTTTAGGGGTGACCCCCTTGCAACTTTTTTCGAGTAATTTTAAATTTTTCGGTTTTCTCGAAATATACAATACACACTAATTCGGCCATTCTGAATCGATTGGCGTTTGCAGAATTTGTCTATCTCTAACCGTTCTCGAGTTGGTCAGCTCTGAATCAGTTTTCAAATGGTTTTTTTGGCGCAAAAAATATTTCCGATGAGTTTTTGACATTTTCGTTCAAAGATTCGGAATCAGCACGTCAAAATTCGTTGGAGGACAAAAATTTGAAATTCGAAAAATGAAAAATAAAAAAGTGCAAAAAATTATGTATGGTAAATAAATAATATACTCGACTTTTATGTCCGTCGATTTTTTCCGTTCAAATTCTCAGTATATACTAATTCGGCCATTCTGAATCGATTGGCGTTTGCAGAATTTGTCTATTTCTAACCGTTCTCGAGTTGGTCGTTTCCAAATCAGTTTTTAGTTGTTTTTTTTCCCGCCAAAAATATTTCTGATGAGTTTTCGACATTTTCGTTCAAAGATTCGGAATCAGCACGTGAAAATACGTTCAATGACCAAAATTTGAATTTCGAAAAATGAAAAATTAAAAATCTCAGAAAATTGGATTTTTGACCTTTAACGCCCTTTTCCGGCTAATCTTATATCTGAGCACATAAAAATCATACATTTTCGGAATGAGCATAAAATTTTACGTATACAGTGAAAATTTCAAGTCGATGTGACGACTTGGTATTTTTCATTATTTTTAGGGGTGACCCCCTTGCAACTTTTTTCGAGTAATTTTAAATTTTTCGGTTTTCTCGAAATATACAATACACACTAATTCGGCCATTCTGAATCGATTGGCGTTTGCAGAATTTGTCTATCTCTAACCGTTCTCGAGTTGGTCAGCTCTGAATCAGTTTTCAAATGGTTTTTTTGGCGCAAAAAATATTTCCGATGAGTTTTTGACATTTTCGTTCAAAGATTCGGAATCAGCACGTCAAAATTCGTTGGAGGACAAAAATTTGAAATTCGAAAAATGAAAAATAAAAAAGTGCAAAAAATTATGTATGGTAAATAAATAATATACTCGACTTTTATGTCCGTCGATTTTTTCCGTTCAAATTCTCAGTATATACTAATTCGGCCATTCTGAATCGATTGGCGTTTGCAGAATTTGTCTATTTCTAACCGTTCTCGAGTTGGTCATTTCCAAATCAGTTTTTAGTTGTTTTTTTTCCCGCCAAAAATATTTCTGATGAGTTTTCGACATTTTCGTTCAAAGATTCGGAATCAGCACGTCAAAATTCGTTGGAGGACAAAAATTTGAAATTCGAAAAATGAAAAATAAAAAAGTGCAAAAAATTATGTATGGTAAATAAATAATATACTCGACTTTTATGTCCGTCGATTTTTTCCGTTCAAATTCTCAGTATATACTAATTCGGCCATTCTGAATCGATTGGCGTTTGCAGAATTTGTCTATTTCTAACCGTTCTCGAGTTGGTCGTTTCCAAATCAGTTTTTAGTTGTTTTTTTTCCCGCCAAAAATATTTCTGATGAGTTTTCGACATTTTCGTTCAAAGATTCGGAATCAGCACGTGAAAATACGTTCAATGACCAAAATTTGAATTTCGAAAAATGAAAAATTAAAAATCTCAGAAAATTGGATTTTTGACCTTTAACGCCCTTTTCCGGCTAATCTTATATCTGAGCACATAAAAATCATACATTTTCGGAATGAGCATAAAATTTTACGTATACAGTGAAAATTTCAAGTCGATGTGACGACTTGGTATTTTTCATTATTTTTAGGGGTGACCCCCTTGCAACTTTTTTCGAGTAATTTTAAATTTTTCGGTTTTCTCGAAATATACAATACACACTAATTCGGCCATTCTGAATCGATTGGCGTTTGCAGAATTTGTCTATCTCTAACCGTTCTCGAGTTGGTCAGCTCTGAATCAGTTTTCAAATGGTTTTTTTGGCGCAAAAAATATTTCCGATGAGTTTTTGACATTTTCGTTCAAAGATTCGGAATCAGCACGTCAAAATTCGTTGGAGGACAAAAATTTGAAATTCGAAAAATGAAAAATAAAAAAGTGCAAAAAATTATGTATGGTAAATAAATAATATACTCGACTTTTATGTCCGTCGATTTTTTCCGTTCAAATTCTCAGTATATACTAATTCGGCCATTCTGAATCGATTGGCGTTTGCAGAATTTGTCTATTTCTAACCGTTCTTGAGTTGGTCATTTCCAAATCAGTTTTTAGTTGTTTTTTTTCCCGCCAAAAATATTTCTGATGAGTTTTCGACATTTTCGTTCAAAGATTCGGAATCAGCACGTCAAAATTCGTTGGAGGACAAAAATTTGAAATTCGAAAAATGAAAAATAAAAAAGTGCAAAAAATTATGTATGGTAAATAAATAATATACTCGACTTTTATGTCCGTCGATTTTTTCCGTTCAAATTCTCAGTATATACTAATTCGGCCATTCTGAATCGATTGGCGTTTGCAGAATTTGTCTATTTCTAACCGTTCTCGAGTTGGTCGTTTCCAAATCAGTTTTTAGTTGTTTTTTTTCCCGCCAAAAATATATCTGATGAGTTTTCGACATTTTCGTTCAAAGATTCGGAATCAGCACGTGAAAATACGTTCAATGACCAAAATTTGAATTTCGAAAAATGAAAAATTAAAAATCTCAGAAAATTGGATTTTTGACCTTTAACGCCCTTTTCCGGCTAATCTTATATCTGAGCACATAAAAATCATACATTTTCGGAATGAGCATAAAATTTTACGTATACAGTGAAAATTTTAAGTCGATGTGACGACTTGGTATTTTTCATTATTTTTAGGGGTGACCCCCTTGCAACTTTTTTCGAGTAATTTTAAATTTATCGGTTTTCTCGAAATATACAATACACACTAATTCGGCCATTCTGAATCGATTGGCGTTTGCAGAATTTGTCTATCTCTAACCGTTCTCGAGTTGGTCAGCTCTGAATCAGTTTTCAAATGGTTTTTTTGGCGCAAAAAATATTTCCGATGAGTTTTTGACATTTTCGTTCAAAGATTCGGAATCAGCACGTCAAAATTCGTTGGAGGACAAAAATTTGAAATTCGAAAAATGAAAAATTAAAAAGTGCAAAAAATTATGTATGGTAAATAAATAATATACTCGACTTTTATGTCCGTCGATTTTTTCCGTTCAAATTCTCAGTATATACTAATTCGGCCATTCTGAATCGATTGGCGTTTGCAGAATTTGTCTATTTCTAACCGTTCTCGAGTTGGTCATTTCCAAATCAGTTTTTAGTTCTTTTTTTTCCCGCCAAAAATATTTCTGATGAGTTTTCGACATTTTCGTTCAAAGATTCGGAATCAGCACGTGAAAATACGTTCAATGACCAAAATTTGAATTTCGAAAAATGAAAAATTAAAAATCTCAGAAAATTGTATTTTTGACTTCAACGCCCTTTTCCGGCTAATCTTATATCTGAGCACATAAAAATCATACATTTTCGGAATGAGCATAAAATTTTACGTATACAGTGAAAATTTCAAGTCGATGTGACGACTTGGTATTTTTCATTATTTTTAGGGGTGACCGACCCCCTTGCAACTTTTTTCGAGTAATTTTAAATTTTTCGATTTTCTCGAAATATACAATACATACTAATTCGGCCATTCTGAATCGATTGGCGTTTGCAGAATTTGTCTATCTCTAACCGTTCTCGAGTTGGTCAGCTCTGAATCGGTTTTCAAATGGTTTTTTTGGCGCAAAAAATATTTCCGATGAGTTTTTGACATTTTCGTTCAAAGATTCGGAATCAGCACGTCAAAATTCGTTGGAGGACAAAAATTTGAAATTCGAAAAATGAAAAATAAAAAAGTGCAAAAAATTATGTATGGTAAATAAATAATATACTCGACTTTTATGTCCGTCGATTTTTTCCGTTCAAATTCTCAGTATATACTAATTCGGCCATTCTGAATCGATTGGCGTTTGCAGAATTTGTCTATTTCTAACCGTTCTCGAGTTGGTCATTTCCAAATCAGTTTTTAGTTGTTTTTTTTCCCGCCAAAAATATTTCTGATGAGTTTTCGACATTTTCGTTCAAAGATTCGGAATCAGCACGTCAAAATTCGTTGGAGGACAAAAATTTGAAATTCGAAAAATGAAAAATAAAAAAGTGCAAAAAATTATGTATGGTAAATAAATAATATACTCGACTTTTATGTCCGTCGATTTTTTCCGTTCAAATTCTCAGTATATACTAATTCGGCCATTCTGAATCGATTGGCGTTTGCAGAATTTGTCTATTTCTAACCGTTCTCGAGTTGGTCATTTCCAAATCAGTTTTTAGTTGTTTTTTTTCCCGCCAAAAATATTTCTGATGAGTTTTCGACATTTTCGTTCAAAGATTCGGAATCAGCACGTCAAAATTCGTTGGAGGACAAAAATTTGAAATTCGAAAAATGAAAAATAAAAAAGTGCAAAAAATTATGTATGGTAAATAAATAATATACTCGACTTTTATGTCCGTCGATTTTTTCCGTTCAAATTCTCAGTATATACTAATTCGGCCATTCTGAATCGATTGGCGTTTGCAGAATTTGTCTATTTCTAACCGTTCTCGAGTTGGTCGTTTCCAAATCAGTTTTTAGTTGTTTTTTTTCCCGCCAAAAATATTTCTGATGAGTTTTCGACATTTTCGTTCAAAGATTCGGAATCAGCACGTGAAAATACGTTCAATGACCAAAATTTGAATTTCGAAAAATGAAAAATTAAAAATCTCAGAAAATTGGATTTTTGACCTTTAACGCCCTTTTCCGGCTAATCTTATATCTGAGCACATAAAAATCATACATTTTCGGAATGAGCATAAAATTTTACGTATACAGTGAAAATTTCAAGTCGATGTGACGACTTGGTATTTTTCATTATTTTTAGGGGTGACCCCCTTGCAACTTTTTTCGAGTAATTTTAAATTTTTCGGTTTTCTCGAAATATACAATACACACTAATTCGGCCATTCTGAATCGATTGGCGTTTGCAGAATTTGTCTATCTCTAACCGTTCTCGAGTTGGTCAGCTCTGAATCAGTTTTCAAATGGTTTTTTTGGCGCAAAAAATATTTCCGATGAGTTTTTGACATTTTCGTTCAAAGATTCGGAATCAGCACGTCAAAATTCGTTGGAGGACAAAAATTTGAAATTCGAAAAATGAAAAATAAAAAAGTGCAAAAAATTATGTATGGTAAATAAATAATATACTCGACTTTTATGTCCGTCGATTTTTTCCGTTCAAATTCTCAGTATATACTAATTCGGCCATTCTGAATCGATTGGCGTTTGCAGAATTTGTCTATTTCTAACCGTTCTCGAGTTGGTCATTTCCAAATCAGTTTTTAGTTGTTTTTTTTCCCGCCAAAAATATTTCTGATGAGTTTTCGACATTTTCGTTCAAAGATTCGGAATCAGCACGTCAAAATTCGTTGGAGGACAAAAATTTGAAATTCGAAAAATGAAAAATAAAAAAGTGCAAAAAATTATGTATGGTAAATAAATAATATACTCGACTTTTATGTCCGTCGATTTTTTCCGTTCAAATTCGCAGTATATACTAATTCGGCCATTCTGAATCGATTGGCGTTTGCAGAATTTGTCTATTTCTAACCGTTCTCGAGTTGGTCATTTCCAAATCAGTTTTTAGTTGTTTTTTTTCCCGCCAAAAATATTTCTGATGAGTTTTCGACATTTTCGTTCAAAGATTCGGAATCAGCACGTCAAAATACGTTCAATGACCAAAATTTAAATTTCGAAAAATGAAAATAAAAATCTCAGAAAATTGGATTTTTGAACTTTAACGCCCTTTTCCGGCTAATCTTATATCTGAGCACATAAAAATCATACATTTTCGGAATGAGCATAAAATTATACGTATACAGTGAAAATTTCAAGTCGATGTGACGACTTGGTAGTTTTCATTATTTTTAGGGGTGACCCCCTTGCAACTTTTTTCGAGTAATTTTAAATTTTTCGATTTTCTCGAAATATACAATAAATACTAATTCGGCCATTCTGAATCGATTGGCGTTTGCAGAATTTGTCTATCTCTAACCGTTCTCGAGTTGGTCAGCTCTGAATCAGTTTTCAAATGGTTTTTTTGGCGCAAAAAATATTTCCGATGAGTTTTTGACATTTTCGTTCAAAGATTCGGAATCAGCACGTCAAAATTCGTTGGAGGACAAAAATTTGAAATTCGAAAAATGAAAAATAAAAAAGTGCAAAAAATTATGTATGGTAAATAAATAATACTCGACTTTTATGTCCGTCGATTTTTTCCGTTCAAATTCTCAGTATATACCAATTCGGCCATTCTGAATCGATTGGCGTTTGCAGAATTTGTCTATTTCTAACCGTTCTCGAGTTGGTCATTTCCAAATCAGTTTTTAGTTGTTTTTTTTCCCGCCAAAAATATTTCTGATGAGTTTTCGACATTTTCGTACAAAGATTCGGAATCAGCACGTCAAAATTCGTTGGAGGACAAAAATTTGAAATTCGAAAAATGAAAAATAAAAAAGTGCAAAAAATTATGTATGGTAAATAAATAATATACTCGACTTTTATGTCCGTCGATTTTTTCCGTTCAAATTCTCAGTATATACTAATTCGGCCATTCTGAATCGATTGGCGTTTGCAGAATTTGTCTATTTCTAACCGTTCTCGAGTTGGTCGTTTCCAAATCAGTTTTTAGTTGTTTTTTTTCCCGCCAAAAATATTTCTGATGAGTTTTCGACATTTTCGTTCAAAGATTCGGAATCAGCACGTGAAAATACGTTCAATGACCAAAATTTGAATTTCGAAAAATGAAAAATTAAAAATCTCAGAAAATTGGATTTTTGACCTTTAACGTCCTTTTCCGGCTAATCTTATATCTGAGCACATAAAAATCATACATTTTCGGAATGAGCATAAAATTTTACGTATACAGTGAAAATTTCAAGTCGATGTGACGACTTGGTATTTTTCATTATTTTTAGGGGTGACCCCCTTGCAACTTTTTTCGAGTAATTTTAAATTTTTCGGTTTTCTCGAAATATACAATACACACTAATTCGGCCATTCTGAATCGATTGGCGTTTGCAGAATTTGTCTATCTCTAACCGTTCTCGAGTTGGTCAGCTCTGAATCAGTTTTCAAATGGTTTTTTTGGCGCAAAAAATATTTCCGATGAGTTTTTGACATTTTCGTTCAAAGATTCGGAATCAGCACGTCAAAATTCGTTGGAGGACAAAAATTTGAAATTCGAAAAATGAAAAATAAAAAAGTGCAAAAAATTATGTATGGTAAATAAATAATATACTCGACTTTTATGTCCGTCGATTTTTTCCGTTCAAATTCTCAGTATATACTAATTCGGCCATTCTGAATCGATTGGCGTTTGCAGAATTTGTCTATTTCTAACCGTTCTCGAGTTGGTCATTTCCAAATCAGTTTTTAGTTGTTTTTTTTCCCGCCAAAAATATTTCTGATGAGTTTTTGACATTTTCGTTCAAAGATTCGGAATCAGCACGTCAAAATTCGTTGGAGGACAAAAATTTGAAATTCGAAAAATGAAAAATAAAAAAGTGCAAAAAATTATGTATGGTAAATAAATAATATACTCGACTTTTATGTCCGTCGATTTTTTCCGTTCAAATTCTCAGTATATACTAATTCGGCCATTCTGAATCGATTGGCGTTTGCAGAATTTGTCTATTTCTAACCGTTCTCGAGTTGGTCGTTTCCAAATCAGTTTTTAGTTGTTTTTTTTCCCGCCAAAAATATATCTGATGAGTTTTCGACATTTTCGTTCAAAGATTCGGAATCAGCACGTGAAAATACGTTCAATGACCAAAATTTGAATTTCGAAAAATGAAAAATTAAAAATCTCAGAAAATTGGATTTTTGACCTTTAACGCCCTTTTCCGGCTAATCTTATATCTGAGCACATAAAAATCATACATTTTCGGAATGAGCATAAAATTTTACGTATACAGTGAAAATTTTAAGTCGATGTGACGACTTGGTATTTTTCATTATTTTTAGGGGTGACCCCCTTGCAACTTTTTTCGAGTAATTTTAAATTTATCGGTTTTCTCGAAATATACAATACACACTAATTCGGCCATTCTGAATCGATTGGCGTTTGCAGAATTTGTCTATCTCTAACCGTTCTCGAGTTGGTCAGCTCTGAATCAGTTTTCAAATGGTTTTTTTGGCGCAAAAAATATTTCCGATGAGTTTTTGACATTTTCGTTCAAAGATTCGGAATCAGCACGTCAAAATTCGTTGGAGGACAAAAATTTGAAATTCGAAAAATGAAAAATAAAAAAGTGCAAAAAATTATGTATGGTAAATAAATAATATACTCGACTTTTATGTCCGTCGATTTTTTCCGTTCAAATTCTCAGTATATACTAATTCGGCCATTCTGAATCGATTGGCGTTTGCAGAATTTGTCTATTTCTAACCGTTCTCGAGTTGGTCATTTCCAAATCAGTTTTTAGTTGTTTTTTTCCCGCAAAAAATATTTCCGATGAGTTTTTGACATTTTCGTTCAAAGATTCGGAATTAGCACGTGAAAATACGTTCAAAGGCAAAAATTTGAATTTCGAAAAATGAAAAATAAAAAATCTCAGAAAATTGGATTTTTTACATTTAACGCCATTTTCCGGCTAATCTCATATCTGAGCACATAAAAATCATACATTTTCGGAGTGAGCATGAAATTTTACGTATACAGTGCAAATTTCGAGTCGATATGACGACTTGGTATTTTTCATGATTTTTAGGGGTGGATGGACCCCTTGCAACTTTTTTCGAGTGATTTTAAATTTTTCGATTGACTCGAAAAAAAATGAAAAAAAAGTGCAAAAAATTATCTATGGTAAATAAATAGGAAATAAATAATATACTCGACTTTTATGTCCGTCGATTTTTTCCGTTCAAATTATCAGTATATACTAATTCGGCCATTCTGAATCGATTGGCGTTCGCAGAATTGGTCTATCTCTAATCGTTCTCGAGTTGGTCAGCTCTGAATCAGTTTTCAAATGGTTTTTTTGGCGCCAAAAATATTTCTGATAAGTTTTCGACATTTTCGTTCAAAGATTCGGAATCAGCACGTCAAAATTCGTTGGAGGACAAAAATTTGAAATTCGAAAAATGAAAAATAAAAAAGTGCAAAAAATTATGTATGGTAAATAAATAATATACTCGACTTTTATGTCCGTCGATTTTTTCCGTTCAAATTCTCAGTATATACTAATTCGGCCATTCTGAATCGATTGGCGTTTGCAGAATTTGTCTATTTCTAACCGTTCTCGAGTTGGTCATTTCCAAATCAGTTTTTAGTTATTTTTTTCCCGCAAAAAATATTTCCGATGAGTTTTTGACATTTTCGTTCAAAGATTCGGAATCAGCACGTCAAAATTCGTTGGAGGACAAAAATTTGAAATTCGAAAAATGAAAAATAAAAAAGTGCAAAAAATTATGTATGGTAAATAAATAATATACTCGACTTTTATGTCCGTCGATTTTTTCCGTTCAAATTCTCAGTATATACTAATTCGGCCATTCTGAATCGATTGGCGTTTGCAGAATTTGTCTATTTCTAACCGTTCTCGAGTTGGTAATCAGTTTTCAAATGGTTTTTTTGGCGAAAAAAATATTTCCGATGAGTTATTGACATTTTCGTTCAAAGATTCGGAATCAGCACGTCAAAATTCGTTGGAGGACAAAAATTTGAAATTCGAAAAATGAAAAATAAAAAAGTGCAAAAAATTATGTATGGTAAATAAATAATATACTCGACTTTTATGTCCGTCGATTTTTTCCGTTCAAATTCTCAGTATATACTAATTCGGCCATTCTGAATCGATTGGCGTTTGCAGAATTTGTCTATTTCTAACCGTTCTCGAGTTGGTCATTTCCAAATCAGTTTTTAGTTGTTTTTTTTCCCGCCAAAAATATTTCTGATGAGTTTTCGACATTTTCGTTCAAAGATTCGGAATCAGCACGTGAAAATACGTTCAAAGGCAAAAATTTGAAATTCGAAAAATGAAAAATTAAAAATCTCAGAAAATTGGATTTTTGACCTGTAACGCCCTTTTCCGGCTAATCTTATATCTGAGCACATAAAAATCATACATTTTCGGAATGAGCATAAAATTTTACGTATACAGTGAAAATTTCAAGTCGATGTGACGACTTGGTATTTTTCATTATTTTTAGGGGTGACCGACCCCCTTGCAACTTTTTTCGAGTAATTTTAAATTTTTCGATTTTCTCGAAATATACAATACATACTAATTCAGCCATTCTGAATCGATTGGCGTTTGCAGAATTTGTCTATCTCTAACCGTTCTCGAGTTGGTCAGCTCTGAATCGGTTTTCAAATGGTTTTTTTGGCGCAAAAAATATTTCCGATGAGTTTTTGACATTTTCGTTCAAAGATTCGGAATCAGCACGTCAAAATTCGTAGGAGGACAATAATTTGAAATTCGAAAAATGAAAAATAAAAAAGTACAAAAAATTATGTATGGTAAATAAATAATATACTCGACTTTTATATCCGTCGATTTTTTCCGTTCAAATTCTCAGTATATACTAATTCGGCCATTCTGAATCGATTGGCGTTTGCAGAATTTGTCTATCTCTAACCGTTCTCGAGTTGGTCAGCTCTGAATCAGTTTTCAAATGGTTTTTTTGGCGCAAAAAATATTTCCGATGAGTTTTTGACATTTTCGTTCAAAGATTCGGAATCAGCACGTCAAAATTCGTTGGAGGACAAAAATTTGAAATTCGAAAAATGAAAAATAAAAAAGTGCAAAAAATTATGTATGGTAAATAAATAATATACTCGACTTTTATGTCCGTCGATTTTTTCCGTTCAAATTCTCAGTATATACTAATTCGGCCATTCTGAATCGATTGGCGTTTGCAGAATTTGTCTATTTCTAACCGTTCTCGAGTTGGTCATTTCCAAATCAGTTTTTAGTTGTTTTTTTTCCCGCCAAAAATATTTCTGATGAGTTTTCGACATTTTCGTTCAAAGATTCGGAATCAGCACGTCAAAAATCGTTGGAGGACAAAAATTTGAAATTCGAAAAATGAAAAATAAAAAAGTGCAAAAAATTATGTATGGTAAATAAATAATATACTCGACTTTTATGTCCGTCGATTTTTTCCGTTCAAATTCGCAGTATATACTAATTCGGCCATTCTGAATCGATTGGCGTTTGCAGAATTTGTCTATTTCTAACCGTTCTCGAGTTGGTCGTTTCCAAATCAGTTTTTAGTTGTTTTTTTTCCCGCCAAAAATATTTCTGATGAGTTTTCGACATTTTCGTTCAAAGATTCGGAATCAGCACGTCAAAAATCGTTGGAGGACAAAAATTTGAAATTCGAAAAATGAAAAATAAAAAAGTGCAAAAAATTATGTATGGTAAATAAATAATATACTCGACTTTTATGTCCGTCGATTTTTTCCGTTCAAATTCGCAGTATATACTAATTCGGCCATTCTGAATCGATTGGCGTTTGCAGAATTTGTCTATTTCTAACCGTTCTCGAGTTGGTCGTTTCCAAATCAGTTTTTAGTTGTTTTTTTTCCCGCCAAAAATATTTCTGATGAGTTTTCGACATTTTCGTTCAAAGATTCGGAATCAGCACGTGAAAATACGTTCAATGACCAAAATTTGAATTTCGAAAAATGAAAAATTAAAAATCTCAGAAAATTGGATTTTTGACCTTTAACGCCCTTTTCCGGCTAATCTTATATCTGAGCACATAAAAATCATACATTTTCGGAATGAGCATAAAATTTTACGTATACAGTGAAAATTTCAAGTCGATGTGACGACTTGGTATTTTTCATTATTTTTAGGGGTGACCCCCTTGCAACTTTTTTCGAGTAATTTTAAATTTTTCGGTTTTCTCGAAATATACAATACACACTAATTCGGCCATTCTGAATCGATTGGCGTTTGCAGAATTTGTCTATCTCTAACCGTTCTCGAGTTGGTCAGCTCTGAATCAGTTTTCAAATGGTTTTTTTGGCGCAAAAAATATTTCCGATGAGTTTTTGACATTTTCGTTCAAAGATTCGGAATCAGCACGTCAAAATTCGTTGGAGGACAAAAATTTGAAATTCGAAAAATGAAAAATAAAAAAGTGCAAAAAATTATGTATGGTAAATAAATAATATACTCGACTTTTATGTCCGTCTATTTTTTCCGTTCAAATTCTCAGTATATACTAATTCGGCCATTCTGAATCGATTGGCGTTTGCAGAATTTGTCTATTTCTAACCGTTCTCGAGTTGGTCATTTCCAAATCAGTTTTTAGTTGTTTTTTTTCCCGCCAAAAATATTTCTGATGAGTTTTCGACATTTTCGTTCAAAGATTCGGAATCAGCACGTCAAAATTCGTTGGAGGACAAAAATTTGAAATTCAAAAAATGAAAAATAAAAAAGTGCAAAAAATTATGTATGGTAAATAAATAATATACTCGACTTTTATGTCCGTCGATTTTTTCCGTTCAAATTCTCAGTATATACTAATTCGGCCATTCTGAATCGATTGGCGTTTGCAGAATTTGTCTATTTCTAACCGTTCTCGAGTTGGTCATTTCCAAATCAGTTTTTAGTTGTTTTTTTTCCCGCCAAAAATATTTCTGATGAGTTTTCGACATTTTCGTTCAAAGATTCGGAATCAGCACGTCAAAATTCGTTGGAGGACAAAAATTTGAAATTCGAAAAATGAAAAATAAAAAAGTGCAAAAAATTATGTATGGTAAATAAATAATATACTCGACTTTTATGTCCGTCGATTTTTTCCGTTCAAATTCTCAGTATATACTAATTCGGCCATTCTGAATCGATTGGCGTTTGCAGAATTTGTCTTTCTAACCGTTCTCGAGTTGGTCGTTTCCAAATCAGTTTTTAGTTGTTTTTTTTCCAGCCAAAAATATTTCTGATGAGTTTTCGACATTTTCGTTCAAAGATTCGGAATCAGCACGTGAAAATACGTTCAATGACCAAAATTTGAATTTCGAAAAATGAAAAATTAAAAATCTCAGAAAATTGGATTTTTGACCTTTAACGCCCTTTTCCGGCTAATCTTATATCTGAGCACATAAAAATCATACATTTTCGGAATGAGCATAAAATTTTACGTATACAGTGAAAATTTCAAGTCGATGTGACGACTTGGTATTTTTCATTATTTTTAGGGGTGACCCCCTTGCAACTTTTTTCGAGTAATTTTAAATTTTTCGATTTTCTCGAAATATACAATAAATACTAATTCGGCCATTCTGAATCGATTGGCGTTTGCAGAATTTGTCTATCTCTAACCGTTCTCGAGTTGGTCAGCTCTGAATCAGTTTTCAAATGGTTTTTTTGGCGCAAAAAATATTTCCGATGAGTTTTTGACATTTTCGTTCAAAGATTCGGAATCAGCACGTCAAAATTCGTTGGAGGACAAAAATTTGAAATTCGAAAAATGAAAAATAAAAAAGTGCAAAAAATTAAGTATGTATGGTAAATAAATAATACTCGACTTTTATGTCCGTCGATTTTTTCCGTTCAAATTCTCAGTATATACTAATTCGGCCATTCTGAATCGATTGGCGTTTGCAGAATTTGTCTATCTCTAACCGTTCTCGAGTTGGTCAGCTCTGAATCAGTTTTCAAATGGTTTTTTTGGCGCAAAAAATATTTCCGATGAGTTTTTGACATTTTCGTTCAAAGATTCGGAATCAGCACGTCAAAATTCGTTGGAGGACAAAAATTTGAAATTCGAAAAATGAAAAATAAAAAAGTGCAAAAAATTATGTATGGTAAATAAATAATATACTCGACTTTTATGTCCGTCGATTTTTTCCGTTCAAATTCTCAGTATATACTAATTCGGCCATTCTGAATCGATTGGCGTTTGCAGAATTTGTCTATTTCTAACCGTTCTGGAGTTGGTCATTTCCAAATCAGTTTTTAGTTGTTTTTTTTCCCGCCAAAAATATTTCTGATGAGTTTTCGACATTTTCGTTCAAAGATTCGGAATCAGCACGTCAAAATTCGTTGGAGGACAAAAATTTGAAATTCGAAAAATGAAAAATAAAAAAGTGCAAAAAATTATGTATGGTAAATAAATAATATACTCGACTTTTATGTCCGTCGATTTTTTCCGTTCAAATTCTCAGTATATACTAATTCGGCCATTCTGAATCGATTGGCGTTTGCAGAATTTGTCTATTTCTAACCGTTCTCGAGTTGGTCGTTTCCAAATCAGTTTTTAGTTGTTTTTTTTCCCGCCAAAAATATTTCTGATGAGTTTTCGACATTTTCGTTCAAAGATTCGGAATCAGCACGTGAAAATACGTTCAATGACCAAAATTTGAATTTCGAAAAATGAAAAATTAAAAATCTCAGAAAATTGGATTTTTGACCTTTAACGCCCTTTTCCGGCTAATCTTATATCTGAGCACATAAAAATCATACATTTTCGGAATGAGCATAAAATTTTACGTATACAGTGAAAATTTCAAGTCGATGTGACGACTTGGTATTTTTCATTATTTTTAGGGGTGACCCCCTTGCAACTTTTTTCGAGTAATTTTAAATTTTTCGGTTTTCTCGAAATATACAATACACACTAATTCGGCCATTCTGAATCGATTGGCGTTTGCAGAATTTGTCTATCTCTAACCGTTCTCGAGTTGGTCAGCTCTGAATCAGTTTTCAAATGGTTTTTTTGGCGCAAAAAATATTTCCGATGAGTTTTTGACATTTTCGTTCAAAGATTCGGAATCAGCACGTCAAAATTCGTTGGAGGACAAAAATTTGAAATTCGAAAAATGAAAAATAAAAAAGTGCAAAAAATTATGTATGGTAAATAAATAATATACTCGACTTTTATGTCCGTCGATTTTTTCCGTTCAAATTCTCAGTATATACTAATTCGGCCATTCTGAATCGATTGGCGTTTGCAGAATTTGTCTATTTCTAACCGTTCTCGAGTTGGTCATTTCCAAATCAGTTTTTAGTTGTTTTTTTTCCCGCCAAAAATATTTCTGATGAGTTTTCGACATTTTCGTTCAAAGATTCGGAATCAGCACGTCAAAATTCGTTGGAGGACAAAAATTTGAAATTCGAAAAATGAAAAATAAAAAAGTGCAAAAAATTATGTATGGTAAATAAATAATATACTCGACTTTTATGTCCGTCGATTTTTTCCGTTCAAATTCTCAGTATATACTAATTCGGCCATTCTGAATCGATTGGCGTTTGCAGAATTTGTCTATTTCTAACCGTTCTCGAGTTGGTCATTTCCAAATCAGTTTTTAGTTGTTTTTTTTCCCGCCAAAAATATTTCTGATGAGTTTTCGACATTTTCGTTCAAAGATTCGGAATCAGCACGTCAAAATTCGTTGGAGGACAAAAATTTGAAATTCGAAAAATGAAAAATAAAAAAGTGCAAAAAATTATGTATGGTAAATAAATAATATACTCGACTTTTATGTCCGTCGATTTTTTCCGTTCAAATTCTCAGTATATACTAATTCGGCCATTCTGAATCGATTGGCGTTTGCAGAATTTGTCTATTTCTAACCGTTCTCGAGTTGGTCGTTTCCAAATCAGTTTTTAGTTGTTTTTTTTCCCGCCAAAAATATTTCTGATGAGTTTTCGACATTTTCGTTCAAAGATTCGGAATCAGCACGTGAAAATACGTTCAATGACCAAAATTTGAATTTCGAAAAATGAAAAATTAAAAATCTCAGAAAATTGGATTTTTGACCTTTAACGCCCTTTTCCGGCTAATCTTATATCTGAGCACATAAAAATCATACATTTTCGGAATGAGCATAAAATTTTACGTATACAGTGAAAATTTCAAGTCGATGTGACGACTTGGTATTTTTCATTATTTTTAGGGGTGACCCCCTTGCAACTTTTTTCGAGTAATTTTAAATTTTTCGGTTTTCTCGAAATATACAATACACACTAATTCGGCCATTCTGAATCGATTGGCGTTTGCAGAATTTGTCTATCTCTAACCGTTCTCGAGTTGGTCAGCTCTGAATCAGTTTTCAAATGGTTTTTTTGGCGCAAAAAATATTTCCGATGAGTTTTTGACATTTTCGTTCAAAGATTCGGAATCAGCACGTCAAAATTCGTTGGAGGACAAAAATTTGAAATTCGAAAAATGAAAAATAAAAAAGTGCAAAAAATTATGTATGGTAAATAAATAATATACTCGACTTTTATGTCCGTCGATTTTTTCCGTTCAAATTCTCAGTATATACTAATTCGGCCATTCTGAATCGATTGGCGTTTGCAGAATTTGTCTATCTCTAACCGTTCTCGAGTTGGTCAGCTCTGAATCAGTTTTCAAATGGTTTTTTTGGCGCAAAAAATATTTCCGATGAGTTTTTGACATTTTCGTTCAAAGATTCGGAATCAGCACGTCAAAATTCGTTGGAGGACAAAAATTTGAAATTCGAAAAATGAAAAATAAAAAAGTGCAAAAAATTATGTATGGTAAATAAATAATATACTCGACTTTTATGTCCGTCGATTTTTTCCGTTCAAATTCTCAGTATATACTAATTCGGCCATTCTGAATCGATTGGCGTTTGCAGAATTTGTCTATTTCTAACCGTTCTCGAGTTGGTCATTTCCAAATCAGTTTTTAGTTCTTTTTTTTCCCGCCAAAAATATTTCTGATGAGTTTTCGACATTTTCGTTCAAAGATTCGGAATCAGCACGTGAAAATACGTTCAATGACCAAAATTTGAATTTCGAAAAATGAAAAATTAAAAATCTCAGAAAATTGTATTTTTGACTTCAACGCCCTTTTCCGGCTAATCTTATATCTGAGCACATAAAAATCATACATTTTCGGAATGAGCATAAAATTTTACGTAGACAGTGAAAATTTCAAGTCGATGTTCGACTTGGTATTTTTCATTATTTTTAGGGGTGACCCCCTTGCAACTTTTTTCGAGTAATTTTAAATTTTTCCAATTTCTCGAAATATACAATACATACTAATTCGGCCATTCTGAATCGATTGGTGTTTGCAGAATTTGTCTATCTCTAACCGTTCTCGAGTTGGTCAGCTCTGAATCAGTTTTCAAATGGTTTTTTTGGCGCAAAAAATATTTCCGATGAGTTTTTGACATTTTCGTTCAAAGATTCGGAATCAGCACGTCAAAATTCGTTGGAGGACAAAAATTTGAAATTCGAAAAATGAAAAATAAAAAAGTGCAAAAAATTATGTATGGTAAATAAATAATATACTCGACTTTTATGTCCGTCGATTTTTTCCGTTCAAATTCTCAGTATATACTAATTCGGCCATTCTGAATCGATTGGCGTTTGCAGAATTTGTCTATTTCTAACCGTTCTCGAGTTGGTCATTTCCAAATCAGTTTTTAGTTGTTTTTTTCCCGCAAAAAATATTTCCGATGAGTTTTTGACATTTTCGTTCAAAGATTCGGAATTAGCACGTGAAAATACGTTCAAAGGCAAAAATTTGAATTTCGAAAAATGAAAAATAAAAAATCTCAGAAAATTGGATTTTTTACATTTAACGCCATTTTCCGGCTAATCTCATATCTGAGCACATAAAAATCATACATTTTCGGAGTGAGCATGAAATTTTACGTATACAGTGCAAATTTCGAGTCGATATGACGACTTGGTATTTTTCATGATTTTTAGGGGTGGACGGACCCCTTGCAACTTTTTTCGAGTGATTTTAAATTTTTCGATTGACTCGAAAAAAAATGAAAAAAAAGTGCAAAAAATTATCTATGGTAAATAAATAGGAAATAAATAATATACTCGACTTTTATGTCCGTCGATTTTTTCCGTTCAAATTATCAGTATATACTAATTCGGCCATTCTGAATCGATTGGCGTTCGCAGAATTGGTCTATCTCTAATCGTTCTCGAGTTGGTCAGCTCTGAATCAGTTTTCAAATGGTTTTTTTGGCGCCAAAAATATTTCTGATAAGTTTTCGACATTTTCGTTCAAAGATTCGGAATCAGCACGTCAAAATTCGTTGGAGGACAAAAATTTGAAATTCGAAAAATGAAAAATAAAAAAGTGCAAAAAATTATGTATGGTAAATAAATAATATACTCGACTTTTATGTCCGTCGATTTTTTCCGTTCAAATTCTCAGTATATACTAATTCGGCCATTCTGAATCGATTGGCGTTTGCAGAATTTGTCTATTTCTAACCGTTCTCGAGTTGGTAATCAGTTTTCAAATGGTTTTTTTGGCGAAAAAAATATTTCCGATGAGTTATTGACATTTTCGTTCAAAGATTCGGAATCAGCACGTCAAAATTCGTTGGAGGACAAAAATTTGAAATTCGAAAAATGAAAAATAAAAAAGTGCAAAAAATTATGTATGGTAAATAAATAATATACTCGACTTTTATGTCCGTCGATTTTTTCCGTTCAAATTCTCAGTATATACTAATTCGGCCATTCTGAATCGATTGGCGTTTGCAGAATTTGTCTATTTCTAACCGTTCTCGAGTTGGTCGTTTCCAAATCAGTTTTTAGTTGTTTTTTTTCCCGCCAAAAATATTTCTGATGAGTTTTCGACATTTTCGTTCAAAGATTCGGAATCAGCACGTGAAAATACGTTCAATGACCAAAATTTGAATTTCGAAAAATGAAAAATTAAAAATCTCAGAAAATTGGATTTTTGACCTTTAACGCCCTTTTCCGGCTAATCTTATATCTGAGCACATAAAAATCATACATTTTCGGAATGAGCATAAAATTTTACGTATACAGTGAAAATTTCAAGTCGATGTGACGACTTGGTATTTTTCATTATTTTTAGGGGTGACCCCCTTGCAACTTTTTTCGAGTAATTTTAAATTTTTCGGTTTTCTCGAAATATACAATACACACTAATTCGGCCATTCTGAATCGATTGGCGTTTGCAGAATTTGTCTATCTCTAACCGTTCTCGAGTTGGTCAGCTCTGAATCAGTTTTCAAATGGTTTTTTTGGCGCAAAAAATATTTCCGATGAGTTTTTGACATTTTCGTTCAAAGATTCGGAATCAGCACGTCAAAATTCGTTGGAGGACAAAAATTTGAAATTCGAAAAATGAAAAATAAAAAAGTGCAAAAAATTATGTATGGTAAATAAATAATATACTCGACTTTTATGTCCGTCGATTTTTTCCGTTCAAATTCTCAGTATATACTAATTCGGCCATTCTGAATCGATTGGCGTTTGCAGAATTTGTCTATTTCTAACCGTTCTCGAGTTGGTCATTTCCAAATCAGTTTTTAGTTGTTTTTTTTCCCGCCAAAAATATTTCTGATGAGTTTTCGACATTTTCGTTCAAAGATTCGGAATCAGCACGTCAAAATTCGTTGGAGGACAAAAATTTGAAATTCGAAAAATGAAAAATAAAAAAGTGCAAAAAATTATGTATGGTAAATAAATAATATACTCGACTTTTATGTCCGTCGATTTTTTCCGTTCAAATTCTCAGTATATACTAATTCGGCCATTCTGAATCGATTGGCGTTTGCAGAATTTGTCTATTTCTAACCGTTCTCGAGTTGGTCATTTCCAAATCAGTTTTTAGTTGTTTTTTTTCCCGCCAAAAATATTTCTGATGAGTTTTCGACATTTTCGTTCAAAGATTCGGAATCAGCACGTCAAAATTCGTTGGAGGACAAAAATTTGAAATTCGAAAAATGAAAAATAAAAAAGTGCAAAAAATTATGTATGGTAAATAAATAATATACTCGACTTTTATGTCCGTCGATTTTTTCCGTTCAAATTCTCAGTATATACTAATTCGGCCATTCTGAATCGATTGGCGTTTGCAGAATTTGTCTATTTCTAACCGTTCTCGAGTTGGTCGTTTCCAAATCAGTTTTTAGTTGTTTTTTTTCCCGCCAAAAATATTTCTGATGAGTTTTCGACATTTTCGTTCAAAGATTCGGAATCAGCACGTGAAAATACGTTCAATGACCAAAATTTGAATTTCGAAAAATGAAAAATTAAAAATCTCAGAAAATTGGATTTTTGACCTTTAACGCCCTTTTCCGGCTAATCTTATATCTGAGCACATAAAAATCATACATTTTCGGAATGAGCATAAAATTTTACGTATACAGTGAAAATTTCAAGTCGATGTGACGACTTGGTATTTTTCATTATTTTTAGGGGTGACCCCCTTGCAACTTTTTTCGAGTAATTTTAAATTTTTCGGTTTTCTCGAAATATACAATACACACTAATTCGGCCATTCTGAATCGATTGGCGTTTGCAGAATTTGTCTATCTCTAACCGTTCTCGAGTTGGTCAGCTCTGAATCAGTTTTCAAATGGTTTTTTTGGCGCAAAAAATATTTCCGATGAGTTTTTGACATTTTCGTTCAAAGATTCGGAATCAGCACGTCAAAATTCGTTGGAGGACAAAAATTTGAAATTCGAAAAATGAAAAATAAAAAAGTGCAAAAAATTATGTATGGTAAATAAATAATATACTCGACTTTTATGTCCGTCGATTTTTTCCGTTCAAATTCTCAGTATATACTAATTCGGCCATTCTGAATCGATTGGCGTTTGCAGAATTTGTCTATTTCTAACCGTTCTCGAGTTGGTCATTTCCAAATCAGTTTTTAGTTGTTTTTTTTCCCGCCAAAAATATTTCTGATGAGTTTTCGACATTTTCGTTCAAAGATTCGGAATCAGCACGTCAAAATTCGTTGGAGGACAAAAATTTGAAATTCGAAAAATGAAAAATAAAAAAGTGCAAAAAATTATGTATGGTAAATAAATAATATACTCGACTTTTATGTCCGTCGATTTTTTCCGTTCAAATTCTCAGTATATACTAATTCGGCCATTCTGAATCGATTGGCGTTTGCAGAATTTGTCTATTTCTAACCGTTCTCGAGTTGGTCGTTTCCAAATCAGTTTTTAGTTGTTTTTTTTCCCGCCAAAAATATATCTGATGAGTTTTCGACATTTTCGTTCAAAGATTCGGAATCAGCACGTGAAAATACGTTCAATGACCAAAATTTGAATTTCGAAAAATGAAAAATTAAAAATCTCAGAAAATTGGATTTTTGACCTTTAACGCCCTTTTCCGGCTAATCTTATATCTGAGCACATAAAAATCATACATTTTCGGAATGAGCATAAAATTTTACGTATACAGTGAAAATTTTAAGTCGATGTGACGACTTGGTATTTTTCATTATTTTTAGGGGTGACCCCCTTGCAACTTTTTTCGAGTAATTTTAAATTTATCGGTTTTCTCGAAATATACAATACACACTAATTCGGCCATTCTGAATCGATTGGCGTTTGCAGAATTTGTCTATCTCTAACCGTTCTCGAGTTGGTCAGCTCTGAATCAGTTTTCAAATGGTTTTTTTGGCGCAAAAAATATTTCCGATGAGTTTTTGACATTTTCGTTCAAAGATTCGGAATCAGCACGTCAAAATTCGTTGGAGGACAAAAATTTGAAATTCGAAAAATGAAAAATTAAAAAGTGCAAAAAATTATGTATGGTAAATAAATAATATACTCGACTTTTATGTCCGTCGATTTTTTCCGTTCAAATTCTCAGTATATACTAATTCGGCCATTCTGAATCGATTGGCGTTTGCAGAATTTGTCTATTTCTAACCGTTCTCGAGTTGGTCATTTCCAAATCAGTTTTTAGTTCTTTTTTTTCCCGCCAAAAATATTTCTGATGAGTTTTCGACATTTTCGTTCAAAGATTCGGAATCAGCACGTGAAAATACGTTCAATGACCAAAATTTGAATTTCGAAAAATGAAAAATTAAAAATCTCAGAAAATTGTATTTTTGACTTCAACGCCCTTTTCCGGCTAATCTTATATCTGAGCACATAAAAATCATACATTTTCGGAATGAGCATAAAATTTTACGTAGACAGTGAAAATTTCAAGTCGATGTTCGACTTGGTATTTTTCATTATTTTTAGGGGTGACCCCCTTGCAACTTTTTTCGAGTAATTTTAAATTTTTCCAATTTCTCGAAATATACAATACATACTAATTCGGCCATTCTGAATCGATTGGTGTTTGCAGAATTTGTCTATCTCTAACCGTTCTCGAGTTGGTCAGCTCTGAATCAGTTTTCAAATGGTTTTTTTGGCGCAAAAAATATTTCCGATGAGTTTTTGACATTTTCGTTCAAAGATTCGGAATCAGCACGTCAAAATTCGTTGGAGGACAAAAATTTGAAATTCGAAAAATGAAAAATAAAAAAGTGCAAAAAATTATGTATGGTAAATAAATAATATACTCGACTTTTATGTCCGTCGATTTTTTCCGTTCAAATTCTCAGTATATACTAATTCGGCCATTCTGAATCGATTGGCGTTTGCAGAATTTGTCTATTTCTAACCGTTCTCGAGTTGGTCATTTCCAAATCAGTTTTTAGTTGTTTTTTTCCCGCAAAAAATATTTCCGATGAGTTTTTGACATTTTCGTTCAAAGATTCGGAATTAGCACGTGAAAATACGTTCAAAGGCAAAAATTTGAATTTCGAAAAATGAAAAATAAAAAATCTCAGAAAATTGGATTTTTTACATTTAACGCCATTTTCCGGCTAATCTCATATCTGAGCACATAAAAATCATACATTTTCGGAGTGAGCATGAAATTTTACGTATACAGTGCAAATTTCGAGTCGATATGACGACTTGGTATTTTTCATGATTTTTAGGGGTGGACGGACCCCTTGCAACTTTTTTCGAGTGATTTTAAATTTTTCGATTGACTCGAAAAAAAATGAAAAAAAAGTGCAAAAAATTATCTATGGTAAATAAATAGGAAATAAATAATATACTCGACTTTTATGTCCGTCGATTTTTTCCGTTCAAATTATCAGTATATACTAATTCGGCCATTCTGAATCGATTGGCGTTCGCAGAATTGGTCTATCTCTAATCGTTCTCGAGTTGGTCAGCTCTGAATCAGTTTTCAAATGGTTTTTTTGGCGCCAAAAATATTTCTGATAAGTTTTCGACATTTTCGTTCAAAGATTCGGAATCAGCACGTCAAAATTCGTTGGAGGACAAAAATTTGAAATTCGAAAAATGAAAAATAAAAAAGTGCAAAAAATTATGTATGGTAAATAAATAATATACTCGACTTTTATGTCCGTCGATTTTTTCCGTTCAAATTCTCAGTATATACTAATTCGGCCATTCTGAATCGATTGGCGTTTGCAGAATTTGTCTATTTCTAACCGTTCTCGAGTTGGTCATTTCCAAATCAGTTTTTAGTTATTTTTTTCCCGCAAAAAATATTTCCGATGAGTTTTTGACATTTTCGTTCAAAGATTCGGAATCAGCACGTCAAAATTCGTTGGAGGACAAAAATTTGAAATTCGAAAAATGAAAAATAAAAAAGTGCAAAAAATTATGTATGGTAAATAAATAATATACTCGACTTTTATGTCCGTCGATTTTTTCCGTTCAAATTCTCAGTATATACTAATTCGGCCATTCTGAATCGATTGGCGTTTGCAGAATTTGTCTATTTCTAACCGTTCTCGAGTTGGTAATCAGTTTTCAAATGGTTTTTTTGGCGAAAAAAATATTTCCGATGAGTTATTGACATTTTCGTTCAAAGATTCGGAATCAGCACGTCAAAATTCGTTGGAGGACAAAAATTTGAAATTCGAAAAATGAAAAATAAAAAAGTGCAAAAAATTATGTATGGTAAATAAATAATATACTCGACTTTTATGTCCGTCGATTTTTTCCGTTCAAATTCTCAGTATATACTAATTCGGCCATTCTGAATCGATTGGCGTTTGCAGAATTTGTCTATTTCTAACCGTTCTCGAGTTGGTCATTTCCAAATCAGTTTTTAGTTGTTTTTTTTCCCGCCAAAAATATTTCTGATGAGTTTTCGACATTTTCGTTCAAAGATTCGGAATCAGCACGTGAAAATACGTTCAAAGGCAAAAATTTGAATTTCGAAAAATGAAAAATTAAAAATCTCAGAAAATTGGATTTTTGACCTTTAACGCCCTTTTCCGGCTAATCTTATATCTGAGCACATAAAAATCATACATTTTCGGAATGAGCATAAAATTTTACGTATACAGTGAAAATTTCAAGTCGATGTGACGACTTGGTATTTTTCATTATTTTTAGGGGTGACCGACCCCCTTGCAACTTTTTTCGAGTAATTTTAAATTTTTCGATTTTCTCGAAATATACAATACATACTAATTCGGCCATTCTGAATCGATTGGCGTTTGCAGAATTTGTCTATCTCTAACCGTTCTCGAGTTGGTCAGCTCTGAATCGGTTTTCAAATGGTTTTTTTGGCGCAAAAAATATTTCCGATGAGTTTTTGACATTTTCGTTCAAAGATTCGGAATCAGCACGTCAAAATTCGTAGGAGGACAATAATTTGAAATTCGAAAAATGAAAAATAAAAAAGTACAAAAAATTATGTATGGTAAATAAATAATATACTCGACTTTTATATCCGTCGATTTTTTCCGTTCAAATTCTCAGTATATACTAATTCGGCCATTCTGAATCGATTGGCGTTTGCAGAATTTGTCTATCTCTAACCGTTCTCGAGTTGGTCAGCTCTGAATCAGTTTTCAAATGGTTTTTTTGGCGCAAAAAATATTTCCGATGAGTTTTTGACATTTTCGTTCAAAGATTCGGAATCAGCACGTCAAAATTCGTTGGAGGACAAAAATTTGAAATTCGAAAAATGAAAAATAAAAAAGTGCAAAAAATTATGTATGGTAAATAAATAATATACTCGACTTTTATGTCCGTCGATTTTTTCCGTTCAAATTCTCAGTGTATACTAATTCGGCCATTCTGAATCGATTGGCGTTTGCAGAATTTGTCTATTTCTAACCGTTCTCGAGTTGGTCATTTCCAAATCAGTTTTTAGTTGTTTTTTTTCCCGCCAAAAATATTTCTGATGAGTTTTCGACATTTTCGTTCAAAGATTCGGAATCAGCACGTCAAAATTCGTTGGAGGACAAAAATTTGAAATTCGAAAAATGAAAAATAAAAAAGTGCAAAAAATTATGTATGGTAAATAAATAATATACTCGACTTTTATGTCCGTCGATTTTTTCCGTTCAAATTCTCAGTATATACTAATTCGGCCATTCTGAATCGATTGGCGTTTGCAGAATTTGTCTATTTCTAACCGTTCTCGAGTTGGTCATTTCCAAATCAGTTTTTAGTTGTTTTTTTTCCCGCCAAAAATATTTCTGATGAGTTTTCGACATTTTCGTTCAAAGATTCGGAATCAGCACGTCAAAATTCGTTGGAGGACAAAAATTTGAAATTCGAAAAATGAAAAATAAAAAAGTGCAAAAAATTATGTATGGTAAATAAATAATATACTCGACTTTTATGTCCGTCGATTTTTTCCGTTCAAATTCTCAGTATATACTAATTCGGCCATTCTGAATCGATTGGCGTTTGCAGAATTTGTCTATTTCTAACCGTTCTCGAGTTGGTCGTTTCCAAATCAGTTTTTAGTTGTTTTTTTTCCCGCCAAAAATATTTCTGATGAGTTTTCGACATTTTCGTTCAAAGATTCGGAATCAGCACGTGAAAATACGTTCAATGACCAAAATTTGAATTTCGAAAAATGAAAAATTAAAAATCTCAGAAAATTGGATTTTTGACCTTTAACGCCCTTTTCCGGCTAATCTTATATCTGAGCACATAAAAATCATACATTTTCGGAATGAGCATAAAATTTTACGTATACAGTGAAAATTTCAAGTCGATGTGACGACTTGGTATTTTTCATTATTTTTAGGGGTCCCCTTGCAACTTTTTTCGAGTAATTTTAAATTTTTCGGTTTTCTCGAAATATACAATACACACTAATTCGGCCATTCTGAATCGATTGGCGTTTGCAGAATTTGTCTATCTCTAACCGTTCTCGAGTTGGTCAGCTCTGAATCAGTTTTCAAATGGTTTTTTTGGCGCAAAAAATATTTCCGATGAGTTTTTGACATTTTCGTTCAAAGATTCGGAATCAGCACGTCAAAATTCGTTGGAGGACAAAAATTTGAAATTCGAAAAATGAAAAATAAAAAAGTGCAAAAAATTATGTATGGTAAATAAATAATATACTCGACTTTTATGTCCGTCGATTTTTTCCGTTCAAATTCTCAGTATATACTAATTCGGCCATTCTGAATCGATTGGCGTTTGCAGAATTTGTCTATTTCTAACCGTTCTCGAGTTGGTCATTTCCAAATCAGTTTTTAGTTGTTTTTTTTCCCGCCAAAAATATTTCTGATGAGTTTTCGACATTTTCGTTCAAAGATTCGGAATCAGCACGTCAAAATTCGTTGGAGGACAAAAATTTGAAATTCGAAAAATGAAAAATAAAAAAGTGCAAAAAATTATGTATGGTAAATAAATAATATACTCGACTTTTATGTCCGTCGATTTTTTCCGTTCAAATTCTCAGTATATACTAATTCGGCCATTCTGAATCGATTGGCGTTTGCAGAATTTGTCTATTTCTAACCGTTCTCGAGTTGGTCGTTTCCAAATCAGTTTTTAGTTGTTTTTTTTCCCGCCAAAAATATTTCTGATGAGTTTTCGACATTTTCGTTCAAAGATTCGGAATCAGCACGTGAAAATACGTTCAATGACCAAAATTTGAATTTCGAAAAATGAAAAATTAAAAATCTCAGAAAATTGGATTTTTGACCTTTAACGCCCTTTTCCGGCTAATCTTATATCTGAGCACATAAAAATCATACATTTTCGGAATGAGCATAAAATTTTACGTATACAGTGAAAATTTCAAGTCGATGTGACGACTTGGTATTTTTCATTATTTTTAGGGGTGACCCCCTTGCAACTTTTTTCGAGTAATTTTAAATTTTTCGGTTTTCTCGAAATATACAATACACACTAATTCGGCCATTCTGAATCGATTGGCGTTTGCAGAATTTGTCTATCTCTAACCGTTCTCGAGTTGGTCAGCTCTGAATCAGTTTTCAAATGGTTTTTTTGGCGCAAAAAATATTTCCGATGAGTTTTTGACATTTTCGTTCAAAGATTCGGAATCAGCACGTCAAAATTCGTTGGAGGACAAAAATTTGAAATTCGAAAAATGAAAAATAAAAAAGTGCAAAAAATTATGTATGGTAAATAAATAATATACTCGACTTTTATGTCCGTCGATTTTTTCCGTTCAAATTCTCAGTATATACTAATTCGGCCATTCTGAATCGATTGGCGTTTGCAGAATTTGTCTATTTCTAACCGTTCTCGAGTTGGTCATTTCCAAATCAGTTTTTAGTTGTTTTTTTTCCCGCCAAAAATATTTCTGATGAGTTTTCGACATTTTCGTTCAAAGATTCGGAATCAGCACGTCAAAATTCGTTGGAGGACAAAAATTTGAAATTCGAAAAATGAAAAATAAAAAAGTGCAAAAAATTATGTATGGTAAATAAATAATATACTCGACTTTTATGTCCGTCGATTTTTTCCGTTCAAATTCTCAGTATATACTAATTCGGCCATTCTGAATCGATTGGCGTTTGCAGAATTTGTCTATTTCTAACCGTTCTCGAGTTGGTCGTTTCCAAATCAGTTTTTAGTTGTTTTTTTTCCCGCCAAAAATATATCTGATGAGTTTTCGACATTTTCGTTCAAAGATTCGGAATCAGCACGTGAAAATACGTTCAATGACCAAAATTTGAATTTCGAAAAATGAAAAATTAAAAATCTCAGAAAATTGGATTTTTGACCTTTAACGCTCTTTTCCGGCTAATCTTATATCTGAGCACATAAAAATCATACATTTTCGGAATGAGCATAAAATTTTACGTATACAGTGAAAATTTTAAGTCGATGTGACGACTTGGTATTTTTCATTATTTTTAGGGGTGACCCCCTTGCAACTTTTTTCGAGTAATTTTAAATTTATCGGTTTTCTCGAAATATACAATACACACTAATTCGGCCATTCTGAATCGATTGGCGTTTGCAGAATTTGTCTATCTCTAACCGTTCTCGAGTTGGTCAGCTCTGAATCAGTTTTCAAATGGTTTTTTTGGCGCAAAAAATATTTCCGATGAGTTTTTGACATTTTCGTTCAAAGATTCGGAATCAGCACGTCAAAATTCGTTGGAGGACAAAAATTTGAAATTCGAAAAATGAAAAATTAAAAAGTGCAAAAAATTATGTATGGTAAATAAATAATATACTCGACTTTTATGTCCGTCGATTTTTTCCGTTCAAATTCTCAGTATATACTAATTCGGCCATTCTGAATCGATTGGCGTTTGCAGAATTTGTCTATTTCTAACCGTTCTCGAGTTGGTCATTTCCAAATCAGTTTTTAGTTCTTTTTTTTCCCGCCAAAAATATTTCTGATGAGTTTTCGACATTTTCGTTCAAAGATTCGGAATCAGCACGTGAAAATACGTTCAATGACCAAAATTTGAATTTCGAAAAATGAAAAATTAAAAATCTCAGAAAATTGTATTTTTGACTTCAACGCCCTTTTCCGGCTAATCTTATATCTGAGCACATAAAAATCATACATTTTCGGAATGAGCATAAAATTTTACGTAGACAGTGAAAATTTCAAGTCGATGTTCGACTTGGTATTTTTCATTATTTTTAGGGGTGACCCCCTTGCAACTTTTTTCGAGTAATTTTAAATTTTTCCAATTTCTCGAAATATACAATACATACTAATTCGGCCATTCTGAATCGATTGGTGTTTGCAGAATTTGTCTATCTCTAACCGTTCTCGAGTTGGTCAGCTCTGAATCAGTTTTCAAATGGTTTTTTTGGCGCAAAAAATATTTCCGATGAGTTTTTGACATTTTCGTTCAAAGATTCGGAATCAGCACGTCAAAATTCGTTGGAGGACAAAAATTTGAAATTCGAAAAATGAAAAATAAAAAAGTGCAAAAAATTATGTATGGTAAATAAATAATATACTCGACTTTTATGTCCGTCGATTTTTTCCGTTCAAATTCTCAGTATATACTAATTCGGCCATTCTGAATCGATTGGCGTTTGCAGAATTTGTCTATTTCTAACCGTTCTCGAGTTGGTTATTTCCAAATCAGTTTTTAGTTGTTTTTTTTCCCGCCAAAAATATTTCTGATGAGTTTTCGACATTTTCGTTCAAAGATTCGGAATCAGCACGTGAAAATACGTTCAAAGGCAAAAATTTGAATTTCGAAAAATGAAAAATTAAAAATCTCAGAAAATTGGATTTTTGACCTTTAACGCCCTTTTCCGGCTAATCTTATATCTGAGCACATAAAAATCATACATTTTCGGAATGAGCATAAAATTTTACGTATACAGTGAAAATTTCAAGTCGATGTGACGACTTGGTATTTTTCATTATTTTTAGGGGTGACCGACCCCCTTGCAACTTTTTTCGAGTAATTTTAAATTTTTCGATTTTCTCGAAATATACAATACATACTAATTCGGCCATTCTGAATCGATTGGCGTTTGCAGAATTTGTCTATCTCTAACCGTTCTCGAGTTGGTCAGCTCTGAATCGGTTTTCAAATGGTTTTTTTGGCGCAAAAAATATTTCCGATGAGTTTTTGACATTTTCGTTCAAAGATTCGGAATCAGCACGTCAAAATTCGTAGGAGGACAATAATTTGAAATTCGAAAAATGAAAAATAAAAAAGTACAAAAAATTATGTATGGTAAATAAATAATATACTCGACTTTTATATCCGTCGATTTTTTCCGTTCAAATTCTCAGTATATACTAATTCGGCCATTCTGAATCGATTGGCGTTTGCAGAATTTGTCTATCTCTAACCGTTCTCGAGTTGGTCAGCTCTGAATCAGTTTTCAAATGGTTTTTTTGGCGCAAAAAATATTTCCGATGAGTTTTTGACATTTTCGTTCAAAGATTCGGAATCAGCACGTCAAAATTCGTTGGAGGACAAAAATTTGAAATTCGAAAAATGAAAAATAAAAAAGTGCAAAAAATTATGTATGGTAAATAAATAATATACTCGACTTTTATGTCCGTCGATTTTTTCCGTTCAAATTCTCAGTATATACTAATTCGGCCATTCTGAATCGATTGGCGTTTGCAGAATTTGTCTATTTCTAACCGTTCTCGAGTTGGTCATTTCCAAATCAGTTTTTAGTTGTTTTTTTTCCCGCCAAAAATATTTCTGATGAGTTTTCGACATTTTCGTTCAAAGATTCGGAATCAGCACGTCAAAATTCGTTGGAGGACAAAAATTTGAAATTCGAAAAATGAAAAATAAAAAAGTGCAAAAAATTATGTATGGTAAATAAATAATATACTCGACTTTTATGTCCGTCGATTTTTTCCGTTCAAATTCTCAGTATATACTAATTCGGCCATTCTGAATCGATTGGCGTTTGCAGAATTTGTCTATTTCTAACCGTTCTCGAGTTGGTCATTTCCAAATCAGTTTTTAGTTGTTTTTTTTCCCGCCAAAAATATTTCTGATGAGTTTTCGACATTTTCGTTCAAAGATTCGGAATCAGCACGTCAAAATTCGTTGGAGGACAAAAATTTGAAATTCGAAAAATGAAAAATAAAAAAGTGCAAAAAATTATGTATGGTAAATAAATAATATACTCGACTTTTATGTCCGTCGATTTTTTCCGTTCAAATTCTCAGTATATACTAATTCGGCCATTCTGAATCGATTGGCGTTTGCAGAATTTGTCTATTTCTAACCGTTCTCGAGTTGGTCGTTTCCAAATCAGTTTTTAGTTGTTTTTTTTCCCGCCAAAAATATTTCTGATGAGTTTTCGACATTTTCGTTCAAAGATTCGGAATCAGCACGTGAAAATACGTTCAATGACCAAAATTTGAATTTCGAAAAATGAAAAATTAAAAATCTCAGAAAATTGGATTTTTGACCTTTAACGCCCTTTTCCGGCTAATCTTATATCTGAGCACATAAAAATCATACATTTTCGGAATGAGCATAAAATTTTACGTATACAGTGAAAATTTCAAGTCGATGTGACGACTTGGTATTTTTCATTATTTTTAGGGGTGACCCCCTTGCAACTTTTTTCGAGTAATTTTAAATTTTTCGGTTTTCTCGAAATATACAATACACACTAATTCGGCCATTCTGAATCGATTGGCGTTTGCAGAATTTGTCTATCTCTAACCGTTCTCGAGTTGGTCAGCTCTGAATCAGTTTTCAAATGGTTTTTTTTGGCGCAAAAAATATTTCCGATGAGTTTTTGACATTTTCGTTCAAAGATTCGGAATCAGCACGTCAAAATTCGTTGGAGGACAAAAATTTGAAATTCGAAAAATGAAAAATAAAAAAGTGCAAAAAATTATGTATGGTAAATAAATAATATACTCGACTTTTATGTCCGTCGATTTTTTCCGTTCAAATTCTCAGTATATACTAATTCGGCCATTCTGAATCGATTGGCGTTTGCAGAATTTGTCTATTTCTAACCGTTCTCGAGTTGGTCATTTCCAAATCAGTTTTTAGTTGTTTTTTTTCCCGCCAAAAATATTTCTGATGAGTTTTCGACATTTTCGTTCAAAGATTCGGAATCAGCACGTCAAAATTCGTTGGAGGACAAAAATTTGAAATTCGAAAAATGAAAAATAAAAAAGTGCAAAAAATTATGTATGGTAAATAAATAATATACTCGACTTTTATGTCCGTCGATTTTTTCCGTTAAAATTCGCAGTACATACTAATTCGGCCATTCTGAATCGATTGGCGTTTGCAGAATTTGTCTATTTCTAACCGTTCTCGAGTTGGTCATTTCCAAATCAGTTTTTAGTTGTTTTTTTTCCCGCCAAAAATATTTCTGATGAGTTTTCGACATTTTCGTTCAAAGATTCGGAATCAGCACGTCAAAATACGTTCAATGACCAAAATTTAAATTTCGAAAAATGAAAATAAAAATCTCAGAAAATTGGATTTTTGACCTTTAACGCCCTTTTCCGGCTAATCTTATATCTGAGCACAAAAAAATCATACATTTTCGGAATGAGCATAAAATTATACGTATACAGTGAAAATTTCAAGTCGATGTGACGACTTGGTAGTTTTCATTATTTTTAGGGGTGACCCCCTTGCAACTTTTTTCGAGTAATTTTAAATTTTTCGATTTTCTCGAAATATACAATAAATACTAATTCGGCCATTCTGAATCGATTGGCGTTTGCAGAATTTGTCTATCTCTAACCGTTCTCGAGTTGGTCAGCTCTGAATCAGTTTTCAAATGGTTTTTTTGGCGCAAAAAATATTTCCGATGAGTTTTTGACATTTTCGTTCAAAGATTCGGAATCAGCACGTCAAAATTCGTTGGAGGACAAAAATTTGAAATTCGAAAAATGAAAAATAAAAAAGTGCAAAAAATTATGTATGGTAAATAAATAATACTCGACTTTTATGTCCGTCGATTTTTTCCGTTCAAATTCTCAGTATATACCAATTCGGCCATTCTGAATCGATTGGCGTTTGCAGAATTTGTCTATTTCTAACCGTTCTCGAGTTGGTCATTTCCAAATCAGTTTTTAGTTGTTTTTTTTCCCGCCAAAAATATTTCTGATGAGTTTTCGACATTTTCGTACAAAGATTCGGAATCAGCACGTCAAAATTCGTTGGAGGACAAAAATTTGAAATTCGAAAAATGAAAAATAAAAAAGTGCAAAAAATTATGTATGGTAAATAAATAATATACTCGACTTTTATGTCCGTCGATTTTTTCCGTTCAAATTCTCAGTATATACTAATTCGGCCATTCTGAATCGATTGGCGTTTGCAGAATTTGTCTATTTCTAACCGTTCTCGAGTTGGTCGTTTCCAAATCAGTTTTTAGTTGTTTTTTTTCCCGCCAAAAATATTTCTGATGAGTTTTCGACATTTTCGTTCAAAGATTCGGAATCAGCACGAAAATACGTTCAATGACCAAAATTTGAATTTCGAAAAATGAAAAATTAAAAATCTCAGAAAATTGGATTTTTGACCTTTAACGCCCTTTTCCGGCTAATCTTATATCTGAGCACATAAAAATCATACATTTTCGGAATGAGCATAAAATTTTACGTATACAGTGAAAATTTCAAGTCGATGTGACGACTTGGTATTTTTCATTATTTTTAGGGGTGACCCCCTTGCAACTTTTTTCGAGTAATTTTAAATTTTTCGGTTTTCTCGAAATATACAATACACACTAATTCGGCCATTCTGAATCGATTGGCGTTTGCAGAATTTGTCTATCTCTAACCGTTCTCGAGTTGGTCAGCTCTGAATCAGTTTTCAAATGGTTTTTTTGGCGCAAAAAATATTTCCGATGAGTTTTTGACATTTTCGTTCAAAGATTCGGAATCAGCACGTCAAAATTCGTTGGAGGACAAAAATTTGAAATTCGAAAAATGAAAAATAAAAAAGTGCAAAAAATTATGTATGGTAAATAAATAATATACTCGACTTTTATGTCCGTCGATTTTTTCCGTTCAAATTCTCAGTATATACTAATTCGGCCATTCTGAATCGATTGGCGTTTGCAGAATTTGTCTATTTCTAACCGTTCTCGAGTTGGTCATTTCCAAATCAGTTTTTAGTTGTTTTTTTTCCCGCCAAAAATATTTCTGATGAGTTTTCGACATTTTCGTTCAAAGATTCGGAATCAGCACGTCAAAATTCGTTGGAGGACAAAAATTTGAAATTCGAAAAATGAAAAATAAAAAAGTGCAAAAAATTATGTATGGTAAATAAATAATATACTCGACTTTTATGTCCGTCGATTTTTTCCGTTCAAATTCGCAGTATATACTAATTCGGCCATTCTGAATCGATTGGCGTTTGCAGAATTTGTCTATTTCTAACCGTTCTCGAGTTGGTCATTTCCAAATCAGTTTTTAGTTGTTTTTTTTCCCGCCAAAAATATTTCTGATGAGTTTTCGACATTTTCGTTCAAAGATTCGGAATCAGCACGTCAAAATACGTTCAATGACCAAAATTTAAATTTCGAAAAATGAAAATAAAAATCTCAGAAAATTGGATTTTTGACCTTTAACGCCCTTTTCCGGCTAATCTTATATCTGAGCACATAAAAATCATACATTTTCGGAATGAGCATAAAATTATACGTATACAGTGAAAATTTCAAGTCGATGTGACGACTTGGTAGTTTTCATTATTTTTAGGGGTGACCCCCTTGCAACTTTTTTCGAGTAATTTTAAATATTTCGATTTTCTCGAAATATACAATAAATACTAATTCGGCCATTCTGAATCGATTGGCGTTTGCAGAATTTGTCTATCTCTAACCGTTCTCGAGTTGGTCAGCTCTGAATCAGTTTTCAAATGGTTTTTTTGGCGCAAAAAATATTTCCGATGAGTTTTTGACATTTTCGTTCAAAGATTCGGAATCAGCACGTCAAAATTCGTTGGAGGACAAAAATTTGAAATTCGAAAAATGAAAAATAAAAAAGTGCAAAAAATTATGTATGGTAAATAAATAATACTCGACTTTTATGTCCGTCGATTTTTTCCGTTCAAATTCTCAGTATATACCAATTCGGCCATTCTGAATCGATTGGCGTTTGCAGAATTTGTCTATTTCTAACCGTTCTCGAGTTGGTCATTTCCAAATCAGTTTTTAGTTGTTTTTTTTCCCGCCAAAAATATTTCTGATGAGTTTTCGACATTTTCGTACAAAGATTCGGAATCAGCACGTCAAAATTCGTTGGAGGACAAAAATTTGAAATTCGAAAAATGAAAAATAAAAAAGTGCAAAAAATTATGTATGGTAAATAAATAATATACTCGACTTTTATGTCCGTCGATTTTTTCCGTTCAAATTCTCAGTATATACTAATTCGGCCATTCTGAATCGATTGGCGTTTGCAGAATTTGTCTATTTCTAACCGTTCTCGAGTTGGTCGTTTCCAAATCAGTTTTTAGTTGTTTTTTTTCCCGCCAAAAATATTTCTGATGAGTTTTCGACATTTTCGTTCAAAGATTCGGAATCAGCACGTGAAAATACGTTCAATGACCAAAATTTGAATTTCGAAAAATGAAAAATTAAAAATCTCAGAAAATTGGATTTTTGACCTTTAACGCCCTTTTCCGGCTAATCTTATATCTGAGCACATAAAAATCATACATTTTCGGAATGAGCATAAAATTTTACGTATACAGTGAAAATTTCAAGTCGATGTGACGACTTGGTATTTTTCATTATTTTTAGGGGTGACCCCCTTGCAACTTTTTTCGAGTAATTTTAAATTTTTCGGTTTTCTCGAAATATACAATACACACTAATTCGGCCATTCTGAATCGATTGGCGTTTGCAGAATTTGTCTATCTCTAACCGTTCTCGAGTTGGTCAGCTCTGAATCAGTTTTCAAATGGTTTTTTTGGCGCAAAAAATATTTCCGATGAGTTTTTGACATTTTCGTTCAAAGATTCGGAATCAGCACGTCAAAATTCGTTGGAGGACAAAAATTTGAAATTCGAAAAATGAAAAATAAAAAAGTGCAAAAAATTATGTATGGTAAATAAATAATATACTCGACTTTTATGTCCGTCGATTTTTTCCGTTCAAATTCTCAGTATATACTAATTCGGCCATTCTGAATCGATTGGCGTTTGCAGAATTTGTCTATTTCTAACCGTTCTCGAGTTGGTCATTTCCAAATCAGTTTTTAGTTGTTTTTTTTCCCGCCAAAAATATTTCTGATGAGTTTTTGACATTTTCGTTCAAAGATTCGGAATCAGCACGTCAAAATTCGTTGGAGGACAAAAATTTGAAATTCGAAAAATGAAAAATAAAAAAGTGCAAAAAATTATGTATGGTAAATAAATAATATACTCGACTTTTATGTCCGTCGATTTTTTCCGTTCAAATTCTCAGTATATACTAATTCGGCCATTCTGAATCGATTGGCGTTTGCAGAATTTGTCTATTTCTAACCGTTCTCGAGTTGGTCGTTTCCAAATCAGTTTTTAGTTGTTTTTTTTCCCGCCAAAAATATATCTGATGAGTTTTCGACATTTTCGTTCAAAGATTCGGAATCAGCACGTGAAAATACGTTCAATGACCAAAATTTGAATTTCGAAAAATGAAAAATTAAAAATCTCAGAAAATTGGATTTTTGACCTTTAACGCCCTTTTCCGGCTAATCTTATATCTGAGCACATAAAAATCATACATTTTCGGAATGAGCATAAAATTTTACGTATACAGTGAAAATTTTAAGTCGATGTGACGACTTGGTATTTTTCATTATTTTTAGGGGTGACCCCCTTGCAACTTTTTTCGAGTAATTTTAAATTCATCGGTTTTCTCGAAATATACAATACACACTAATTCGGCCATTCTGAATCGATTGGCGTTTGCAGAATTTGTCTATCTCTAACCGTTCTCGAGTTGGTCAGCTCTGAATCAGTTTTCAAATGGTTTTTTTGGCGCAAAAAATATTTCCGATGAGTTTTTGACATTTTCGTTCAAAGATTCGGAATCAGCACGTCAAAATTCGTTGGAGGACAAAAATTTGAAATTCGAAAAATGAAAAATTAAAAAGTGCAAAAAATTATGTATGGTAAATAAATAATATACTCGACTTTTATGTCCGTCGATTTTTTCCGTTCAAATTCTCAGTATATACTAATTCGGCCATTCTGAATCGATTGGCGTTTGCAGAATTTGTCTATTTCTAACCGTTCTCGAGTTGGTCATTTCCAAATCAGTTTTTAGTTCTTTTTTTTCCCGCCAAAAATATTTCTGATGAGTTTTCGACATTTTCGTTCAAAGATTCGGAATCAGCACGTGAAAATACGTTCAATGACCAAAATTTGAATTTCGAAAAATGAAAAATTAAAAATCTCAGAAAATTGTATTTTTGACTTCAACGCCCTTTTCCGGCTAATCTTATATCTGAGCACATAAAAATCATACATTTTCGGAATGAGCATAAAATTTTACGTAGACAGTGAAAATTTCAAGTCGATGTTCGACTTGGTATTTTTCATTATTTTTAGGGGTGACCCCCTTGCAACTTTTTTCGAGTAATTTTAAATTTTTCCAATTTCTCGAAATATACAATACATACTAATTCGGCCATTCTGAATCGATTGGTGTTTGCAGAATTTGTCTATCTCTAACCGTTCTCGAGTTGGTCAGCTCTGAATCAGTTTTCAAATGGTTTTTTTGGCGCAAAAAATATTTCCGATGAGTTTTTGACATTTTCGTTCAAAGATTCGGAATCAGCACGTCAAAATTCGTTGGAGGACAAAAATTTGAAATTCGAAAAATGAAAAATAAAAAAGTGCAAAAAATTATGTATGGTAAATAAATAATATACTCGACTTTTATGTCCGTCGATTTTTTCCGTTCAAATTCTCAGTATATACTAATTCGGCCATTCTGAATCGATTGGCGTTTGCAGAATTTGTCTATTTCTAACCGTTCTCGAGTTGGTCATTTCCAAATCAGTTTTTAGTTGTTTTTTTCCCGCAAAAAATATTTCCGATGAGTTTTTGACATTTTCGTTCAAAGATTCGGAATTAGCACGTGAAAATACGTTCAAAGGCAAAAATTTGAATTTCGAAAAATGAAAAATAAAAAATCTCAGAAAATTGGATTTTTTACATTTAACGCCATTTTCCGGCTAATCTCATATCTGAGCACATAAAAATCATACATTTTCGGAGTGAGCATGAAATTTTACGTATACAGTGCAAATTTCGAGTCGATATGACGACTTGGTATTTTTCATGATTTTTAGGGGTGGATGGACCCCTTGCAACTTTTTTCGAGTGATTTTAAATTTTTCGATTGACTCGAAAAAAAATGAAAAAAAAGTGCAAAAAATTATCTATGGTAAATAAATAGGAAATAAATAATATACTCGACTTTTATGTCCGTCGATTTTTTCCGTTCAAATTATCAGTATATACTAATTCGGCCATTCTGAATCGATTGGCGTTCGCAGAATTGGTCTATCTCTAATCGTTCTCGAGTTGGTCAGCTCTGAATCAGTTTTCAAATGGTTTTTTTGGCGCCAAAAATATTTCTGATAAGTTTTCGACATTTTCGTTCAAAGATTCGGAATCAGCACGTCAAAATTCGTTGGAGGACAAAAATTTGAAATTCGAAAAATGAAAAATAAAAAAGTGCAAAAAATTATGTATGGTAAATAAATAATATACTCGACTTTTATGTCCGTCGATTTTTTCCGTTCAAATTCTCAGTATATACTAATTCGGCCATTCTGAATCGATTGGCGTTTGCAGAATTTGTCTATTTCTAACCGTTCTCGAGTTGGTCATTTCCAAATCAGTTTTTAGTTATTTTTTTCCCGCAAAAAATATTTCCGATGAGTTTTTGACATTTTCGTTCAAAGATTCGGAATCAGCACGTCAAAATTCGTTGGAGGACAAAAATTTGAAATTCGAAAAATGAAAAATAAAAAAGTGCAAAAAATTATGTATGGTAAATAAATAATATACTCGACTTTTATGTCCGTCGATTTTTTCCGTTCAAATTCTCAGTATATACTAATTCGGCCATTCTGAATCGATTGGCGTTTGCAGAATTTGTCTATTTCTAACCGTTCTCGAGTTGGTAATCAGTTTTCAAATGGTTTTTTTGGCGAAAAAAATATTTCCGATGAGTTATTGACATTTTCGTTCAAAGATTCGGAATCAGCACGTCAAAATTCGTTGGAGGACAAAAATTTGAAATTCGAAAAATGAAAAATAAAAAAGTGCAAAAAATTATGTATGGTAAATAAATAATATACTCGACTTTTATGTCCGTCGATTTTTTCCGTTCAAATTCTCAGTATATACTAATTCGGCCATTCTGAATCGATTGGCGTTTGCAGAATTTGTCTATTTCTAACCGTTCTCGAGTTGGTCATTTCCAAATCAGTTTTTAGTTGTTTTTTTTCCCGCCAAAAATATTTCTGATGAGTTTTCGACATTTTCGTTCAAAGATTCGGAATCAGCACGTGAAAATACGTTCAAAGGCAAAAATTTGAATTTCGAAAAATGAAAAATTAAAAATCTCAGAAAATTGGATTTTTGACCTTTAACGCCCTTTTCCGGCTAATCTTATATCTGAGCACATAAAAATCATACATTTTCGGAATGAGCATAAAATTTTACGTATACAGTAAAAATTTCAAGTCGATGTGACGACTTGGTATTTTTCATTATTTTTAGGGGTGACCGACCCCCTTGCAACTTTTTTCGAGTAATTTTAAATTTTTCGATTTTCTCGAAATATACAATACATACTAATTCGGCCATTCTGAATCGATTGGCGTTTGCAGAATTTGTCTATCTCTAACCGTTCTCGAGTTGGTCAGCTCTGAATCGGTTTTCAAATGGTTTTTTTGGCGCAAAAAATATTTCCGATGAGTTTTTGACATTTTCGTTCAAAGATTCGGAATCAGCACGTCAAAATTCGTAGGAGGACAATAATTTGAAATTCGAAAAATGAAAAATAAAAAAGTACAAAAAATTATGTATGGTAAATAAATAATATACTCGACTTTTATATCCGTCGATTTTTTCCGTTCAAATTCTCAGTATATACTAATTCGGCCATTCTGAATCGATTGGCGTTTGCAGAATTTGTCTATCTCTAACCGTTCTCGAGTTGGTCAGCTCTGAATCAGTTTTCAAATGGTTTTTTTGGCGCAAAAAATATTTCCGATGAGTTTTTGACATTTTCGTTCAAAGATTCGGAATCAGCACGTCAAAATTCGTTGGAGGACAAAAATTTGAAATTCGAAAAATGAAAAATAAAAAAGTGCAAAAAATTATGTATGGTAAATAAATAATATACTCGACTTTTATGTCCGTCGATTTTTTCCGTTCAAATTCTCAGTATATACTAATTCGGCCATTCTGAATCGATTGGCGTTTGCAGAATTTGTCTATTTCTAACCGTTCTCGAGTTGGTCATTTCCAAATCAGTTTTTAGTTGTTTTTTTTCCCGCCAAAAATATTTCTGATGAGTTTTCGACATTTTCGTTCAAAGATTCGGAATCAGCACGTCAAAAATCGTTGGAGGACAAAAATTTGAAATTCGAAAAATGAAAAATAAAAAAGTGCAAAAAATTATGTATGGTAAATAAATAATATACTCGACTTTTATGTCCGTCGATTTTTTCCGTTCAAATTCGCAGTATATACTAATTCGGCCATTCTGAATCGATTGGCGTTTGCAGAATTTGTCTATTTCTAACCGTTCTCGAGTTGGTCATTTCCAAATCAGTTTTTAGTTGTTTTTTTTCCCGCCAAAAATATTTCTGATGAGTTTTCGACATTTTCGTTCAAAGATTCGGAATCAGCACGTGAAAATACGTTCAATGACCAAAATTTGAATTTCGAAAAATGAAAATAAAAATCTCAGAAAATTGGATTTTTGACCTTTAACGCCCTTTTCCGGCTAATCTTATATCTGAGCACATAAAAATCATACATTTTCGGAATGAGCATAAAATTATACGTATACAGTGAAAATTTCAAGTCGATGTGACGACTTGGTATTTTTCATTATTTTTAGGGGTGACCCCCTTGCAACTTTTTTCGAGTAATTTTAAATTTTTCGATTTTCTCGAAATATACAATAAATACTAATTCGGCCATTCTGAATCGATTGGCGTTTGCAGAATTTGTCTATCTCTAACCGTTCTCGAGTTGGTCAGCTCTGAATCGGTTTTCAAATGGTTTTTTTGGCGCAAAAAATATTTCCGATGAGTTTTTGACATTTTCGTTCAAAGATTCGGAATCAGCACGTCAAAATTCGTAGGAGGACAATAATTTGAAATTCGAAAAATGAAAAATAAAAAAGTACAAAAAATTATGTATGGTAAATAAATAAAATACTCGACTTTTATATCCGTCGATTTTTTCCGTTCAAATTCTCAGTATATACTAATTCGGCCATTCTGAATCGATTGGCGTTTGCAGAATTTGTCTATCTCTAACCGTTCTCGAGTTGGTCAGCTCTGAATCAGTTTTCAAATGGTTTTTTTGGCGCAAAAAATATTTCCGATGAGTTTTTGACATTTTCGTTCAAAGATTCGGAATCAGCACGTCAAAATTCGTTGGAGGACAAAAATTTGAAATTCGAAAAATGAAAAATAAAAAAGTGCAAAAAATTATGTATGGTAAATAAATAATATACTCGACTTTTATGTCCGTCGATTTTTTCCGTTCAAATTCTCAGTATATACTAATTCGGCCATTCTGAATCGATTGGCGTTTGCAGAATTTGTCTATTTCTAACCGTTCTCGAGTTGGTCATTTCCAAATCAGTTTTTAGTTGTTTTTTTTCCCGCCAAAAATATTTCTGATGAGTTTTCGACATTTTCGTTCAAAGATTCGGAATCAGCACGTCAAAAATCGTTGGAGGACAAAAATTTGAAATTCGAAAAATGAAAAATAAAAAAGTGCAAAAAATTATGTATGGTAAATAAATAATATACTCGACTTTTATGTCCGTCGATTTTTTCCGTTCAAATTCGCAGTATATACTAATTCGGCCATTCTGAATCGATTGGCGTTTGCAGAATTTGTCTATTTCTAACCGTTCTCGAGTTGGTCATTTCCAAATCAGTTTTTAGTTGTTTTTTTTCCCGCCAAAAATATTTCTGATGAGTTTTCGACATTTTCGTTCAAAGATTCGGAATCAGCACGTCAAAATTCGTTGGAGGACAAAAATTTGAAAGTCGAAAAATGAAAAATAAAAAAGTGCAAAAAATTATGTATGGTAAATAAATAATATACTCGACTTTTCTATCCGTCGATTTTTTCCGTTCAAATTCTCAGTATATACTAATTCGGCCATTCTGAATCGATTGGCGTTTGCAGAATTTGTCTATCTCTAACCGTTCTCGAGTTGGTCAGCTCTGAATCAGTTTTCAAATGGTTTTTTTGGCGCAAAAAATATTTCCGATGAGTTTTTGACATTTTCGTTCAAAGATTCGGAATCAGCACGTCAAAATTCGTTGGAGGACAAAAATTTGAAATTCGAAAAATGAAAAATAAAAAAGTACAAAAAATTATGTATGGTAAATAAATAATATACTCGACTTTTATGTCCGTCGATTTTTTCCGTTCAAATTCTCAGTATATACTAATTCGGCCATTCTGAATCGATTGGCGTTTGCAGAATTTGTCTATTTCCAACCGTTCTGGAGTTGGTCATTTCCAAATCAGTTTTTAGTTGTTTTTTTTCCCGCCAAAAAAATTTCTGATGAGTTTTCGACATTTTCGTTCAAAGATTCGGAATCAGCACGTCAAAATTCGTTGGAGGACAAAAATTTGAAATTCGAAAAATGAAAAATAAAAAAGTGCAAAAAATTATGTATGGTAAATAAATAATATACTCGACTTTTATGTCCGTCGATTTTTTCCGTTCAAATTCTCAGTATATACTAATTCGGCCATTCTGAATCGATTGGCGTTTGCAGAATTTGTCTATTTCTAACCGTTCTCGAGTTGGTCGTTTCCAAATCATTTTTTAGTTGTTTTTTTTCCCGCCAAAAATATTTCTGATGAGTTTTCGACATTTTCGTTCAAAGATTCGGAATCAGCACGTGAAAATACGTTCAATGACCAAAATTTGAATTTCGAAAAATGAAAAATTAAAAATCTCAGAAAATTGGATTTTTGACCTTTAACGCCCTTTTCCGGCTAATCTTATATCTGAGCACATAAAAATCATACATTTTCGGAATGAGCATAAAATTTTACGTATACAGTGAAAATTTCAAGTCGATGTGACGACTTGGTATTTTTCATTATTTTTAGGGGTGACCCCCTTGCAACTTTTTTCGAGTAATTTTAAATTTTTCGGTTTTCTCGAAATATACAATACACACTAATTCGGCCATTCTGAATCGATTGGCGTTTGCAGAATTTGTCTATCTCTAACCGTTCTCGAGTTGGTCAGCTCTGAATCAGTTTTCAAATGGTTTTTTTGGCGCAAAAAATATTTCCGATGAGTTTTTGACATTTTCGTTCAAAGATTCGGAATCAGCACGTCAAAATTCGTTGGAGGACAAAAATTTGAAATTCGAAAAATGAAAAATAAAAAAGTGCAAAAAATTATGTATGGTAAATAAATAATATACTCGACTTTTATGTCCGTCTATTTTTTCCGTTCAAATTCTCAGTATATACTAATTCGGCCATTCTGAATCGATTGGCGTTTGCAGAATTTGTCTATTTCTAACCGTTCTCGAGTTGGTCATTTCCAAATCAGTTTTTAGTTGTTTTTTTTCCCGCCAAAAATATTTCTGATGAGTTTTCGACATTTTCGTTCAAAGATTCGGAATCAGCACGTCAAAATTCGTTGGAGGACAAAAATTTGAAATTCAAAAAATGAAAAATAAAAAAGTGCAAAAAATTATGTATGGTAAATAAATAATATACTCGACTTTTATGTCCGTCGATTTTTTCCGTTCAAATTCTCAGTATATACCAATTCGGCCATTCTGAATCGATTGACGTTTGCAGAATTTGTCTATTTCTAACCGTTCTCGAGTTGGTCATTTCCAAATCAGTTTTTAGTTGTTTTTTTTCCCGCCAAAAATATTTCTGATGAGTTTTCGACATTTTCGTTCAAAGATTCGGAATCAGCACGTCAAAATTCGTTGGAGGACAAAAATTTGAAATTCGAAAAATGAAAAATAAAAAAGTGCAAAAAATTATGTATGGTAAATAAATAATATACTCGACTTTTATGTCCGTCGATTTTTTCCGTTCAAATTCTCAGTATATACTAATTCGGCCATTCTGAATCGATTGGCGTTTGCAGAATTTGTCTATCTCTAACCGTTCTCGAGTTGGTCAGCTCTGAATCAGTTTTCAAATGGTTTTTTTGGCGCAAAAAATATTTCCGATGAGTTTTTGACATTTTCGTTCAAAGATTCGGAATCAGCACGTCAAAATTCGTTGGAGGACAAAAATTTGAAATTCGAAAAATGAAAAATAAAAAAGTGCAAAAAATTATGTATGGTAAATAAATAATATACTCGACTTTTATGTCCGTCGATTTTTTCCGTTCAAATTCTCAGTATATACTAATTCGGCCATTCTGAATCGATTGGCGTTTGCAGAATTTGTCTATTTCTAACCGTTCTCGAGTTGGTCAGCTCTGAATCAGTTTTCAAATGGTTTTTTTGGCGCAAAAAATATTTCCGATGAGTTTTTGACATTTTCGTTCAAAGATTCGGAATCAGCACGTCAAAATTCGTTGGAGAACAAAAATTTGAAATTCGAAAAATGAAAAATAAAAAAGTGCAAAAAATTATGTATGGTAAATAAATAATATACTCGACTTTTATGTCCGTCGATTTTTTCCGTTCAAATTCTCAGTATATACTAATTCGGCCATTCTGAATCGATTGGCGTTTGCAGAATTTGTCTATTTCTAACCGTTCTCGAGTTGGTCATTTCCAAATCAGTTTTTAGTTGTTTTTTTTCCCGCCAAAAATATTTCTGATGAGTTTTCGACATTTTCGTTCAAAGATTCGGAATCAGCACGTCAAAATTCGTTGGAGGACAAAAATTTGAAATTCGAAAAATGAAAAATAAAAAAGTGCAAAAAATTATGTATGGTAAATAAATAATATACTCGACTTTTATGTCCGTCGATTTTTTCCGTTCAAATTCGCAGTATATACTAATTCGGCCATTCTGAATCGATTGGCGTTTGCAGAATTTGTCTATTTCTAACCGTTCTCGAGTTGGTCATTTCCAAATCAGTTTTTAGTTGTTTTTTTTCCCGCCAAAAATATTTCTGATGAGTTTTCGACATTTTCGTTCAAAGATTCGGAATCAGCACGTGAAAATACGTTCAATGACCAAAATTTAAATTTCGAAAAATGAAAATAAAAATCTCAGAAAATTGGATTTTTGACCTTTAACGCCCTTTTCCGGCTAATCTTATATCTGAGCACATAAAAATCATACATTTTCGGAATGAGCATAAAATTATACGTATACAGTGAAAATTTCAAGTCGATGTGACGACTTGGTAGTTTTCATTATTTTTAGGGGTGACCCCCTTGCAACTTTTTTCGAGTAATTTTAAATTTTTCGATTTTCTCGAAATATACAATAAATACTAATTCGGCCATTCTGAATCGATTGGCGTTTGCAGAATTTGTCTATCTCTAACCGTTCTCGAGTTGGTCAGCTCTGAATCAGTTTTCAAATGGTTTTTTTGGCGCAAAAAATATTTCCGATGAGTTTTTGACATTTTCGTTCAAAGATTCGGAATCAGCACGTCAAAATTCGTTGGAGGACAAAAATTTGAAATTCGAAAAATGAAAAATAAAAAAGTGCAAAAAATTATGTATGGTAAATAAATAATACTCGACTTTTATGTCCGTCGATTTTTTCCGTTCAAATTCTCAGTATATACCAATTCGGCCATTCTGAATCGATTGGCGTTTGCAGAATTTGTCTATTTCTAACCGTTCTCGAGTTGGTCATTTCCAAATCAGTTTTTAGTTGTTTTTTTTCCCGCCAAAAATATTTCTGATGAGTTTTCGACATTTTCGTTCAAAGATTCGGAATCAGCACGTCAAAATTCGTTGGAGGACAAAAATTTGAAATTCGAAAAATGAAAAATAAAAAAGTGCAAAAAATTATGTATGGTAAATAAATAATATACTCGACTTTTATGTCCGTCGATTTTTTCCGTTCAAATTCTCAGTATATACTAATTCGGCCATTCTGAATCGATTGGCGTTTGCAGAATTTGTCTATTTCTAACCTTTCTCGAGTTGGTCGTTTCCAAATCAGTTTTTTCGGAATCAGCACGTGAAAATACGTTCAATGACCAAAATTTGAATTTCGAAAAATGAAAAATTACAAATCTCAGAAAATTGGATTTTTGACCTTTAACGCCCTTTTCCGGCTAATCTTATATCTGAGCACATAAAAATCATACATTTTCGGAATGAGCATAAAATTTTACGTATACAGTGAAAATTTCAAGTCGATGTGACGACTTGGTATTTTTCATTATTTTTAGGGGTGACCCCCTTGCAACTTTTTTCGAGTAATTTTAAATTTTTCGGTTTTCTCGAAATATACAATACACACTAATTCGGCCATTCTGAATCGATTGGCGTTTGCAGAATTTGTCTATCTCTAACCGTTCTCGAGTTGGTCAGCTCTGAATCAGTTTTCAAATGGTTTTTTTGGCGCAAAAAATATTTCCGATGAGTTTTTGACATTTTCGTTCAAAGATTCGGAATCAGCACGTCAAAATTCGTTGGAGGACAAAAATTTGAAATTCGAAAAATGAAAAATAAAAAAGTGCAAAAAATTATGTATGGTAAATAAATAATATACTCGACTTTTATGTCCGTCCAGCTCTGAATCAGTTTTCAAATGGTTTTTTTGGCGCAAAAAATATTTCCGATGAGTTTTTGACATTTTCGTTCAAAGATTCGGAATCAGCACGTCAAAATTCGTTGGAGGACAAAAATTTGAAATTCGAAAAATGAAAAATAAAAAAGTGCAAAAAATTATGTATGGTAAATAAATAATATACTCGACTTTTATGTCCGTCGATTTTTTCCGTTCAAATTCTCAGTATATACTAATTCGGCCATTCTGAATCGATTGGCGTTTGCAGAATTTGTCTATTTCTAACCGTTCTCGAGTTGGTCATTTCCAAATCAGTTTTTAGTTGTTTTTTTTCCCGCCAAAAATATTTCTGATGAGTTTTCGACATTTTCGTTCAAAGATTCGGAATCAGCACGTCAAAATTCGTTGGAGGACAAAAATTTGAAATTCGAAAAATGAAAAATAAAAAAGTGCAAAAAATTATGTATGGTAAATAAATAATATACTCGACTTTTATGTCCGTCGATTTTTTCCGTTCAAATTCTCAGTATATACTAATTCGGCCATTCTGAATCGATTGGCGTTTGCAGAATTTGTCTATTTCTAACCGTTCTCGAGTTGGTCGTTTCCAAATCAGTTTTTAGTTGTTTTTTTTCCCGCCAAAAATATATCTGATGAGTTTTCGACATTTTCGTTCAAAGATTCGGAATCAGCACGTGAAAATACGTTCAATGACCAAAATTTGAATTTCGAAAAATGAAAAATTAAAAATCTCAGAAAATTGGATTTTTGACCTTTAACGCCCTTTTCCGGCTAATCTTATATCTGAGCACATAAAAATCATACATTTTCGGAATGAGCATAAAATTTTACGTATACAGTGAAAATTTTAAGTCGATGTGACGACTTGGTATTTTTCATTATTTTTAGGGGTGACCCCCTTGCAACTTTTTTCGAGTAATTTTAAATTTTTCGGTTTTCTCGAAATATACAATACACACTAATTCGGCCATTCTGAATCGATTGGCGTTTGCAGAATTTGTCTATCTCTAACCGTTCTCGAGTTGGTCAGCTCTGAATCAGTTTTCAAATGGTTTTTTTGGCGCAAAAAATATTTCCGATGAGTTTTTGACATTTTCGTTCAAAGATTCGGAATCAGCACGTCAAAATTCGTTGGAGGACAAAAATTTGAAATTCGAAAAATGAAAAATTAAAAAGTGCAAAAAATTATGTATGGTAAATAAATAATATACTCGACTTTTATGTCCGTCGATTTTTTCCGTTCAAATTCTCAGTATATACTAATTCGGCCATTCTGAATCGATTGGCGTTTGCAGAATTTGTCTATTTCTAACCGTTCTCGAGTTGGTCATTTCCAAATCAGTTTTTAGTTCTTTTTTTTCCCGCCAAAAATATTTCTGATGAGTTTTCGACATTTTCGTTCAAAGATTCGGAATCAGCACGTGAAAATACGTTCAATGACCAAAATTTGAATTTCGAAAAATGAAAAATTAAAAATCTCAGAAAATTGTATTTTTGACTTCAACGCCCTTTTCCGGCTAATCTTATATCTGAGCACATAAAAATCATACATTTTCGGAATGAGCATAAAATTTTACGTAGACAGTGAAAATTTCAAGTCGATGTTCGACTTGGTATTTTTCATTATTTTTAGGGGTGACCCCCTTGCAACTTTTTTCGAGTAATTTTAAATTTTTCCAATTTCTCGAAATATACAATACATACTAATTCGGCCATTCTGAATCGATTGGCGTTTGCAGAATTTGTCTATCTCTAACCGTTCTCGAGTTGGTCAGCTCTGAATCAGTTTTCAAATGGTTTTTTTGGCGCAAAAAATATTTCCGATGAGTTTTTGACATTTTCGTTCAAAGATTCGGAATCAGCACGTCAAAATTCGTTGGAGGACAAAAATTTGAAATTCGAAAAATGAAAAATAAAAAAGTGCAAAAAATTATGTATGGTAAATAAATAATATACTCGACTTTTATGTCCGTCGATTTTTTCCGTTCAAATTCTCAGTATATACTAATTCGGCCATTCTGAATCGATTGGCGTTTGCAGAATTTGTCTATTTCTAACCGTTCTCGAGTTGGTCATTTCCAAATCAGTTTTTAGTTGTTTTTTTCCCGCAAAAAATATTTCCGATGAGTTTTTGACATTTTCGTTCAAAGATTCGGAATTAGCACGTGAAAATACGTTCAAAGGCAAAAATTTGAATTTCGAAAAATGAAAAATAAAAAATCTCAGAAAATTGGATTTTTTACATTTAACGCCATTTTCCGGCTAATCTCATATCTGAGCACATAAAAATCATACATTTTCGGAGTGAGCATGAAATTTTACGTATACAGTGCAAATTTCGAGTCGATATGACGACTTGGTATTTTTCATGATTTTTAGGGGTGGACGGACCCCTTGCAACTTTTTTCGAGTGATTTTAAATTTTTCGATTGACTCGAAAAAAAATGAAAAAAAAGTGCAAAAAATTATCTATGGTAAATAAATAGGAAATAAATAATATACTCGACTTTTATGTCCGTCGATTTTTTCCGTTCAAATTATCAGTATATACTAATTCGGCCATTCTGAATCGATTGGCGTTCGCAGAATTGGTCTATCTCTAATCGTTCTCGAGTTGGTCAGCTCTGAATCAGTTTTCAAATGGTTTTTTTGGCGCCAAAAATATTCTGATAAGTTTTCGACATTTTCGTTCAAAGATTCGGAATCAGCACGTCAAAATTCGTTGGAGGACAAAAATTTGAAATTCGAAAAATGAAAAATAAAAAAGTGCAAAAAATTATGTATGGTAAATAAATAATATACTCGACTTTTATGTCCGTCGATTTTTTCCGTTCATTCAAATTCTCAGTATATACTAATTCGGCCATTCTGAATCGATTGGCGTTTTCAGAATTTGTCTATTTCTAACCGTTCTCGAGTTGGTCATTTCCAAATCAGTTTTTAGTTGTTTTTTTCCCGCAAAAAATATTTCCGATGAGTTTTTGATATTTTCGTTCAAAGATTCGGAATCAGCACGTCAAAGTTCGTTGGAGGACAAAAATTTGAAATTCGAAAAATGAAAAATAAAAAAGTGCAAAAAATTATGTATGGTAAATAAATAATATACTCGACTTTTATGTCCGTCGATTTTTTCCGTTCAAATTCTCAGTATATACTAATTCGGCCATTCTGAATCGATTGGCGTTTGCAGAATTTGTCTATTTCTAACCGTTCTCGAGTTGGTCAGCTCTGAGTCAGTTTTCAAATGGTTTTTTTGGCGCAAAAAATATTTCCGATGAGTTTTTGACATTTTCGTTCAAAGATTCGGAATCAGCACGTCAAAATTCGTTGGAGGACCAAAATTTGAAATTCGAAAAATGAAAAATAAAAAAGTGCAAAAAATTATGTATGGTAAATAAATAATATACTCGACTTTTATGTCCGTCGATTTTTTCCGTTCAAATTCTCAGTATATACTAATTCGTCCATTCTGAATCGATTGGCGTTTGCAGAATTTGTCTATTTCTAACCGTTCTCGAGTTGGTCATTTCCAAATCAGTTTTTAGTTGTTTTTTTTCCCGCCAAAAATATTTCTGATGAGTTTTCGACATTTTCGTTCAAAGATTCGGAATCAGCACGTGAATATACGTTCAAAGGCAAAAATTTGAATTTCGAAAAATGAAAAAATAAAAATCTCAGAAAATTGGATTTTTGACCTTTAACGCCCTTTTCCGGCTAATCTTATATCTGAGCACATAAAAATCATACATTTTCGGAATGAGCATAAAATTTTACGTATACAGTGAAAATTTCAAGTCGATGTGACGACTTGGTATTTTTCATTATTTTTAGGGGTGACCGACCCCCTTGCAACTTTTTTCGAGTAATTTTAAATTTTTCGATTTTCTCGAAATATACAATACATACTAATTCGGCCATTCTGAATCGATTGGCGTTTGCAGAATTTGTCTATTTCTAACCGTTCTCGAGTTGGTCATTTCCAAATCAGTTTTTAGTTGTTTTTTTTCCCGCCAAAAATATTTCTGATGAGTTTTCGACATTTTCGTTCAAAGATTCGGAATCAGCACGTCAAAAATCGTTGGAGGACAAAAATTTGAAATTCGAAAAATGAAAAATAAAAAAGTGCAAAAAATTATGTATGGTAAATAAATAATATACTCGACTTTTATGTCCGTCGATTTTTTCCGTTCAAATTCGCAGTATATACTAATTCGGCCATTCTGAATCGATTGGCGTTTGCAGAATTTGTCTATTTCTAACCGTTCTCGAGTTGGTCATTTCCAAATCAGTTTTTAGTTGTTTTTTTTCCCGCCAAAAATATTTCTGATGAGTTTTCGACATTTTCGTTCAAAGATTCGGAATCAGCACGTCAAAATTCGTTGGAGGACAAAAATTTGAAATTCGAAAAATGAAAAATAAAAAAGTACAAAAAATTATGTATGGTAAATAAATAATATACTCGACTTTTATGTCCGTCGATTTTTTCCGTTCAAATTCTCAGTATATACTAATTCGGCCATTCTGAATCGATTGGCGTTTGCAGAATTTGTCTATTTCCAACCGTTCTGGAGTTGGTCATTTCCAAATCAGTTTTTAGTTGTTTTTTTTCCCGCCAAAAAAATTTCTGATGAGTTTTCGACATTTTCGTTCAAAGATTCGGAATCAGCACGTCAAAATTCGTTGGAGGACAAAAATTTGAAATTCGAAAAATGAAAAATAAAAAAGTGCAAAAAATTATGTATGGTAAATAAATAATATACTCGACTTTTATGTCCGTCGATTTTTTCCGTTCAAATTCTCAGTATATACTAATTCGGCCATTCTGAATCGATTGGCGTTTGCAGAATTTGTCTATTTCTAACCGTTCTCGAGTTGGTCGTTTCCAAATCATTTTTTAGTTGTTTTTTTTCCCGCCAAAAATATTTCTGATGAGTTTTCGACATTTTCGTTCAAAGATTCGGAATCAGCACGTGAAAATACGTTCAATGACCAAAATTTGAATTTCGAAAAATGAAAAATTAAAAATCTCAGAAAATTGGATTTTTGACCTTTAACGCCCTTTTCCGGCTAATCTTATATCTGAGCACATAAAAATCATACATTTTCGGAATGAGCATAAAATTTTACGTATACAGTGAAAATTTCAAGTCGATGTGACGACTTGGTATTTTTCATTATTTTTAGGGGTGACCCCCTTGCAACTTTTTTCGAGTAATTTTAAATTTTTCGGTTTTCTCGAAATATACAATACACACTAATTCGGCCATTCTGAATCGATTGGCGTTTGCAGAATTTGTCTATCTCTAACCGTTCTCGAGTTGGTCAGCTCTGAATCAGTTTTCAAATGGTTTTTTTGGCGCAAAAAATATTTCCGATGAGTTTTTGACATTTTCGTTCAAAGATTCGGAATCAGCACGTCAAAATTCGTTGGAGGACAAAAATTTGAAATTCGAAAAATGAAAAATAAAAAAGTGCAAAAAATTATGTATGGTAAATAAATAATATACTCGACTTTTATGTCCGTCTATTTTTTCCGTTCAAATTCTCAGTATATACTAATTCGGCCATTCTGAATCGATTGGCGTTTGCAGAATTTGTCTATTTCTAACCGTTCTCGAGTTGGTCATTTCCAAATCAGTTTTTAGTTGTTTTTTTTCCCGCCAAAAATATTTCTGTTGAGTTTTCGACATTTTCGTTCAAAGATTCGGAATCAGCACGTCAAAATTCGTTGGAGGACAAAAATTTGAAATTCAAAAAATGAAAAATAAAAAAGTGCAAAAAATTATGTATGGTAAATAAATAATACTCGACTTTTATGTCCGTCGATTTTTTCCGTTCAAATTCTCAGTATATACCAATTCGGCCATTCTGAATCGATTGACGTTTGCAGAATTTGTCTATTTCTAACCGTTCTCGAGTTGGTCATTTCCAAATCAGTTTTTAGTTTTTTTTTTCCCGCCAAAAATATTTCTGATGAGTTTTCGACATTTTCGTTCAAAGATTCGGAATCAGCACGTCAAAATTCGTTGGAGGACAAAAATTTGAAATTCGAAAAATGAAAAATAAAAAAGTGCAAAAAATTATGTATGGTAAATAAATAATATACTCGACTTTTATGTCCGTCGATTTTTTCCGTTCAAATTCTCAGTATATACTAATTCGGCCATTCTGAATCGATTGGCGTTTGCAGAATTTGTCTATCTCTAACCGTTCTCGAGTTGGTCAGCTCTGAATCAGTTTTCAAATGGTTTTTTTGGCGCAAAAAATATTTCCGATGAGTTTTTGACATTTTCGTTCAAAGATTCGGAATCAGCACGTCAAAATTCGTTGAAGGACAAAAATTTGAAATTCGAAAAATGAAAAATAAAAAAGTGCAAAAAATTATGTATGGTAAATAAATAATATACTCGACTTTTATGTCCGTCGATTTTTTCCGTTCAAATTCTCAGTATATACTAATTCGGCCATTCTGAATCGATTGGCGTTTGCAGAATTTGTCTATTTCTAACCGTTCTCGAGTTGGTTAGCTCTGAATCAGTTTTCAAATGGTTTTTTTGGCGCAAAAAATATTTCCGATGAGTTTTTGACATTTTCGTTCAAAGATTCGGAATCAGCACGTCAAAATTCGTTGGAGAACAAAAATTTGAAATTCGAAAAATGAAAAATAAAAAAGTGCAAAAAATTATGTATGGTAAATAAATAATATACTCGACTTTTATGTCCGTCGATTTTTTCCGTTCAAATTCTCAGTATATACTAATTCGGCCATTCTGAATCGATTGGCGTTTGCAGAATTTGTCTATTTCTAACCGTTCTCGAGTTGGTCATTTCCAAATCAGTTTTTAGTTGTTTTTTTTCCCGCCAAAAATATTTCTGATGAGTTTTCGACATTTTCGTTCAAAGATTCGGAATCAGCACGTCAAAATTCGTTGGAGGACAAAAATTTGATATTCGAAAAATGAAAAATAAAAAAGTGCAAAAAATTATGTATGGTAAATAAATAATATACTCGACTTTTATGTCCGTCGATTTTTTCCGTTCAAATTCGCAGTATATACTAATTCGGCCATTCTGAATCGATTGGCGTTTGCAGAATTTGTCTATTTCTAACCGTTCTCGAGTTGGTCATTTCCAAATCAGTTTTTAGTTGTTTTTTTTCCCGCCAAAAATATTTCTGATGAGTTTTCGACATTTTCGTTCAAAGATTCGGAATCAGCACGTGAAAATACGTTCAATGACCAAAATTTAAATTTCGAAAAATGAAAATAAAAATCTCAGAAAATTGGATTTTTGACCTTTAACGCCCTTTTCCGGCTAATCTTATATCTGAGCACATAAAAATCATACATTTTCGGAATGAGCATAAAATTATACGTATACAGTGAAAATTTCAAGTCGATGTGACGACTTGGTAGTTTTCATTATTTTTAGGGGTGACCCCCTTGCAACTTTTTTCGAGTAATTTTAAATTTTTCGATTTTCTCGAAATATACAATAAATACTAATTCGGCCATTCTGAATCGATTGGCGTTTGCAGAATTTGTCTATCTCTAACCGTTCTCGAGTTGGTCAGCTCTGAATCAGTTTTCAAATGGTTTTTTTGGCGCAAAAAATATTTCCGATGAGTTTTTGACATTTTCGTTCAAAGATTCGGAATCAGCACGTCAAAATTCGTTGGAGGACAAAAATTTGAAATTCGAAAAATGAAAAATAAAAAAGTGCAAAAAATTATGTATGGTAAATAAATAATACTCGACTTTTATGTCCGTCGATTTTTTCCGTTCAAATTCTCAGTATATACCAATTCGGCCATTCTGAATCGATTGGCGTTTGCAGAATTTGTCTATTTCTAACCGTTCTCGAGTTGGTCATTTCCAAATCAGTTTTTAGTTGTTTTTTTTCCCGCCAAAAATATTTCTGATGAGTTTTCGACATTTTCGTTCAAAGATTCGGAATCAGCACGTCAAAATTCGTTGGAGGACAAAAATTTGAAATTCGAAAAATGAAAAATAAAAAAGTGCAAAAAATTATGTATGGTAAATAAATAATATACTCGACTTTTATGTCCGTCGATTTTTTCCGTTCAAATTCTCAGTATATACTAATTCGGCCATTCTGAATCGATTGGCGTTTGCAGAATTTGTCTATTTCTAACCTTTCTCGAGTTGGTCGTTTCCAAATCAGTTTTTAGTTGTTTTTTTTCCCGCCAAAAATATTTCTGATGAGTTTTCGACATTTTCGTTCAAAGATTCGGAATCAGCACGTGAAAATACGTTCAATGACCAAAATTTGAATTTCGAAAAATGAAAAATTACAAATCTCAGAAAATTGGATTTTTGACCTTTAACGCCCTTTTCCGGCTAATCTTATATCTGAGCACATAAAAATCATACATTTTCGGAATGAGCATAAAATTTTACGTATACAGTGAAAATTTCAAGTCGATGTGACGACTTGGTATTTTTCATTATTTTTAGGGGTGACCCCCTTGCAACTTTTTTCGAGTAATTTTAAATTTTTCGGTTTTCTCGAAATATACAATACACACTAATTCGGACATTCTGAATCGATTGGCGTTTGCAGAATTTGTCTATCTCTAACCGTTCTCGAGTTGGTCAGCTCTGAATCAGTTTTCAAATGGTTTTTTTGGCGCAAAAAATATTTCCGATGAGTTTTTGACATTTTCGTTCAAAGATTCGGAATCAGCACGTCAAAATTCGTTGGAGGACAAAAATTTGAAATTCGAAAAATGAAAAATAAAAAAGTGCAAAAAATTATGTATGGTAAATAAATAATATACTCGACTTTTATGTCCGTCGATTTTTTCCGTTCAAATTCTCAGTATATACTAATTCGGCCATTCTGAATCGATTGGCGTTTGCAGAATTTGTCTATTTCTAACCGTTCTCGAGTTGGTCATTTCCAAATCAGTTTTTAGTTGTTTTTTTTCCCGCCAAAAATATTTCTGATGAGTTTTCGACATTTTCGTTCAAAGATTCGGAATCAGCACGTCAAAATTCGTTGGAGGACAAAAATTTGAAATTCGAAAAATGAAAAATAAAAAAGTGCAAAAAATTATGTATGGTAAATAAATAATATACTCGACTTTTATGTCCGTCGATTTTTACCGTTCAAATTCTCAGTATATACTAATTCGGCCATTCTGAATCGATTGGCGTTTGCAGAATTTGTCTATTTCTAACCGTTCTCGAGTTGGTCGTTTCCAAATCAGTTTTTAGTTGTTTTTTTTCCCGCCAAAAATATATCTGATGAGTTTTCGACATTTTCGTTCAAAGATTCGGAATCAGCACGTGAAAATACGTTCAATGACCAAAAATTTAATTTCGAAAAATGAAAAATTAAAAATCTCAGAAAATTGGATTTTTGACCTTTAACGCCCTTTTCCGGCTAATCTTATATCTGAGCACATAAAAATCATACATTTTCGGAATGAGCATAAAATTTTACGTATACAGTGAAAATTTTAAGTCGATGTGACGACTTGGTATTTTTCATTATTTTTAGGGGTGACCCCCTTGCAACTTTTTTCGAGTAATTTTAAATTTTTCGGTTTTCTCGAAATATACAATACACACTAATTCGGCCATTCTGAATCGATTGGCGTTTGCAGAATTTGTCTATCTCTAACCGTTCTCGAGTTGGTCAGCTCTGAATCAGTTTTCAAATGGTTTTTTTGGCGCAAAAAATATTTCCGATGAGTTTTTGACATTTTCGTTCAAAGATTCGGAATCAGCACGTCAAAATTCGTTGGAGGACAAAAATTTGAAATTCGAAAAATGAAAAATTAAAAAGTGCAAAAAATTATGTATGGTAAATAAATAATATACTCGACTTTTATGTCCGTCGATTTTTTCCGTTCAAATTCTCAGTATATACTAATTCGGCTATTCTGAATCGATTGGCGTTTGCAGAATTTGTCTATTTCTAACCGTTCTCGAGTTGGTCATTTCCAAATCAGTTTTTAGTTCTTTTTTTTCCCGCCAAAAATATTTCTGATGAGTTTTCGACATTTTCGTTCAAAGATTCGGAATCAGCACGTGAAAATACGTTCAATGACCAAAATTTGAATTTCGAAAAATGAAAAATTAAAAATCTCAGAAAATTGTATTTTTGACTTCAACGCCCTTTTCCGGCTAATCTTATATCTGAGCACATAAAAATCATACATTTTCGGAATGAGCATAAAATTTTACGTAGACAGTGAAAATTTCAAGTCGATGTTCGACTTGGTATTTTTCATTATTTTTAGGGGTGACCCCCTTGCAACTTTTTTCGAGTAATTTTAAATTTTTCCAATTTCTCGAAATATACAATACATACTAATTCGGCCATTCTGAATCGATTGGCGTTTGCAGAATTTGTCTATCTCTAACCGTTCTCGAGTTGGTCAGCTCTGAATCAGTTTTCAAATGGTTTTTTTGGCGCAAAAAATATTTCCGATGAGTTTTTGACATTTTCGTTCAAAGATTCGGAATCAGCACGTCAAAATTCGTTGGAGGACAAAAATTTGAAATTCGAAAAATGAAAAATAAAAAAGTGCAAAAAATTATGTATGGTAAATAAATAATATACTCGACTTTTATGTCCGTCGATTTTTTCCGTTCAAATTCTCAGTATATACTAATTCGGCCATTCTGAATCGATTGGCGTTTGCAGAATTTGTCTATTTCTAACCGTTCTCGAGTTGGTCATTTCCAAATCAGTTTTTAGTTGTTTTTTTCCCGCAAAAAATATTTCCGATGAGTTTTTGACATTTTCGTTCAAAGATTCGGAATTAGCACGTGAAAATACGTTCAAAGGCAAAAATTTGAATTTCGAAAAATGAAAAATAAAAAATCTCAGAAAATTGGATTTTTTACATTTAACGCCATTTTCCGGCTAATCTCATATCTGAGCACATAAAAATCATACATTTTCGGAGTGAGCATGAAATTTTACGTATACAGTGCAAATTTCGAGTCGATATGACGACTTGGTATTTTTCATGATTTTTAGGGGTGGACGGACCCCTTGCAACTTTTTTCGAGTGATTTTAAATTTTTCGATTGACTCGAAAAAAAATGAAAAAAAAGTGCAAAAAATTATCTATGGTAAATAAATAGGAAATAAATAATATACTCGACTTTTATGTCCGTCGATTTTTTCCGTTCAAATTATCAGTATATACTAATTCGGCCATTCTGAATCGATTGGCGTTCGCAGAATTGGTCTATCTCTAATCGTTCTCGAGTTGGTCAGCTCTGAATCAGTTTTCAAATGGTTTTTTTGGCGCCAAAAATATTTCTGATAAGTTTTCGACATTTTCGTTCAAAGATTCGGAATCAGCACGTCAAAATTCGTTGGAGGACAAAAATTTGAAATTCGAAAAATGAAAAATAAAAAAGTGCAAAAAATTATGTATGGTAAATAAATAATATACTCGACTTTTATGTCCGTCGATTTTTTCCGTTCATTCAAATTCTCAGTATATACTAATTCGGCCATTCTGAATCGATTGGCGTTTTCAGAATTTGTCTATTTCTAACCGTTCTCGAGTTGGTCATTTCCAAATCAGTTTTTAGTTGTTTTTTTCCCGCAAAAAATATTTCCGATGAGTTTTTGACATTTTCGTTCAAAGATTCGGAATCAGCACGTCAAAATTCGTTGGAGGACAAAAATTTGAAATTCGAAAAATGAAAAATAAAAAAGTGCAAAAAATTATGTATGGTAAATAAATAATATACTCGACTTTTATGTCCGTCGATTTTTTCCGTTCAAATTCTCAGTATATACTAATTCGGCCATTCTGAATCGATTGGCGTTTGCAGAATTTGTCTATTTCTAACCGTTCTCGAGTTGGTCAGCTCTGAGTCAGTTTTCAAATGGTTTTTTTAGCGCAAAAAATATTTCCGATGAGTTTTTGACATTTTCGTTCAAAGATTCGGAATCAGCACGTCAAAATTCGTTGGAGGACCAAAATTTGAAATTCGAAAAATGAAAAATAAAAAAGTGCAAAAAATTATGTATGGTAAATAACTAATATACTCGACTTTTATGTCCGTCGATTTTTTCCGTTCAAATTCTCAGTATATACTAATTCGTCCATTCTGAATCGATTGGCGTTTGCAGAATTTGTCTATTTCTAACCGTTCTCGAGTTGGTCATTTCCAAATCAGTTTTTAGTTGTTTTTTTTCCCGCCAAAAATATTTCTGATGAGTTTTCGACATTTTCGTTCAAAGATTCGGAATCAGCACGTGAATATACGTTCAAAGGCAAAAATTTGAATTTCGAAAAATGAAAAAATAAAAATCTCAGAAAATTGGATTTTTGACCTTTAACGCCCTTTTCCGGCTAATCTTATATCTGAGCACATAAAAATCATACATTTTCGGAATGAGCATAAAATTTTACGTATACAGTGAAAATTTCAAGTCGATGTGACGACTTGGTATTTTTCATTATTTTTAGGGGTGACCGACCCCCTTGCAACTTTTTTCGAGTAATTTTAAATTTTTCGATTTTCTCGAAATATACAATACATACTAATTCGGCCATTCTGAATCGATTGGCGTTTGCAGAATTTGTCTATTTCTAACCGTTCTCGAGTTGGTCATTTCCAAATCAGTTTTTAGTTGTTTTTTTTCCCGCCAAAAATATTTCTGATGAGTTTTCGACATTTTCGTTCAAAGATTCGGAATCAGCACGTCAAAATTCGTTGGAGGACAAAAATTTGAAATTCGAAAAATGAAAAATAAAAAAGTGCAAAAAATTATGTATGGTAAATAAATAATATACTCGACTTTTATGTCCGTCGATTTTTTCCGTTCAAATTCTCAGTATATACTAATTCGGCCATTCTGAATCGATTGGCGTTTGCAGAATTTGTCTATTTCTAACCGTTCTCGAGTTGGTCATTTCCAAATCAGTTTTTAGTTGTTTTTTTTCCCGCCAAAAATATTTCTGATGAGTTTTCGACATTTTCGTTCAAAGATTCGGAATCAGCACGTCAAAATTCGTTGGAGGACAAAAATTTGAAATTCGAAAAATGAAAAATAAAAAAGTGCAAAAAATTATGTATGGTAAATAAATAATATACTCGACTTTTATGTCCGTCGATTTTTTCCGTTCAAATTCTCAGTATATACTAATTCGGCCATTCTGAATCGATTGGCGTTTGCAGAATTTGTCTATTTCTAACCGTTCTCGAGTTGGTCGTTTCCAAATCAGTTTTTAGTTGTTTTTTTTCCCGCCAAAAATATTTCTGATGAGTTTTCGACATTTTCGTTCAAAGATTCGGAATCAGCACGTGAAAATACGTTCAATGACCAAAATTTGAATTTCGACAAATGAAAAATTAAAAATCTCAGAAAATTGGATTTTTGACCTTTAACGCCCTTTTCCGGCTAATCTTATATCTGAGCACATAAAAATCATACATTTTCGGAATGAGCATAAAATTTTACGTATACAGTGAAAATTTCAAGTCGATGTGACGACTTGGTATTTTTCATTATTTTTAGGGGTGACCCCCTTGCAACTTTTTTCGAGTAATTTTAAATTTTTCGGTTTTCTCGAAATATACAATACACACTAATTCGGCCATTCTGAATCGATTGGCGTTTGCAGAATTTGTCTATCTCTAACCGTTCTCGAGTTGGTCAGCTCTGAATCAGTTTTCAAATGGTTTTTTTGGCGCAAAAAATGTTTCCGATGAGTTTTTGACATTTTCGTTCAAAGATTCGGAATCAGCACGTCAAAATTCGTTGGAGGACAAAAATTTGAAATTCGAAAAATGAAAAATAAAAAAGTGCAAAAAATTATGTATGGTAAATAAATAATACTCGACTTTTATGTCCGTCGATTTTTTCCGTTCAAATTCTCAGTATATACCAATTCGGCCATTCTGAATCGATTGGCGTTTGCAGAATTTGTCTATTTCTAACCGTTCTCGAGTTGGTCATTTCCAAATCAGTTTTTAGTTGTTTTTTTTCCCGCCAAAAATATTTCTGATGAGTTTTCGACATTTTCGTTCAAAGATTCGGAATCAGCACGTCAAAATTCGTTGGAGAACAAAAATTTGAAATTCGAAAAATGAAAAATAAAAAAGTGCAAAAAATTATGTATGGTAAATAAATAATATACTCGACTTTTATGTCCGTCGATTTTTTCCGTTCAAATTCTCAGTATATACTAATTCGGCCATTCTGAATCGATTGGCGTTTGCAGAATTTGTCTATTTCTAACCGTTCTCGAGTTGGTCATTTCCAAATCAGTTTTTAGTTGTTTTTTTTCCCGCCAAAAATATTTCTGATGAGTTTTCGACATTTTCGTTCAAAGATTCGGAATCAGCACGTCAAAATTCGTTGGAGGACAAAAATTTGAAATTCAAAAAATGAAAAATAAAAAAGTGCAAAAAATTATGTATGGTAAATAAATAATATACTCGACTTTTATGTCCGTCGATTTTTTCCGTTCAAATTCTCAGTATATACTAATTCGGCCATTCTGAATCGATTGGCGTTTGCAGAATTTGTCTATTTCTAACCGTTCTCGAGTTGGTCATTTCCAAATCAGTTTTTAGTTGTTTTTTTTCCCGCCAAAAATATTTCTGATGAGTTTTCGACATTTTCGTTCAAAGATTCGGAATCAGCACGTCAAAATTCGTTGGAGGACAAAAATTTGAAATTCGAAAAATGAAAAATAAAAAAGTGCAAAAAATTATGTATGGTAAATAAATAATATACTCGACTTTTATGTCCGTCGATTTTTTCCGTTCAAATTCTCAGTATATACTAATTCGGCCATTCTGAATCGATTGGCGTTTGCAGAATTTGTCTTTCTAACCGTTCTCGAGTTGGTCGTTTCCAAATCAGTTTTTAGTTGTTTTTTTTCCAGCCAAAAATATTTCTGATGAGTTTTCGACATTTTCGTTCAAAGATTCGGAATCAGCACGTGAAAATACGTTCAATGACCAAAATTTGAATTTCGAAAAATGAAAAATTAAAAATCTCAGAAAATTGGATTTTTGACCTTTAACGCCCTTTTCCGGCTAATCTTATATCTGAGCACATAAAAATCATACATTTTCGGAATGAGCATAAAATTTTACGTATACAGTGAAAATTTCAAGTCGATGTGACGACTTGGTATTTTTCATTATTTTTAGGGGTGACCCCCTTGCAACTTTTTTCGAGTAATTTTAAATTTTTCGATTTTCTCGAAATATACAATAAATACTAATTCGGCCATTCTGAATCGATTGGCGTTTGCAGAATTTGTCTATTTCTAACCGTTCTCGAGTTGGTCATTTCCAAATCAGTTTTTAGTTGTTTTTTTTCCCGCCAAAAATATTTCTGATGAGTTTTCGACATTTTCGTTCAAAGATTCGGAATCAGCACGTCAAAATTCGTTGGAGGACAAAAATTTGAAATTCGAAAAATGAAAAATAAAAAAGTGCAAAAAATTATGTATGGTAAATAAATAATATACTCGACTTTTATGTCCGTCGATTTTTTCCGTTCAAATTCGCAGTATATACTAATTCGGCCATTCTGAATCGATTGGCGTTTGCAGACTTTGTCTATTTCTAACCGTTCTCGAGTTGGTCATTTCCAAATCAGTTTTTAGTTGTTTTTTTTCCCGCCAAAAATATTTCTGATGAGTTTTCGACATTTTCGTTCAAAGATTCGGAATCAGCACGTGAAAATACGTTCAATGACCAAAATTTAAATTTCGAAAAATGAAAATAAAAATCTCAGAAAATTGGATTTTTGACCTTTAACGCCCTTTTCCGGCTAATCTTATATCTGAGCACATAAAAATCATACATTTTCGGAATGAGCATAAAATTATACGTATACAGTGAAAATTTCAAGTCGATGTGACGACTTGGTAGTTTTCATTATTTTTAGGGGTGACCCCCTTGCAACTTTTTTCGAGTAATTTTAAATTTTTCGATTTTCTCGAAATATACAATAAATACTAATTCGGCCATTCTGAATCGATTGGCGTTTGCAGAATTTGTCTATCTCTAACCGTTCTCGAGTTGGTCAGCTCTGAATCAGTTTTCAAATGGTTTTTTTGGCGCAAAAAATATTTCCGATGAGTTTTTGACATTTTCGTTCAAAGATTCGGAATCAGCACGTCAAAATTCGTTGGAGGACAAAAATTTGAAATTCGAAAAATGAAAAATAAAAAAGTGCAAAAAATTATGTATGGTAAATAAATAATACTCGACTTTTATGTCCGTCGATTTTTTCCGTTCAAATTCTCAGTATATACCAATTCGGCCATTCTGAATCGATTGGCGTTTGCAGAATTTGTCTATTTCTAACCGTTCTCGAGTTGGTCATTTCCAAATCAGTTTTTAGTTGTTTTTTTTCCCGCCAAAAATATTTCTGATGAGTTTTCGACATTTTCGTTCAAAGATTCGGAATCAGCACGTCAAAATTCGTTGGAGGACAAAAATTTGAAATTCGAAAAATGAAAAATAAAAAAGTGCAAAAAATTATGTATGGTAAATAAATAATATACTCGACTTTTATGTCCGTCGATTTTTTCCGTTCAAATTCTCAGTATATACTAATTCGGCCATTCTGAATCGATTGGCGTTTGCAGAATTTGTCTATTTCTAACCTTTCTCGAGTTGGTCGTTTCCAAATCAGTTTTTAGTTGTTTTTTTTCCCGCCAAAAATATTTCTGATGAGTTTTCGACATTTTCGTTCAAAGATTCGGAATCAGCACGTGAAAATACGTTCAATGACCAAAATTTGAATTTCGAAAAATGAAAAATTACAAATCTCAGAAAATTGGATTTTTGACCTTTAACGCCCTTTTCCGGCTAATCTTATATCTGAGCACATAAAAATCATACATTTTCGGAATGAGCATAAAATTTTACGTATACAGTGAAAATTTCAAGTCGATGTGACGACTTGGTATTTTTCATTATTTTTAGGGGTGACCCCCTTGCAACTTTTTTCGAGTAATTTTAAATTTTTCGGTTTTCTCGAAATATACAATACACACTAATTCGGACATTCTGAATCGATTGGCGTTTGCAGAATTTGTCTATCTCTAACCGTTCTCGAGTTGGTCAGCTCTGAATCAGTTTTCAAATGGTTTTTTTGGCGCAAAAAATATTTCCGATGAGTTTTTGACATTTTCGTTCAAAGATTCGGAATCAGCACGTCAAAATTCGTTGGAGGACAAACATTTGAAATTCGAAAAATGAAAAATAAAAAAGTGCAAAAAATTATGTATGGTAAATAAATAATATACTCGACTTTTATGTCCGTCGATTTTTTCCGTTCAAATTCTCAGTATATACTAATTCGGCCATTCTGAATCGATTGGCGTTTGCAGAATTTGTCTATTTCTAACCTTTCTCGAGTTGGTCGTTTCCAAATCAGTTTTTTCGGAATCAGCACGTGAAAATACGTTCAATGACCAAAATTTGAATTTCGAAAAATGAAAAATTACAAATCTCAGAAAATTGGATTTTTGACCTTTAACGCCCTTTTCCGGCTAATCTTATATCTGAGCACATAAAAATCATACATTTTCGGAATGAGCATAAAGTTTTACGTATACAGTGAAAATTTCAAGTCGATGTGACGACTTGGTATTTTTCATTATTTTTAGGGGTGACCCCCTTGCAACTTTTTTCGAGTAATTTTAAATTTTTCGGTTTTCTCGAAATATACAATACACACTAATTCGGCCATTCTGAATCGATTGGCGTTTGCAGAATTTGTCTATCTCTAACCGTTCTCGAGTTGGTCAGCTCTGAATCAGTTTTCAAATGGTTTTTTTGGCGCAAAAAATATTTCCGATGAGTTTTTGACATTTTCGTTCAAAGATTCGGAATCAGCACGTCAAAATTCGTTGGAGGACAAAAATTTGAAATTCGAAAAATGAAAAATAAAAAAGTGCAAAAAATTATGTATGGTAAATAAATAATATACTCGACTTTTATGTCCGTCCAGCTCTGAATCAGTTTTCAAATGGTTTTTTTGGCGCAAAAAATATTTCCGATGAGTTTTTGACATTTTCGTTCAAAGATTCGGAATCAGCACGTCAAAATTCGTTGGAGGACAAAAATTTGAAATTCGAAAAATGAAAAATAAAAAAGTGCAAAAAATTATGTATGGTAAATAAATAATATACTCGACTTTTATGTCCGTCGATTTTTTCCGTTCAAATTCTCAGTATATACTAATTCGGCCATTCTGAATCGATTGGCGTTTGCAGAATTTGTCTATTTCTAACCGTTCTCGAGTTGGTCATTTCCAAATCAGTTTTTAGTTGTTTTTTTTCCCGCCAAAAATATTTCTGATGAGTTTTCGACATTTTCGTTCAAAGATTCGGAATCAGCACGTTAAAATTCGTTGGAGGACAAAAATTTGAAATTCGAAAAATGAAAAATAAAAAAGTGCAAAAAATTATGTATGGTAAATAAATAATATACTCGACTTTTATGTCCGTCGATTTTTTCCGTTCAAATTCTCAGTATATACTAATTCGGCCATTCTGAATCGATTGGCGTTTGCAGAATTTGTCTATTTCTAACCGTTCTCGAGTTGGTCGTTTCCAAATCAGTTTTTAGTTGTTTTTTTTCCCGCCAAAAATATATCTGATGAGTTTTCGACATTTTCGTTCAAAGATTCGGAATCAGCACGTGAAAATACGTTCAATGACCAAAATTTGAATTTCGAAAAATGAAAAATTAAAAATCTCAGAAAATTGGATTTTTGACCTTTAACGCCCTTTTCCGGCTAATCTTATATCTGAGCACATAAAAATCATACATTTTCGGAATGAGCATAAAATTTTACGTATACAGTGAAAATTTTAAGTCGATGTGACGACTTGGTATTTTTCATTATTTTTAGGGGTGACCCCCTTGCAACTTTTTTCGAGTAATTTTAAATTTTTCGGTTTTCTCGAAATATACAATACACACTAATTCGGCCATTCTGAATCGATTGGCGTTTGCAGAATTTGTCTATCTCTAACCGTTCTCGAGTTGGTCAGCTCTGAATCAGTTTTCAAATGGTTTTTTTGGCGCAAAAAATATTTCCGATGAGTTTTTGACATTTTCGTTCAAAGATTCGGAATCAGCACGTCAAAATTCGTTGGAGGACAAAAATTTGAAATTCGAAAAATGAAAAATTAAAAAGTGCAAAAAATTATGTATGGTAAATAAATAATATACTCGACTTTTATGTCCGTCGATTTTTTCCGTTCAAATTCTCAGTATATACTAATTCGGCCATTCTGAATCGATTGGCGTTTGCAGAATTTGTCTATTTCTAACCGTTCTCGAGTTGGTCATTTCCAAATCAGTTTTTAGTTCTTTTTTTTCCCGCCAAAAATATTTCTGATGAGTTTTCGACATTTTCGTTCAAAGATTCGGAATCAGCACGTGAAAATACGTTCAATGACCAAAATTTGAATTTCGAAAAATGAAAAATTAAAAATCTCAGAAAATTGTATTTTTGACTTCAACGCCCTTTTCCGGCTAATCTTATATCTGAGCACATAAAAATCATACATTTTCGGAATGAGCATAAAATTTTACGTAGACAGTGAAAATTTCAAGTCGATGTTCGACTTGGTATTTTTCATTATTTTTAGGGGTGACCCCCTTGCAACTTTTTTCGAGTAATTTTAAATTTTTCCAATTTCTCGAAATATACAATACATACTAATTCGGCCATTCTGAATCGATTGGCGTTTGCAGAATTTGTCTATCTCTAACCGTTCTCGAGTTGGTCAGCTCTGAATCAGTTTTCAAATGGTTTTTTTGGCGCAAAAAATATTTCCGATGAGTTTTTGACATTTTCGTTCAAAGATTCGGAATCAGCACGTCAAAATTCGTTGGAGGACAAAAATTTGAAATTCGAAAAATGAAAAATAAAAAAGTGCAAAAAATTATGTATGGTAAATAAATAATATACTCGACTTTTATGTCCGTCGATTTTTTCCGTTCAAATTCTCAGTATATACTAATTCGGCCATTCTGAATCGATTGGCGTTTGCAGAATTTGTCTATTTCTAACCGTTCTCGAGTTGGTCATTTCCAAATCAGTTTTTAGTTGTTTTTTTCCCGCAAAAAATATTTCCGATGAGTTTTTGACATTTTCGTTCAAAGATTCGGAATTAGCACGTGAAAATACGTTCAAAGGCAAAAATTTGAATTTCGAAAAATGAAAAATAAAAAATCTCAGAAAATTGGATTTTTTACATTTAACGCCATTTTCCGGCTAATCTCATATCTGAGCACATAAAAATCATACATTTTCGGAGTGAGCATGAAATTTTACGTATACAGTGCAAATTTCGAGTCGATATGACGACTTGGTATTTTTCATGATTTTTAGGGGTGGACGGACCCCTTGCAACTTTTTTCGAGTGATTTTAAATTTTTCGATTGACTCGAAAAAAAATGAAAAAAAAGTGCAAAAAATTATCTATGGTAAATAAATAGGAAATAAATAATATACTCGACTTTTATGTCCGTCGATTTTTTCCGTTCAAATTATCAGTATATACTAATTCGGCCATTCTGAATCGATTGGCGTTCGCAGAATTGGTCTATCTCTAATCGTTCTCGAGTTGGTCAGCTCTGAATCAGTTTTCAAATGGTTTTTTTGGCGCCAAAAATATTTCTGATAAGTTTTCGACATTTTCGTTCAAAGATTCGGAATCAGCACGTCAAAATTCGTTGGAGGACAAAAATTTGAAATTCGAAAAATGAAAAATAAAAAAGTGCAAAAAATTATGTATGGTAAATAAATAATATACTCGACTTTTATGTCCGTCGATTTTTTCCGTTCATTCAAATTCTCAGTATATACTAATTCGGCCATTCTGAATCGATTGGCGTTTTCAGAATTTGTCTATTTCTAACCGTTCTCGAGTTGGTCATTTCCAAATCAGTTTTTAGTTGTTTTTTTCCCGCAAAAAATATTTCCGATGAGTTTTTGACATTTTCGTTCAAAGATTCGGAATCAGCACGTCAAAGTTCGTTGGAGGACAAAAATTTGAAATTCGAAAAATGAAAAATAAAAAAGTGCAAAAAATTATGTATGGTAAATAAATAATATACTCGACTTTTATGTCCGTCGATTTTTTCCGTTCAAATTCTCAGTATATACTAATTCGGCCATTCTGAATCGATTGGCGTTTGCAGAATTTGTCTATTTCTAACCGTTCTCGAGTTGGTCAGCTCTGAGTCAGTTTTCAAATGGTTTTTTTGGCGCAAAAAATATTTCCGATGAGTTTTTGACATTTTCGTTCAAAGATTCGGAATCAGCACGTCAAAATTCGTTGGAGGACCAAAATTTGAAATTCGAAAAATGAAAAATAAAAAAGTGCAAAAAATTATGTATGGTAAATAAATAATATACTCGACTTTTATGTCCGTCGATTTTTTCCGTTCAAATTCTCAGTATATACTAATTCGTCCATTCTGAATCGATTGGCGTTTGCAGAATTTGTCTATTTCTAACCGTTCTCGAGTTGGTCATTTCCAAATCAGTTTTTAGTTGTTTTTTTTCCCGCCAAAAATATTTCTGATGAGTTTTCGACATTTTCGTTCAAAGATTCGGAATCAGCACGTGAATATACGTTCAAAGGCAAAAATTTGAATTTCGAAAAATGAAAAAATAAAAATCTCAGAAAATTGGATTTTTGACCTTTAACGCCCTTTTCCGGCTAATCTTATATCTGAGCACATAAAAATCATACATTTTCGGAATGAGCATAAAATTTTACGTATACAGTGAAAATTTCAAGTCGATGTGACGACTTGGTATTTTTCATTATTTTTAGGGGTGACCGACCCCCTTGCAACTTTTTTCGAGTAATTTTAAATTTTTCGATTTTCTCGAAATATACAATACATACTAATTCGGCCATTCTGAATCGATTGGCGTTTGCAGAATTTGTCTATTTCTAACCGTTCTCGAGTTGGTCATTTCCAAATCAGTTTTTAGTTGTTTTTTTTCCCGCCAAAAATATTTCTGATGAGTTTTCGACATTTTCGTTCAAAGATTCGGAATCAGCACGTCAAAAATCGTTGGAGGACAAAAATTTGAAATTCGAAAAATGAAAAATAAAAAAGTGCAAAAAATTATGTATGGTAAATAAATAATATACTCGACTTTTATGTCCGTCGATTTTTTCCGTTCAAATTCGCAGTATATACTAATTCGGCCATTCTGAATCGATTGGCGTTTGCAGAATTTGTCTATTTCTAACCGTTCTCGAGTTGGTCATTTCCAAATCAGTTTTTAGTTGTTTTTTTTCCCGCCAAAAATATTTCTGATGAGTTTTCGACATTTTCGTTCAAAGATTCGGAATCAGCACGTCAAAATTCGTTGGAGGACAAAAATTTGAAATTCGAAAAATGAAAAATAAAAAAGTACAAAAAATTATGTATGGTAAATAAATAATATACTCGACTTTTATGTCCGTCGATTTTTTCCGTTCAAATTCTCAGTATATACTAATTCGGCCATTCTGAATCGATTGGCGTTTGCAGAATTTGTCTATTTCCAACCGTTCTGGAGTTGGTCATTTCCAAATCAGTTTTTAGTTGTTTTTTTTCCCGCCAAAAAAATTTCTGATGAGTTTTCGACATTTTCGTTCAAAGATTCGGAATCAGCACGTCAAAATTCGTTGGAGGACAAAAATTTGAAATTCGAAAAATGAAAAATAAAAAAGTGCAAAAAATTATGTATGGTAAATAAATAATATACTCGACTTTTATGTCCGTCGATTTTTTCCGTTCAAATTCTCAGTATATACTAATTCGGCCATTCTGAATCGATTGGCGTTTGCAGAATTTGTCTATTTCTAACCGTTCTCGAGTTGGTCGTTTCCAAATCATTTTTTAGTTGTTTTTTTTCCCGCCAAAAATATTTCTGATGAGTTTTCGACATTTTCGTTCAAAGATTCGGAATCAGCACGTGAAAATACGTTCAATGACCAAAATTTGAATTTCGAAAAATGAAAAATTAAAAATCTCAGAAAATTGGATTTTTGACCTTTAACGCCCTTTTCCGGCTAATCTTATATCTGAGCACATAAAAATCATACATTTTCGGAATGAGCATAAAATTTTACGTATACAGTGAAAATTTCAAGTCGATGTGACGACTTGGTATTTTTCATTATTTTTAGGGGTGACCCCCTTGCAACTTTTTTCGAGTAATTTTAAATTTTTCGGTTTTCTCGAAATATACAATACACACTAATTCGGCCATTCTGAATCGATTGGCGTTTGCAGAATTTGTCTATCTCTAACCGTTCTCGAGTTGGTCAGCTCTGAATCAGTTTTCAAATGGTTTTTTTGGCGCAAAAAATATTTCCGATGAGTTTTTGACATTTTCGTTCAAAGATTCGGAATCAGCACGTCAAAATTCGTTGGAGGACAAAAATTTGAAATTCGAAAAATGAAAAATAAAAAAGTGCAAAAAATTATGTATGGTAAATAAATAATATACTCGACTTTTATGTCCGTCTATTTTTTCCGTTCAAATTCTCAGTATATACTAATTCGGCCATTCTGAATCGATTGGCGTTTGCAGAATTTGTCTATTTCTAACCGTTCTCGAGTTGGTCATTTCCAAATCAGTTTTTAGTTGTTTTTTTTCCCGCCAAAAATATTTCTGATGAGTTTTCGACATTTTCGTTCAAAGATTCGGAATCAGCACGTCAAAATTCGTTGGAGGACAAAAATTTGAAATTCAAAAAATGAAAAATAAAAAAGTGCAAAAAATTATGTATGGTAAATAAATAATATACTCGACTTTTATGTCCGTCGATTTTTTCCGTTCAAATTCTCAGTATATACTAATTCGGCCATTCTGAATCGATTGGCGTTTGCAGAATTTGTCTATTTCTAACCGTTCTCGAGTTGGTCATTTCCAAATCAGTTTTTAGTTGTTTTTTTTCCCGCCAAAAATATTTCTGATGAGTTTTCGACATTTTCGTTCAAAGATTCGGAATCAGCACGTCAAAATTCGTTGGAGGACAAAAATTTGAAATTCGAAAAATGAAAAATAAAAAAGTGCAAAAAATTATGTATGGTAAATAAATAATATACTCGACTTTTATGTCCGTCGATTTTTTCCGTTCAAATTCTCAGTATATACTAATTCGGCCATTCTGAATCGATTGGCGTTTGCAGAATTTGTCTTTCTAACCGTTCTCGAGTTGGTCGTTTCCAAATCAGTTTTTAGTTGTTTTTTTTCCAGCCAAAAATATTTCTGATGAGTTTTCGACATTTTCGTTCAAAGATTCGGAATCAGCACGTGAAAATACGTTCAATGACCAAAATTTGAATTTCGAAAAATGAAAAATTAAAAATCTCAGAAAATTGGATTTTTGACCTTTAACGCCCTTTTCCGGCTAATCTTATATCTGAGCACATAAAAATCATACATTTTCGGAATGAGCATAAAATTTTACGTATACAGTGAAAATTTCAAGTCGATGTGACGACTTGGTATTTTTCATTATTTTTAGGGGTGACCCCCTTGCAACTTTTTTCGAGTAATTTTAAATTTTTCGATTTTCTCGAAATATACAATAAATACTAATTCGGCCATTCTGAATCGATTGGCGTTTGCAGAATTTGTCTATCTCTATCCGTTCTCGAGTTGGTCAGCTCTGAATCAGTTTTCAAATGGTTTTTTTGGCGCAAAAAATATTTCCGATGAGTTTTTGACATTTTCGTTCAAAGATTCGGAATCAGCACGTCAAAATTCGTTGGAGGACAAAAATTTGAAATTCGAAAAATGAAAAATAAAAAAGTGCAAAAAATTAAGTATGTATGGTAAATAAATAATACTCGACTTTTATGTCCGTCGATTTTTTCCGTTCAAATTCTCAGTATATACCAATTCGGCCATTCTGAATCGATTGACGTTTGCAGAATTTGTCTATTTCTAACCGTTCTCGAGTTGGTCATTTCCAAATCAGTTTTTAGTTGTTTTTTTTCCCGCCAAAAATATTTCTGATGAGTTTTCGACATTTTCGTTCAAAGATTCGGAATCAGCACGTCAAAATTCGTTGGAGGACAAAAATTTGAAATTCGAAAAATGAAAAATAAAAAAGTGCAAAAAATTATGTATGGTAAATAAATAATATACTCGACTTTTATGTCCGTCGATTTTTTCCGTTCAAATTCTCAGTATATACTAATTCGGCCATTCTGAATCGATTGGCGTTTGCAGAATTTGTCTATCTCTAACCGTTCTCGAGTTGGTCAGCTCTGAATCAGTTTTCAAATGGTTTTTTTGGCGCAAAAAATATTTCCGATGAGTTTTTGACATTTTCGTTCAAAGATTCGGAATCAGCACGTCAAAATTCGTTGGAGGACAAAAATTTGAAATTCGAAAAATGAAAAATAAAAAAGTGCAAAAAATTATGTATGGTAAATAAATAATATACTCGACTTTTATGTCCGTCGATTTTTTCCGTTCAAATTCTCAGTATATACTAATTCGGCCATTCTGAATCGATTGGCGTTTGCAGAATTTGTCTATTTCTAACCGTTCTCGAGTTGGTCAGCTCTGAATCAGTTTTCAAATGGTTTTTTTGGCGCAAAAAATATTTCCGATGAGTTTTTGACATTTTCGTTCAAAGATTCGGAATCAGCACGTCAAAATTCGTTGGAGAACAAAAATTTGAAATTCGAAAAATGAAAAATAAAAAAGTGCAAAAAATTATGTATGGTAAATAAATAATATACTCGACTTTTATGTCCGTCGATTTTTTCCGTTCAAATTCTCAGTATATACTAATTCGGCCATTCTGAATCGATTGGCGTTTGCAGAATTTGTCTATTTCTAACCGTTCTCGAGTTGGTCATTTCCAAATCAGTTTTTAGTTGTTTTTTTTCCCGCCAAAAATATTTCTGATGAGTTTTCGACATTTTCGTTCAAAGATTCGGAATCAGCACGTCAAAATTCGTTGGAGGACAAAAATTTGAAATTCGAAAAATGAAAAATAAAAAAGTGCAAAAAATTATGTATGGTAAATAAATAATATACTCGACTTTTATGTCCGTCGATTTTTTCCGTTCAAATTCGCAGTATATACTAATTCGGCCATTCTGAATCGATTGGCGTTTGCAGAATTTGTCTATTTCTAACCGTTCTCGAGTTGGTCATTTCCAAATCAGTTTTTAGTTGTTTTTTTTCCCGCCAAAAATATTTCTGATGAGTTTTCGACATTTTCGTTCAAAGATTCGGAATCATCACGTGAAAATACGTTCAATGACCAAAATTTAAATTTCGAAAAATGAAAATAAAAATCTCAGAAAATTGGATTTTTGACCTTTAACGCCCTTTTCCGGCTAATCTTATATCTGAGCACATAAAAATCATACATTTTCGGAATGAGCATAAAATTATACGTATACAGTGAAAATTTCAAGTCGATGTGACGACTTGGTAGTTTTCATTATTTTTAGGGGTGACCCCCTTGCAACTTTTTTCGAGTAATTTTAAATTTTTCGATTTTCTCGAAATATACAATAAATACTAATTCGGCCATTCTGAATCGATTGGCGTTTGCAGAATTTGTCTATCTCTAACCGTTCTCGAGTTGGTCAGCTCTGAATCAGTTTTCAAATGGTTTTTTTGGCGCAAAAAATATTTCCGATGAGTTTTTGACATTTTCGTTCAAAGATTCGGAATCAGCACGTCAAAATTCGTTGGAGGACAAAAATTTGAAATTCGAAAAATGAAAAATAAAAAAGTGCAAAAAATTATGTATGGTAAATAAATAATACTCGACTTTTATGTCCGTCGATTTTTTCCGTTCAAATTCTCAGTATATACCAATTCGGCCATTCTGAATCGATTGGCGTTTGCAGAATTTGTCTATTTCTAACCGTTCTCGAGTTGGTCATTTCCAAATCAGTTTTTAGTTGTTTTTTTTCCCGCCAAAAATATTTCTGATGAGTTTTCGACATTTTCGTTCAAAGATTCGGAATCAGCACGTCAAAATTCGTTGGAGGACAAAAATTTGAAATTCGAAAAATGAAAAATAAAAAAGTGCAAAAAATTATGTATGGTAAATAAATAATATACTCGACTTTTATGTCCGTCGATTTTTTCCGTTCAAATTCTTAGTATATACTAATTCGGCCATTCTGAATCGATTGGCGTTTGCAGAATTTGTCTATTTCTAACCGTTCTCGAGTTGGTCGTTTCCAAATCAGTTTTTAGTTGTTTTTTTTCCCGCCAAAAATATATCTGATGAGTTTTCGACATTTTCGTTCAAAGATTCGGAATCAGCACGTGAAAATACGTTCAATGACCAAAATTTGAATTTCGAAAAATGAAAAATTAAAAATCTCAGAAAATTGGATTTTTGACCTTTAACGCCCTTTTCCGGCTAATCTTATATCTGAGCACATAAAAATCATACATTTTCGGAATGAGCATAAAATTTTACGTATACAGTGAAAATTTTAAGTCGATGTGACGACTTGGTATTTTTCATTATTTTTAGGGGTGACCCCCTTGCAACTTTTTTCGAGTAATTTTAAATTTTTCGGTTTTCTCGAAATATACAATACACACTAATTCGGCCATTCTGAATCGATTGGCGTTTGCAGAATTTGTCTATCTCTAACCGTTCTCGAGTTGGTCAGCTCTGAATCAGTTTTCAAATGGTTTTTTTGGCGCAAAAAATATTTCCGATGAGTTTTTGACATTTTCGTTCAAAGATTCGGAATCAGCACGTCAAAATTCGTTGGAGGACAAAAATTTGAAATTCGAAAAATGAAAAATTAAAAAGTGCAAAAAATTATGTATGGTAAATAAATAATATACTCGACTTTTATGTCCGTCGATTTTTTCCGTTCAAATTCTCAGTATATACTAATTCGGCCATTCTGAATCGATTGGCGTTTGCAGAATTTGTCTATTTCTAACCGTTCTCGAGTTGGTCATTTCCAAATCAGTTTTTAGTTCTTTTTTTTCCCGCCAAAAATATTTCTGATGAGTTTTCGACATTTTCGTTCAAAGATTCGGAATCAGCACGTGAAAATACGTTCAATGACCAAAATTTGAATTTCGAAAAATGAAAAATTAAAAATCTCAGAAAATTGTATTTTTGACTTCAACGCCCTTTTCCGGCTAATCTTATATCTGAGCACATAAAAATCATACATTTTCGGAATGAGCATAAAATTTTACGTAGACAGTGAAAATTTCAAGTCGATGTTCGACTTGGTATTTTTCATTATTTTTAGGGGTGACCCCCTTGCAACTTTTTTCGAGTAATTTTAAATTTTTCCAATTTCTCGAAATATACAATACATACTAATTCGGCCATTCTGAATCGATTGGCGTTTGCAGAATTTGTCTATCTCTAACCGTTCTCGAGTTGGTCAGCTCTGAATCAGTTTTCAAATGGTTTTTTTGGCGCAAAAAATATTTCCGATGAGTTTTTGACATTTTCGTTCAAAGATTCGGAATCAGCACGTCAAAATTCGTTGGAGGACAAAAATTTGAAATTCGAAAAATGAAAAATAAAAAAGTGCAAAAAATTATGTATGGTAAATAAATAATATACTCGACTTTTATGTCCGTCGATTTTTTCCGTTCAAATTCTCAGTATATACTAATTCGGCCATTCTGAATCGATTGGCGTTTGCAGAATTTGTCTATTTCTAACCGTTCTCGAGTTGGTCATTTCCAAATCAGTTTTTAGTTGTTTTTTTCCCGCAAAAAATATTTCCGATGAGTTTTTGACATTTTCGTTCAAAGATTCGGAATTAGCACGTGAAAATACGTTCAAAGGCAAAAATTTGAATTTCGAAAAATGAAAAATAAAAAATCTCAGAAAATTGGATTTTTTACATTTAACGCCATTTTCCGGCTAATCTCATATCTGAGCACATAAAAATCATACATTTTCGGAGTGAGCATGAAATTTTACGTATACAGTGCAAATTTCGAGTCGATATGACGACTTGGTATTTTTCATGATTTTTAGGGGTGGACGGACCCCTTGCAACTTTTTTCGAGTGATTTTAAATTTTTCGATTGACTCGAAAAAAAATGAAAAAAAAGTGCAAAAAATTATCTATGGTAAATAAATAGGAAATAAATAATATACTCGACTTTTATGTCCGTCGATTTTTTCCGTTCAAATTATCAGTATATACTAATTCGGCCATTCTGAATCGATTGGCGTTCGCAGAATTGGTCTATCTCTAATCGTTCTCGAGTTGGTCAGCTCTGAATCAGTTTTCAAATGGTTTTTTTGGCGCCAAAAATATTTCTGATAAGTTTTCGACATTTTCGTTCAAAGATTCGGAATCAGCACGTCAAAATTCGTTGGAGGACAAAAATTTGAAATTCGAAAAATGGAAAAATAAAAAAGTGCAAAAAATTATGTATGGTAAATAAATAATATACTCGACTTTTATGTCCGTCGATTTTTTCCGTTCATTCAAATTCTCAGTATATACTAATTCGGCCATTCTGAATCGATTGGCGTTTTCAGAATTTGTCTATTTCTAACCGTTCTCGAGTTGGTCATTTCCAAATCAGTTTTTAGTTGTTTTTTTCCCGCAAAAAATATTTCCGATGAGTTTTTGACATTTTCGTTCAAAGATTCGGAATCAGCACGTCAAAATTCGTTGGAGGACAAAAATTTGAAATTCGAAAAATGAAAAATAAAAAAGTGCAAAAAATTATGTATGGTAAATAAATAATATACTCGACTTTTATGTCCGTCGATTTTTTCCGTTCAAATTCTCAGTATATACTAATTCGGCCATTCTGAATCGATTGGCGTTTGCAGAATTTGTCTATTTCTAACCGTTCTCGAGTTGGTCAGCTCTGAGTCAGTTTTCAAATGGTTTTTTTGGCGCAAAAAATATTTCCGATGAGTTTTTGACATTTTCGTTCAAAGATTCGGAATCAGCACGTCAAAATTCGTTGGAGGACCAAAATTTGAAATTCGAAAAATGAAAAATAAAAAAGTGCAAAAAATTATGTATGGTAAATAAATAATATACTCGACTTTTATGTCCGTCGATTTTTTCCGTTCAAATTCTCAGTATATACTAATTCGTCCATTCTGAATCGATTGGCGTTTGCAGAATTTGTCTATTTCTAACCGTTCTCGAGTTGGTCATTTCCAAATCAGTTTTTAGTTGTTTTTTTTCCCGCCAAAAATATTTCTGATGAGTTTTCGACATTTTCGTTCAAAGATTCGGAATCAGCACGTGAATATACGTTCAAAGGCAAAAATTTGAATTTCGAAAAATGAAAAAATAAAAATCTCAGAAAATTGGATTTTTGACCTTTAACGCCCTTTTCCGGCTAATCTTATATCTGAGCACATAAAAATCATACATTTTCGGAATGAGCATAAAATTTTACGTATACAGTGAAAATTTCAAGTCGATGTGACGACTTGGTATTTTTCATTATTTTTAGGGGTGACCGACCCCCTTGCAACTTTTTTCGAGTAATTTTAAATTTTTCGATTTTCTCGAAATATACAATACATACTAATTCGGCCATTCTGAATCGATTGGCGTTTGCAGAATTTGTCTATTTCTAACCGTTCTCGAGTTGGTCATTTCCAAATCAGTTTTTAGTTGTTTTTTTTCCCGCCAAAAATATTTCTGATGAGTTTTCGACATTTTCGTTCAAAGATTCGGAATCAGCACGTCAAAATTCGTTGGAGGACAAAAATTTGAAATTCGAAAAATGAAAAATAAAAAAGTGCAAAAAATTATGTATGGTAAATAAATAATATACTCGACTTTTATGTCCGTCGATTTTTTCCGTTCAAATTCTCAGTATATACTAATTCGGCCATTCTGAATCGATTGGCGTTTGCAGAATTTGTCTATTTCTAACCGTTCTCGAGTTGGTCATTTCCAAATCAGTTTTTAGTTGTTTTTTTTCCCGCCAAAAATATTTCTGATGAGTTTTCGACATTTTCGTTCAAAGATTCGGAATCAGCACGTGAAAATACGTTCAATGACCAAAATTTGAATTTCGAAAAATGAAAATAAAAATCTCAGAAAATTGGATTTTTGACCTTTAACGCCCTTTTCCGGCTAATCTTATATCTGAGCACATAAAAATCATACATTTTCGGAATGAGCATAAAATTATACGTATACAGTGAAAATTTCAAGTCGATGTGACGACTTGGTATTTTTCATTATTTTTAGGGGTGACCCCCTTGCAACTTTTTTCGAGTAATTTTAAATTTTTCGATTTTCTCGAAATATACAATAAATACTAATTCGGCCATTCTGAATCGATTGGCGTTTGCAGAATTTGTCTATCTCTAACCGTTCTCGAGTTGGTCAGCTCTGAATCGGTTTTCAAATGGTTTTTTTGGCGCAAAAAATATTTCCGATGAGTTTTTGACATTTTCGTTCAAAGATTCGGAATCAGCACGTCAAAATTCGTAGGAGGACAATAATTTGAAATTCGAAAAATGAAAAATAAAAAAGTACAAAAAATTATGTATGGTAAATAAATAAAATACTCGACTTTTATATCCGTCGATTTTTTCCGTTCAAATTCTCAGTATATACTAATTCGGCCATTCTGAATCGATTGGCGTTTGCAGAATTTGTCTATCTCTAACCGTTCTCGAGTTGGTCAGCTCTGAATCAGTTTTCAAATGGTTTTTTTGGCGCAAAAAATATTTCCGATGAGTTTTTGACATTTTCGTTCAAAGATTCGGAATCAGCACGTCAAAATTCGTTGGAGGACAAAAATTTGAAATTCGAAAAATGAAAAATAAAAAAGTGCAAAAAATTATGTATGGTAAATAAATAATATACTCGACTTTTATGTCCGTCGATTTTTTCCGTTCAAATTCTCAGTATATACTAATTCGGCCATTCTGAATCGATTGGCGTTTGCAGAATTTGTCTATTTCTAACCGTTCTCGAGTTGGTCATTTCCAAATCAGTTTTTAGTTGTTTTTTTTCCCGCCAAAAATATTTCTGATGAGTTTTCGACATTTTCGTTCAAAGATTCGGAATCAGCACGTCAAAAATCGTTGGAGGACAAAAATTTGAAATTCGAAAAATGAAAAATAAAAAAGTGCAAAAAATTATGTATGGTAAATAAATAATATACTCGACTTTTATGTCCGTCGATTTTTTCCGTTCAAATTCGCAGTATATACTAATTCGGCCATTCTGAATCGATTGGCGTTTGCAGAATTTGTCTATTTCTAACCGTTCTCGAGTTGGTCATTTCCAAATCAGTTTTTAGTTGTTTTTTTTCCCGCCAAAAATATTTCTGATGAGTTTTCGACATTTTCGTTCAAAGATTCGGAATCAGCACGTCAAAATTCGTTGGAGGACAAAAATTTGAAAGTCGAAAAATGAAAAATAAAAAAGTGCAAAAAATTATGTATGGTAAATAAATAATATACTCGACTTTTCTATCCGTCGATTTTTTCCGTTCAAATTCTCAGTATATACTAATTCGGCCATTCTGAATCGATTGGCGTTTGCAGAATTTGTCTATCTCTAACCGTTCTCGAGTTGGTCAGCTCTGAATCAGTTTTCAAATGGTTTTTTTGGCGCAAAAAATATTTCCGATGAGTTTTTGACATTTTCGTTCAAAGATTCGGAATCAGCACGTCAAAATTCGTTGGAGGACAAAAATTTGAAATTCGAAAAATGAAAAATAAAAAAGTACAAAAAATTATGTATGGTAAATAAATAATATACTCGACTTTTATGTCCGTCGATTTTTTCCGTTCAAATTCTCAGTATATACTAATTCGGCCATTCTGAATCGATTGGCGTTTGCAGAATTTGTCTATTTCCAACCGTTCTGGAGTTGGTCATTTCCAAATCAGTTTTTAGTTGTTTTTTTTCCCGCCAAAAAAATTTCTGATGAGTTTTCGACATTTTCGTTCAAAGATTCGGAATCAGCACGTCAAAATTCGTTGGAGGACAAAAATTTGAAATTCGAAAAATGAAAAATAAAAAAGTGCAAAAAATTATGTATGGTAAATAAATAATATACTCGACTTTTATGTCCGTCGATTTTTTCCGTTCAAATTCTCAGTATATACTAATTCGGCCATTCTGAATCGATTGGCGTTTGCAGAATTTGTCTATTTCTAACCGTTCTCGAGTTGGTCGTTTCCAAATCATTTTTTAGTTGTTTTTTTTCCCGCCAAAAATATTTCTGATGAGTTTTCGACATTTTCGTTCAAAGATTCGGAATCAGCACGTGAAAATACGTTCAATGACCAAAATTTGAATTTCGAAAAATGAAAAATTAAAAATCTCAGAAAATTGGATTTTTGACCTTTAACGCCCTTTTCCGGCTAATCTTATATCTGAGCACATAAAAATCATACATTTTCGGAATGAGCATAAAATTTTACGTATACAGTGAAAATTTCAAGTCGATGTGACGACTTGGTATTTTTCATTATTTTTAGGGGTGACCCCCTTGCAACTTTTTTCGAGTAATTTTAAATTTTTCGGTTTTCTCGAAATATACAATACACACTAATTCGGCCATTCTGAATCGATTGGCGTTTGCAGAATTTGTCTATCTCTAACCGTTCTCGAGTTGGTCAGCTCTGAATCAGTTTTCAAATGGTTTTTTTGGCGCAAAAAATATTTCCGATGAGTTTTTGACATTTTCGTTCAAAGATTCGGAATCAGCACGTCAAAATTCGTTGGAGGACAAAAATTTGAAATTCGAAAAATGAAAAATAAAAAAGTGCAAAAAATTATGTATGGTAAATAAATAATATACTCGACTTTTATGTCCGTCTATTTTTTCCGTTCAAATTCTCAGTATATACTAATTCGGCCATTCTGAATCGATTGGCGTTTGCAGAATTTGTCTATTTCTAACCGTTCTCGAGTTGGTCATTTCCAAATCAGTTTTTAGTTGTTTTTTTTCCCGCCAAAAATATTTCTGATGAGTTTTCGACATTTTCGTTCAAAGATTCGGAATCAGCACGTCAAAATTCGTTGGAGGACAAAAATTTGAAATTCAAAAAATGAAAAATAAAAAAGTGCAAAAAATTATGTATGGTAAATAAATAATATACTCGACTTTTATGTCCGTCGATTTTTTCCGTTCAAATTCTCAGTATATACCAATTCGGCCATTCTGAATCGATTGACGTTTGCAGAATTTGTCTATTTCTAACCGTTCTCGAGTTGGTCATTTCCAAATCAGTTTTTAGTTGTTTTTTTTCCCGCCAAAAATATTTCTGATGAGTTTTCGACATTTTCGTTCAAAGATTCGGAATCAGCACGTCAAAATTCGTTGGAGGACAAAAATTTGAAATTCGAAAAATGAAAAATAAAAAAGTGCAAAAAATTATGTATGGTAAATAAATAATATACTCGACTTTTATGTCCGTCGATTTTTTCCGTTCAAATTCTCAGTATATACTAATTCGGCCATTCTGAATCGATTGGCGTTTGCAGAATTTGTCTATCTCTAACCGTTCTCGAGTTGGTCAGCTCTGAATCAGTTTTCAAATGGTTTTTTTGGCGCAAAAAATATTTCCGATGAGTTTTTGACATTTTCGTTCAAAGATTCGGAATCAGCACGTCAAAATTCGTTGGAGGACAAAAATTTGAAATTCGAAAAATGAAAAATAAAAAAGTGCAAAAAATTATGTATGGTAAATAAATAATATACTCGACTTTTATGTCCGTCGATTTTTTCCGTTCAAATTCTCAGTATATACTAATTCGGCCATTCTGAATCGATTGGCGTTTGCAGAATTTGTCTATTTCTAACCGTTCTCGAGTTGGTCAGCTCTGAATCAGTTTTCAAATGGTTTTTTTGGCGCAAAAAATATTTCCGATGAGTTTTTGACATTTTCGTTCAAAGATTCGGAATCAGCACGTCAAAATTCGTTGGAGAACAAAAATTTGAAATTCGAAAAATGAAAAATAAAAAAGTGCAAAAAATTATGTATGGTAAATAAATAATATACTCGACTTTTATGTCCGTCGATTTTTTCCGTTCAAATTCTCAGTATATACTAATTCGGCCATTCTGAATCGATTGGCGTTTGCAGAATTTGTCTATTTCTAACCGTTCTCGAGTTGGTCATTTCCAAATCAGTTTTTAGTTGTTTTTTTTCCCGCCAAAAATATTTCTGATGAGTTTTCGACATTTTCGTTCAAAGATTCGGAATCAGCACGTCAAAATTCGTTGGAGGACAAAAATTTGAAATTCGAAAAATGAAAAATAAAAAAGTGCAAAAAATTATGTATGGTAAATAAATAATATACTCGACTTTTATGTCCGTCGATTTTTTCCGTTCAAATTCGCAGTATATACTAATTCGGCCATTCTGAATCGATTGGCGTTTGCAGAATTTGTCTATTTCTAACCGTTCTCGAGTTGGTCATTTCCAAATCAGTTTTTAGTTGTTTTTTTTCCCGCCAAAAATATTTCTGATGAGTTTTCGACATTTTCGTTCAAAGATTCGGAATCAGCACGTGAAAATACGTTCAATGACCAAAATTTAAATTTCGAAAAATGAAAATAAAAATCTCAGAAAATTGGATTTTTGACCTTTAACGCCCTTTTCCGGCTAATCTTATATCTGAGCACATAAAAATCATACATTTTCGGAATGAGCATAAAATTATACGTATACAGTGAAAATTTCAAGTCGATGTGACGACTTGGTAGTTTTCATTATTTTTAGGGGTGACCCCCTTGCAACTTTTTTCGAGTAATTTTAAATTTTTCGATTTTCTCGAAATATACAATAAATACTAATTCGGCCATTCTGAATCGATTGGCGTTTGCAGAATTTGTCTATCTCTAACCGTTCTCGAGTTGGTCAGCTCTGAATCAGTTTTCAAATGGTTTTTTTGGCGCAAAAAATATTTCCGATGAGTTTTTGACATTTTCGTTCAAAGATTCGGAATCAGCACGTCAAAATTCGTTGGAGGACAAAAATTTGAAATTCGAAAAATGAAAAATAAAAAAGTGCAAAAAATTATGTATGGTAAATAAATAATACTCGACTTTTATGTCCGTCGATTTTTTCCGTTCAAATTCTCAGTATATACCAATTCGGCCATTCTGAATCGATTGGCGTTTGCAGAATTTGTCTATTTCTAACCGTTCTCGAGTTGGTCATTTCCAAATCAGTTTTTAGTTGTTTTTTTTCCCGCCAAAAATATTTCTGATGAGTTTTCGACATTTTCGTTCAAAGATTCGGAATCAGCACGTCAAAATTCGTTGGAGGACAAAAATTTGAAATTCGAAAAATGAAAAATAAAAAAGTGCAAAAAATTATGTATGGTAAATAAATAATATACTCGACTTTTATGTCCGTCGATTTTTTCCGTTCAAATTCTCAGTATATACTAATTCGGCCATTCTGAATCGATTGGCGTTTGCAGAATTTGTCTATTTCTAACCTTTCTCGAGTTGGTCGTTTCCAAATCAGTTTTTAGTTGTTTTTTTTCCCGCCAAAAATATTTCTGATGAGTTTTCGACATTTTCGTTCAAAGATTCGGAATCAGCACGTGAAAATACGTTCAATGACCAAAATTTGAATTTCGAAAAATGAAAAATTACAAATCTCAGAAAATTGGATTTTTGACCTTTAACGCCCTTTTCCGGCTAATCTTATATCTGAGCACATAAAAATCATACATTTTCGGAATGAGCATAAAATTTTACGTATACAGTGAAAATTTCAAGTCGATGTGACGACTTGGTATTTTTCATTATTTTTAGGGGTGACCCCCTTGCAACTTTTTTCGAGTAATTTTAAATTTTTCGGTTTTCTCGAAATATACAATACACACTAATTCGGACATTCTGAATCGATTGGCGTTTGCAGAATTTGTCTATCTCTAACCGTTCTCGAGTTGGTCAGCTCTGAATCAGTTTTCAAATGGTTTTTTTGGCGCAAAAAATATTTCCGATGAGTTTTTGACATTTTCGTTCAAAGATTCGGAATCAGCACGTCAAAATTCGTTGGAGGACAAAAATTTGAAATTCGAAAAATGAAAAATAAAAAAGTGCAAAAAATTATGTATGGTAAATAAATAATATACTCGACTTTTATGTCCGTCGATTTTTTCCGTTCAAATTCTCAGTATATACTAATTCGGCCATTCTGAATCGATTGGCGTTTGCAGAATTTGTCTATTTCTAACCGTTCTCGAGTTGGTCATTTCCAAATCAGTTTTTAGTTGTTTTTTTTCCCGCCAAAAATATTTCTGATGAGTTTTCGACATTTTCGTTCAAAGATTCGGAATCAGCACGTCAAAATTCGTTGGAGGACAAAAATTTGAAATTCGAAAAATGAAAAATAAAAAAGTGCAAAAAATTATGTATGGTAAATAAATAATATACTCGACTTTTATGTCCGTCGATTTTTTCCGTTCAAATTCTCAGTATATACTAATTCGGCCATTCTGAATCGATTGGCGTTTGCAGAATTTGTCTATCTCTAACCGTTCTCGAGTTGGTCAGCTCTGAATCAGTTTTCAAATGGTTTTTTTGGCGCAAAAAATATTTCCGATGAGTTTTTGACATTTTCGTTCAAAGATTCGGAATCAGCACGTCAAAATTCGTTGGAGGACAAAAATTTGAAATTCGAAAAATGAAAAATAAAAAAGTGCAAAAAATTATGTATGGTAAATAAATAATATACTCGACTTTTATGTCCGTCGATTTTTTCCGTTCAAATTCTCAGTATATACTAATTCGGCCATTCTGAATCGATTGGCGTTTGCAGAATTTGTCTATTTCTAACCGTTCTCGAGTTGGTCAGCTCTGAATCAGTTTTCAAATGGTTTTTTTGGCGCAAAAAATATTTCCGATGAGTTTTTGACATTTTCGTTCAAAGATTCGGAATCAGCACGTCAAAATTCGTTGGAGAACAAAAATTTGAAATTCGAAAAATGAAAAATAAAAAAGTGCAAAAAATTATGTATGGTAAATAAATAATATACTCGACTTTTATGTCCGTCGATTTTTTCCGTTCAAATTCTCAGTATATACTAATTCGGCCATTCTGAATCGATTGGCGTTTGCAGAATTTGTCTATTTCTAACCGTTCTCGAGTTGGTCATTTCCAAATCAGTTTTTAGTTGTTTTTTTTCCCGCCAAAAATATTTCTGATGAGTTTTCGACATTTTCGTTCAAAGATTCGGAATCAGCACGTCAAAATTCGTTGGAGGACAAAAATTTGAAATTCGAAAAATGAAAAATAAAAAAGTGCAAAAAATTATGTATGGTAAATAAATAATATACTCGACTTTTATGTCCGTCGATTTTTTCCGTTCAAATTCGCAGTATATACTAATTCGGCCATTCTGAATCGATTGGCGTTTGCAGAATTTGTCTATTTCTAACCGTTCTCGAGTTGGTCATTTCCAAATCAGTTTTTAGTTGTTTTTTTTCCCGCCAAAAATATTTCTGATGAGTTTTCGACATTTTCGTTCAAAGATTCGGAATCAGCACGTGAAAATACGTTCAATGACCAAAATTTAAATTTCGAAAAATGAAAATAAAAATCTCAGAAAATTGGATTTTTGACCTTTAACGCCCTTTTCCGGCTAATCTTATATCTGAGCACATAAAAATCATACATTTTCGGAATGAGCATAAAATTATACGTATACAGTGAAAATTTCAAGTCGATGTGACGACTTGGTAGTTTTCATTATTTTTAGGGGTGACCCCCTTGCAACTTTTTTCGAGTAATTTTAAATTTTTCGATTTTCTCGAAATATACAATAAATACTAATTCGGCCATTCTGAATCGATTGGCGTTTGCAGAATTTGTCTATCTCTAACCGTTCTCGAGTTGGTCAGCTCTGAATCAGTTTTCAAATGGTTTTTTTGGCGCAAAAAATATTTCCGATGAGTTTTTGACATTTTCGTTCAAAGATTCGGAATCAGCACGTCAAAATTCGTTGGAGGACAAAAATTTGAAATTCGAAAAATGAAAAATAAAAAAGTGCAAAAAATTATGTATGGTAAATAAATAATACTCGACTTTTATGTCCGTCGATTTTTTCCGTTCAAATTCTCAGTATATACCAATTCGGCCATTCTGAATCGATTGGCGTTTGCAGAATTTGTCTATTTCTAACCGTTCTCGAGTTGGTCATTTCCAAATCAGTTTTTAGTTGTTTTTTTTCCCGCCAAAAATATTTCTGATGAGTTTTCGACATTTTCGTTCAAAGATTCGGAATCAGCACGTCAAAATTCGTTGGAGGACAAAAATTTGAAATTCGAAAAATGAAAAATAAAAAAGTGCAAAAAATTATGTATGGTAAATAAATAATATACTCGACTTTTATGTCCGTCGATTTTTTCCGTTCAAATTCTCAGTATATACTAATTCGGCCATTCTGAATCGATTGGCGTTTGCAGAATTTGTCTATTTCTAACCTTTCTCGAGTTGGTCGTTTCCAAATCAGTTTTTAGTTGTTTTTTTTCCCGCCAAAAATATTTCTGATGAGTTTTCGACATTTTCGTTCAAAGATTCGGAATCAGCACGTGAAAATACGTTCAATGACCAAAATTTGAATTTCGAAAAATGAAAAATTACAAATCTCAGAAAATTGGATTTTTGACCTTTAACGCCCTTTTCCGGCTAATCTTATATCTGAGCACATAAAAATCATACATTTTCGGAATGAGCATAAAATTTTACGTATACAGTGAAAATTTCAAGTCGATGTGACGACTTGGTATTTTTCATTATTTTTAGGGGTGACCCCCTTGCAACTTTTTTCGAGTAATTTTAAATTTTTCGGTTTTCTCGAAATATACAATACACACTAATTCGGACATTCTGAATCGATTGGCGTTTGCAGAATTTGTCTATCTCTAACCGTTCTCGAGTTGGTCAGCTCTGAATCAGTTTTCAAATGGTTTTTTTGGCGCAAAAAATATTTCCGATGAGTTTTTGACATTTTCGTTCAAAGATTCGGAATCAGCACGTCAAAATTCGTTGGAGGACAAAAATTTGAAATTCGAAAAATGAAAAATAAAAAAGTGCAAAAAATTATGTATGGTAAATAAATAATATACTCGACTTTTATGTCCGTCGATTTTTTCCGTTCAAATTCTCAGTATATACTAATTCGGCCATTCTGAATCGATTGGCGTTTGCAGAATTTGTCTATTTCTAACCGTTCTCGAGTTGGTCATTTCCAAATCAGTTTTTAGTTGTTTTTTTTCCCGCCAAAAATATTTCTGATGAGTTTTCGACATTTTCGTTCAAAGATTCGGAATCAGCACGTCAAAATTCGTTGGAGGACAAAAATTTGAAATTCGAAAAATGAAAAATAAAAAAGTGCAAAAAATTATGTATGGTAAATAAATAATATACTCGACTTTTATGTCCGTCGATTTTTTCCGTTCAAATTCTTAGTATATACTAATTCGGCCATTCTGAATCGATTGGCGTTTGCAGAATTTGTCTATTTCTAACCGTTCTCGAGTTGGTCGTTTCCAAATCAGTTTTTAGTTGTTTTTTTTCCCGCCAAAAATATATCTGATGAGTTTTCGACATTTTCGTTCAAAGATTCGGAATCAGCACGTGAAAATACGTTCAATGACCAAAATTTGAATTTCGAAAAATGAAAAATTAAAAATCTCAGAAAATTGGATTTTTGACCTTTAACGCCCTTTTCCGGCTAATCTTATATCTGAGCACATAAAAATCATACATTTTCGGAATGAGCATAAAATTTTACGTATACAGTGAAAATTTTAAGTCGATGTGACGACTTGGTATTTTTCATTATTTTTAGGGGTGACCCCCTTGCAACTTTTTTCGAGTAATTTTAAATTTTTCGGTTTTCTCGAAATATACAATACACACTAATTCGGCCATTCTGAATCGATTGGCGTTTGCAGAATTTGTCTATCTCTAACCGTTCTCGAGTTGGTCAGCTCTGAATCAGTTTTCAAATGGTTTTTTTGGCGCAAAAAATATTTCCGATGAGTTTTTGACATTTTCGTTCAAAGATTCGGAATCAGCACGTCAAAATTCGTTGGAGGACAAAAATTTGAAATTCGAAAAATGAAAAATTAAAAAGTGCAAAAAATTATGTATGGTAAATAAATAATATACTCGACTTTTATGTCCGTCGATTTTTTCCGTTCAAATTCTCAGTATATACTAATTCGGCCATTCTGAATCGATTGGCGTTTGCAGAATTTGTCTATTTCTAACCGTTCTCGAGTTGGTCATTTCCAAATCAGTTTTTAGTTCTTTTTTTTCCCGCCAAAAATATTTCTGATGAGTTTTCGACATTTTCGTTCAAAGATTCGGAATCAGCACGTGAAAATACGTTCAATGACCAAAATTTGAATTTCGAAAAATGAAAAATTAAAAATCTCAGAAAATTGTATTTTTGACTTCAACGCCCTTTTCCGGCTAATCTTATATCTGAGCACATAAAAATCATACATTTTCGGAATGAGCATAAAATTTTACGTAGACAGTGAAAATTTCAAGTCGATGTTCGACTTGGTATTTTTCATTATTTTTAGGGGTGACCCCCTTGCAACTTTTTTCGAGTAATTTTAAATTTTTCCAATTTCTCGAAATATACAATACATACTAATTCGGCCATTCTGAATCGATTGGCGTTTGCAGAATTTGTCTATCTCTAACCGTTCTCGAGTTGGTCAGCTCTGAATCAGTTTTCAAATGGTTTTTTTGGCGCAAAAAATATTTCCGATGAGTTTTTGACATTTTCGTTCAAAGATTCGGAATCAGCACGTCAAAATTCGTTGGAGGACAAAAATTTGAAATTCGAAAAATGAAAAATAAAAAAGTGCAAAAAATTATGTATGGTAAATAAATAATATACTCGACTTTTATGTCCGTCGATTTTTTCCGTTCAAATTCTCAGTATATACTAATTCGGCCATTCTGAATCGATTGGCGTTTGCAGAATTTGTCTATTTCTAACCGTTCTCGAGTTGGTCATTTCCAAATCAGTTTTTAGTTGTTTTTTTCCCGCAAAAAATATTTCCGATGAGTTTTTGACATTTTCGTTCAAAGATTCGGAATTAGCACGTGAAAATACGTTCAAAGGCAAAAATTTGAATTTCGAAAAATGAAAAATAAAAAATCTCAGAAAATTGGATTTTTTACATTTAACGCCATTTTCCGGCTAATCTCATATCTGAGCACATAAAAATCATACATTTTCGGAGTGAGCATGAAATTTTACGTATACAGTGCAAATTTCGAGTCGATATGACGACTTGGTATTTTTCATGATTTTTAGGGGTGGACGGACCCCTTGCAACTTTTTTCGAGTGATTTTAAATTTTTCGATTGACTCGAAAAAAAATGAAAAAAAAGTGCAAAAAATTATCTATGGTAAATAAATAGGAAATAAATAATATACTCGACTTTTATGTCCGTCGATTTTTTCCGTTCAAATTATCAGTATATACTAATTCGGCCATTCTGAATCGATTGGCGTTCGCAGAATTGGTCTATCTCTAATCGTTCTCGAGTTGGTCAGCTCTGAATCAGTTTTCAAATGGTTTTTTTGGCGCCAAAAATATTTCTGATAAGTTTTCGACATTTTCGTTCAAAGATTCGGAATCAGCACGTCAAAATTCGTTGGAGGACAAAAATTTGAAATTCGAAAAATGAAAAATAAAAAAGTGCAAAAAATTATGTATGGTAAATAAATAATATACTCGACTTTTATGTCCGTCGATTTTTTCCGTTCATTCAAATTCTCAGTATATACTAATTCGGCCATTCTGAATCGATTGGCGTTTTCAGAATTTGTCTATTTCTAACCGTTCTCGAGTTGGTCATTTCCAAATCAGTTTTTAGTTGTTTTTTTCCCGCAAAAAATATTTCCGATGAGTTTTTGACATTTTCGTTCAAAGATTCGGAATCAGCACGTCAAAATTCGTTGGAGGACAAAAATTTGAAATTCGAAAAATGAAAAATAAAAAAGTGCAAAAAATTATGTATGGTAAATAAATAATATACTCGACTTTTATGTCCGTCGATTTTTTCCGTTCAAATTCTCAGTATATACTAATTCGGCCATTCTGAATCGATTGGCGTTTGCAGAATTTGTCTATTTCTAACCGTTCTCGAGTTGGTCAGCTCTGAGTCAGTTTTCAAATGGTTTTTTTGGCGCAAAAAATATTTCCGATGAGTTTTTGACATTTTCGTTCAAAGATTCGGAATCAGCACGTCAAAATTCGTTGGAGGACCAAAATTTGAAATTCGAAAAATGAAAAATAAAAAAGTGCAAAAAATTATGTATGGTAAATAAATAATATACTCGACTTTTATGTCCGTCGATTTTTTCCGTTCAAATTCTCAGTATATACTAATTCGTCCATTCTGAATCGATTGGCGTTTGCAGAATTTGTCTATTTCTAACCGTTCTCGAGTTGGTCATTTCCAAATCAGTTTTTAGTTGTTTTTTTTCCCGCCAAAAATATTTCTGATGAGTTTTCGACATTTTCGTTCAAAGATTCGGAATCAGCACGTGAATATACGTTCAAAGGCAAAAATTTGAATTTCGAAAAATGAAAAAATAAAAATCTCAGAAAATTGGATTTTTGACCTTTAACGCCCTTTTCCGGCTAATCTTATATCTGAGCACATAAAAATCATACATTTTCGGAATGAGCATAAAATTTTACGTATACAGTGAAAATTTCAAGTCGATGTGACGACTTGGTATTTTTCATTATTTTTAGGGGTGACCGACCCCCTTGCAACTTTTTTCGAGTAATTTTAAATTTTTCGATTTTCTCGAAATATACAATACATACTAATTCGGCCATTCTGAATCGATTGGCGTTTGCAGAATTTGTCTATTTCTAACCGTTCTCGAGTTGGTCATTTCCAAATCAGTTTTTAGTTGTTTTTTTTCCCGCCAAAAATATTTCTGATGAGTTTTCGACATTTTCGTTCAAAGATTCGGAATCAGCACGTCAAAATTCGTTGGAGGACAAAAATTTGAAATTCGAAAAATGAAAAATAAAAAAGTGCAAAAAATTATGTATGGTAAATAAATAATATACTCGACTTTTATGTCCGTCGATTTTTTCCGTTCAAATTCTCAGTATATACTAATTCGGCCATTCTGAATCGATTGGCGTTTGCAGAATTTGTCTATTTCTAACCGTTCTCGAGTTGGTCATTTCCAAATCAGTTTTTAGTTGTTTTTTTTGCCCGCCAAAAATATTTCTGATGAGTTTTCGACATTTTCGTTCAAAGATTCGGAATCAGCACGTCAAAATTCGTTGGAGGACAAAAATTTGAAATTCGAAAAATGAAAAATAAAAAAGTGCAAAAAATTATGTATGGTAAATAAATAATATACTCGACTTTTATGTCCGTCGATTTTTTCCGTTCAAATTCTCAGTATATACTAATTCGGCCATTCTGAATCGATTGGCGTTTGCAGAATTTGTCTATTTCTAACCGTTCTCGAGTTGGTCGTTTCCAAATCAGTTTTTAGTTGTTTTTTTTCCCGCCAAAAATATTTCTGATGAGTTTTCGACATTTTCGTTCAAAGATTCGGAATCAGCACGTGAAAATACGTTCAATGACCAAAATTTGAATTTCGACAAATGAAAAATTAAAAATCTCAGAAAATTGGATTTTTGACCTTTAACGCCCTTTTCCGGCTAATCTTATATCTGAGCACATAAAAATCATACATTTTCGGAATGAGCATAAAATTTTACGTATACAGTGAAAATTTCAAGTCGATGTGACGACTTGGTATTTTTCATTATTTTTAGGGGTGACCCCCTTGCAACTTTTTTCGAGTAATTTTAAATTTTTCGGTTTTCTCGAAATATACAATACACACTAATTCGGCCATTCTGAATCGATTGGCGTTTGCAGAATTTGTCTATCTCTAACCGTTCTCGAGTTGGTCAGCTCTGAATCAGTTTTCAAATGGTTTTTTTGGCGCAAAAAATGTTTCCGATGAGTTTTTGACATTTTCGTTCAAAGATTCGGAATCAGCACGTCAAAATTCGTTGGAGGACAAAAATTTGAAATTCGAAAAATGAAAAATAAAAAAGTGCAAAAAATTATGTATGGTAAATAAATAATACTCGACTTTTATGTCCGTCGATTTTTTCCGTTCAAATTCTCAGTATATACCAATTCGGCCATTCTGAATCGATTGGCGTTTGCAGAATTTGTCTATTTCTAACCGTTCTCGAGTTGGTCATTTCCAAATCAGTTTTTAGTTGTTTTTTTTCCCGCCAAAAATATTTCTGATGAGTTTTCGACATTTTCGTTCAAAGATTCGGAATCAGCACGTCAAAATTCGTTGGAGGACAAAAATTTGAAATTCGAAAAATGAAAAATAAAAAAGTGCAAAAAATTATGTATGGTAAATAAATAATATACTCGACTTTTATGTCCGTCGATTTTTTCCGTTCAAATTCTCAGTATATACTAATTCGGCCATTCTGAATCGATTGGCGTTTGCAGAATTTGTCTATTTCTAACCGTTCTCGAGTTGGTCATTTCCAAATCAGTTTTTAGTTGTTTTTTTTCCCGCCAAAAATATTTCTGATGAGTTTTCGACATTTTCGTTCAAAGATTCGGAATCAGCACGTCAAAATTCGTTGGAGGACAAAAATTTGAAATTCGAAAAATGAAAAATAAAAAAGTGCAAAAAATTATGTATGGTAAATAAATAATATACTCGACTTTTATGTCCGTCGATTTTTTCCGTTCAAATTCTCAGTATATACTAATTCGGCCATTCTGAATCGATTGGCGTTTGCAGAATTTGTCTATTTCTAACCGTTCTCGAGTTGGTCGTTTCCAAATCAGTTTTTAGTTGTTTTTTTTCCCGCCAAAAATATTTCTGATGAGTTTTCGACATTTTCGTTCAAAGATTCGGAATCAGCACGTGAAAATACGTTCAATGACCAAAATTTGAATTTCGAAAAATGAAAAATTAAAAATCTCAGAAAATTGGATTTTTGACCTTTAACGCCCTTTTCCGGCTAATCTTATATCTGAGCACATAAAAATCATACATTTTCGGAATGAGCATAAAATTTTACGTATACAGTGAAAATTTCAAGTCGATGTGACGACTTGGTAGTTTTCATTATTTTTAGGGGTGACCCCCTTGCAACTTTTTTCGAGTAATTTTAAATTTTTCGGTTTTCTCGAAATATACAATACACACTAATTCGGCCATTCTGAATCGATTGGCGTTTGCAGAATTTGTCTATCTCTAACCGTTCTCGAGTTGGTCAGCTCTGAATCAGTTTTCAAATGGTTTTTTTGGCGCAAAAAATATTTCCGATGAGTTTTTGACATTTTCGTTCAAAGATTCGGAATCAGCACGTCAAAATTCGTTGGAGGACAAAAATTTGAAATTCGAAAAATGAAAAATAAAAAAGTGCAAAAAATTATGTATGGTAAATAAATAATACTCGACTTTTATGTCCGTCGATTTTTTCCGTTCAAATTCTCAGTATATACCAATTCGGCCATTCTGAATCGATTGGCGTTTGCAGAATTTGTCTATTTCTAACCGTTCTCGAGTTGGTCATTTCCAAATCAGTTTTTAGTTGTTTTTTTTCCCGCCAAAAATATTTCTGATGAGTTTTCGACATTTTCGTTCAAAGATTCGGAATCAGCACGTCAAAATTCGTTGGAGGACAAAAATTTGAAATTCGAAAAATGAAAAATAAAAAAGTGCAAAAAATTATGTATGGTAAATAAATAATATACTCGACTTTTATGTCCGTCGATTTTTTCCGTTCAAATTCTCAGTATATACTAATTCGGCCATTCTGAATCGATTGGCGTTTGCAGAATTTGTCTATTTCTAACCGTTCTCGAGTTGGTCATTTCCAAATCAGTTTTTAGTTGTTTTTTTTCCCGCCAAAAATATTTCTGATGAGTTTTCGACATTTTCGTTCAAAGATTCGGAATCAGCACGTCAAAATTCGTTGGAGGACAAAAATTTGAAATTCGAAAAATGAAAAATAAAAAAGTGCAAAAAATTATGTATGGTAAATAAATAATATACTCGACTTTTATGTCCGTCGATTTTTTCCGTTCAAATTCTCAGTATATACTAATTCGGCCATTCTGAATCGATTGGCGTTTGCAGAATTTGTCTATTTCTAACCGTTCTCGAGTTGGTCGTTTCCAAATCAGTTTTTAGTTGTTTTTTTTCCCGCCAAAAATATTTCTGATGAGTTTTCGACATTTTCGTTCAAAGATTCGGAATCAGCACGTGAAAATACGTTCAATGACCAAAATTTGAATTTCGAAAAATGAAAAATTAAAAATCTCAGAAAATTGGATTTTTGCAACTTTTTTCGAGTAATTTTAAATTTTTCGGTTTTCTCGAAATATACAATACACACTAATTCGGCCATTCTGAATCGATTGGCGTTTGCAGAATTTGTCTATCTCTAACCGTTCTCGAGTTGGTCAGCTCTGAATCAGTTTTCAAATGGTTTTTTTGGCGCAAAAAATATTTCCGATGAGTTTTTGACATTTTCGTTCAAAGATTCGGAATCAGCACGTCAAAATTCGTTGGAGGACAAAAATTTGAAATTCGAAAAATGAAAAATAAAAAAGTGCAAAAAATTATGTATGGTAAATAAATAATACTCGACTTTTATGTCCGTCGATTTTTTCCGTTCAAATTCTCAGTATATACCAATTCGGCCATTCTGAATCGATTGGCGTTTGCAGAATTTGTCTATTTCTAACCGTTCTCGAGTTGGTCATTTCCAAATCAGTTTTTAGTTGTTTTTTTTCCCGCCAAAAATATTTCTGATGAGTTTTCGACATTTTCGTTCAAAGATTCGGAATCAGCACGTCAAAATTCGTTGGAGGACAAAAATTTGAAATTCGAAAAATGAAAAATAAAAAAGTGCAAAAAATTATGTATGGTAAATAAATAATATACTCGACTTTTATGTCCGTCGATTTTTTCCGTTCAAATTCTCAGTATATACTAATTCGGCCATTCTGAATCGATTGGCGTTTGCAGAATTTGTCTATTTCTAACCGTTCTCGAGTTGGTCGTTTCCAAATCAGTTTTTAGTTGTTTTTTTTCCCGCCAAAAATATTTCTGATGAGTTTTCGACATTTTCGTCCAAAGATTCGGAATCAGCACGTGAAAATACGTTCAATGACCAAAATTTGAATTTCGAAAAATGAAAAATTAAAAATCTCAGAAAATTGGATTTTTGCAACTTTTTTCGAGTAATTTTAAATTTTTCGGTTTTCTCGAAATATACAATACACACTAATTCGGCCATTCTGAATCGATTGGCGTTTGCAGAATTTGTCTATCTCTAACCGTTCTCGAGTTGGTCAGCTCTGAATCAGTTTTCAAATGGTTTTTTTGGCGCAAAAAATATTTCCGATGAGTTTTTGACATTTTCGTTCAAAGATTCGGAATCAGCACGTCAAAATTCGTTGGAGGACAAAAATTTGAAATTCGAAAAATGAAAAATAAAAAAGTGCAAAAAATTATGTATGGTAAATAAATAATACTCGACTTTTATGTCCGTCGATTTTTTCCGTTCAAATTCTCAGTATATACCAATTCGGCCATTCTGAATCGATTGGCGTTTGCAGAATTTGTCTATTTCTAACCGTTCTCGAGTTGGTCATTTCCAAATCAGTTTTTAGTTGTTTTTTTTCCCGCCAAAAATATTTCTGATGAGTTTTCGACATTTTCGTTCAAAGATTCGGAATCAGCACGTCAAAATTCGTTGGAGGACAAAAATTTGAAATTCGAAAAATGAAAAATAAAAAAGTGCAAAAAATTATGTATGGTAAATAAATAATATACTCGACTTTTATGTCCGTCGATTTTTTCCGTTCAAATTCTCAGTATATACTAATTCGGCCATTCTGAATCGATTGGCGTTTGCAGAATTTGTCTATTTCTAACCGTTCTCGAGTTGGTCATTTCCAAATCAGTTTTTAGTTGTTTTTTTTCCCGCCAAAAATATTTCTGATGAGTTTTCGACATTTTCGTTCAAAGATTCGGAATCAGCACGTCAAAATTCGTTGGAGGACAAAAATTTGAAATTCGAAAAATGAAAAATAAAAAAGTGCAAAAAATTATGTATGGTAAATAAATAATATACTCGACTTTTATGTCCGTCGATTTTTTCCGTTCAAATTCTCAGTATATACTAATTCGGCCATTCTGAATCGATTGGCGTTTGCAGAATTTGTCTATTTCTAACCGTTCTCGAGTTGGTCGTTTCCAAATCAGTTTTTAGTTGTTTTTTTTCCCGCCAAAAATATTTCTGATGAGTTTTCGACATTTTCGTTCAAAGATTCGGAATCAGCACGTGAAAATACGTTCAATGACCAAAATTTGAATTTCGAAAAATGAAAAATTAAAAATCTCAGAAAATTGGATTTTTGCAACTTTTTTCGAGTAATTTTAAATTTTTCGGTTTTCTCGAAATATACAATACACACTAATTCGGCCATTCTGAATCGATTGGCGTTTGCAGAATTTGTCTATCTCTAACCGTTCTCGAGTTGGTCAGCTCTGAATCAGTTTTCAAATGGTTTTTTTTGGCGCAAAAAATATTTCCGATGAGTTTTTGACATTTTCGTTCAAAGATTCGGAATCAGCACGTCAAAATTCGTTGGAGGACAAAAATTTGAAATTCGAAAAATGAAAAATAAAAAAGTGCAAAAAATTATGTATGGTAAATAAATAATACTCGACTTTTATGTCCGTCGATTTTTTCCGTTCAAATTCTCAGTATATACCAATTCGGCCATTCTGAATCGATTGGCGTTTGCAGAATTTGTCTATTTCTAACCGTTCTCGAGTTGGTCATTTCCAAATCAGTTTTTAGTTGTTTTTTTTCCCGCCAAAAATATTTCTGATGAGTTTTCGACATTTTCGTTCAAAGATTCGGAATCAGCACGTCAAAATTCGTTGGAGGACAAAAATTTGAAATTCGAAAAATGAAAAATAAAAAAGTGCAAAAAATTATGTATGGTAAATAAATAATATACTCGACTTTTATGTCCGTCGATTTTTTCCGTTCAAATTCTCAGTATATACTAATTCGGCCATTCTGAATCGATTGGCGTTTGCAGAATTTGTCTATTTCTAACCGTTCTCGAGTTGGTCGTTTCCAAATCAGTTTTTAGTTGTTTTTTTTCCCGCCAAAAATATTTCTGATGAGTTTTCGACATTTTCGTCCAAAGATTCGGAATCAGCACGTGAAAATACGTTCAATGACCAAAATTTGAATTTCGAAAAATGAAAAATTAAAAATCTCAGAAAATTGGATTTTTGCAACTTTTTTCGAGTAATTTTAAATTTTTCGGTTTTCTCGAAATATACAATACACACTAATTCGGCCATTCTGAATCGATTGGCGTTTGCAGAATTTGTCTATCTCTAACCGTTCTCGAGTTGGTCAGCTCTGAATCAGTTTTCAAATGGTTTTTTTTGGCGCAAAAAATATTTCCGATGAGTTTTTGACATTTTCGTTCAAAGATTCGGAATCAGCACGTCAAAATTCGTTGGAGGACAAAAATTTGAAATTCGAAAAATGAAAAATAAAAAAGTGCAAAAAATTATGTATGGTAAATAAATAATACTCGACTTTTATGTCCGTCGATTTTTTCCGTTCAAATTCTCAGTATATACCAATTCGGCCATTCTGAATCGATTGGCGTTTGCAGAATTTGTCTATTTCTAACCGTTCTCGAGTTGGTCATTTCCAAATCAGTTTTTAGTTGTTTTTTTTCCCGCCAAAAATATTTCTGATGAGTTTTCGACATTTTCGTTCAAAGATTCGGAATCAGCACGTCAAAATTCGTTGGAGGACAAAAATTTGAAATTCGAAAAATGAAAAATAAAAAAGTGCAAAAAATTATGTATGGTAAATAAATAATATACTCGACTTTTATGTCCGTCGATTTTTTCCGTTCAAATTCTCAGTATATACTAATTCGGCCATTCTGAATCGATTGGCGTTTGCAGAATTTGTCTATTTCTAACCGTTCTCGAGTTGGTCATTTCCAAATCAGTTTTTAGTTGTTTTTTTTCCCGCCAAAAATATTTCTGATGAGTTTTCGACATTTTCGTTCAAAGATTCGGAATCAGCACGTCAAAATTCGTTGGAGGACAAAAATTTGAAATTCGAAAAATGAAAAATAAAAAAGTGCAAAAAATTATGTATGGTAAATAAATAATATACTCGACTTTTATGTCCGTCGATTTTTTCCGTTCAAATTCTCAGTATATACTAATTCGGCCATTCTGAATCGATTGGCGTTTGCAGAATTTGTCTATTTCTAACCGTTCTCGAGTTGGTCGTTTCCAAATCAGTTTTTAGTTGTTTTTTTTCCCGCCAAAAATATTTCTGATGAGTTTTCGACATTTTCGTTCAAAGATTCGGAATCAGCACGTGAAAATACGTTCAATGACCAAAATTTGAATTTCGAAAAATGAAAAATTAAAAATCTCAGAAAATTGGATTTTTGACCTTTAACGCCCTTTTCCGGCTAATCTTATATCTGAGCACATAAAAATCATACATTTTCGGAATGAGCATAAAATTTTACGTATACAGTGAAAATTTCAAGTCGATGTGACGACTTGGTATTTTTCATTATTTTTAGGGGTGACCCCCTTGCAACTTTTTTCGAGTAATTTTAAATTTTTCGGTTTTCTCGAAATATACAATACACACTAATTCGGCCATTCTGAATCGATTGGCGTTTGCAGAATTTGTCTATCTCTAACCGTTCTCGAGTTGGTCAGCTCTGAATCAGTTTTCAAATGGTTTTTTTGGCGCAAAAAATATTTCCGATGAGTTTTTGACATTTTCGTTCAAAGATTCGGAATCAGCACGTCAAAATTCGTTGGAGGACAAAAATTTGAAATTCGAAAAATGAAAAATAAAAAAGTGCAAAAAATTATGTATGGTAAATAAATAATATACTCGACTTTTATGTCCGTCGATTTTTTCCGTTCAAATTCTCAGTATATACTAATTCGGCCATTCTGAATCGATTGGCGTTTGCAGAATTTGTCTATTTCTAACCGTTCTGGAGTTGGTCATTTCCAAATCAGTTTTTAGTTGTTTTTTTTCCCGCCAAAAATATTTCTGATGAGTTTTCGACATTTTCGTTCAAAGATTCGGAATCAGCACGTCAAAATTCGTTGGAGGACAAAAATTTGAAATTCGAAAAATGAAAAATAAAAAAGTGCAAAAAATTATGTATGGTAAATAAATAATATACTCGACTTTTATGTCCGTCGATTTTTTCCGTTCAAATTCTCAGTATATACTAATTCGGCCATTCTGAATCGATTGGCGTTTGCAGAATTTGTCTATTTCTAACCGTTCTCGAGTTGGTCGTTTCCAAATCAGTTTTTAGTTGTTTTTTTTCCCGCCAAAAATATTTCTGATGAGTTTTCGACATTTTCGTCCAAAGATTCGGAATCAGCACGTGAAAATACGTTCAATGACCAAAATTTGAATTTCGAAAAATGAAAAATTAAAAATCTCAGAAAATTGGATTTTTGCAACTTTTTTCGAGTAATTTTAAATTTTTCGGTTTTCTCGAAATATACAATACACACTAATTCGGCCATTCTGAATCGATTGGCGTTTGCAGAATTTGTCTATCTCTAACCGTTCTCGAGTTGGTCAGCTCTGAATCAGTTTTCAAATGGTTTTTTTGGCGCAAAAAATATTTCCGATGAGTTTTTGACATTTTCGTTCAAAGATTCGGAATCAGCACGTCAAAATTCGTTGGAGGACAAAAATTTGAAATTCGAAAAATGAAAAATAAAAAAGTGCAAAAAATTATGTATGGTAAATAAATAATACTCGACTTTTATGTCCGTCGATTTTTTCCGTTCAAATTCTCAGTATATACCAATTCGGCCATTCTGAATCGATTGGCGTTTGCAGAATTTGTCTATTTCTAACCGTTCTCGAGTTGGTCATTTCCAAATCAGTTTTTAGTTGTTTTTTTTCCCGCCAAAAATATTTCTGATGAGTTTTCGACATTTTCGTTCAAAGATTCGGAATCAGCACGTCAAAATTCGTTGGAGGACAAAAATTTGAAATTCGAAAAATGAAAAATAAAAAAGTGCAAAAAATTATGTATGGTAAATAAATAATATACTCGACTTTTATGTCCGTCGATTTTTTCCGTTCAAATTCTCAGTATATACTAATTCGGCCATTCTGAATCGATTGGCGTTTGCAGAATTTGTCTATTTCTAACCGTTCTCGAGTTGGTCATTTCCAAATCAGTTTTTAGTTGTTTTTTTTCCCGCCAAAAATATTTCTGATGAGTTTTCGACATTTTCGTTCAAAGATTCGGAATCAGCACGTCAAAATTCGTTGGAGGACAAAAATTTGAAATTCGAAAAATGAAAAATAAAAAAGTGCAAAAAATTATGTATGGTAAATAAATAATATACTCGACTTTTATGTCCGTCGATTTTTTCCGTTCAAATTCTCAGTATATACTAATTCGGCCATTCTGAATCGATTGGCGTTTGCAGAATTTGTCTATTTCTAACCGTTCTCGAGTTGGTCGTTTCCAAATCAGTTTTTAGTTGTTTTTTTTCCCGCCAAAAATATTTCTGATGAGTTTTCGACATTTTCGTTCAAAGATTCGGAATCAGCACGTGAAAATACGTTCAATGACCAAAATTTGAATTTCGAAAAATGAAAAATTAAAAATCTCAGAAAATTGGATTTTTGACCTTTAACGCCCTTTTCCGGCTAATCTTATATCTGAGCACATAAAAATCATACATTTTCGGAATGAGCATAAAATTTTACGTATACAGTGAAAATTTCAAGTCGATGTGACGACTTGGTATTTTTCATTATTTTTAGGGGTGACCCCCTTGCAACTTTTTTCGAGTAATTTTAAATTTTTCGGTTTTCTCGAAATATACAATACACACTAATTCGGCCATTCTGAATCGATTGGCGTTTGCAGAATTTGTCTATCTCTAACCGTTCTCGAGTTGGTCAGCTCTGAATCAGTTTTCAAATGGTTTTTTTGGCGCAAAAAATATTTCCGATGAGTTTTTGACATTTTCGTTCAAAGATTCGGAATCAGCACGTCAAAATTCGTTGGAGGACAAAAATTTGAAATTCGAAAAATGAAAAATAAAAAAGTGCAAAAAATTATGTATGGTAAATAAATAATATACTCGACTTTTATGTCCGTCGATTTTTTCCGTTCAAATTCTCAGTATATACTAATTCGGCCATTCTGAATCGATTGGCGTTTGCAGAATTTGTCTATTTCTAACCGTTCTGGAGTTGGTCATTTCCAAATCAGTTTTTAGTTGTTTTTTTTCCCGCCAAAAATATTTCTGATGAGTTTTCGACATTTTCGTTCAAAGATTCGGAATCAGCACGTCAAAATTCGTTGGAGGACAAAAATTTGAAATTCGAAAAATGAAAAATAAAAAAGTGCAAAAAATTATGTATGGTAAATAAATAATATACTCGACTTTTATGTCCGTCGATTTTTTCCGTTCAAATTCTCAGTATATACTAATTCGGCCATTCTGAATCGATTGGCGTTTGCAGAATTTGTCTATTTCTAACCGTTCTCGAGTTGGTCGTTTCCAAATCAGTTTTTAGTTGTTTTTTTTCCCGCCAAAAATATTTCTGATGAGTTTTCGACATTTTCGTTCAAAGATTCGGAATCAGCACGTGAAAATACGTTCAATGACCAAAATTTGAATTTCGAAAAATGAAAAATTAAAAATCTCAGAAAATTGGATTTTTGACCTTTAACGCCCTTTTCCGGCTAATCTTATATCTGAGCACATAAAAATCATACATTTTCGGAATGAGCATAAAATTTTACGTATACAGTGAAAATTTCAAGTCGATGTGACGACTTGGTATTTTTCATTATTTTTAGGGGTGACCCCCTTGCAACTTTTTTCGAGTAATTTTAAATTTTTCGGTTTTCTCGAAATATACAATACACACTAATTCGGCCATTCTGAATCGATTGGCGTTTGCAGAATTTGTCTATCTCTAACCGTTCTCGAGTTGGTCAGCTCTGAATCAGTTTTCAAATGGTTTTTTTGGCGCAAAAAATATTTCCGATGAGTTTTTGACATTTTCGTTCAAAGATTCGGAATCAGCACGTCAAAATTCGTTGGAGGACAAAAATTTGAAATTCGAAAAATGAAAAATAAAAAAGTGCAAAAAATTATGTATGGTAAATAAATAATATACTCGACTTTTATGTCCGTCGATTTTTTCCGTTCAAATTCTCAGTATATACTAATTCGGCCATTCTGAATCGATTGGCGTTTGCAGAATTTGTCTATTTCTAACCGTTCTCGAGTTGGTCATTTCCAAATCAGTTTTTAGTTGTTTTTTTTCCCGCCAAAAATATTTCTGATGAGTTTTCGACATTTTCGTTCAAAGATTCGGAATCAGCACGTCAAAATTCGTTGGAGGACAAAAATTTGAAATTCGAAAAATGAAAAATAAAAAAGTGCAAAAAATTATGTATGGTAAATAAATAATATACTCGACTTTTATGTCCGTCGATTTTTTCCGTTCAAATTCTCAGTATATACTAATTCGGCCATTCTGAATCGATTGGCGTTTGCAGAATTTGTCTATTTCTAACCGTTCTCGAGTTGGTCATTTCCAAATCAGTTTTTAGTTGTTTTTTTTCCCGCCAAAAATATTTCTGATGAGTTTTCGACATTTTCGTTCAAAGATTCGGAATCAGCACGTCAAAATTCGTTGGAGGACAAAAATTTGAAATTCGAAAAATGAAAAATAAAAAAGTGCAAAAAATTATGTATGGTAAATAAATAATATACTCGACTTTTATGTCCGTCGATTTTTTCCGTTCAAATTCTCAGTATATACTAATTCGGCCATTCTGAATCGATTGGCGTTTGCAGAATTTGTCTATTTCTAACCGTTCTCGAGTTGGTCGTTTCCAAATCAGTTTTTAGTTGTTTTTTTTCCCGCCAAAAATACATCTGATGAGTTTTCAACATTTTCGTTCAAAGATTCGGAATCAGCACGTGAAAATACGTTCAATGACCAAAATTTGAATTTCGAAAAATGAAAAATTAAAAATCTCAGAAAATTGGATTTTTGACCTTTAACGCCCTTTTCCGGCTAATCTTATATCTGAGCACATAAAAATCATACATTTTCGGAATGAGCATAAAATTTTACGTATACAGTGAAAATTTCAAGTCGATGTTCGACTTGGTATTTTTCATTATTTTTAGGGGTGACCCCCTTGCAACTTTTTTCGAGTAATTTTAAATTTTTCCAATTTCTCGAAATATACAATACATACTAATTCGGCCATTCTGAATCGATTGGCGTTTGCAGAATTTGTCTATCTCTAACCGTTCTCGAGTTGGTCAGCTCTGAATCAGTTTTCAAATGGTTTTTTTGGCGCAAAAAATATTTCCGATGAGTTTTTGACATTTTCGTTCAAAGATTCGGAATCAGCACGTCAAAATTCGTTGGAGGACAAAAATTTGAAATTCGAAAAATGAAAAATAAAAAAGTGCAAAAAATTATGTATGGTAAATAAATAATATACTCGACTTTTATGTCCGTCGATTTTTTCCGTTCAAATTCTCAGTATATACTAATTCGGCCATTCTGAATCGATTGGCGTTTGCAGAATTTGTCTATTTCTAACCGTTCTCGAGTTGGTCATTTCCAAATCAGTTTTTAGTTGTTTTTTTTCCCGCAAAAATATTTCCGATGAGTTTTTGACATTTTCGTTCAAAGATTCGGAATTAGCACGTGAAAATACGTTCAAAGGCAAAAATTTGAATTTCGAAAAATGAAAAATAAAAAATCTCAGAAAATTGGATTTTTTACATTTAACGCCATTTTCCGGCTAATCTCATATCTGAGCACATAAAAATCATACATTTTCGGAGTGAGCATGAAATTTTACGTATACAGTGCAAATTTCGAGTCGATATGACGACTTGGTATTTTTCATGATTTTTAGGGGTGGACGGACCCCTTGCAACTTTTTTCGAGTGATTTTAAATTTTTCGATTGACTCGAAAAAAAATGAAAAAAAAGTGCAAAAAATTATCTATGGTAAATAAATAGGAAATAAATAATATACTCGACTTTTATGTCCGTCGATTTTTTCCGTTCAAATTATCAGTATATACTAATTCGGCCATTCTGAATCGATTGGCGTTCGCAGAATTGGTCTATCTCTAATCGTTCTCGAGTTGGTCAGCTCTGAATCAGTTTTCAAATGGTTTTTTTGGCGCCAAAAATATTTCTGATAAGTTTTCGACATTTTCGTTCAAAGATTCGGAATCAGCACGTCAAAATTCGTTGGAGGACAAAAATTTGAAATTCGAAAAATGAAAAATAAAAAAGTGCAAAAAATTATGTATGGTAAATAAATAATATACTCGACTTTTATGTCCGTCGATTTTTTCCGTTCATTCAAATTCTCAGTATATACTAATTCGGCCATTCTGAATCGATTGGCGTTTGCAGAATTTGTCTATTTCTAACCGTTCTCGAGTTGGTCATTTCCAAATCAGTTTTTAGTTGTTTTTTTTCCCGCAAAAAATATTTCCGATGAGTTTTTGACATTTTCGTTCAAAGATTCGGAATCAGCACGTCAAAATTCGTTGGAGGACAAAAATTTGAAATTCGAAAAATGAAAAATAAAAAAGTGCAAAAAATTATGTATGGTAAATAAATAATATACTCGACTTTTATGTCCGTCGATTTTTTCCGTTCAAATTCTCAGTATATACTAATTCGGCCATTCTGAATCGATTGGCGTTTGCAGAATTTGTCTATTTCTAACCGTTCTCGAGTTGGTCAGCTCTGAATCAGTTTTCAAATGGTTTTTTTGGCGCAAAAAATATTTCCGATGAGTTTTTGACATTTTCGTTCAAAGATTCGGAATCAGCACGTCAAAATTCGTTGGAGGACCAAAATTTGAAATTCGAAAAATGAAAAATAAAAAAGTGCAAAAAATTATGTATGGTAAATAAATAATATACTCGACTTTTATGTCCGTCGACTTTTTCCGTTCAAATTCTCAGTATATACTAATTCGGCCATTCTGAATCGATTGGCGTTTGCAGAATTTGTCTATTTCTAACCGTTCTCGAGTTGGTCATTTCCAAATCAGTTTTTAGTTGTTTTTTTTCTCGCCAAAAATATTTCTGATGAGTTTTCGACATTTTCGTTCAAAGATTCGGAATCAGCACGTGAAAATACGTTCAAAGGCAAAAATTTGAATTTCGAAAAATGAAAAATTAAAAATCTCAGAAAATTGGATTTTTGACCTTTAACGCCCTTTTCCGGCTAATCTTATATCTGAGCACATAAAAATCATACATTTTCGGAATGAGCATAAAATTTTACGTATACAGTGAAAATTTCAAGTCGATGTGACGACTTGGTATTTTTCATTATTTTTAGGGGTGACCGACCCCCTTGCAACTTTTTTCGAGTAATTTAAAATTTTTCGATTTTCTCGAAATATACAATACATACTAATTCGGCCATTCTGAATCGATTGGCGTTTGCAGAATTTGTCTATCTCTAACCGTTCTCGAGTTGGTCAGCTCTGAATCGGTTTTCAAATGGTTTTTTTGGCGCAAAAAATATTTCCGATGAGTTTTTGACATTTTCGTTCAAAGATTCGGAATCAGCACGTCAAAATTCGTAGGAGGACAATAATTTGAAATTCGAAAAATGAAAAATAAAAAAGTACAAAAAATTATGTATGGTAAATAAATAATATACTCGACTTTTATATCCGTCGATTTTTTCCGTTCAAATTCTCAGTATATACTAATTCGGCCATTCTGAATCGATTGGCGTTTGCAGAATTTGTCTATCTCTAACCGTTCTCGAGTTGGTCAGCTCTGAATCAGTTTTCAAATGGTTTTTTTGGCGCAAAAAATATTTCCGATGAGTTTTTGACATTTTCGTTCAAAGATTCGGAATCAGCACGTCAAAATTCGTTGGAGGACAAAAATTTGAAATTCGAAAAATGAAAAATAAAAAAGTGCAAAAAATTATGTATGGTAAATAAATAATATACTCGACTTTTATGTCCGTCGATTTTTTCCGTTCAAATTCTCAGTATATACTAATTCGGCCATTCTGAATCGATTGGCGTTTGCAGAATTTGTCTATTTCTAACCGTTCTCGAGTTGGTCAGCTCTGAATCAGTTTTCAAATGGTTTTTTTGGCGCAAAAAATATTTCCGATGAGTTTTTGACATTTTCGTTCAAAGATTCGGAATCAGCACGTCAAAATTCGTTGGAGGACAAAAATTTGAAATTCGAAAAATGAAAAATAAAAAAGTGCAAAAAATTATGTATGGTAAATAAATAATATACTCGACTTTTATGTCCGTCAATTTTTTCCGTTCAAATTCTCAGAATATACTAATTCGGCCATTCTGAATCGATTGGCGTTTGCAGAATTTGTCTATTTCTAACCGTTCTCGAGTTGGTCGTTTCCAAATCAGTTTTTAGTTGTTTTTTTTCCCGCCAAAAATATTTCTGATGAGTTTTCGACATTTTCGTTCAAAGATTCGGAATCAGCACGTGAAAATACGTTCAATGACCAAAATTTGAATTTCGAAAAATGAAAAATTAAAAATCTCAGAAAATTGGATTTTTGACCTTTAACGCCCTTGCAACTTTTTTCGAGTAATTTTAAATTTTTCGGTTTTCTCGAAATATACAATACACACTAATTCGGCCATTCTGAATCGATTGGCGTTTGCAGAATTTGTCTATCTCTAACCGTTCTCGAGTTGGTCAGCTCTGAATCAGTTTTCAAATGGTTTTTTTGGCGCAAAAAATATTTCCGATGAGTTTTTGACATTTTCGTTCAAAGATTCGGAATCAGCACGTCAAAATTCGTTGGAGGACAAAAATTTGAAATTCGAAAAATGAAAAATAAAAAAGTGCAAAAAATTATGTATGGTAAATAAATAATATACTCGACTTTTATGTCCGTCGATTTTTTCCGTTCAAATTCTCAGTATATACTAATTCGGCCATTCTGAATCGATTGGCGTTTGCAGAATTTGTCTATCTCTAACCGTTCTCGAGTTGGTCAGCTCTGAATCAGTTTTCAAATGGTTTTTTTGGCGCAAAAAATATTTCCGATGAGTTTTTGACATTTTCGTTCAAAGATTCGGAATCAGCACGTCAAAATTCGTTGGAGGACAAAAATTTGAAATTCGAAAAATGAAAAATAAAAAAGTGCAAAAAATTATGTATGGTAAATAAATAATATACTCGACTTTTATGTCCGTCGATTTTTTCCGTTCAAATTCTCAGTATATACTAATTCGGCCATTCTGAATCGATTGGCGTTTGCAGAATTTGTCTATTTCTAACCGTTCTCGAGTTGGTCATTTCCAAATCAGTTTTTAGTTGTTTTTTTTCCCGCCAAAAATATTTCTGATGAGTTTTCGACATTTTCGTTCAAAGATTCGGAATCAGCACGTCAAAATTCGTTGGAGGACAAAAATTTGAAATTCGAAAAATGAAAAATAAAAAAGTGCAAAAAATTATGTATGGTAAATAAATAATATACTCGACTTTTATGTCCGTCGATTTTTTCCGTTCAAATTCGCAGTATATACTAATTCGGCCATTCTGAATCGATTGGCGTTTGCAGAATTTGTCTATTTCTAACCGTTCTCGAGTTGGTCATTTCCAAATCAGTTTTTAGTTGTTTTTTTTCCCGCCAAAAATATTTCTCATGAGTTTTCGACATTTTCGTTCAAAGATTCGGAATCAGCACGTGAAAATACGTTCAATGACCAAAATTTAAATTTCGAAAAATGAAAATAAAAATCTCAGAAAATTGGATTTTTGACCTTTAACGCCCTTTTCCGGCTAATCTTATATCTGAGCACATAAAAATCATACATTTTCGGAATGAGCATAAAATTATACGTATACAGTGAAAATTTCAAGTCGATGTGACGACTTGGTAGTTTTCATTATTTTTAGGGGTGACCCCCTTGCAACTTTTTTCGAGTAATTTTAAATTTTTCGATTTTCTCGAAATATACAATAAATACTAATTCGGCCATTCTGAATCGATTGGCGTTTGCAGAATTTGTCTATCTCTAACCGTTCTCGAGTTGGTCAGCTCTGAATCAGTTTTCAAATGGTTTTTTTGGCGCAAAAAATATTTCCGATGAGTTTTTGACATTTTCGTTCAAAGATTCGGAATCAGCACGTCAAAATTCGTTGGAGGACAAAAATTTGAAATTCGAAAAATGAAAAATAAAAAAGTGCAAAAAATTATGTATGGTAAATAAATAATATACTCGACTTTTATGTCCGTCGATTTTTTCCGTTCAAATTCTCAGTATATACTAATTCGGCCATTTTGAATCGATTGGCGTTTGCAGAATTTGTCTATTTCTAACCGTTCTGGAGTTGGTCATTTCCAAATCAGTTTTTAGTTGTTTTTTTTCCCGCCAAAAATATTTCTGATGAGTTTTCGACATTTTCGTTCAAAGATTCGGAATCAGCACGTCAAAATTCGTTGGAGGACAAAAATTTGAAATTCGAAAAATGAAAAATAAAAAAGTGCAAAAAATTATGTATGGTAAATAAATAATATACTCGACTTTTATGTCCGTCGATTTTTTCCGTTCAAATTCTCAGTATATACTAATTCGGCCATTCTGAATCGATTGGCGTTTGCAGAATTTGTCTATTTCTAACCGTTCTCGAGTTGGTCATTTCCAAATCAGTTTTTAGTTGTTTTTTTTCCCGCCAAAAATATTTCTGATGAGTTTTCGACATTTTCTTTCAAAGATTCGGAATCAGCACGTGAAAATACGTTCAATGACCAAAATATGAATTTCGAAAAATGAAAATAAAAATCTCAGAAAATTGGATTTTTGACCTTTAACGCCCTTTTCCGGCTAATCTTATATATGAGCACATAAAAATCATACATTTTCGGAATGAGCATAAAATTTTACGTATACAGTGAAAATTTCAAGTCGATGTGACGACTTGGTATTTTTCATTATTTTTAGGGGTGACCCCCTTGCAACTTTTTTCGAGTAATTTTAAATTTTTCGGTTTTCTCGAAATATACAATACACACTAATTCGGCCATTCTGAATCGATTGGCGTTTGCAGAATTTGTCTATCTCTAACCGTTCTCGAGTTGGTCAGCTCTGAATCAGTTTTCAAATGGTTTTTTTGGCGCAAAAAATATTTCCGATGAGTTTTTGACATTTTCGTTCAAAGATTCGGAATCAGCACGTCAAAATTCGTTGGAGGACAAAAATTTGAAATTCGAAAAATGAAAAATAAAAAAGTGCAAAAAATTATGTATGGTAAATAAATAATATACTCGACTTTTATGTCCGTCGATTTTTTCCGTTCAAATTCTCAGTATATACTAATTCGGCCATTCTGAATCGATTGGCGTTTGCAGAATTTGTCTATTTCTAACCGTTCTCGAGTTGGTCAGCTCTGAATCAGTTTTCAAATGGTTTTTTTGGCGCAAAAAATATTTCCGATGAGTTTTTGACATTTTCGTTCAAAGATTCGGAATCAGCACGTCAAAATTCGTTGGAGGACAAAAATTTGAAATTCGAAAAATGAAAAATAAAAAAGTGCAAAAAATTATGTATGGTAAATAAATAATACTCGACTTTTATGTCCGTCGATTTTTTCCGTTCAAATTCTCAGTATATACCAATTCGGCCATTCTGAATCGATTGGCGTTTGCAGAATTTGTCTATTTCTAACCGTTCTCGAGTTGGTCATTTCCAAATCAGTTTTTAGTTGTTTTTTTTTCCGCCAAAAATATTTCTGATGAGTTTTCGACATTTTCTAACCGTTCTCGAGTTGGTCATTTCCAAATCAGTTTTTAGTTGTTTTTTTTCCCGCCAAAAATATTTCTGATGAGTTTTCGACATTTTCGTTCAAAGATTCGGAATCAGCACGTCAAAATTCGTTGGAGGACAAAAATTTGAAATTCGAAAAATGAAAAATAAAAAAGTGCAAAAAATTATGTATGGTAAATAAATAATATACTCGACTTTTATGTCCGTCAATTTTTTCCGTTCAAATTCTCAGAATATACTAATTCGGCCATTCTGAATCGATTGGCGTTTGCAGAATTTGTCTATTTCTAACCGTTCTCGAGTTGGTCGTTTCCAAATCAGTTTTTAGTTGTTTTTTTTCCCGCCAAAAATATTTCTGATGAGTTTTCGACATTTTCGTTCAAAGATTCGGAATCAGCACGTGAAAATACGTTCAATGACCAAAATTTGAATTTCGAAAAATGAAAAATTAAAAATCTCAGAAAATTGGATTTTTGACCTTTAACGCCCTTTTCCGGCTAATCTTATATCTGAGCACATAAAAATCATACATTTTCGGAATGAGCATAAAATTTTACGTATACAGTGAAAATTTCAAGTCGATGTAACGACTTGGTATTTTTCATTATTTTTAGGGGTGACCCCCTTGCAACTTTTTTCGAGTAATTTTAAATTTTTCGGTTTTCTCGAAATATACAATACACACTAATTCGGCCATTCTGAATCGATTGGCGTTTGCAGAATTTGTCTATCTCTAACCGTTCTCGAGTTGGTCAGCTCTGAATCAGTTTTCAAATGGTTTTTTTGGCGCAAAAAATATTTCCGATGAGTTTTTGACATTTTCGTTCAAAGATTCGGAATCAGCACGTCAAAATTCGTTGGAGGACAAAAATTTGAAATTCGAAAAATGAAAAATAAAAAAGTGCAAAAAATTATGTATGGTAAATAAATAATATACTCGACTTTTATGTCCGTCGATTTTTTCCGTTCAAATTCTCAGTATATACTAATTCGGCCATTCTGAATCGATTGGCGTTTGCAGAATTTGTCTATTTCTAACCGTTCTCGAGTTGGTCATTTCCAAATCAGTTTTTAGTTGTTTTTTTTCCCGCCAAAAATATTTCTGACGAGTTTTCGACATTTTCGTTCAAAGATTCGGAATCAGCACGTCAAAATTCGTTGGAGGACAAAAATTTGAAATTCGAAAAATGAAAAATAAAAAAGTGCAAAAAATTATGTATGGTAAATAAATAATATACTCGACTTTTATGTCCGTCGATTTTTTCCGTTCAAATTCGCAGTATATACTAATTCGGCCATTCTGAATCGATTGGCGTTTGCAGAATTTGTCTATTTCTAACCGTTCTCGAGTTGGTCATTTCCAAATCAGTTTTTAGTTGTTTTTTTTCCCGCCAAAAATATTTCTCATGAGTTTTCGACATTTTCGTTCAAAGATTCGGAATCAGCACGTGAAAATACGTTCAATGACCAAAATTTAAATTTCGAAAAATGAAAATAAAAATCTCAGAAAATTGGATTTTTGACCTTTAACGCCCTTTTCCGGCTAATCTTATATCTGAGCACATAAAAATCATACATTTTCGGAATGAGCATAAAATTATACGTATACAGTGAAAATTTCAAGTCGATGTGACGACTTGGTAGTTTTCATTATTTTTAGGGGTGACCCCCTTGCAACTTTTTTCGAGTAATTTTAAATTTTTCGATTTTCTCGAAATATACAATAAATACTAATTCGGCCATTCTGAATCGATTGGCGTTTGCAGAATTTGTCTATCTCTAACCGTTCTCGAGTTGGTCAGCTCTGAATCAGTTTTCAAATGGTTTTTTTGGCGCAAAAAATATTTCCGATGAGTTTTTGACATTTTCGTTCAAAGATTCGGAATCAGCACGTCAAAATTCGTTGGAGGACAAAAATTTGAAATTCGAAAAATGAAAAATAAAAAAGTGCAAAAAATTATGTATGGTAAATAAATAATATACTCGACTTTTATGTCCGTCGATTTTTTCCGTTCAAATTCTCAGTATATACTAATTCGGCCATTCTGAATCGATTGGCGTTTGCAGAATTTGTCTATTTCTAACCGTTCTGGAGTTGGTCATTTCCAAATCAGTTTTTAGTTGTTTTTTTTCCCGCCAAAAATATTTCTGATGAGTTTTCGACATTTTCGTTCAAAGATTCGGAATCAGCACGTCAAAATTCGTTGGAGGACAAAAATTTGAAATTCGAAAAATGAAAAATAAAAAAGTGCAAAAAATTATGTATGGTAAATAAATAATATACTCGACTTTTATGTCCGTCGATTTTTTCCGTTCAAATTCTCAGTATATACTAATTCGGCCATTCTGAATCGATTGGCGTTTGCAGAATTTGTCTATTTCTAACCGTTCTCGAGTTGGTCATTTCCAAATCAGTTTTTAGTTGTTTTTTTTCCCGCCAAAAATATTTCTGATGAGTTTTCGACATTTTCTTTCAAAGATTCGGAATCAGCACGTGAAAATACGTTCAATGACCAAAATATGAATTTCGAAAAATGAAAATAAAAATCTCAGAAAATTGGATTTTTGACCTTTAACGCCCTTTTCCGGCTAATCTTATATATGAGCACATAAAAATCATACATTTTCGGAATGAGCATAAAATTTTACGTATACAGTGAAAATTTCAAGTCGATGTGACGACTTGGTATTTTTCATTATTTTTAGGGGTGACCCCCTTGCAACTTTTTTCGAGTAATTTTAAATTTTTCGGTTTTCTCGAAATATACAATACACACTAATTCGGCCATTCTGAATCGATTGGCGTTTGCAGAATTTGTCTATCTCTAACCGTTCTCGAGTTGGTCAGCTCTGAATCAGTTTTCAAATGGTTTTTTTGGCGCAAAAAATATTTCCGATGAGTTTTTGACATTTTCGTTCAAAGATTCGGAATCAGCACGTCAAAATTCGTTGGAGGACAAAAATTTGAAATTCGAAAAATGAAAAATAAAAAAGTGCAAAAAATTATGTATGGTAAATAAATAATATACTCGACTTTTATGTCCGTCGATTTTTTCCGTTCAAATTCTCAGTATATACTAATTCGGCCATTCTGAATCGATTGGCGTTTGCAGAATTTGTCTATTTCTAACCGTTCTCGAGTTGGTCAGCTCTGAATCAGTTTTCAAATGGTTTTTTTGGCGCAAAAAATATTTCCGATGAGTTTTTGACATTTTCGTTCAAAGATTCGGAATCAGCACGTCAAAATTCGTTGGAGGACAAAAATTTGAAATTCGAAAAATGAAAAATAAAAAAGTGCAAAAAATTATGTATGGTAAATAAATAATACTCGACTTTTATGTCCGTCGATTTTTTCCGTTCAAATTCTCAGTATATACCAATTCGGCCATTCTGAATCGATTGGCGTTTGCAGAATTTGTCTATTTCTAACCGTTCTCGAGTTGGTCATTTCCAAATCAGTTTTTAGTTGTTTTTTTTTCCGCCAAAAATATTTCTGATGAGTTTTCGACATTTTCTAACCGTTCTCGAGTTGGTCATTTCCAAATCAGTTTTTAGTTGTTTTTTTTCCCGCCAAAAATATTTCTGATGAGTTTTCGACATTTTCGTTCAAAGATTCGGAATCAGCACGTCAAAATTCGTTGGAGGACAAAAATTTGAAATTCGAAAAATGAAAAATAAAAAAGTGCAAAAAATTATGTATGGTAAATAAATAATATACTCGACTTTTATGTCCGTCAATTTTTTCCGTTCAAATTCTCAGAATATACTAATTCGGCCATTCTGAATCGATTGGCGTTTGCAGAATTTGTCTATTTCTAACCGTTCTCGAGTTGGTCGTTTCCAAATCAGTTTTTAGTTGTTTTTTTTTCCCGCCAAAAATATTTCTGATGAGTTTTCGACATTTTCGTTCAAAGATTCGGAATCAGCACGTGAAAATACGTTCAATGACCAAAATTTGAATTTCGAAAAATGAAAAATTAAAAATCTCAGAAAATTGGATTTTTGACCTTTAACGCCCTTTTCCGGCTAATCTTATATCTGAGCACATAAAAATCATACATTTTCGGAATGAGCATAAAATTTTACGTATACAGTGAAAATTTCAAGTCGATGTAACGACTTGGTATTTTTCATTATTTTTAGGGGTGACCCCCTTGCAACTTTTTTCGAGTAATTTTAAATTTTTCGGTTTTCTCGAAATATACAATACACACTAATTCGGCCATTCTGAATCGATTGGCGTTTGCAGAATTTGTCTATCTCTAACCGTTCTCGAGTTGGTCAGCTCTGAATCAGTTTTCAAATGGTTTTTTTGGCGCAAAAAATATTTCCGATGAGTTTTTGACATTTTCGTTCAAAGATTCGGAATCAGCACGTCAAAATTCGTTGGAGGACAAAAATTTGAAATTCGAAAAATGAAAAATAAAAAAGTGCAAAAAATTATGTATGGTAAATAAATAATATACTCGACTTTTATGTCCGTCGATTTTTTCCGTTCAAATTCTCAGTATATACTAATTCGGCCATTCTGAATCGATTGGCGTTTGCAGAATTTGTCTATTTCTAACCGTTCTCGAGTTGGTCAGCTCTGAATCAGTTTTCAAATGGTTTTTTTGGCGCAAAAAATATTTCCGATGAGTTTTTGACATTTTCGTTCAAAGATTCGGAATCAGCACGTCAAAATTCGTTGGAGGACAAAAATTTGAAATTCGAAAAATGAAAAATTAAAAAGTGCAAAAAATTATGTATGGTAAATAAATAATACTCGACTTTTATGTCCGTCGATTTTTTCCGTTCAAATTCTCAGTATATACCAATTCGGCCATTCTGAATCGATTGGCGTTTGCAGAATTTGTCTATTTCTAACCGTTCTCGAGTTGGTCATTTCCAAATCAGTTTTTAGTTGTTTTTTTTCCCGCCAAAAATATTTCTGATGAGTTTTCGACATTTTCTAACCGTTCTCGAGTTGGTCATTTCCAAATCAGTTTTTAGTTGTTTTTTTTCCCGCCAAAAATATTTCTGATGAGTTTTCGACATTTTCGTTCAAAGATTCGGAATCAGCACGTCAAAATTCGTTGGAGGACAAAAATTTGAAATTCGAAAAATGAAAAATAAAAAAGTGCAAAAAATTATGTATGGTAAATAAATAATATACTCGACTTTTATGTCCGTCAATTTTTTCCGTTCAAATTCTCAGAATATACTAATTCGGCCATTCTGAATCGATTGGCGTTTGCAGAATTTGTCTATTTCTAACCGTTCTCGAGTTGGTCGTTTCCAAATCAGTTTTTAGTTGTTTTTTTTCCCGCCAAAAATATTTCTGATGAGTTTTCGACATTTTCGTTCAAAGATTCGGAATCAGCACGTGAAAATACGTTCAATGACCAAAATTTGAATTTCGAAAAATGAAAAATTAAAAATCTCAGAAAATTGGATTTTTGACCTTTAACGCCCTTGCAACTTTTTTCGAGTAATTTTAAATTTTTCGGTTTTCTCGAAATATACAATACACACTAATTCGGCCATTCTGAATCGATTGGCGTTTGCAGAATTTGTCTATCTCTAACCGTTCTCGAGTTGGTCAGCTCTGAATCAGTTTTCAAATGGTTTTTTTGGCGCAAAAAATATTTCCGATGAGTTTTTGACATTTTCGTTCAAAGATTCGGAATCAGCACGTCAAAATTCGTTGGAGGACAAAAATTTGAAATTCGAAAAATGAAAAATAAAAAAGTGCAAAAAATTATGTATGGTAAATAAATAATATACTCGACTTTTATGTCCGTCGATTTTTTCCGTTCAAATTCTCAGTATATACTAATTCGGCCATTCTGAATCGATTGGCGTTTGCAGAATTTGTCTATTTCTAACCGTTCTCGAGTTGGTCATTTCCAAATCAGTTTTTAGTTGTTTTTTTTCCCGCCAAAAATATTTCTGATGAGTTTTCGACATTTTCGTTCAAAGATTCGGAATCAGCACGTGAAAATACGTTCAATGACCAAAATTTGAATTTCGAAAAATGAAAAATTAAAAATCTCAGAAAATTGGATTTTTGACCTTTAACGCCCTTTTCCGGCTAATCTTATATCTGAGCACATAAAAATCATACATTTTCGGAATGAGCATAAAATTTTACGTATACAGTGAAAATTTCAAGTCGATGTGACGACTTGGTATTTTTCATTATTTTTAGGGGTGACCCCCTTGCAACTTTTTTCGAGTAATTTTAAATTTTTCGGTTTTCTCGAAATATACAATACACACTAATTCGGCCATTCTGAATCGATTGGCGTTTGCAGAATTTGTCTATCTCTAACCGTTCTCGAGTTGGTCAGCTCTGAATCAGTTTTCAAATGGTTTTTTTGGCGCAAAAAATATTTCCGATGAGTTTTTGACATTTTCGTTCAAAGATTCGGAATCAGCACGTCAAAATTCGTTGGAGGACAAAAATTTGAAATTCGAAAAATGAAAAATAAAAAAGTGCAAAAAATTATGTATGGTAAATAAATAATATACTCGACTTTTATGTCCGTCGATTTTTTCCGTTCAAATTCTCAGTATATACTAATTCGGCCATTCTGAATCGATTGGCGTTTGCAGAATTTGTCTATCTCTAACCGTTCTCGAGTTGGTCAGCTCTGAATCAGTTTTCAAATGGTTTTTTTGGCGCAAAAAATATTTCCGATGAGTTTTTGACATTTTCGTTCAAAGATTCGGAATCAGCACGTCAAAATTCGTTGGAGGACAAAAATTTGAAATTCGAAAAATGAAAAATAAAAAAGTGCAAAAAATTATGTATGGTAAATAAATAATATACTCGACTTTTATGTCCGTCGATTTTTTCCGTTCAAATTCTCAGTATATACTAATTCGGCCATTCTGAATCGATTGGCGTTTGCAGAATTTGTCTATTTCTAACCGTTCTCGAGTTGGTCATTTCCAAATCAGTTTTTAGTTGTTTTTTTTCCCGCCAAAAATATTTCTGATGAGTTTTCGACATTTTCGTTCAAAGATTCGGAATCAGCACGTCAAAATTCGTTGGAGGACAAAAATTTGAAATTCGAAAAATGAAAAATAAAAAAGTGCAAAAAATTATGTATGGTAAATAAATAATATACTCGACTTTTATGTCCGTCGATTTTTTCCGTTCAAATTCGCAGTATATACTAATTCGGCCATTCTGAATCGATTGGCGTTTGCAGAATTTGTCTATTTCTAACCGTTCTCGAGTTGGTCATTTCCAAATCAGTTTTTAGTTGTTTTTTTTCCCGCCAAAAATATTTCTCATGAGTTTTCGACATTTTCGTTCAAAGATTCGGAATCAGCACGTGAAAATACGTTCAATGACCAAAATTTAAATTTCGAAAAATGAAAATAAAAATCTCAGAAAATTGGATTTTTGACCTTTAACGCCCTTTTCCGGCTAATCTTATATCTGAGCACATAAAAATCATACATTTTCGGAATGAGCATAAAATTATACGTATACAGTGAAAATTTCAAGTCGATGTGACGACTTGGTAGTTTTCATTATTTTTAGGGGTGACCCCCTTGCAACTTTTTTCGAGTAATTTTAAATTTTTCGATTTTCTCGAAATATACAATAAATACTAATTCGGCCATTCTGAATCGATTGGCGTTTGCAGAATTTGTCTATCTCTAACCGTTCTCGAGTTGGTCAGCTCTGAATCAGTTTTCAAATGGTTTTTTTGGCGCAAAAAATATTTCCGATGAGTTTTTGACATTTTCGTTCAAAGATTCGGAATCAGCACGTCAAAATTCGTTGGAGGACATAAATTTGAAATTCGAAAAATGAAAAATAAAAAAGTGCAAAAAATTATGTATGGTAAATAAATAATATACTCGACTTTTATGTCCGTCGATTTTTTCCGTTCAAATTCTCAGTATATACTAATTCGGCCATTCTGAATCGATTGGCGTTTGCAGAATTTGTCTATTTCTAACCGTTCTGGAGTTGGTCATTTCCAAATCAGTTTTTAGTTGTTTTTTTTCCCGCCAAAAATATTTCTGATGAGTTTTCGACATTTTCGTTCAAAGATTCGGAATCAGCACGTCAAAATTCGTTGGAGGACAAAAATTTGAAATTCGAAAAATGAAAAATAAAAAAGTGCAAAAAATTATGTATGGTAAATAAATAATATACTCGACTTTTATGTCCGTCGATTTTTTCCGTTCAAATTCTCAGTATATACTAATTCGGCCATTCTGAATCGATTGGCGTTTGCAGAATTTGTCTATTTCTAACCGTTCTCGAGTTGGTCGTTTCCAAATCAGTTTTTAGTTGTTTTTTTTCCCGCCAAAAATATTTCTGATGAGTTTTCGACATTTTCGTTCAAAGATTCGGAATCAGCACGTGAAAATACGTTCAATGACCAAAATTTGAATTTCGAAAAATGAAAAATTAAAAATCTCAGAAAATTGGATTTTTGACCTTTAACGCCCTTTTCCGGCTAATCTTATATCTGAGCACATAAAAATCATACATTTTCGGAATGAGCATAAAATTTTACGTATACAGTGAAAATTTCAAGTCGATGTGACGACTTGGTATTTTTCATTATTTTTAGGGGTGACCCCCTTGCAACTTTTTTCGAGTAATTTTAAATTTTTCGGTTTTCTCGAAATATACAATACACACTAATTCGGCCATTCTGAATCGATTGGCGTTTGCAGAATTTGTCTATCTCTAACCGTTCTCGAGTTGGTCAGCTCTGAATCAGTTTTCAAATGGTTTTTTTGGCGCAAAAAATATTTCCGATGAGTTTTTGACATTTTCGTTCAAAGATTCGGAATTAGCACGTCAAAATTCGTTGGAGGACAAAAATTTGAAATTCGAAAAATGAAAAATAAAAAAGTGCAAAAAATTATGTATGGTAAATAAATAATATACTCGACTTTTATGTCCGTCGATTTTTTCCGTTCAAATTCTCAGTATATACTAATTCGGCCATTCTGAATCGATTGGCGTTTGCAGAATTTGTCTATTTCTAACCGTTCTCGAGTTGGTCATTTCCAAATCAGTTTTTAGTTGTTTTTTTTCCCGCCAAAAATATTTCTGATGAGTTTTCGACATTTTCGTTCAAAGATTCGGAATCAGCACGTCAAAATTCGTTGGAGGACAAAAATTTGAAATTCGAAAAATGAAAAATAAAAAAGTGCAAAAAATTATGTATGGTAAATAAATAATATACTCGACTTTAATGTCCGTCGATTTTTTCCGTTCAAATTCTCAGTATATACTAATTCGGCCATTCTGAATCGATTGGCGTTTGCAGAATTTGTCTATTTCTAACCGTTCTCGAGTTGGTCATTTCCAAATCAGTTTTTAGTTGTTTTTTTTCCCGCCAAAAATATTTCTGATGAGTTTTCGACATTTTCGTTCAAAGATTCGGAATCAGCACGTCAAAATTCGTTGGAGGACAAAAATTTGAAATTCGAAAAATGAAAAATAAAAAAGTGCAAAAAATTATGTATGGTAAATAAATAATATACTCGACTTTTATGTCCGTCGATTTTTTCCGTTCAAATTCTCAGTATATACTAATTCGGCCATTCTGAATCGATTGGCGTTTGCAGAATTTGTCTATTTCTAACCGTTCTCGAGTTGGTCGTTTCCAAATCAGTTTTTAGTTGTTTTTTTTCCCGCCAAAAATATTTCTGATGAGTTTTCGACATTTTCGTTCAAAGATTCGGAATCAGCACGTGAAAATACGTTCAATGACCAAAATTTGAATTTCGAAAAATGAAAAATTAAAAATCTCAGAAAATTGGATTTTTGACCTTTAACGCCATTTTCCGGCTAATCTCATATCTGAGCACATAAAAATCATACATTTTCGGAGTGAGCATGAAATTTTACGTATACAGTGAAAATTTCGAGTCGATATGACGACTTGGTATTTTTCATGATTTTTAGGGGTGGACGGACCCCTTGCAACTTTTTTCGAGTAATTTTAAATTTTTCGGTTTTCTCGAAATATACAATACACACTAATTCGGCCATTCTGAATCGATTGGCGTTTGCAGAATTTGTCTATCTCTAACCGTTCTCGAGTTGGTCAGCTCTGAATCAGTTTTCAAATGGTTTTTTTGGCGCAAAAAATATTTCCGATGAGTTTTTGACATTTTCGTTCAAAGATTCGGAATCAGCACGTCAAAATTCGTTGGAGGACAAAAATTTGAAATTCGAAAAATGAAAAATAAAAAAGTGCAAAAAATTATGTATGGTAAATAAATAATATACTCGACTTTTATGTCCGTCGATTTTTTCCGTTCAAATTCTCAGTATATACTAATTCGGCCATTCTGAATCGATTGGCGTTTGCAGAATTTGTCTATTTCTAACCGTTCTCGAGTTGGTCATTTCCAAATCAGTTTTTAGTTGTTTTTTTTTTCCCGCAAAAATATTTCCGATGAGTTTTTGACATTTTCGTTCAAAGATTCGGAATTAGCACGTGAAAATACGTTCAAAGGCAAAAATTTGAATTTCGAAAAATGAAAAATAAAAAATCTCAGAAAATTGGATTTTTTACATTTAACGCCATTTTCCGGCTAATCTCATATCTGAGCACATAAAAATCATACATTTTCGGAGTGAGCATGAAATTTTACGTATACAGTGCAAATTTCGAGTCGATATGACGACTTGGTATTTTTCATGATTTTTAGGGGTGGACGGACCCCTTGCAACTTTTTTCGAGTGATTTTAAATTTTTCGATTGACTCGAAAAAAAATGAAAAAAAAGTGCAAAAAATTATCTATGGTAAATAAATAGGAAATAAATAATATACTCGACTTTTATGTCCGTCGATTTTTTCCGTTCAAATTATCAGTATATACTAATTCGGCCATTCTGAATCGATTGGCGTTCGCAGAATTGGTCTATCTCTAATCGTTCTCGAGTTGGTCAGCTCTGAATCAGTTTTCAAATGGTTTTTTTGGCGCCAAAAATATTTCTGATAAGTTTTCGACATTTTCGTTCAAAGATTCGGAATCAGCACGTCAAAATTCGTTGGAGGACAAAAATTTGAAATTCGAAAAATGAAAAATAAAAAAGTGCAAAAAATTATGTATGGTAAATAAATAATATACTCGACTTTTATGTCCGTCGATTTTTTCCGTTCAAATTCTCAGTATATACTAATTCGGCCATTCTGAATCGATTGGCGTTTGCAGAATTTGTCTATTTCTAACCGTTCTCGAGTTGGTCATTTCCAAATCAGTTTTTAGTTGTTTTTTTCCCGCAAAAAATATTTCCGATGAGTTTTTGACATTTTCGTTCAAAGATTCGGAATCAGCACGTCAAAATTCGTTGGAGGACAAAAATTTGAAATTCGAAAAATGAAAAATAAAAAAGTGCAAAAAATTATGTATGGTAAATAAATAATATACTCGACTTTTATGTCCGTCGATTTTTTCCGTTCAAATTCTCAGTATATACTCATTCGGCCATTCTGAATCGATTGGCGTTTGCAGAATTTGTCTATTTCTAACCGTTCTCGAGTTGGTCAGCTCTGAATCAGTTTTCAAATGGTTTTTTTGGCGCAAAAAATATTTCCGATGAGTTTTTGACATTTTCGTTCAAAGATTCGGAATCAGCACGTCAAAATTCGTTGGAGGACCAAAATTTGAAATTCGAAAAATGAAAAATAAAAAAGTGCAAAAAATTATGTATGGTAAATAAATAATATACTCGACTTTTATGTCCGTCGATTTTTTCCGTTCAAATTCTCAGTATATACTAATTCGGCCATTCTGAATCGATTGGCGTTTGCAGAATTTGTCTATTTCTAACCGTTCTCGAGTTGGTCATTTCCAAATCAGTTTTTAGTTGTTTTTTTTCTCGCCAAAAATATTTCTGATGAGTTTTCGACATTTTCGTTCAAAGATTCGGAATCAGCACGTGAAAATACGTTCAAAGGCAAAAATTTGAATTTCGAAAAATGAAAAATTAAAAATCTCAGAAAATTGGATTTTTGACCTTTAACGCCCTTTTCCGGCTAATCTTATATCTGAGCACATAAAAATCATACATTTTCGGAATGAGCATAAAATTTTACGTATACAGTGAAAATTTCAAGTCGATGTGACGACTTGGTATTTTTCATTATTTTTAGGGGTGACCGACCCCCTTGCAACTTTTTTCGAGTAATTTTAAATTTTTCGATTTTCTCGAAATATACAATACATACTATTTGGGCCATTCTGAATCGATTGGCGTTTGCAGAATTTGTCTATCTCTAACCGTTCTCGAGTTGGTCAGCTCTGAATCGGTTTTCAAATGGTTTTTTTGGCGCAAAAAATATTTCCGATGAGTTTTTGACATTTTCGTTCAAAGATTCGGAATCAGCACGTCAAAATTCGTAGGAGGACAATAATTTGAAATTCGAAAAATGAAAAATAAAAAAGTGCAAAAAATTATGTATGGTAAATAAATAATATACTCGACTTTTATGTCCGTCGATTTTTTCCGTTCAAATTCTCAGTATATACTAACTCGGCCATTCTGAATCGATTGGCGTTTGCAGAGTTTGTCTATTTCTAACCGTTCTCGAGTTGGTCATTTCCAAATCAGTTTTTAGTTGTTTTTTTTCCCGCCAAAAATATTTCTGATGAGTTTTCGACATTTTCGTTCAAAGATTCGGAATCAGCACGTCAAAATTCGTTGGAGGACAAAAATTTGAAATTCGAAAAATGAAAAATAAAAAAGTGCAAAAAATTATGTATGGTAAATAAATAATATACTCGACTTTTCTATCCGTCGATTTTTTCCGTTCAAATTCTCAGTATATACTAATTCGGCCATTCTGAATCGATTGGCGTTTGCAGAATTTGTCTATCTCTAACCGTTCTCGAGTTGGTCAGCTCTGAATCAGTTTTCAAATGGTTTTTTTGGCGCAAAAAATATTTCCGATGAGTTTTTGACATTTTCGTTCAAAGATTCGGAATTAGCACGTCAAAATTCGTTGGAGGACAAAAATTTGAAATTCGAAAAATGAAAAATAAAAAAGTGCAAAAAATTATGTATGGTAAATAAATAATATACTCGACTTTTATGTCCGTCGATTTTTTCCGTTCAAATTCTCAGTATATACTAATTCGGCCATTCTGAATCGATTGGCGTTTGCAGAATTTGTCTATTTCTAACCGTTCTCGAGTTGGTCATTTCCAAATCAGTTTTTAGTTGTTTTTTTTCCCGCCAAAAATATTTCTGATGAGTTTTCGACATTTTCGTTCAAAGATTCGGAATCAGCACGTCAAAATTCGTTGGAGGACAAAAATTTGAAATTCGAAAAATGAAAAATAAAAAAGTGCAAAAAATTATGTATGGTAAATAAATAATATACTCGACTTTTATGTCCGTCGATTTTTTCCGTTCAAATTCTCAGTATATACTAATTCGGCCATTCTGAATCGATTGGCGTTTGCAGAATTTGTCTATTTCTAACCGTTCTCGAGTTGGTCATTTCCAAATCAGTTTTTAGTTGTTTTTTTTCCCGCCAAAAATATTTCTGATGAGTTTTCGACATTTTCGTTCAAAGATTCGGAATCAGCACGTCAAAATTCGTTGGAGGACAAAAATTTGAAATTCGAAAAATGAAAAATAAAAAAGTGCAAAAAATTATGTATGGTAAATAAATAATATACTCGACTTTTATGTCCGTCGATTTTTTCCGTTCAAATTCTCAGTATATACTAATTCGGCCATTCTGAATCGATTGGCGTTTGCAGAATTTGTCTATTTCTAACCGTTCTCGAGTTGGTCGTTTCCAAATCAGTTTTTAGTTGTTTTTTTTCCCGCCAAAAATATTTCTGATGAGTTTTCGACATTTTCGTTCAAAGATTCGGAATCAGCACGTGAAAATACGTTCAATGACCAAAATTTGAATTTCGAAAAATGAAAAATTAAAAATCTCAGAAAATTGGATTTTTGACCTTTAACGCCCTTTTCCGGCTAATCTTATATCTGAGCACATAAAAATCATACATTTTCGGAATGAGCATAAAATTTTACGTATACAGTGAAAATTTCAAGTCGATGTGACGACTTGGTATTTTTCATTATTTTTAGGGGTGACCCCCTTGCAACTTTTTTCGAGTAATTTTAAATTTTTCGGTTTTCTCGAAATATACAATACACACTAATTCGGCCATTCTGAATCGATTGGCGTTTGCAGAATTTGTCTATCTCTAACCGTTCTCGAGTTGGTCAGCTCTGAATCAGTTTTCAAATGGTTTTTTTGGCGCAAAAAATATTTCCGATGAGTTTTTGACATTTTCGTTCAAAGATTCGGAATCAGCACGTCAAAATTCGTTGGAGGACAAAAATTTGAAATTCGAAAAATGAAAAATAAAAAAGTGCAAAAAATTATGTATGGTAAATAAATAATATACTCGACTTTTATGTCCGTCGATTTTTTCCGTTCAAATTCTCAGTATATACTAATTCGGCCATTCTGAATCGATTGGCGTTTGCAGAATTTGTCTATTTCTAACCGTTCTCGAGTTGGTCATTTCCAAATCAGTTTTTAGTTGTTTTTTTTTCCGCCAAAAATATTTCTGATGAGTTTTCGACATTTTCGTTCAAAGATTCGGAATCAGCACGTCAAAATTCGTTGGAGGACAAAAATTTGAAATTCGAAAAATGAAAAATAAAAAAGTGCAAAAAATTATGTATGGTAAATAAATAAAATACTCGACTTTTATGTCCGTCGATTTTTTCCGTTCAAATTCGCAGTATATACTAATTCGGCCATTCTGAATCGATTGGCGTTTGCAGAATTTGTCTATTTCTAACCGTTCTCGAGTTGGTCATTTCCAAATCAGTTTTTAGTTGTTTTTTTTCCCGCCAAAAATATTTCTGATGAGTTTTCGACATTTTCTTTCAAAGATTCGGAATCAGCACGTGAAAATACGTTCAATGACCAAAATATGAATTTCGAAAAATGAAAATAAAAATCTCAGAAAATTGGATTTTTGACCTTTAACGCCCTTTTCCGGCTAATCTTATATATGAGCACATAAAAATCATACATTTTCGGAATGAGCATAAAATTTTACGTATACAGTGAAAATTTCAAGTCGATGTGACGACTTGGTATTTTTCATTATTTTTAGGGGTGACCCCCTTGCAACTTTTTTCGAGTAATTTTAAATTTTTCGGTTTTCTCGAAATATACAAAACACACTAATTCGGCCATTCTGAATCGATTGGCGTTTGCAGAATTTGTCTATCTCTAACCGTCCTCGAGTTGGTCAGCTCTGAATCAGTTTTCAAATGGTTTTTTTGGCGCAAAAAATATTTCCGATGAGTTTTTGACATTTTCGTTCAAAGATTCGGAATCAGCACGTCAAAATTCGTTGGAGGACAAAAATTTGAAATTCGAAAAATGAAAAATAAAAAAGTGCAAAAAATTATGTATGGTAAATAAATAATATACTCGACTTTTATGTCCGTCGATTTTTTCCGTTCAAATTCTCAGTATATACTAATTCGGCCATTCTGAATCGATTGGCGTTTGCAGAATTTGTCTATTTCTAACCGTTCTCGAGTTGGTCATTTCCAAATCAGTTTTTAGTTGTTTTTTTTCCCGCCAAAAATATTTCTGATGAGTTTTCGACATTTTCTAACCGTTCTCGAGTTGGTCATTTCCAAATCAGTTTTTAGTTGTTTTTTTTCCCGCCAAAAATATTTCTGATGAGTTTTCGACATTTTCGTTCAAAGATTCGGAATCAGCACGTCAAAATTCGTTGGAGGACAAAAATTTGAAATTCGAAAAATGAAAAATAAAAAAGTGCAAAAAATTATGTATGGTAAATAAATAATATACTCGACTTTTATGTCCGTCGATTTTTTCCGTTCAAATTCTCAGTATATACTAATTCGGCCATTCTGAATCGATTGGCGTTTGCAGAATTTGTCTATTTCTAACCGTTCTCGAGTTGGTCATTTCCAAATCAGTTTTTAGTTGTTTTTTTTCCCGCCAAAAATATTTCTGATGAGTTTTCGACATTTTCGTTCAAAGATTCGGAATCAGCACGTCAAAATTCGTTGGAGGACAAAAATTTGAAATTCGAAAAATGAAAAATAAAAAAGTGCAAAAAATTATGTATGGTAAATAAATAATATACTCGACTTTTATGTCGGTCGATTTTTTCCGTTCAAATTCTCAGTATATACTAATTCGGCCATTCTGAATCGATTGGCGTTTGCAGAATTTGTCTATTTCTAACCGTTCTCGAGTTGGTCGTTTCCAAATCAGTTTTTAGTTGTTTTTTTTCCCGCCAAAAATATTTCTGATGAGTTTTCGACATTTTCGTTCAAAGATTCGGAATCAGCACGTGAAAATACGTTCAATGACCAAAATTTGAATTTCGAAAAATGAAAAATTAAAAATCTCAGAAAATTGGATTTTTGACCTTTAACGCCCTTTTCCGGCTAATCTTATATCTGAGCACATAAAAATCATACATTTTCGGAATGAGCATAAAATTTTACGTATACAGTGAAAATTTCAAGTCGATGTGACGACTTGGTATTTTTCATTATTTTTAGGGGTGACCCCCTTGCAACTTTTTTCGAGTAATTTTAAATTTTTCGGTTTTCTCGAAATATACAATACACACTAATTCGGCCATTCTGAATCGATTGGCGTTTGCAGAATTTGTCTATCTCTAACCGTTCTCGAGTTGGTCAGCTCTGAATCAGTTTTCAAATGGTTTTTTTGGCGCAAAAAATATTTCCGATGAGTTTTTGACATTTTCGTTCAAAGATTCGGAATCAGCACGTCAAAATTCGTTGGAGGACAAAAATTTGAAATTCGAAAAATGAAAAATAAAAAAGTGCAAAAAATTATGTATGGTAAATAAATAATATACTCGACTTTTATGTCCGTCGATTTTTTCCGTTCAAATTCTCAGTATATACTAATTCGGCCATTCTGAATCGATTGGCGTTTGCAGAATTTGTCTATCTCTAACCGTTCTCGAGTTGGTCAGCTCTGAATCAGTTTTCAAATGGTTTTTTTGGCGCAAAAAATATTTCCGATGAGTTTTTGACATTTTCGTTCAAAGATTCGGAATCAGCACGTCAAAATTCGTTGGAGGACAAAAATTTGAAATTCGAAAAATGAAAAATAAAAAAGTGCAAAAAATTATGTATGGTAAATAAATAATATACTCGACTTTTATGTCCGTCGATTTTTTCCGTTCAAATTCTCAGTATATACTAATTCGGCCATTCTGAATCGATTGGCGTTTGCAGAATTTGTCTATTTCTAACCGTTCTCGAGTTGGTCATTTCCAAATCAGTTTTTAGTTGTTTTTTTTCCCGCCAAAAATATTTCTGATGAGTTTTCGACATTTTCGTTCAAAGATTCGGAATCAGCACGTCAAAATTCGTTGGAGGACAAAAATTTGAAATTCGAAAAATGAAAAATAAAAAAGTGCAAAAAATTATGTATGGTAAATAAATAATATACTCGACTTTTATGTCCGTCGATTTTTTCCGTTCAAATTCGCAGTATATACTAATTCGGCCATTCTGAATCGATTGGCGTTTGCAGAATTTGTCTATTTCTAACCGTTCTCGAGTTGGTCATTTCCAAATCAGTTTTTAGTTGTTTTTTTTCCCGCCAAAAATATTTCTGATGAGTTTTCGACATTTTCGTTCAAAGATTCGGAATCAGCACGTCAAAATTCGTTGGAGGACAAAAATTTGAAATTCGAAAAATGAAAAATAAAAAAGTGCAAAAAATTATGTATGGTAAATAAATAATATACTCGACTTTTATGTCCGTCGATTTTTTCCGTTCAAATTCGCAGTATATACTAATTCGGCCATTCTGAATCGATTGGCGTTTGCAGAATTTGTCTATTTCTAACCGTTCTCGAGTTGGTCATTTCCAAATCAGTTTTTAGTTGTTTTTTTTCCCGCCAAAAATATTTCTCATGAGTTTTCGACATTTTCGTTCAAAGATTCGGAATCAGCACGTGAAAATACGTTCAATGACCAAAATTTAAATTTCGAAAAATGAAAATAAAAATCTCAGAAAATTGGATTTTTGACCTTTAACGCCCTTTTCCGGCTAATCTTATATCTGAGCACATAAAAATCATACATTTTCGGAATGAGCATAAAATTATACGTATACAGTGAAAATTTCAAGTCGATGTGACGACTTGGTAGTTTTCATTATTTTTAGGGGTGACCCCCTTGCAACTTTTTTCGAGTAATTTTAAATTTTTCGATTTTCTCGAAATATACAATAAATACTAATTCGGCCATTCTGAATCGATTGGCGTTTGCAGAATTTGTCTATCTCTAACCGTTCTCGAGTTGGTCAGCTCTGAATCAGTTTTCAAATGGTTTTTTTGGCGCAAAAAATATTTCCGATGAGTTTTTGACATTTTCGTTCAAAGATTCGGAATCAGCACGTCAAAATTCGTTGGAGGACAAAAATTTGAAATTCGAAAAATGAAAAATAAAAAAGTGCAAAAAATTATGTATGGTAAATAAATAATATACTCGACTTTTATGTCCGTCGATTTTTTCCGTTCAAATTCTCAGTATATACTAATTCGGCCATTCTGAATCGATTGGCGTTTGCAGAATTTGTCTATTTCTAACCGTTCTGGAGTTGGTCATTTCCAAATCAGTTTTTAGTTGTTTTTTTTCCCGCCAAAAATATTTCTGATGAGTTTTCGACATTTTCGTTCAAAGATTCGGAATCAGCACGTCAAAATTCGTTGGAGGACAAAAATTTGAAATTCGAAAAATGAAAAATAAAAAAGTGCAAAAAATTATGTATGGTAAATAAATAATATACTCGACTTTTATGTCCGTCGATTTTTTCCGTTCAAATTCTCAGTATATACTAATTCGGCCATTCTGAATCGATTGGCGTTTGCAGAATTTGTCTATTTCTAACCGTTCTCGAGTTGGTCATTTCCAAATCAGTTTTTAGTTGTTTTTTTTCCCGCCAAAAATATTTCTGATGAGTTTTCGACATTTTCTTTCAAAGATTCGGAATCAGCACGTGAAAATACGTTCAATGACCAAAATATGAATTTCGAAAAATGAAAATAAAAATCTCAGAAAATTGGATTTTTGACCTTTAACGCCCTTTTCCGGCTAATCTTATATATGAGCACATAAAAATCATACATTTTCGGAATGAGCATAAAATTTTACGTATACAGTGAAAATTTCAAGTCGATGTGACGACTTGGTATTTTTCATTATTTTTAGGGGTGACCCCCTTGCAACTTTTTTCGAGTAATTTTAAATTTTTCGGTTTTCTCGAAATATACAATACACACTAATTCGGCCATTCTGAATCGATTGGCGTTTGCAGAATTTGTCTATCTCTAACCGTTCTCGAGTTGGTCAGCTCTGAATCAGTTTTCAAATGGTTTTTTTGGCGCAAAAAATATTTCCGATGAGTTTTTGACATTTTCGTTCAAAGATTCGGAATCAGCACGTCAAAATTCGTTGGAGGACAAAAATTTGAAATTCGAAAAATGAAAAATAAAAAAGTGCAAAAAATTATGTATGGTAAATAAATAATATACTCGACTTTTATGTCCGTCGATTTTTTCCGTTCAAATTCTCAGTATATACTAATTCGGCCATTCTGAATCGATTGGCGTTTGCAGAATTTGTCTATTTCTAACCGTTCTCGAGTTGGTCAGCTCTGAATCAGTTTTCAAATGGTTTTTTTGGCGCAAAAAATATTTCCGATGAGTTTTTGACATTTTCGTTCAAAGATTCGGAATCAGCACGTCAAAATTCGTTGGAGGACAAAAATTTGAAATTCGAAAAATGAAAAATAAAAAAGTGCAAAAAATTATGTATGGTAAATAAATAATACTCGACTTTTATGTCCGTCGATTTTTTCCGTTCAAATTCTCAGTATATACCAATTCGGCCATTCTGAATCGATTGGCGTTTGCAGAATTTGTCTATTTCTAACCGTTCTCGAGTTGGTCATTTCCAAATCAGTTTTTAGTTGTTTTTTTTTCCGCCAAAAATATTTCTGATGAGTTTTCGACATTTTCTAACCGTTCTCGAGTTGGTCATTTCCAAATCAGTTTTTAGTTGTTTTTTTTCCCGCCAAAAATATTTCTGATGAGTTTTCGACATTTTCGTTCAAAGATTCGGAATCAGCACGTCAAAATTCGTTGGAGGACAAAAATTTGAAATTCGAAAAATGAAAAATAAAAAAGTGCAAAAAATTATGTATGGTAAATAAATAATATACTCGACTTTTATGTCCGTCAATTTTTTCCGTTCAAATTCTCAGAATATACTAATTCGGCCATTCTGAATCGATTGGCGTTTGCAGAATTTGTCTATTTCTAACCGTTCTCGAGTTGGTCGTTTCCAAATCAGTTTTTAGTTGTTTTTTTTTCCCGCCAAAAATATTTCTGATGAGTTTTCGACATTTTCGTTCAAAGATTCGGAATCAGCACGTGAAAATACGTTCAATGACCAAAATTTGAATTTCGAAAAATGAAAAATTAAAAATCTCAGAAAATTGGATTTTTGACCTTTAACGCCCTTTTCCGGCTAATCTTATATCTGAGCACATAAAAATCATACATTTTCGGAATGAGCATAAAATTTTACGTATACAGTGAAAATTTCAAGTCGATGTAACGACTTGGTATTTTTCATTATTTTTAGGGGTGACCCCCTTGCAACTTTTTTCGAGTAATTTTAAATTTTTCGGTTTTCTCGAAATATACAATACACACTAATTCGGCCATTCTGAATCGATTGGCGTTTGCAGAATTTGTCTATCTCTAACCGTTCTCGAGTTGGTCAGCTCTGAATCAGTTTTCAAATGGTTTTTTTGGCGCAAAAAATATTTCCGATGAGTTTTTGACATTTTCGTTCAAAGATTCGGAATCAGCACGTCAAAATTCGTTGGAGGACAAAAATTTGAAATTCGAAAAATGAAAAATAAAAAAGTGCAAAAAATTATGTATGGTAAATAAATAATATACTCGACTTTTATGTCCGTCGATTTTTTCCGTTCAAATTCTCAGTATATACTAATTCGGCCATTCTGAATCGATTGGCGTTTGCAGAATTTGTCTATTTCTAACCGTTCTCGAGTTGGTCAGCTCTGAATCAGTTTTCAAATGGTTTTTTTGGCGCAAAAAATATTTCCGATGAGTTTTTGACATTTTCGTTCAAAGATTCGGAATCAGCACGTCAAAATTCGTTGGAGGACAAAAATTTGAAATTCGAAAAATGAAAAATTAAAAAGTGCAAAAAATTATGTATGGTAAATAAATAATACTCGACTTTTATGTCCGTCGATTTTTTCCGTTCAAATTCTCAGTATATACCAATTCGGCCATTCTGAATCGATTGGCGTTTGCAGAATTTGTCTATTTCTAACCGTTCTCGAGTTGGTCATTTCCAAATCAGTTTTTAGTTGTTTTTTTTCCCGCCAAAAATATTTCTGATGAGTTTTCGACATTTTCTAACCGTTCTCGAGTTGGTCATTTCCAAATCAGTTTTTAGTTGTTTTTTTTCCCGCCAAAAATATTTCTGATGAGTTTTCGACATTTTCGTTCAAAGATTCGGAATCAGCACGTCAAAATTCGTTGGAGGACAAAAATTTGAAATTCGAAAAATGAAAAATAAAAAAGTGCAAAAAATTATGTATGGTAAATAAATAATATACTCGACTTTTATGTCCGTCAATTTTTTCCGTTCAAATTCTCAGAATATACTAATTCGGCCATTCTGAATCGATTGGCGTTTGCAGAATTTGTCTATTTCTAACCGTTCTCGAGTTGGTCGTTTCCAAATCAGTTTTTAGTTGTTTTTTTTCCCGCCAAAAATATTTCTGATGAGTTTTCGACATTTTCGTTCAAAGATTCGGAATCAGCACGTGAAAATACGTTCAATGACCAAAATTTGAATTTCGAAAAATGAAAAATTAAAAATCTCAGAAAATTGGATTTTTGACCTTTAACGCCCTTGCAACTTTTTTCGAGTAATTTTAAATTTTTCGGTTTTCTCGAAATATACAATACACACTAATTCGGCCATTCTGAATCGATTGGCGTTTGCAGAATTTGTCTATCTCTAACCGTTCTCGAGTTGGTCAGCTCTGAATCAGTTTTCAAATGGTTTTTTTGGCGCAAAAAATATTTCCGATGAGTTTTTGACATTTTCGTTCAAAGATTCGGAATCAGCACGTCAAAATTCGTTGGAGGACAAAAATTTGAAATTCGAAAAATGAAAAATAAAAAAGTGCAAAAAATTATGTATGGTAAATAAATAATATACTCGACTTTTATGTCCGTCGATTTTTTCCGTTCAAATTCTCAGTATATACTAATTCGGCCATTCTGAATCGATTGGCGTTTGCAGAATTTGTCTATTTCTAACCGTTCTCGAGTTGGTCATTTCCAAATCAGTTTTTAGTTGTTTTTTTTCCCGCCAAAAATATTTCTGATGAGTTTTCGACATTTTCGTTCAAAGATTCGGAATCAGCACGTCAAAATTCGTTGGGGGACAAAAATTTGAAATTCGAAAAATGAAAAATAAAAAAGTGCAAAAAATTATGTATGGTAAATAAATAATATACTCGACTTTTATGTCCGTCGATTTTTTCCGTTCAAATTCTCAGTATATACTAATTCGGCCATTCTGAATCGATTGGCGTTTGCAGAATTTGTCTATTTCTAACCGTTCTCGAGTTGGTCATTTCCAAATCAGTTTTTAGTTGTTTTTTTTCCCGCCAAAAATATTTCTGATGAGTTTTCGACATTTTCGTTCAAAGATTCGGAATCAGCACGTCAAAATTCGTTGGAGGACAAAAATTTGAAATTCGAAAAATGAAAAATAAAAAAGTGCAAAAAATTATGTATGGTAAATAAATAATATACTCGACTTTTATGTCCGTCGATTTTTTCCGTTCAAATTCTCAGTATATACTAATTCGGCCATTCTGAATCGATTGGCGTTTGCAGAATTTGTCTATTTCTAACCGTTCTCGAGTTGGTCGTTTCCAAATCAGTTTTTAGTTGTTTTTTTTCCCGCCAAAAATATTTCTGATGAGTTTTCGACATTTTCGTTCAAAGATTCGGAATCAGCACGTGAAAATACGTTCAATGACCAAAATTTGAATTTCGAAAAATGAAAAATTAAAAATCTCAGAAAATTGGATTTTTGACCTTTAACGCCCTTTTCCGGCTAATCTTATATCTGAGCACATAAAAATCATACATTTTCGGAATGAGCATAAAATTTTACGTATACAGTGAAAATTTCAAGTCGATGTGACGACTTGGTATTTTTCATTATTTTTAGGGGTGACCCCCTTGCAACTTTTTTCGAGTAATTTTAAATTTTTCGGTTTTCTCGAAATATACAATACACACTAATTCGGCCATTCTGAATCGATTGGCGTTTGCAGAATTTGTCTATCTCTAACCGTTCTCGAGTTGGTCAGCTCTGAATCAGTTTTCAAATGGTTTTTTTGGCGCAAAAAATATTTCCGATGAGTTTTTGACATTTTCGTTCAAAGATTCGGAATCAGCACGTCAAAATTCGTTGGAGGACAAAAATTTGAAATTCGAAAAATGAAAAATAAAAAAGTGCAAAAAATTATGTATGGTAAATAAATAATATACTCGACTTTTATGTCCGTCGATTTTTTCCGTTCAAATTCTCAGTATATACTAATTCGGCCATTCTGAATCGATTGGCGTTTGCAGAATTTGTCTATCTCTAACCGTTCTCGAGTTGGTCAGCTCTGAATCAGTTTTCAAATGGTTTTTTTGGCGCAAAAAATATTTCCGATGAGTTTTTGACATTTTCGTTCAAAGATTCGGAATCAGCACGTCAAAATTCGTTGGAGGACAAAAATTTGAAATTCGAAAAATGAAAAATAAAAAAGTGCAAAAAATTATGTATGGTAAATAAATAATATACTCGACTTTTATGTCCGTCGATTTTTTCCGTTCAAATTCTCAGTATATACTAATTCGGCCATTCTGAATCGATTGGCGTTTGCAGAATTTGTCTATTTCTAACCGTTCTCGAGTTGGTCATTTCCAAATCAGTTTTTAGTTGTTTTTTTTCCCGCCAAAAATATTTCTGATGAGTTTTCGACATTTTCGTTCAAAGATTCGGAATCAGCACGTCAAAATTCGTTGGAGGACAAAAATTTGAAATTCGAAAAATGAAAAATAAAAAAGTGCAAAAAATTATGTATGGTAAATAAATAATATACTCGACTTTTATGTCCGTCGATTTTTTCCGTTCAAATTCGCAGTATATACTAATTCGGCCATTCTGAATCGATTGGCGTTTGCAGAATTTGTCTATTTCTAACCGTTCTCGAGTTGGTCATTTCCAAATCAGTTTTTAGTTGTTTTTTTTCCCGCCAAAAATATTTCTCATGAGTTTTCGACATTTTCGTTCAAAGATTCGGAATCAGCACGTGAAAATACGTTCAATGACCAAAATTTAAATTTCGAAAAATGAAAATAAAAATCTCAGAAAATTGGATTTTTGACCTTTAACGCCCTTTTCCGGCTAATCTTATATCTGAGCACATAAAAATCATACATTTTCGGAATGAGCATAAAATTATACGTATACAGTGAAAATTTCAAGTCGATGTGACGACTTGGTAGTTTTCATTATTTTTAGGGGTGACCCCCTTGCAACTTTTTTCGAGTAATTTTAAATTTTTCGATTTTCTCGAAATATACAATAAATACTAATTCGGCCATTCTGAATCGATTGGCGTTTGCAGAATTTGTCTATCTCTAACCGTTCTCGAGTTGGTCAGCTCTGAATCAGTTTTCAAATGGTTTTTTTGGCGCAAAAAATATTTCCGATGAGTTTTTGACATTTTCGTTCAAAGATTCGGAATCAGCACGTCAAAATTCGTTGGAGGACATAAATTTGAAATTCGAAAAATGAAAAATAAAAAAGTGCAAAAAATTATGTATGGTAAATAAATAATATACTCGACTTTTATGTCCGTCGATTTTTTCCGTTCAAATTCTCAGTATATACTAATTCGGCCATTCTGAATCGATTGGCGTTTGCAGAATTTGTCTATTTCTAACCGTTCTGGAGTTGGTCATTTCCAAATCAGTTTTTAGTTGTTTTTTTTCCCGCCAAAAATATTTCTGATGAGTTTTCGACATTTTCGTTCAAAGATTCGGAATCAGCACGTCAAAATTCGTTGGAGGACAAAAATTTGAAATTCGAAAAATGAAAAATAAAAAAGTGCAAAAAATTATGTATGGTAAATAAATAATATACTCGACTTTTATGTCCGTCGATTTTTTCCGTTCAAATTCTCAGTATATACTAATTCGGCCATTCTGAATCGATTGGCGTTTGCAGAATTTGTCTATTTCTAACCGTTCTCGAGTTGGTCGTTTCCAAATCAGTTTTTAGTTGTTTTTTTTCCCGCCAAAAATATTTCTGATGAGTTTTCGACATTTTCGTTCAAAGATTCGGAATCAGCACGTGAAAATACGTTCAATGACCAAAATTTGAATTTCGAAAAATGAAAAATTAAAAATCTCAGAAAATTGGATTTTTGACCTTTAACGCCCTTTTCCGGCTAATCTTATATCTGAGCACATAAAAATCATACATTTTCGGAATGAGCATAAAATTTTACGTATACAGTGAAAATTTCAAGTCGATGTGACGACTTGGTATTTTTCATTATTTTTAGGGGTGACCCCCTTGCAACTTTTTTCGAGTAATTTTAAATTTTTCGGTTTTCTCGAAATATACAATACACACTAATTCGGCCATTCTGAATCGATTGGCGTTTGCAGAATTTGTCTATCTCTAACCGTTCTCGAGTTGGTCATTTCCAAATCAGTTTTTAGTTGTTTTTTTTTCCCGCAAAAATATTTCCGATGAGTTTTTGACATTTTCGTTCAAAGATTCGGAATTAGCACGTGAAAATACGTTCAAAGGCAAAAATTTGAATTTCGAAAAATGAAAAATAAAAAATCTCAGAAAATTGGATTTTTTACATTTAACGCCATTTTCCGGCTAATCTCATATCTGAGCACATAAAAATCATACATTTTCGGAGTGAGCATGAAATTTTACGTATACAGTGCAAATTTCGAGTCGATATGACGACTTGGTATTTTTCATGATTTTTAGGGGTGGACGGACCCCTTGCAACTTTTTTCGAGTGATTTTAAATTTTTCGATTGACTCGAAAAAAAATGAAAAAAAAGTGCAAAAAATTATCTATGGTAAATAAATAGGAAATAAATAATATACTCGACTTTTATGTCCGTCGAGTTTTTCCGTTCAAATTATCAGTATATACTAATTCGGCCATTCTGAATCGATTGGCGTTCGCAGAATTGGTCTATCTCTAATCGTTCTCGAGTTGGTCAGCTCTGAATCAGTTTTCAAATGGTTTTTTTGGCGCCAAAAATATTTCTGATAAGTTTTCGACATTTTCGTTCAAAGATTCGGAATCAGCACGTCAAAATTCGTTGGAGGACAAAAATTTGAAATTCGAAAAATGAAAAATAAAAAAGTGCAAAAAATTATGTATGGTAAATAAATAATATACTCGACTTTTATGTCCGTCGATTTTTTCCGTTCAAATTCTCAGTATATACTAATTCGGCCATTCTGAATCGATTGGCGTTTGCAGAATTTGTCTATTTCTAACCGTTCTCGAGTTGGTCATTTCCAAATCAGTTTTTAGTTGTTTTTTTCCCGCAAAAAATATTTCCGATGAGTTTTTGACATTTTCGTTCAAAGATTCGGAATCAGCACGTCAAAATTCGTTGGAGGACAATATTTGAAATTCGAAAAATGAAAAATAAAAAAGTGCAAAAAATTATGTATGGTAAATAAATAATATACTCGACTTTTATGTCCGTCGATTTTTTCCGTTCAAATTCTCAGTATATACTCATTCGGCCATTCTGAATCGATTGGCGTTTGCAGAATTTGTCTATTTCTAACCGTTCTCGAGTTGGTCAGCTCTGAATCAGTTTTCAAATGGTTTTTTTGGCGCAAAAAATATTTCCGATGAGTTTTTGACATTTTCGTTCAAAGATTCGGAATCAGCACGTCAAAATTCGTTGGAGGACCAAAATTTGAAATTCGAAAAATGAAAAATAAAAAAGTGCAAAAAATTATGTATGGTAAATAAATAATATACTCGACTTTTATGTCCGTCGATTTTTTCCGTTCAAATTCTCAGTATATACTAATTCGGCCATTCTGAATCGATTGGCGTTTGCAGAATTTGTCTATTTCTAACCGTTCTCGAGTTGGTCATTTCCAAATCAGTTTTTAGTTGTTTTTTTTCTCGCCAAAAATATTTCTGATGAGTTTTCGACATTTTCGTTCAAAGATTCGGAATCAGCACGTGAAAATACGTTCAAAGGCAAAAATTTGAATTTCGAAAAATGAAAAATTAAAAATCTCAGAAAATTGGATTTTTGACCTTTAACGCCCTTTTCCGGCTAATCTTATATCTGAGCACATAAAAATCATACATTTTCGGAATGAGCATAAAATTTTACGTATACAGTGAAAATTTCAAGTCGATGTGACGACTTGGTATTTTTCATTATTTTTAGGGGTGACCGACCCCCTTGCAACTTTTTTCGAGTAATTTTAAATTTTTCGATTTTCTCGAAATATACAATACATACTATTTGGGCCATTCTGAATCGATTGGCGTTTGCAGAATTTGTCTATCTCTAACCGTTCTCGAGTTGGTCAGCTCTGAATCGGTTTTCAAATGGTTTTTTTGGCGCAAAAAATATTTCCGATGAGTTTTTGACATTTTCGTTCAAAGATTCGGAATCAGCACGTCAAAATTCGTAGGAGGACAATAATTTGAAATTCGAAAAATGAAAAATAAAAAAGTGCAAAAAATTATGTATGGTAAATAAATAATATACTCGACTTTTATGTCCGTCGATTTTTTCCGTTCAAATTCTCAGTATATACTAATTCGGCCATTCTGAATCGATTGGCGTTTGCAGAGTTTGTCTATTTCTAACCGTTCTCGAGTTGGTCATTTCCGAATCAGTTTTTAGTTGTTTTTTTTCCCGCCAAAAATATTTCTGATGAGTTTTCGACATTTTCGTTCAAAGATTCGGAATCAGCACGTCAAAATTCGTTGGAGGACAAAAATTTGAAATTCGAAAAATGAAAAATAAAAAAGTGCAAAAAATTATGTATGGTAAATAAATAATATACTCGACTTTTCTATCCGTCGATTTTTTCCGTTCAAATTCTCAGTATATACTAATTCGGCCATTCTGAATCGATTGGCGTTTGCAGAATTTGTCTATCTCTAACCGTTCTCGAGTTGGTCAGCTCTGAATCAGTTTTCAAATGGTTTTTTTGGCGCAAAAAATATTTCCGATGAGTTTTTGACATTTTCGTTCAAAGATTCGGAATTAGCACGTCAAAATTCGTTGGAGGACAAAAATTTGAAATTCGAAAAATGAAAAATAAAAAAGTGCAAAAAATTATGTATGGTAAATAAATAATATACTCGACTTTTATGTCCGTCGATTTTTTCCGTTCAAATTCTCAGTATATACTAATTCGGCCATTCTGAATCGATTGGCGTTTGCAGAATTTGTCTATTTCTAACCGTTCTCGAGTTGGTCATTTCCAAATCAGTTTTTAGTTGTTTTTTTTCCCGCCAAAAATATTTCTGATGAGTTTTCGACATTTTCGTTCAAAGATTCGGAATCAGCACGTCAAAATTCGTTGGAGGACAAAAATTTGAAATTCGAAAAATGAAAAATAAAAAAGTGCAAAAAATTATGTATGGTAAATAAATAATATACTCGACTTTTATGTCCGTCGATTTTTTCCGTTCAAATTCTCAGTATATACTAATTCGGCCATTCTGAATCGATTGGCGTTTGCAGAATTTGTCTATTTCTAACCGTTCTCGAGTTGGTCATTTCCAAATCAGTTTTTAGTTGTTTTTTTTCCCGCCAAAAATATTTCTGATGAGTTTTCGACATTTTCGTTCAAAGATTCGGAATCAGCACGTCAAAATTCGTTGGAGGACAAAAATTTGAAATTCGAAAAATGAAAAATAAAAAAGTGCAAAAAATTATGTATGGTAAATAAATAATATACTCGACTTTTATGTCCGTCGATTTTTTCCGTTCAAATTCTCAGTATATACTAATTCGGCCATTCTGAATCGATTGGCGTTTGCAGAATTTGTCTATTTCTAACCGTTCTCGAGTTGGTCGTTTCCAAATCAGTTTTTAGTTGTTTTTTTTCCCGCCAAAAATATTTCTGATGAGTTTTCGACATTTTCGTTCAAAGATTCGGAATCAGCACGTGAAAATACGTTCAATGACCAAAATTTGAATTTCGAAAAATGAAAAATTAAAAATCTCAGAAAATTGGATTTTTGACCTTTAACGCCCTTTTCCGGCTAATCTTATATCTGAGCACATAAAAATCATACATTTTCGGAATGAGCATAAAATTTTACGTATACAGTGAAAATTTCAAGTCGATGTGACGACTTGGTATTTTTCATTATTTTTAGGGGTGACCCCCTTGCAACTTTTTTCGAGTAATTTTAAATTTTTCGGTTTTCTCGAAATATACAATACACACTAATTCGGCCATTCTGAATCGATTGGCGTTTGCAGAATTTGTCTATCTCTAACCGTTCTCGAGTTGGTCAGCTCTGAATCAGTTTTCAAATGGTTTTTTTGGCGCAAAAAATATTTCCGATGAGTTTTTGACATTTTCGTTCAAAGATTCGGAATCAGCACGTCAAAATTCGTTGGAGGACAAAAATTTGAAATTCGAAAAATGAAAAATAAAAAAGTGCAAAAAATTATGTATGGTAAATAAATAATATACTCGACTTTTATGTCCGTCGATTTTTTCCGTTCAAATTCTCAGTATATACTAATTCGGCCATTCTGAATCGATTGGCGTTTGCAGAATTTGTCTATTTCTAACCGTTCTCGAGTTGGTCATTTCCAAATCAGTTTTTAGTTGTTTTTTTTTCCGCCAAAAATATTTCTGATGAGTTTTCGACATTTTCGTTCAAAGATTCGGAATCAGCACGTCAAAATTCGTTGGAGGACAAAAATTTGAAATTCGAAAAATGAAAAATAAAAAAGTGCAAAAAATTATGTATGGTAAATAAATAAAATACTCGACTTTTATGTCCGTCGATTTTTTCCGTTCAAATTCGCAGTATATACTAATTCGGCCATTCTGAATCGATTGGCGTTTGCAGAATTTGTCTATTTCTAACCGTTCTCGAGTTGGTCATTTCCAAATCAGTTTTTAGTTGTTTTTTTTCCCGCCAAAAATATTTCTGATGAGTTTTCGACATTTTCTTTCAAAGATTCGGAATCAGCACGTGAAAATACGTTCAATGACCAAAATATGAATTTCGAAAAATGAAAATAAAAATCTCAGAAAATTGGATTTTTGACCTTTAACGCCCTTTTCCGGCTAATCTTATATATGAGCACATAAAAATCATACATTTTCGGAATGAGCATAAAATTTTACGTATACAGTGAAAATTTCAAGTCGATGTGACGACTTGGTATTTTTCATTATTTTTAGGGGTGACCCCCTTGCAACTTTTTTCGAGTAATTTTAAATTTTTCGGTTTTCTCGAAATATACAAAACACACTAATTCGGCCATTCTGAATCGATTGGCGTTTGCAGAATTTGTCTATCTCTAACCGTCCTCGAGTTGGTCAGCTCTGAATCAGTTTTCAAATGGTTTTTTTGGCGCAAAAAATATTTCCGATGAGTTTTTGACATTTTCGTTCAAAGATTCGGAATCAGCACGTCAAAATTCGTTGGAGGACAAAAATTTGAAATTCGAAAAATGAAAAATAAAAAAGTGCAAAAAATTATGTATGGTAAATAAATAATATACTCGACTTTTATGTCCGTCGATTTTTTCCGTTCAAATTCTCAGTATATACTAATTCGGCCATTCTGAATCGATTGGCGTTTGCAGAATTTGTCTATTTCTAACCGTTCTCGAGTTGGTCATTTCCAAATCAGTTTTTAGTTGTTTTTTTTCCCGCCAAAAATATTTCTGATGAGTTTTCGACATTTTCTAACCGTTCTCGAGTTGGTCATTTCCAAATCAGTTTTTAGTTGTTTTTTTTCCCGCCAAAAATATTTCTGATGAGTTTTCGACATTTTCGTTCAAAGATTCGGAATCAGCACGTCAAAATTCGTTGGAGGACAAAAATTTGAAATTCGAAAAATGAAAAATAAAAAAGTGCAAAAAATTATGTATGGTAAATAAATAATATACTCGACTTTTATGTCCGTCGATTTTTTCCGTTCAAATTCTCAGTATATACTAATTCGGCCATTCTGAATCGATTGGCGTTTGCAGAATTTGTCTATTTCTAACCGTTCTCGAGTTGGTCATTTCCAAATCAGTTTTTAGTTGTTTTTTTTCCCGCCAAAAATATTTCTGATGAGTTTTCGACATTTTCGTTCAAAGATTCGGAATCAGCACGTCAAAATTCGTTGGAGGACAAAAATTTGAAATTCGAAAAATGAAAAATAAAAAAGTGCAAAAAATTATGTATGGTAAATAAATAATATACTCGACTTTTATGTCGGTCGATTTTTTCCGTTCAAATTCTCAGTATATACTAATTCGGCCATTCTGAATCGATTGGCGTTTGCAGAATTTGTCTATTTCTAACCGTTCTCGAGTTGGTCGTTTCCAAATCAGTTTTTAGTTGTTTTTTTTCCCGCCAAAAATATCTCTGATGAGTTTTCGACATTTTCGTTCAAAGATTCGGAATCAGCACGTGAAAATACGTTCAATGACCAAAATTTGAATTTCGAAAAATGAAAAATTAAAAATCTCAGAAAATTGGATTTTTGACCTTTAACGCCCTTTTCCGGCTAATCTTATATCTGAGCACATAAAAATCATACATTTTCGGAATGAGCATAAAATTTTACGTATACAGTGAAAATTTCAAGTCGATGTGACGACTTGGTATTTTTCATTATTTTTAGGGGTGACCCCCTTGCAACTTTTTTCGAGTAATTTTAAATTTTTCGGTTTTCTCGAAATATACAATACACACTAATTCGGCCATTCTGAATCGATTGGCGTTTGCAGAATTTGTCTATCTCTAACCGTTCTCGAGTTGGTCAGCTCTGAATCAGTTTTCAAATGGTTTTTTTGGCGCAAAAAATATTTCCGATGAGTTTTTGACATTTTCGTTCAAAGATTCGGAATCAGCACGTCAAAATTCGTTGGAGGACAAAAATTTGAAATTCGAAAAATGAAAAATAAAAAAGTGCAAAAAATTATGTATGGTAAATAAATAATATACTCGACTTTTATGTCCGTCGATTTTTTCCGTTCAAATTCTCAGTATATACTAATTCGGCCATTCTGAATCGATTGGCGTTTGCAGAATTTGTCTATCTCTAACCGTTCTCGAGTTGGTCAGCTCTGAATCAGTTTTCAAATGGTTTTTTTGGCGCAAAAAATATTTCCGATGAGTTTTTGACATTTTCGTTCAAAGATTCGGAATCAGCACGTCAAAATTCGTTGGAGGACAAAAATTTGAAATTCGAAAAATGAAAAATAAAAAAGTGCAAAAAATTATGTATGGTAAATAAATAATATACTCGACTTTTATGTCCGTCGATTTTTTCCGTTCAAATTCTCAGTATATACTAATTCGGCCATTCTGAATCGATTGGCGTTTGCAGAATTTGTCTATTTCTAACCGTTCTCGAGTTGGTCATTTCCAAATCAGTTTTTAGTTGTTTTTTTTCCCGCCAAAAATATTTCTGATGAGTTTTCGACATTTTCGTTCAAAGATTCGGAATCAGCACGTCAAAATTCGTTGGAGGACAAAAATTTGAAATTCGAAAAATGAAAAATAAAAAAGTGCAAAAAATTATGTATGGTAAATAAATAATATACTCGACTTTTATGTCCGTCGATTTTTTCCGTTCAAATTCGCAGTATATACTAATTCGGCCATTCTGAATCGATTGGCGTTTGCAGAATTTGTCTATTTCTAACCGTTCTCGAGTTGGTCATTTCCAAATCAGTTTTTAGTTGTTTTTTTTCCCGCCAAAAATATTTCTGATGAGTTTTCGACATTTTCGTTCAAAGATTCGGAATCAGCACGTGAAAATACGTTCAATGACCAAAATTTAAATTTCGAAAAATGAAAATAAAAATCTCAGAAAATTGGATTTTTGACCTTTAACGCCCTTTTCCGGCTAATCTTATATCTGAGCACATAAAAATCATACATTTTCGGAATGAGCATAAAATTATACGTATACAGTGAAAATTTCAAGTCGATGTGACGACTTGGTAGTTTTCATTATTTTTAGGGGTGACCCCCTTGCAACTTTTTTCGAGTAATTTTAAATTTTTCGGTTTTCTCGAAATATACAAAACACACTAATTCGGCCATTCTGAATCGATTGGCGTTTGCAGAATTTGTCTATCTCTAACCGTCCTCGAGTTGGTCAGCTCTGAATCAGTTTTCAAATGGTTTTTTTGGCGCAAAAAATATTTCCGATGAGTTTTTGACATTTTCGTTCAAAGATTCGGAATCAGCACGTCAAAATTCGTTGGAGGACAAAAATTTGAAATTCGAAAAATGAAAAATAAAAAAGTGCAAAAAATTATGTATGGTAAATAAATAATATACTCGACTTTTATGTCCGTCGATTTTTTCCGTTCAAATTCTCAGTATATACTAATTCGGCCATTCTGAATCGATTGGCGTTTGCAGAATTTGTCTATTTCTAACCGTTCTCGAGTTGGTCATTTCCAAATCAGTTTTTAGTTGTTTTTTTTCCCGCCAAAAATATTTCTGATGAGTTTTCGACATTTTCTAACCGTTCTCGAGTTGGTCATTTCCAAATCAGTTTTTAGTTTTTTTTTCCCGCCAAAAATATTTCTGATGAGTTTTCGACATTTTCGTTCAAAGATTCGGAATCAGCACGTCAAAATTCGTTGGAGGACAAAAATTTGAAATTCGAAAAATGAAAAATAAAAAAGTGCAAAAAATTATGTATGGTAAATAAATAATATACTCGACTTTTATGTCCGTCGATTTTTTCCGTTCAAATTCTCAGTATATACTAATTCGGCCATTCTGAATCGATTGGCGTTTGCAGAATTTGTCTATTTCTAACCGTTCTCGAGTTGGTCATTTCCAAATCAGTTTTTAGTTGTTTTTTTTCCCGCCAAAAATATTTCTGATGAGTTTTCGACATTTTCTTTCAAAGATTCGGAATCAGCACGTGAAAATACGTTCAATGACCAAAATATGAATTTCGAAAAATGAAAATAAAAATCTCAGAAAATTGGATTTTTGACCTTTAACGCCCTTTTCCGGCTAATCTTATATCTGAGCACATAAAAATCATACATTTTCGGAATGAGCATAAAATTTTACGTATACAGTGAAAATTTCAAGTCGATGTGACGACTTGGTATTTTTCATTATTTTTAGGGGTGACCCCCTTGCAACTTTTTTCGAGTAATTTTAAATTTTTCGGTTTTCTCGAAATATACAATACACACTAATTCGGCCATTCTGAATCGATTGGCGTTTGCAGAATTTGTCTATCTCTAACCGTTCTCGAGTTGGTCAGCTCTGAATCAGTTTTCAAATGGTTTTTTTGGCGCAAAAAATATTTCCGATGAGTTTTTGACATTTTCGTTCAAAGATTCGGAATCAGCACGTCAAAATTCGTTGGAGGACAAAAATTTGAAATTCGAAAAATGAAAAATAAAAAAGTGCAAAAAATTATGTATGGTAAATAAATAATATACTCGACTTTTATGTCCGTCGATTTTTTCCGTTCAAATTCTCAGTATATACTAATTCGGCCATTCTGAATCGATTGGCGTTTGCAGAATTTGTCTATCTCTAACCGTTCTCGAGTTGGTCAGCTCTGAATCAGTTTTCAAATGGTTTTTTTGGCGCAAAAAATATTTCCGATGAGTTTTTGACATTTTCGTTCAAAGATTCGGAATCAGCACGTCAAAATTCGTTGGAGGACAAAAATTTGAAATTCGAAAAATGAAAAATAAAAAAGTGCAAAAAATTATGTATGGTAAATAAATAATATACTCGACTTTTATGTCCGTCGATTTTTTCCGTTCAAATTCTCAGTATATACTAATTCGGCCATTCTGAATCGATTGGCGTTTGCAGAATTTGTCTATTTCTAACCGTTCTCGAGTTGGTCATTTCCAAATCAGTTTTTAGTTGTTTTTTTTCCCGCCAAAAATATTTCTGATGAGTTTTCGACATTTTCGTTCAAAGATTCGGAATCAGCACGTCAAAATTCGTTGGAGGACAAAAATTTGAAATTCGAAAAATGAAAAATAAAAAAGTGCAAAAAATTATGTATGGTAAATAAATAATATACTCGACTTTTATGTCCGTCGATTTTTTCCGTTCAAATTCGCAGTATATACTAATTCGGCCATTCTGAATCGATTGGCGTTTGCAGAATTTGTCTATTTCTAACCGTTCTCGAGTTGGTCATTTCCAAATCAGTTTTTAGTTGTTTTTTTTCCCGCCAAAAATATTTCTGATGAGTTTTCGACATTTTCGTTCAAAGATTCGGAATCAGCACGTGAAAATACGTTCAATGACCAAAATTTAAATTTCGAAAAATGAAAATAAAAATCTCAGAAAATTGGATTTTTGACCTTTAACGCCCTTTTCCGGCTAATCTTATATCTGAGCACATAAAAATCATACATTTTCGGAATGAGCATAAAATTATACGTATACAGTGAAAATTTCAAGTCGATGTGACGACTTGGTAGTTTTCATTATTTTTAGGGGTGACCCCCTTGCAACTTTTTTCGAGTAATTTTAAATTTTTCGATTTTCTCGAAATATACAATAAATACTAATTCGGCCATTCTGAATCGATTGGCGTTTGCAGAATTTGTCTATCTCTAACCGTTCTCGAGTTGGTCAGCTCTGAATCAGTTTTCAAATGGTTTTTTTGGCGCAAAAAATATTTCCGATGAGTTTTTGACATTTTCGTTCAAAGATTCGGAATCAGCACGTCAAAATTCGTTGGAGGACAAAAATTTGAAATTCGAAAAATGAAAAATAAAAAAGTGCAAAAAATTATGTATGGTAAATAAATAATATACTCGACTTTTATGTCCGTCGATTTTTTCCGTTCAAATTCTCAGTATATACTAATTCGGCCATTCTGAATCGATTGGCGTTTGCAGAATTTGTCTATTTCTAACCGTTCTCGAGTTGGTCATTTCCAAATCAGTTTTTAGTTGTTTTTTTTCCCGCCAAAAATATTTCTGATGAGTTTTCGACATTTTCTAACCGTTCTCGAGTTGGTCATTTCCAAATCAGTTTTTAGTTGTTTTTTTTCCCGCCAAAAATATTTCTGATGAGTTTTCGACATTTTCGTTCAAAGATTCGGAATCAGCACGTCAAAATTCGTTGGAGGACAAAAATTTGAAATTCGAAAAATGAAAAATAAAAAAGTGCAAAAAATTATGTATGGTAAATAAATAATATACTCGACTTTTATGTCCGTCGATTTTTTCCGTTCAAATTCTCAGTATATACTAATTCGGCCATTCTGAATCGATTGGCGTTTGCAGAATTTGTCTATTTCTAACCGTTCTCGAGTTGGTCATTTCCAAATCAGTTTTTAGTTGTTTTTTTTCCCGCCAAAAATATTTCTGATGAGTTTTCGACATTTTCGTTCAAAGATTCGGAATCAGCACGTCAAAATTCGTTGGAGGACAAAAATTTGAAATTCGAAAAATGAAAAATAAAAAAGTGCAAAAAATTATGTATGGTAAATAAATAATATACTCGACTTTTATGTCCGTCGATTTTTTCCGTTCAAATTCTCAGTATATACTAATTCGGCCATTCTGAATCGATTGGCGTTTGCAGAATTTGTCTATTTCTAACCGTTCTCGAGTTGGTCGTTTCCAAATCAGTTTTTAGTTGTTTTTTTTCCCGCCAAAAATATTTCTGATGAGTTTTCGACATTTTCGTTCAAAGATTCGGAATCAGCACGTGAAAATACGTTCAATGACCAAAATTTGAATTTCGAAAAATGAAAAATTAAAAATCTCAGAAAATTGGATTTTTGACCTTTAACGCCCTTTTCCGGCTAATCTTATATCTGAGCACATAAAAATCATACATTTTCGGAATGAGCATAAAATTTTACGTATACAGTGAAAATTTCAAGTCGATGTGACGACTTGGTATTTTTCATTATTTTTAGGGGTGACCCCCTTGCAACTTTTTTCGAGTAATTTTAAATTTTTCGGTTTTCTCGAAATATACAATACACACTAATTCGGCCATTCTGAATCGATTGGCGTTTGCAGAATTTGTCTATCTCTAACCGTTCTCGAGTTGGTCAGCTCTGAATCAGTTTTCAAATGGTTTTTTTGGCGCAAAAAATATTTCCGATGAGTTTTTGACATTTTCGTTCAAAGATTCGGAATCAGCACGTCAAAATTCGTTGGAGGACAAAAATTTGAAATTCGAAAAATGAAAAATAAAAAAGTGCAAAAAATTATGTATGGTAAATAAATAATATACTCGACTTTTATGTCCGTCGATTTTTTCCGTTCAAATTCTCAGTATATACTAATTCGGCCATTCTGAATCGATTGGCGTTTGCAGAATTTGTCTATCTCTAACCGTTCTCGAGTTGGTCAGCTCTGAATCAGTTTTCAAATGGTTTTTTTGGCGCAAAAAATATTTCCGATGAGTTTTTGACATTTTCGTTCAAAGATTCGGAATCAGCACGTCAAAATTCGTTGGAGGACAAAAATTTGAAATTCGAAAAATGAAAAATAAAAAAGTGCAAAAAATTATGTATGGTAAATAAATAATATACTCGACTTTTATGTCCGTCGATTTTTTCCGTTCAAATTCTCAGTATATACTAATTCGGCCATTCTGAATCGATTGGCGTTTGCAGAATTTGTCTATTTCTAACCGTTCTCGAGTTGGTCATTTCCAAATCAGTTTTTAGTTGTTTTTTTTCCCGCCAAAAATATTTCTGATGAGTTTTCGACATTTTCGTTCAAAGATTCGGAATCAGCACGTCAAAATTCGTTGGAGGACAAAAATTTGAAATTCGAAAAATGAAAAATAAAAAAGTCCAAAAAATTATGTATGGTAAATAAATAATATACTCGACTTTTATGTCCGTCGATTTTTTCCGTTCAAATTCTCAGTATATACTAATTCGGCCATTCTGAATCGATTGGCGTTTGCAGAATTTGTCTATTTCTAACCGTTCTCGAGTTGGTCGTTTCCAAATCAGTTTTTAGTTGTTTTTTTTCCCGCCAAAAATATTTCTGATGAGTTTTCGACATTTTCGTTCAAAGATTCGGAATCAGCACGTGAAAATACGTTCAATGACCAAAATTTGAATTTCGAAAAATGAAAAATTAAAAATCTCAGAAAATTGGATTTTTGACCTTTAACGCCCTTTTCCGGCTAATCTTATATCTGAGCACATAAAAATCATACATTTTCGGAATGAGCATAAAATTTTACGTATACAGTGAAAATTTCAAGTCGATGTGACGACTTGGTATTTTTCATTATTTTTAGGGGTGACCCCCTTGCAACTTTTTTCGAGTAATTTTAAATTTTTCGGTTTTCTCGAAATATACAATACACACTAATTCGGCCATTCTGAATCGATTGGCGTTTGCAGAATTTGTCTATCTCTAACCGTTCTCGAGTTGGTCAGCTCTGAATCAGTTTTCAAATGGTTTTTTTGGCGCAAAAAATATTTCCGATGAGTTTTTGACATTTTCGTTCAAAGATTCGGAATTAGCACGTCAAAATTCGTTGGAGGACAAAAATTTGAAATTCGAAAAATGAAAAATAAAAAAGTGCAAAAAATTATGTATGGTAAATAAATAATATACTCGACTTTTATGTCCGTCGATTTTTTCCGTTCAAATTCTCAGTATATACTAATTCGGCCATTCTGAATCGATTGGCGTTTGCAGAATTTGTCTATTTCTAACCGTTCTCGAGTTGGTCATTTCCAAATCAGTTTTTAGTTGTTTTTTTTCCCGCCAAAAATATTTCTGATGAGTTTTCGACATTTTCGTTCAAAGATTCGGAATCAGCACGTCAAAATTCGTTGGAGGACAAAAATTTGAAATTCGAAAAATGAAAAATAAAAAAGTGCAAAAAATTATGTATGGTAAATAAATAATATACTCGACTTTAATGTCCGTCGATTTTTTCCGTTCAAATTCTCAGTATATACTAATTCGGCCATTCTGAATCGATTGGCGTTTGCAGAATTTGTCTATTTCTAACCGTTCTCGAGTTGGTCATTTCCAAATCAGTTTTTAGTTGTTTTTTTTCCCGCCAAAAATATTTCTGATGAGTTTTCGACATTTTCGTTCAAAGATTCGGAATCAGCACGTCAAAATTCGTTGGAGGACAAAAATTTGAAATTCGAAAAATGAAAAATAAAAAAGTGCAAAAAATTATGTATGGTAAATAAATAATATACTCGACTTTTATGTCCGTCGATTTTTTCCGTTCAAATTCTCAGTATATACTAATTCGGCCATTCTGAATCGATTGGCGTTTGCAGAATTTGTCTATTTCTAACCGTTCTCGAGTTGGTCGTTTCCAAATCAGTTTTTAGTTGTTTTTTTTCCCGCCAAAAATATTTCTGATGAGTTTTCGACATTTTCGTTCAAAGATTCGGAATCAGCACGTGAAAATACGTTCAATGACCAAAATTTGAATTTCGAAAAATGAAAAATTAAAAATCTCAGAAAATTGGATTTTTGACCTTTAACGCCATTTTCCGGCTAATCTCATATCTGAGCACATAAAAATCATACATTTTCGGAGTGAGCATGAAATTTTACGTATACAGTGAAAATTTCGAGTCGATATGACGACTTGGTATTTTTCATGATTTTTAGGGGTGGACGGACCCCTTGCAACTTTTTTCGAGTAATTTTAAATTTTTCGGTTTTCTCGAAATATACAATACACACTAATTCGGCCATTCTGAATCGATTGGCGTTTGCAGAATTTGTCTATCTCTAACCGTTCTCGAGTTGGTCAGCTCTGAATCAGTTTTCAAATGGTTTTTTTGGCGCAAAAAATATTTCCGATGAGTTTTTGACATTTTCGTTCAAAGATTCGGAATCAGCACGTCAAAATTCGTTGGAGGACAAAAATTTGAAATTCGAAAAATGAAAAATAAAAAAGTGCAAAAAATTATGTATGGTAAATAAATAATATACTCGACTTTTATGTCCGTCGATTTTTTCCGTTCAAATTCTCAGTATATACTAATTCGGCCATTCTGAATCGATTGGCGTTTGCAGAATTTGTCTATTTCTAACCGTTCTCGAGTTGGTCATTTCCAAATCAGTTTTTAGTTGTTTTTTTTTCCCGCAAAAATATTTCCGATGAGTTTTTGACATTTTCGTTCAAAGATTCGGAATTAGCACGTGAAAATACGTTCAAAGGCAAAAATTTGAATTTCGAAAAATGAAAAATAAAAAATCTCAGAAAATTGGATTTTTTACATTTAACGCCATTTTCCGGCTAATCTCATATCTGAGCACATAAAAATCATACATTTTCGGAGTGAGCATGAAATTTTACGTATACAGTGCAAATTTCGAGTCGATATGACGACTTGGTATTTTTCATGATTTTTAGGGGTGGACGGACCCCTTGCAACTTTTTTCGAGTGATTTTAAATTTTTCGATTGACTCGAAAAAAAATGAAAAAAAAGTGCAAAAAATTATCTATGGTAAATAAATAGGAAATAAATAATATACTCGACTTTTATGTCCGTCGATTTTTTCCGTTCAAATTATCAGTATATACTAATTCGGCCATTCTGAATCGATTGGCGTTCGCAGAATTGGTCTATCTCTAATCGTTCTCGAGTTGGTCAGCTCTGAATCAGTTTTCAAATGGTTTTTTTGGCGCCAAAAATATTTCTGATAAGTTTTCGACATTTTCGTTCAAAGATTCGGAATCAGCACGTCAAAATTCGTTGGAGGACAAAAATTTGAAATTCGAAAAATGAAAAATAAAAAAGTGCAAAAAATTATGTATGGTAAATAAATAATATACTCGACTTTTATGTCCGTCGATTTTTTCCGTTCAAATTCTCAGTATATACTAATTCGGCCATTCTGAATCGATTGGCGTTTGCAGAATTTGTCTATTTCTAACCGTTCTCGAGTTGGTCATTTCCAAATCAGTTTTTAGTTGTTTTTTTCCCGCAAAAAATATTTCCGATGAGTTTTTGACATTTTCGTTCAAAGATTCGGAATCAGCACGTCAAAATTCGTTGGAGGACAAAAATTTGAAATTCGAAAAATGAAAAATAAAAAAGTGCAAAAAATTATGTATGGTAAATAAATAATATACTCGACTTTTATGTCCGTCGATTTTTTCCGTTCAAATTCTCAGTATATACTCATTCGGCCATTCTGAATCGATTGGCGTTTGCAGAATTTGTCTATTTCTAACCGTTCTCGAGTTGGTCAGCTCTGAATCAGTTTTCAAATGGTTTTTTTGGCGCAAAAAATATTTCCGATGAGTTTTTGACATTTTCGTTCAAAGATTCGGAATCAGCACGTCAAAATTCGTTGGAGGACCAAAATTTGAAATTCGAAAAATGAAAAATAAAAAAGTGCAAAAAATTATGTATGGTAAATAAATAATATACTCGACTTTTATGTCCGTCGATTTTTTCCGTTCAAATTCTCAGTATATACTAATTCGGCCATTCTGAATCGATTGGCGTTTGCAGAATTTGTCTATTTCTAACCGTTCTCGAGTTGGTCATTTCCAAATCAGTTTTTAGTTGTTTTTTTTCTCGCCAAAAATATTTCTGATGAGTTTTCGACATTTTCGTTCAAAGATTCGGAATCAGCACGTGAAAATACGTTCAAAGGCAAAAATTTGAATTTCGAAAAATGAAAAATTAAAAATCTCAGAAAATTGGATTTTTGACCTTTAACGCCCTTTTCCGGCTAATCTTATATCTGAGCACATAAAAATCATACATTTTCGGAATGAGCATAAAATTTTACGTATACAGTGAAAATTTCAAGTCGATGTGACGACTTGGTATTTTTCATTATTTTTAGGGGTGACCGACCCCCTTGCAACTTTTTTCGAGTAATTTTAAATTTTTCGATTTTCTCGAAATATACAATACATACTATTTGGGCCATTCTGAATCGATTGGCGTTTGCAGAATTTGTCTATCTCTAACCGTTCTCGAGTTGGTCAGCTCTGAATCGGTTTTCAAATGGTTTTTTTGGCGCAAAAAATATTTCCGATGAGTTTTTGACATTTTCGTTCAAAGATTCGGAATCAGCACGTCAAAATTCGTAGGAGGACAATAATTTGAAATTCGAAAAATGAAAAATAAAAAAGTACAAAAAATTATGTATGGTAAATAAATAATATACTCGACTTTTATATCCGTCGATTTTTTCCGTTCAAATTCTCAGTATATACTAATTCGGCCATTCTGAATCGATTGGCGTTTGCAGAATTTGTCTATCTCTAACCGTTCTCGAGTTGGTCAGCTCTGAATCAGTTTTCAAATGGTTTTTTTGGCGCAAAAAATATTTCCGATGAGTTTTTGACATTTTCGTTCAAAGATTCGGAATCAGCACGTCAAAATTCGTTGGAGGACAAAAATTTGAAATTCGAAAAATGAAAAATAAAAAAGTGCAAAAAATTATGTATGGTAAATAAATAATATACTCGACTTTTATGTCCGTCGATTTTTTCCGTTCAAATTCTCAGTATATACTAATTCGGCCATTCTGAATCGATTGGCGTTTGCAGAATTTGTCTATTTCTAACCGTTCTCGAGTTGGTCATTTCCAAATCAGTTTTTAGTTGTTTTTTTTCCCGCCAAAAATATTTCTGATGAGTTTTCGACATTTTCGTTCAAAGATTCGGAATCAGCACGTCAAAATTCGTTGGAGGACAAAAATTTGAAATTCGAAAAATGAAAAATAAAAAAGTGCAAAAAATTATGTATGGTAAATAAATAATATACTCGACTTTTATGTCCGTCGATTTTTTCCGTTCAAATTCTCAGTATATACTAATTCGGCCATTCTGAATCGATTGGCGTTTGCAGAGTTTGTCTATTTCTAACCGTTCTCGAGTTGGTCATTTCCAAATCAGTTTTTAGTTGTTTTTTTTCCCGCCAAAAATATTTCTGATGAGTTTTCGACATTTTCGTTCAAAGATTCGGAATCAGCACGTCAAAATTCGTTGGAGGACAAAAATTTGAAATTCGAAAAATGAAAAATAAAAAAGTGCAAAAAATTATGTATGGTAAATAAATAATATACTCGACTTTTCTATCCGTCGATTTTTTCCGTTCAAATTCTCAGTATATACTAATTCGGCCATTCTGAATCGATTGGCGTTTGCAGAATTTGTCTATCTCTAACCGTTCTCGAGTTGGTCAGCTCTGAATCAGTTTTCAAATGGTTTTTTTGGCGCAAAAAATATTTCCGATGAGTTTTTGACATTTTCGTTCAAAGATTCGGAATTAGCACGTCAAAATTCGTTGGAGGACAAAAATTTGAAATTCGAAAAATGAAAAATAAAAAAGTGCAAAAAATTATGTATGGTAAATAAATAATATACTCGACTTTTATGTCCGTCGATTTTTTCCGTTCAAATTCTCAGTATATACTAATTCGGCCATTCTGAATCGATTGGCGTTTGCAGAATTTGTCTATTTCTAACCGTTCTCGAGTTGGTCATTTCCAAATCAGTTTTTAGTTGTTTTTTTTCCCGCCAAAAATATTTCTGATGAGTTTTCGACATTTTCGTTCAAAGATTCGGAATCAGCACGTCAAAATTCGTTGGAGGACAAAAATTTGAAATTCGAAAAATGAAAAATAAAAAAGTGCAAAAAATTATGTATGGTAAATAAATAATATACTCGACTTTTATGTCCGTCGATTTTTTCCGTTCAAATTCTCAGTATATACTAATTCGGCCATTCTGAATCGATTGGCGTTTGCAGAATTTGTCTATTTCTAACCGTTCTCGAGTTGGTCATTTCCAAATCAGTTTTTAGTTGTTTTTTTTCCCGCCAAAAATATTTCTGATGAGTTTTCGACATTTTCGTTCAAAGATTCGGAATCAGCACGTCAAAATTCGTTGGAGGACAAAAATTTGAAATTCGAAAAATGAAAAATAAAAAAGTGCAAAAAATTATGTATGGTAAATAAATAATATACTCGACTTTTATGTCCGTCGATTTTTTCCGTTCAAATTCTCAGTATATACTAATTCGGCCATTCTGAATCGATTGGCGTTTGCAGAATTTGTCTATTTCTAACCGTTCTCGAGTTGGTCGTTTCCAAATCAGTTTTTAGTTGTTTTTTTTCCCGCCAAAAATATTTCTGATGAGTTTTCGACATTTTCGTTCAAAGATTCGGAATCAGCACGTGAAAATACGTTCAATGACCAAAATTTGAATTTCGAAAAATGAAAAATTAAAAATCTCAGAAAATTGGATTTTTGACCTTTAACGCCCTTTTCCGGCTAATCTTATATCTGAGCACATAAAAATCATACATTTTCGGAATGAGCATAAAATTTTACGTATACAGTGAAAATTTCAAGTCGATGTGACGACTTGGTATTTTTCATTACTTTTAGGGGTGACCCCCTTGCAACTTTTTTCGAGTAATTTTAAATTTTTCGGTTTTCTCGAAATATACAATACACACTAATTCGGCCATTCTGAATCGATTGGCGTTTGCAGAATTTGTCTATCTCTAACCGTTCTCGAGTTGGTCAGCTCTGAATCAGTTTTCAAATGGTTTTTTTGGCGCAAAAAATATTTCCGATGAGTTTTTGACATTTTCGTTCAAAGATTCGGAATCAGCACGTCAAAATTCGTTGGAGGACAAAAATTTGAAATTCGAAAAATGAAAAATAAAAAAGTGCAAAAAATTATGTATGGTAAATAAATAATATACTCGACTTTTATGTCCGTCGATTTTTTCCGTTCAAATTCTCAGTATATACTAATTCGGCCATTCTGAATCGATTGGCGTTTGCAGAATTTGTCTATTTCTAACCGTTCTCGAGTTGGTCATTTCCAAATCAGTTTTTAGTTGTTTTTTTTTCCGCCAAAAATATTTCTGATGAGTTTTCGACATTTTCGTTCAAAGATTCGGAATCAGCACGTCAAAATTCGTTGGAGGACAAAAATTTGAAATTCGAAAAATGAAAAATAAAAAAGTGCAAAAAATTATGTATGGTAAATAAATAAAATACTCGACTTTTATGTCCGTCGATTTTTTCCGTTCAAATTCGCAGTATATACTAATTCGGCCATTCTGAATCGATTGGCGTTTGCAGAATTTGTCTATTTCTAACCGTTCTCGAGTTGGTCATTTCCAAATCAGTTTTTAGTTGTTTTTTTTCCCGCCAAAAATATTTCTGATGAGTTTTCGACATTTTCTTTCAAAGATTCGGAATCAGCACGTGAAAATACGTTCAATGACCAAAATATGAATTTCGAAAAATGAAAATAAAAATCTCAGAAAATTGGATTTTTGACCTTTAACGCCCTTTTCCGGCTAATCTTATATATGAGCACATAAAAATCATACATTTTCGGAATGAGCATAAAATTTTACGTATACAGTGAAAATTTCAAGTCGATGTGACGACTTGGTATTTTTCATTATTTTTAGGGGTGACCCCCTTGCAACTTTTTTCGAGTAATTTTAAATTTTTCGGTTTTCTCGAAATATACAAAACACACTAATTCGGCCATTCTGAATCGATTGGCGTTTGCAGAATTTGTCTATCTCTAACCGTTCTCGAGTTGGTCAGCTCTGAATCAGTTTTCAAATGGTTTTTTTGGCGCAAAAAATATTTCCGATGAGTTTTTGACATTTTCGTTCAAAGATTCGGAATCAGCACGTCAAAATTCGTTGGAGGACAAAAATTTGAAATTCGAAAAATGAAAAATAAAAAAGTGCAAAAAATTATGTATGGTAAATAAATAATATACTCGACTTTTATGTCCGTCGATTTTTTCCGTTCAAATTCTCAGTATATACTAATTCGGCCATTCTGAATCGATTGGCGTTTGCAGAATTTGTCTATTTCTAACCGTTCTCGAGTTGGTCAGCTCTGAATCAGTTTTCAAATGGTTTTTTTGGCGCAAAAAATATTTCCGATGAGTTTTTGACATTTTCGTTCAAAGATTCGGAATCAGCACGTCAAAATTCGTTGGAGGACAAAAATTTGAAATTCGAAAAATGAAAAATAAAAAAGTGCAAAAAATTATGTATGGTAAATAAATAATACTCGACTTTTATGTCCGTCGATTTTTTCCGTTCAAATTCTCAGTATATACTAATTCGGCCATTCTGAATCGATTGGCGTTTGCAGAATTTGTCTATTTCTAACCGTTCTCGAGTTGGTCATTTCCAAATCAGTTTTTAGTTGTTTTTTTTCCCGCCAAAAATATTTCTGATGAGTTTTCGACATTTTCGTTCAAAGATTCGGAATCAGCACGTCAAAATTCGTTGGAGGACAAAAATTTGAAATTCGAAAAATGAAAAATAAAAAAGTGCAAAAAATTATGTATGGTAAATAAATAATATACTCGACTTTTATGTCCGTCGATTTTTTCCGTTCAAATTCTCAGTATATACTAATTCGGCCATTCTGAATCGATTGGCGTTTGCAGAATTTGTCTATTTCTAACCGTTCTCGAGTTGGTCATTTCCAAATCAGTTTTTAGTTGTTTTTTTTCCCGCCAAAAATATTTCTGATGAGTTTTCGACATTTTCGTTCAAAGATTCGGAATCAGCACGTCAAAATTCGTTGGAGGACAAAAATTTGAAATTCGAAAAATGAAAAATAAAAAAGTGCAAAAAATTATGTATGGTAAATAAATAATATACTCGACTTTTATGTCCGTCGATTTTTTCCGTTCAAATTCTCAGTATATACTAATTCGGCCATTCTGAATCGATTGGCGTTTGCAGAATTTGTCTATTTCTAACCGTTCTCGAGTTGGTCGTTTCCAAATCAGTTTTTAGTTGTTTTTTTTCCCGCCAAAAATATTTCTGATGAGTTTTCGACATTTTCGTTCAAAGATTCGGAATCAGCACGTGAAAATACGTTCAATGACCAAAATTTGAATTTCGAAAAATGAAAAATTAAAAATCTCAGAAAATTGGATTTTTGACCTTTAACGCCCTTTTCCGGCTAATCTTATATCTGAGCACATAAAAATCATACATTTTCGGAATGAGCATAAAATTTTACGTATACAGTGAAAATTTCAAGTCGATGTGACGACTTGGTATTTTTCATTATTTTTAGGGGTGACCCCCTTGCAACTTTTTTCGAGTAATTTTAAATTTTTCGGTTTTCTCGAAATATACAATACACACTAATTCGGCCATTCTGAATCGATTGGCGTTTGCAGAATTTGTCTATCTCTAACCGTTCTCGAGTTGGTCAGCTCTGAATCAGTTTTCAAATGGTTTTTTTGGCGCAAAAAATATTTCCGATGAGTTTTTGACATTTTCGTTCAAAGATTCGGAATCAGCACGTCAAAATTCGTTGGAGGACAAAAATTTGAAATTCGAAAAATGAAAAATAAAAAAGTGCAAAAAATTATGTATGGTAAATAAATAATATACTCGACTTTTATGTCCGTTGATTTTTTCCGTTCAAATTCTCAGTATATACTAATTCGGCCATTCTGAATCGATTGGCGTTTGCAGAATTTGTCTATTTCTAACCGTTCTCGAGTTGGTCATTTCCAAATCAGTTTTTAGTTGTTTTTTTTCCCGCCAAAAATATTTCTGATGAGTTTTCGACATTTTCGTTCAAAGATTCGGAATCAGCACGTCAAAATTCGTTGGAGGACAAAAATTTGAAATTCGAAAAATGAAAAATAAAAAAGTGCAAAAAATTATGTATGGTAAATAAATAATATACTCGACTTTTATGTCCGTCGATTTTTTCCGTTCAAATTCGCAGTATATACTAATTCGGCCATTCTGAATCGATAATCGCGTTTGCAGAATTTGTCTATTTCTAACCGTTCTCGAGTTGGTCATTTCCAAATCAGTTTTTAGTTGTTTTTTTTCCCGCCAAAAATATTTCTGATGAGTTTTCGACATTTTCGTTCAAAGATTCGGAATCAGCACGTGAAAATACGTTCAATGACCAAAATTTAAATTTCGAAAAATGAAAATAAAAATCTCAGAAAATTGGATTTTTGACCTTTAACGCCCTTTTCCGGCTAATCTTATATCTGAGCACATAAAAATCATACATTTTCGGAATGAGCATAAAATTTTACGTATACAGTGAAAATTTCAAGTCGATGTGACGACTTGGTAGTTTTCATTATTTTTAGGGGTGACCCCCTTGCAACTTTTTTCGAGTAATTTTAAATTTTTCGATTTTCTCGAAATATACAATAAATACTAATTCGGCCATTCTGAATCGATTGGCGTTTGCAGAATTTGTCTATCTCTAACCGTTCTCGAGTTGGTCAGCTCTGAATCAGTTTTCAAATGGTTTTTTTGGCGCAAAAAATATTTCCGATGAGTTTTTGACATTTTCGTTCAAAGATTCGGAATCAGCACGTCAAAATTCGTTGGAGGACAAAAATTTGAAATTCGAAAAATGAAAAATAAAAAAGTGCAAAAAATTATGTATGGTAAATAAATAATACTCGACTTTTATGTCCGTCGATTTTTTCCGTTCAAATTCTCAGTATATACCAATTCGGCCATTCTGAATCGATTGGCGTTTGCAGAATTTGTCTATTTCTAACCGTTCTCGAGTTGGTCATTTCCAAATCAGTTTTTAGTTGTTTTTTTTCCCGCCAAAAATATTTCTGATGAGTTTTCGACATTTTCGTTCAAAGATTCGGAATCAGCACGTCAAAATTCGTTAGAGGACAAAAATTTGAAATTCGAAAAATGAAAAATAAAAAAGTGCAAAAAATTATGTATGGTAAATAAATAATATACTCGACTTTTATGTCCGTCGATTTTTTCCGTTCAAATTCTCAGTATATACTAATTCGGCCATTCTGAATCGATTGGCGTTTGCAGAATTTGTCTATTTCTAACCGTTCTCGAGTTGGTCGTTTCCAAATCAGTTTTTAGTTGTTTTTTTTCCCGCCAAAAATATTTCTGATGAGTTTTCGACATTTTCGTTCAAAGATTCGGAATCAGCACGTGAAAATACGTTCAATGACCAAAATTTGAATTTCGAAAAATGAAAAATTAAAAATCTCAGAAAATTGGATTTTTGACCTTTAACGCCCTTTTCCGGCTAATCTTATATCTGAGCACATAAAAATCATACATTTTCGGAATGAGCATAAAATTTTACGTATACAGTGAAAATTTCAAGTCGATGTGACGACTTGGTATTTTTCATTATTTTTAGGGGTGACCCCCTTGCAACTTTTTTCGAGTAATTTTAAATTTTTCGGTTTTCTCGAAATATACAATACACACTAATTCGGCCATTCTGAATCGATTGGCGTTTGCAGAATTTGTCTATCTCTAACCGTTCTCGAGTTGGTCAGCTCTGAATCAGTTTTCAAATGGTTTTTTTGGCGCAAAAAATATTTCCGATGAGTTTTTGACATTTTCGTTCAAAGATTCGGAATCAGCACGTCAAAATTCGTTGGAGGACAAAAATTTGAAATTCGAAAAATGAAAAATAAAAAAGTGCAAAAAATTATGTATGGTAAATAAATAATATACTCGACTTTTATGTCCGTCGATTTTTTCCGTTCAAATTCTCAGTATATACTAATTCGGCCATTCTGAATCGATTGGCGTTTGCAGAATTTGTCTATTTCTAACCGTTCTCGAGTTGGTCATTTCCAAATCAGTTTTTAGTTGTTTTTTTTCCCGCCAAAAATATTTCTGATGAGTTTTCGACATTTTCGTTCAAAGATTCGGAATCAGCACGTCAAAATTCGTTGGAGGACAAAAATTTGAAATTCGAAAAATGAAAAATAAAAAAGTGCAAAAAATTATGTATGGTAAATAAATAATATACTCGACTTTTATGTCCGTCGATTTTTTCCGTTCAAATTCTCAGTATATACTAATTCGGCCATTCTGAATCGATTGGCGTTTGCAGAGTTTGTCTATTTCTAACCGTTCTCGAGTTGGTCATTTCCAAATCAGTTTTTAGTTGTTTTTTTTCCCGCCAAAAATATTTCTGATGAGTTTTCGACATTTTCGTTCAAAGATTCGGAATCAGCACGTCAAAATTCGTTGGAGGACAAAAATTTGAAATTCGAAAAATGAAAAATAAAAAAGTGCAAAAAATTATGTATGGTAAATAAATAATATACTCGACTTTTCTATCCGTCGATTTTTTCCGTTCAAATTCTCAGTATATACTAATTCGGCCATTCTGAATCGATTGGCGTTTGCAGAATTTGTCTATCTCTAACCGTTCTCGAGTTGGTCAGCTCTGAATCAGTTTTCAAATGGTTTTTTTGGCGCAAAAAATATTTCCGATGAGTTTTTGACATTTTCGTTCAAAGATTCGGAATTAGCACGTCAAAATTCGTTGGAGGACAAAAATTTGAAATTCGAAAAATGAAAAATAAAAAAGTGCAAAAAATTATGTATGGTAAATAAATAATATACTCGACTTTTATGTCCGTCGATTTTTTCCGTTCAAATTCTCAGTATATACTAATTCGGCCATTCTGAATCGATTGGCGTTTGCAGAATTTGTCTATTTCTAACCGTTCTCGAGTTGGTCATTTCCAAATCAGTTTTTAGTTGTTTTTTTTCCCGCCAAAAATATTTCTGATGAGTTTTCGACATTTTCGTTCAAAGATTCGGAATCAGCACGTCAAAATTCGTTGGAGGACAAAAATTTGAAATTCGAAAAATGAAAAATAAAAAAGTGCAAAAAATTATGTATGGTAAATAAATAATATACTCGACTTTTATGTCCGTCGATTTTTTCCGTTCAAATTCTCAGTATATACTAATTCGGCCATTCTGAATCGATTGGCGTTTGCAGAATTTGTCTATTTCTAACCGTTCTCGAGTTGGTCATTTCCAAATCAGTTTTTAGTTGTTTTTTTTCCCGCCAAAAATATTTCTGATGAGTTTTCGACATTTTCGTTCAAAGATTCGGAATCAGCACGTCAAAATTCGTTGGAGGACAAAAATTTGAAATTCGAAAAATGAAAAATAAAAAAGTGCAAAAAATTATGTATGGTAAATAAATAATATACTCGACTTTTATGTCCGTCGATTTTTTCCGTTCAAATTCTCAGTATATACTAATTCGGCCATTCTGAATCGATTGGCGTTTGCAGAATTTGTCTATTTCTAACCGTTCTCGAGTTGGTCGTTTCCAAATCAGTTTTTAGTTGTTTTTTTTCCCGCCAAAAATATTTCTGATGAGTTTTCGACATTTTCGTTCAAAGATTCGGAATCAGCACGTGAAAATACGTTCAATGACCAAAATTTGAATTTCGAAAAATGAAAAATTAAAAATCTCAGAAAATTGGATTTTTGACCTTTAACGCCCTTTTCCGGCTAATCTTATATCTGAGCACATAAAAATCATACATTTTCGGAATGAGCATAAAATTTTACGTATACAGTGAAAATTTCAAGTCGATGTGACGACTTGGTATTTTTCATTATTTTTAGGGGTGACCCCCTTGCAACTTTTTTCGAGTAATTTTAAATTTTTCGGTTTTCTCGAAATATACAAAACACACTAATTCGGCCATTCTGAATCGATTGGCGTTTGCAGAATTTGTCTATCTCTAACCGTTCTCGAGTTGGTCAGCTCTGAATCAGTTTTCAAATGGTTTTTTTGGCGCAAAAAATATTTCCGATGAGTTTTTGACATTTTCGTTCAAAGATTCGGAATCAGCACGTCAAAATTCGTTGGAGGACAAAAATTTGAAATTCGAAAAATGAAAAATAAAAAAGTGCAAAAAATTATGTATGGTAAATAAATAATATACTCGACTTTTATGTCCGTCGATTTTTTCCGTTCAAATTCTCAGTATATACTAATTCGGCCATTCTGAATCGATTGGCGTTTGCAGAATTTGTCTATTTCTAACCGTTCTCGAGTTGGTCAGCTCTGAATCAGTTTTCAAATGGTTTTTTTGGCGCAAAAAATATTTCCGATGAGTTTTTGACATTTTCGTTCAAAGATTCGGAATCAGCACGTCAAAATTCGTTGGAGGACAAAAATTTGAAATTCGAAAAATGAAAAATAAAAAAGTGCAAAAAATTATGTATGGTAAATAAATAATACTCGACTTTTATGTCCGTCGATTTTTTCCGTTCAAATTCTCAGTATATACTAATTCGGCCATTCTGAATCGATTGGCGTTTGCAGAATTTGTCTATTTCTAACCGTTCTCGAGTTGGTCATTTCCAAATCAGTTTTTAGTTGTTTTTTTTCCCGCCAAAAATATTTCTGATGAGTTTTCGACATTTTCGTTCAAAGATTCGGAATCAGCACGTCAAAATTCGTTGGAGGACAAAAATTTGAAATTCGAAAAATGAAAAATAAAAAAGTGCAAAAAATTATGTATGGTAAATAAATAATATACTCGACTTTTATGTCCGTCGATTTTTTCCGTTCAAATTCTCAGTATATACTAATTCGGCCATTCTGAATCGATTGGCGTTTGCAGAATTTGTCTATTTCTAACCGTTCTCGAGTTGGTCATTTCCAAATCAGTTTTTAGTTGTTTTTTTTCCCGCCAAAAATATTTCTGATGAGTTTTCGACATTTTCGTTCAAAGATTCGGAATCAGCACGTCAAAATTCGTTGGAGGACAAAAATTTGAAATTCGAAAAATGAAAAATAAAAAAGTGCAAAAAATTATGTATGGTAAATAAATAATATACTCGACTTTTATGTCCGTCGATTTTTTCCGTTCAAATTCTCAGTATATACTAATTCGGCCATTCTGAATCGATTGGCGTTTGCAGAATTTGTCTATTTCTAACCGTTCTCGAGTTGGTCATTTCCAAATCAGTTTTTAGTTGTTTTTTTTCCCGCCAAAAATATTTCTGATGAGTTTTCGACATTTTCGTTCAAAGATTCGGAATCAGCACGTCAAAATTCGTTGGAGGACAAAAATTTGAAATTCGAAAAATGAAAAATAAAAAAGTGCAAAAAATTATGTATGGTAAATAAATAATATACTCGACTTTTATGTCCGTCGATTTTTTCCGTTCAAATTCTCAGTATATACTAATTCGGCCATTCTGAATCGATTGGCGTTTGCAGAATTTGTCTATTTCTAACCGTTCTCGAGTTGGTCGTTTCCAAATCAGTTTTTAGTTGTTTTTTTTCCCGCCAAAAATGTTTCTGATGAGTTTTCGACATTTTCGTTCAAAGATTCGGAATCAGCACGTGAAAATACGTTCAATGACCAAAATTTGAATTTCGAAAAATGAAAAATTAAAAATCTCAGAAAATTGGATTTTTGACCTTTAACGCCCTTTTCCGGCTAATCTTATATCTGAGCACATAAAAATCATACATTTTCGGAATGAGCATAAAATTTTACGTATACAGTGAAAATTTCAAGTCGATGTGACGACTTGGTATTTTTCATTATTTTTAGGGGTGACCCCCTTGCAACTTTTTTCGAGTAATTTTAAATTTTTCGGTTTTCTCGAAATATACAAAACACACTAATTCGGCCATTCTGAATCGATTGGCGTTTGCAGAATTTGTCTATCTCTAACCGTTCTCGAGTTGGTCAGCTCTGAATCAGTTTTCAAATGGTTTTTTTGGCGCAAAAAATATTTCCGATGAGTTTTTGACATTTTCGTTCAAAGATTCGGAATCAGCACGTCAAAATTCGTTGGAGGACAAAAATTTGAAATTCGAAAAATGAAAAATAAAAAAGTGCAAAAAATTATGTATGGTAAATAAATAATATACTCGACTTTTATGTCCGTCGATTTTTTCCGTTCAAATTCTCAGTATATACTAATTCGGCCATTCTGAATCGATTGGCGTTTGCAGAATTTGTCTATTTCTAACCGTTCTCGAGTTGGTCAGCTCTGAATCAGTTTTCAAATGGTTTTTTTGGCGCAAAAAATATTTCCGATGAGTTTTTGACATTTTCGTTCAAAGATTCGGAATCAGCACGTCAAAATTCGTTGGAGGACAAAAATTTGAAATTCGAAAAATGAAAAATAAAAAAGTGCAAAAAATTATGTATGGTAAATAAATAATACTCGACTTTTATGTCCGTCGATTTTTTCCGTTCAAATTCTCAGTATATACTAATTCGGCCATTCTGAATCGATTGGCGTTTGCAGAATTTGTCTATTTCTAACCGTTCTCGAGTTGGTCATTTCCAAATCAGTTTTTAGTTGTTTTTTTTTCCCGCCAAAAATATTTCTGATGAGTTTTCGACATTTTCGTTCAAAGATTCGGAATCAGCACGTCAAAATTCGTTGGAGGACAAAAATTTGAAATTCGAAAAATGAAAAATAAAAAAGTGCAAAAAATTATGTATGGTAAATAAATAATATACTCGACTTTTATGTCCGTCGATTTTTTCCGTTCAAATTCTCAGTATATACTAATTCGGCCATTCTGAATCGATTGGCGTTTGCAGAATTTGTCTATTTCTAACCGTTCTCGAGTTGGTCATTTCCAAATCAGTTTTTAGTTGTTTTTTTTCCCGCCAAAAATATTTCTGATGAGTTTTCGACATTTTCGTTCAAAGATTCGGAATCAGCACGTCAAAATTCGTTGGAGGACAAAAATTTGAAATTCGAAAAATGAAAAATAAAAAAGTGCAAAAAATTATGTATGGTAAATAAATAATATACTCGACTTTTATGTCCGTCGATTTTTTCCGTTCAAATTCTCAGTATATACTAATTCGGCCATTCTGAATCGATTGGCGTTTGCAGAATTTGTCTATTTCTAACCGTTCTCGAGTTGGTCGTTTCCAAATCAGTTTTTAGTTGTTTTTTTTCCCGCCAAAAATATTTCTGATGAGTTTTCGACATTTTCGTTCAAAGATTCGGAATCAGCACGTGAAAATACGTTCAATGACCAAAATTTGAATTTCGAAAAATGAAAAATTAAAAATCTCAGAAAATTGGATTTTTGACCTTTAACGCCCTTTTCCGGCTAATCTTATATCTGAGCACATAAAAATCATACATTTTCGGAATGAGCATAAAATTTTACGTATACAGTGAAAATTTCAAGTCGATGTGACGACTTGGTATTTTTCATTATTTTTAGGGGTGACCCCCTTGCAACTTTTTTCGAGTAATTTTAAATTTTTCGGTTTTCTCGAAATATACAATACACACTAATTCGGCCATTCTGAATCGATTGGCGTTTGCAGAATTTGTCTATCTCTAACCGTTCTCGAGTTGGTCAGCTCTGAATCAGTTTTCAAATGGTTTTTTTGGCGCAAAAAATATTTCCGATGAGTTTTTGACATTTTCGTTCAAAGATTCGGAATCAGCACGTCAAAATTCGTTGGAGGACAAAAATTTGAAATTCGAAAAATGAAAAATAAAAAAGTGCAAAAAATTATGTATGGTAAATAAATAATATACTCGACTTTTATGTCCGTCGATTTTTTCCGTTCAAATTCTCAGTATATACTAATTCGGCCATTCTGAATCGATTGGCGTTTGCAGAATTTGTCTATTTCTAACCGTTCTCGAGTTGGTCATTTCCAAATCAGTTTTTAGTTGTTTTTTTTCCCGCCAAAAATATTTCTGATGAGTTTTCGACATTTTCGTTCAAAGATTCGGAATCAGCACGTCAAAATTCGTTGGAGGACAAAAATTTGAAATTCGAAAAATGAAAAATAAAAAAGTGCAAAAAATTATGTATGGTAAATAAATAATATACTCGACTTTTATGTCCGTCGATTTTTTCCGTTCAAATTCTCAGTATATACTAATTCGGCCATTCTGAATCGATTGGCGTTTGCAGAATTTGTCTATTTCTAACCGTTCTCGAGTTGGTCATTTCCAAATCAGTTTTTAGTTGTTTTTTTTCCCGTCAAAAATATTTCTGATGAGTTTTCGACATTTTCGTTCAAAGATTCGGAATCAGCACGTCAAAATTCGTTGGAGGACAAAAATTTGAAATTCGAAAAATGAAAAATAAAAAAGTGCAAAAAATTATGTATGGTAAATAAATAATATACTCGACTTTTATGTCCGTCGATTTTTTCCGTTCAAATTCTCAGTATATACTAATTCGGCCATTCTGAATCGATTGGCGTTTGCAGAATTTGTCTATTTCTAACCGTTCTCGAGTTGGTCATTTCCAAATCAGTTTTTAGTTGTTTTTTTTCCCGCCAAAAATATTTCTGATGAGTTTTCGACATTTTCGTTCAAAGATTCGGAATCAGCACGTCAAAATTCGTTGGAGGACAAAAATTTTAAATTCGAAAAATGAAAAATGAAAAAGTGCAAAAAATTATGTATGGTAAATAAATAATATACTCGACTTTTATGTCCGTCGATTTTTTCCGTTCAAATTCGCAGTATATACTAATTCGGCCATTCTGAATCGATTGGCGTTTGCAGAATTTGTCTATTTCTAACCGTTCTCGAGTTGGTCATTTCCAAATCAGTTTTTAGTTGTTTTTTTTCCCGCCAAAAATATTTCTGATGAGTTTTCGACATTTTCGTTCAAAGATTCGGAATCAGCACGTGAAAATACGTTCAATAACCAAAATTTAAATTTCGAAAAATGAAAATAAAAATCTCAGAAAATTGGATTTTTGACCTTTAACGCCCTTTTCCGGCTAATCTTATATCTGAGCACATAAAAATCATACATTTTCGGAATGAGCATAAAATTATACGTATACAGTGAAAATTTCAAGTCGATGTGACGACTTGGTATTTTTCATTATTTTTAGGGGTGACCCCCTTGCAACTTTTTTCGAGTAATTTTAAATTTTTCGGTTTTCTCGAAATATACAAAACACACTAATTCGGCCATTCTGAATCGATTGGCGTTTGCAGAATTTGTCTATCTCTAACCGTTCTCGAGTTGGTCAGCTCTGAATCAGTTTTCAAATGGTTTTTTTGGCGCAAAAAATATTTCCGATGAGTTTTTGACATTTTCGTTCAAAGATTCGGAATCAGCACGTCAAAATTCGTTGGAGGACAAAAATTTGAAATTCGAAAAATGAAAAATAAAAAAGTGCAAAAAATTATGTATGGTAAATAAATAATATACTCGACTTTTATGTCCGTCGATTTTTTCCGTTCAAATTCTCAGTATATACTAATTCGGCCATTCTGAATCGATTGGCGTTTGCAGAATTTGTCTATTTCTAACCGTTCTCGAGTTGGTCAGCTCTGAATCAGTTTTCAAATGGTTTTTTTGGCGCAAAAAATATTTCCGATGAGTTTTTGACATTTTCGTTCAAAGATTCGGAATCAGCACGTCAAAATTCGTTGGAGGACAAAAATTTGAAATTCGAAAAATGAAAAATAAAAAAGTGCAAAAAATTATGTATGGTAAATAAATAATACTCGACTTTTATGTCCGTCGATTTTTTCCGTTCAAATTCTCAGTATATACTAATTCGGCCATTCTGAATCGATTGGCGTTTGCAGAATTTGTCTATTTCTAACCGTTCTCGAGTTGGTCATTTCCAAATCAGTTTTTAGTTGTTTTTTTTCCCGCCAAAAATATTTCTGATGAGTTTTCGACATTTTCGTTCAAAGATTCGGAATCAGCACGTCAAAATTCGTTGGAGGACAAAAATTTGAAATTCGAAAAATGAAAAATAAAAAAGTGCAAAAAATTATGTATGGTAAATAAATAATATACTCGACTTTTATGTCCGTCGATTTTTTCCGTTCAAATTCTCAGTATATACTAATTCGGCCATTCTGAATCGATTGGCGTTTGCAGAATTTGTCTATTTCTAACCGTTCTCGAGTTGGTCATTTCCAAATCAGTTTTTAGTTGTTTTTTTTCCCGCCAAAAATATTTCTGATGAGTTTTCGACATTTTCGTTCAAAGATTCGGAATCAGCACGTCAAAATTCGTTGGAGGACAAAAATTTGAAATTCGAAAAATGAAAAATAAAAAAGTGCAAAAAATTATGTATGGTAAATAAATAATATACTCGACTTTTATGTCCGTCGATTTTTTCCGTTCAAATTCTCAGTATATACTAATTCGGCCATTCTGAATCGATTGGCGTTTGCAGAATTTGTCTATTTCTAACCGTTCTCGAGTTGGTCGTTTCCAAATCAGTTTTTAGTTGTTTTTTTTCCCGCCAAAAATATTTCTGATGAGTTTTCGACATTTTCGTTCAAAGATTCGGAATCAGCACGTGAAAATACGTTCAATGACCAAAATTTGAATTTCGAAAAATGAAAAATTAAAAATCTCAGAAAATTGGATTTTTGACCTTTAACGCCCTTTTCCGGCTAATCTTATATCTGAGCACATAAAAATCATACATTTTCGGAATGAGCATAAAATTTTACGTATACAGTGAAAATTTCAAGTCGATGTGACGACTTGGTATTTTTCATTATTTTTAGGGGTGACCCCCTTGCAACTTTTTTCGAGTAATTTTAAATTTTTCGGTTTTCTCGAAATATACAATACACACTAATTCGGCCATTCTGAATCGATTGGCGTTTGCAGAATTTGTCTATCTCTAACCGTTCTCGAGTTGGTCAGCTCTGAATCAGTTTTCAAATGGTTTTTTTGGCGCAAAAAATATTTCCGATGAGTTTTTGACATTTTCGTTCAAAGATTCGGAATCAGCACGTCAAAATTCGTTGGAGGACAAAAATTTGAAATTCGAAAAATGAAAAATAAAAAAGTGCAAAAAATTATGTATGGTAAATAAATAATATACTCGACTTTTATGTCCGTCGATTTTTTCCGTTCTAATTCTCAGTATATACTAATTCGGCCATTCTGAATCGATTGGCGTTTGCAGAATTTGTCTATTTCTAACCGTTCTCGAGTTGGTCATTTCCAAATCAGTTTTTAGTTGTTTTTTTTCCCGCCAAAAATATTTCTGATGAGTTTTCGACATTTTTGTTCAAAGATTCGGAATCAGCACGTCAAAATTCGTTGGAGGACAAAAATTTGAAATTCGAAAAATGAAAAATAAAAAAGTGCAAAAAATTATGTATGGTAAATAAATAATATACTCGACTTTTATGTCCGTCGATTTTTTCCGTTCAAATTCTCAGTATATATTAATTCGGCCATTCTGAATCGATTGGCGTTTGCAGAATTTGTCTATTTCTAACCGTTCTCGAGTTGGTCATTTCCAAATCAGTTTTTAGTTGTTTTTTTTCCCGTCAAAAATATTTCTGATGAGTTTTCGACATTTTCGTTCAAAGATTCGGAATCAGCACGTCAAAATTCGTTGGAGGACAAAAATTTGAAATTCGAAAAATGAAAAATAAAAAAGTGCAAAAAATTATGTATGGTAAATAAATAATATACTCGACTTTTATGTCCGTCGATTTTTTCCGTTCAAATTCTCAGTATATACTAATTCGGCCATTCTGAATCGATTGGCGTTTGCAGAATTTGTCTATTTCTAACCGTTCTCGAGTTGGTCATTTCCAAATCAGTTTTTAGTTGTTTTTTTTCCCGCCAAAAATATTTCTGATGAGTTTTCGACATTTTCGTTCAAAGATTCGGAATCAGCACGTCAAAATTCGTTGGAGGACAAAAATTTTAAATTCGAAAAATGAAAAATGAAAAAGTGCAAAAAATTATGTATGGTAAATAAATAATATACTCGACTTTTATGTCCGTCGATTTTTTCCGTTCAAATTCGCAGTATATACTAATTCGGCCATTCTGAATCGATTGGCGTTTGCAGAATTTGTCTATTTCTAACCGTTCTCGAGTTGGTCATTTCCAAATCAGTTTTTAGTTGTTTTTTTTCCCGCCAAAAATATTTCTGATGAGTTTTCGACATTTTCGTTCAAAGATTCGGAATCAGCACGTGAAAATACGTTCAATAACCAAAATTTAAATTTCGAAAAATGAAAATAAAAATCTCAGAAAATTGGATTTTTGACCTTTAACGCCCTTTTCCGGCTAATCTTATATCTGAGCACATAAAAATCATACATTTTCGGAATGAGCATAAAATTATACGTATACAGTGAAAATTTCAAGTCGATGTGACGACTTGGTAGTTTTCATTATTTTTAGGGGTGACCCCCTTGCAACTTTTTTCGAGTAATTTTAAATTTTTCGATTTTCTCGAAATATACAATAAATACTAATTCGGCCATTCTGAATCGATTGGCGTTTGCAGAATTTGTCTATCTCTAACCGTTCTCGAGTTGGTCAGCTCTGAATCAGTTTTCAAATGGTTTTTTTGGCGCAAAAAATATTTCCGATGAGTTTTTGACATTTTCGTTCAAAGATTCGGAATCAGCACGTCAAAATTCGTTGGAGGACAAAAATTTGAAATTCGAAAAATGAAAAATAAAAAAGTGCAAAAAATTATGTATGGTAAATAAATAATACTCGACTTTTATGTCCGTCGATTTTTTCCGTTCAAATTCTCAGTATATACCAATTCGGCCATTCTGAATCGATTGGCGTTTGCAGAATTTGTCTATTTCTAACCGTTCTCGAGTTGGTCATTTCCAAATCAGTTTTTAGTTGTTTTTTTTCCCGCCAAAAATATTTCTGATGAGTTTTCGACATTTTCGTTCAAAGATTCGGAATCAGCACGTCAAAATTCGTTGGAGGACAAAAATTTGAAATTCGAAAAATGAAAAATAAAAAAGTGCAAAAAATTATGTATGGTAAATAAATAATATACTCGACTTTTATGTCCGTCGATTTTTTCCGTTCAAATTCTCAGTATATACTAATTCGGCCATTCTGAATCGATTGGCGTTTGCAGAATTTGTCTATTTCTAACCGTTCTCGAGTTGGTCGTTTCCAAATCAGTTTTTAGTTGTTTTTTTTCCCGCCAAAAATATTTCTGATGAGTTTTCGACATTTTCGTTCAAAGATTCGGAATCAGCACGTGAAAATACGTTCAATGACCAAAATTTGAATTTCGAAAAATGAAAAATTAAAAATCTCAGAAAATTGGATTTTTGACCTTTAACGCCCTTTTCCGGCTAATCTTATATCTGAGCACATAAAAATCATACATTTTCGGAATGAGCATAAAATTTTACGTATACAGTGAAAATTTCAAGTCGATGTGACGACTTGGTATTTTTCATTATTTTTAGGGGTGACCCCCTTGCAACTTTTTTCGAGTAATTTTAAATTTTTCGGTTTTCTCGAAATATACAATACACACTAATTCGGCCATTCTGAATCGATTGGCGTTTGCAGAATTTGTCTATCTCTAACCGTTCTCGAGTTGGTCAGCTCTGAATCAGTTTTCAAATGGTTTTTTTGGCGCAAAAAATATTTCCGATGAGTTTTTGACATTTTCGTTCAAAGATTCGGAATCAGCACGTCAAAATTCGTTGGAGGACAAAAATTTGAAATTCGAAAAATGAAAAATAAAAAAGTGCAAAAAATTATGTATGGTAAATAAATAATATACTCGACTTTTATGTCCGTCGATTTTTTCCGTTCAAATTCTCAGTATATACTAATTCGGCCATTCTGAATCGATTGGCGTTTGCAGAATTTGTCTATCTCTAACCGTTCTCGAGTTGGTCAGCTCTGAATCAGTTTTCAAATGGTTTTTTTGGCGCAAAAAATATTTCCGATGAGTTTTTGACATTTTCGTTCAAAGATTCGGAATCAGCACGTCAAAATTCGTTGGAGGACAAAAATTTGAAATTCGAAAAATGAAAAATAAAAAAGTGCAAAAAATTATGTATGGTAAATAAATAATATACTCGACTTTTATGTCCGTCGATTTTTTCCGTTCAAATTCTCAGTATATACTAATTCGGCCATTCTGAATCGATTGGCGTTTGCAGAATTTGTCTATTTCTAACCGTTCTCGAGTTGGTCATTTCCAAATCAGTTTTTAGTTGTTTTTTTTCCCGCCAAAAATATTTCTGATGAGTTTTCGACATTTTCGTTCAAAGATTCGGAATCAGCACGTCAAAATTCGTTGGAGGACAAAAATTTGAAATTCGAAAAATGAAAAATAAAAAAGTGCAAAAAATTATGTATGGTAAATAAATAATATACTCGACTTTTATGTCCGTCGATTTTTTCCGTTCAAATTCGCAGTATATACTAATTCGGCCATTCTGAATCGATAATCGCGTTTGCAGAATTTGTCTATTTCTAACCGTTCTCGAGTTGGTCATTTCCAAATCAGTTTTTAGTTGTTTTTTTTCCCGCCAAAAATATTTCTGATGAGTTTTCGACATTTTCGTTCAAAGATTCGGAATCAGCACGTGAAAATACGTTCAATGACCAAAATTTAAATTTCGAAAAATGAAAATAAAAATCTCAGAAAATTGGATTTTTGACCTTTAACGCCCTTTTCCGGCTAATCTTATATCTGAGCACATAAAAATCATACATTTTCGGAATGAGCATAAAATTATACGTATACAGTGAAAATTTCAAGTCGATGTGACGACTTGGTAGTTTTCATTATTTTTAGGGGTGACCCCCTTGCAACTTTTTTCGAGTAATTTTAAATTTTTCGATTTTCTCGAAATATACAATAAATACTAATTCGGCCATTCTGAATCGATTGGCGTTTGCAGAATTTGTCTATCTCTAACCGTTCTCGAGTTGGTCAGCTCTGAATCAGTTTTCAAATGGTTTTTTTGGCGCAAAAAATATTTCCGATGAGTTTTTGACATTTTCGTTCAAAGATTCGGAATCAGCACGTCAAAATTCGTTGGAGGACAAAAATTTGAAATTCGAAAAATGAAAAATAAAAAAGTGCAAAAAATTATGTATGGTAAATAAATAATACTCGACTTTTATGTCCGTCGATTTTTTCCGTTCAAATTCTCAGTATATACCAATTCGGCCATTCTGAATCGATTGGCGTTTGCAGAATTTGTCTATTTCTAACCGTTCTCGAGTTGGTCATTTCCAAATCAGTTTTTAGTTGTTTTTTTTCCCGCCAAAAATATTTCTGATGAGTTTTCGACATTTTCGTTCAAAGATTCGGAATCAGCACGTCAAAATTCGTTGGAGGACAAAAATTTGAAATTCGAAAAATGAAAAATAAAAAAGTGCAAAAAATTATGTATGGTAAATAAATAATATACTCGACTTTTATGTCCGTCGATTTTTTCCGTTCAAATTCTCAGTATATACTAATTCGGCCATTCTGAATCGATTGGCGTTTGCAGAATTTGTCTATTTCTAACCGTTCTCGAGTTGGTCGTTTCCAAATCAGTTTTTAGTTGTTTTTTTTCCCGCCAAAAATATTTCTGATGAGTTTTCGACATTTTCGTTCAAAGATTCGGAATCAGCACGTGAAAATACGTTCAATGACCAAAATTTGAATTTCGAAAAATGAAAAATTAAAAATCTCAGAAAATTGGATTTTTGACCTTTAACGCCCTTTTCCGGCTAATCTTATATCTGAGCACATAAAAATCATACATTTTCGGAATGAGCATAAAATTTTACGTATACAGTGAAAATTTCAAGTCGATGTGACGACTTGGTATTTTTCATTATTTTTAGGGGTGACCCCCTTGCAACTTTTTTCGAGTAATTTTAAATTTTTCGGTTTTCTCGAAATATACAATACACACTAATTCGGCCATTCTGAATCGATTGGCGTTTGCAGAATTTGTCTATCTCTAACCGTTCTCGAGTTGGTCAGCTCTGAATCAGTTTTCAAATGGTTTTTTTGGCGCAAAAAATATTTCCGATGAGTTTTTGACATTTTCGTTCAAAGATTCGGAATCAGCACGTCAAAATTCGTTGGAGGACAAAAATTTGAAATTCGAAAAATGAAAAATAAAAAAGTGCAAAAAATTATGTATGGTAAATAAATAATATACTCGACTTTTATGTCCGTCGATTTTTTCCGTTCAAATTCTCAGTATATACTAATTCGGCCATTCTGAATCGATTGGCGTTTGCAGAATTTGTCTATCTCTAACCGTTCTCGAGTTGGTCAGCTCTGAATCAGTTTTCAAATGGTTTTTTTGGCGCAAAAAATATTTCCGATGAGTTTTTGACATTTTCGTTCAAAGATTCGGAATCAGCACGTCAAAATTCGTTGGAGGACAAAAATTTGAAATTCGAAAAATGAAAAATAAAAAAGTGCAAAAAATTATGTATGGTAAATAAATAATATACTCGACTTTTATGTCCGTCGATTTTTTCCGTTCAAATTCTCAGTATATACTAATTCGGCCATTCTGAATCGATTGGCGTTTGCAGAATTTGTCTATTTCTAACCGTTCTCGAGTTGGTCATTTCCAAATCAGTTTTTAGTTGTTTTTTTTCCCGCCAAAAATATTTCTGATGAGTTTTCGACATTTTCGTTCAAAGATTCGGAATCAGCACGTCAAAATTCGTTGGAGGACAAAAATTTGAAATTCGAAAAATGAAAAATAAAAAAGTGCAAAAAATTATGTATGGTAAATAAATAATATACTCGACTTTTATGTCCGTCGATTTTTTCCGTTCAAATTCGCAGTATATACTAATTCGGCCATTCTGAATCGATTGGCGTTTGCAGAATTTGTCTATTTCTAACCGTTCTCGAGTTGGTCATTTCCAAATCAGTTTTTAGTTGTTTTTTTTCCCGCCAAAAATATTTCTGATGAGTTTTCGACATTTTCGTTCAAAGATTCGGAATCAGCACGTGAAAATACGTTCAATGACCAAAATTTAAATTTCGAAAAATGAAAATAAAAATCTCAGAAAATTGGATTTTTGACCTTTAACGCCCTTTTCCGGCTAATCTTATATCTGAGCACATAAAAATCATACATTTTCGGAATGAGCATAAAATTATACGTATACAGTGAAAATTTCAAGTCGATGTGACGACTTGGTAGTTTTCATTATTTTTAGGGGTGACCCCCTTGCAACTTTTTTCGAGTAATTTTAAATTTTTCGATTTTCTCGAAATATACAATAAATACTAATTCGGCCATTCTGAATCGATTGGCGTTTGCAGAATTTGTCTATCTCTAACCGTTCTCGAGTTGGTCAGCTCTGAATCAGTTTTCAAATGGTTTTTTTGGCGCAAAAAATATTTCCGATGAGTTTTTGACATTTTCGTTCAAAGATTCGGAATCAGCACGTCAAAATTCGTTGGAGGACAAAAATTTGAAATTCGAAAAATGAAAAATAAAAAAGTGCAAAAAATTATGTATGGTAAATAAATAATACTCGACTTTTATGTCCGTCGATTTTTTCCGTTCAAATTCTCAGTATATACCAATTCGGCCATTCTGAATCGATTGGCGTTTGCAGAATTTGTTTATTTCTAACCGTTCTCGAGTTGGTCATTTCCAAATCAGTTTTTAGTTGTTTTTTTTCCCGCCAAAAATATGTCTGATGAGTTTTCGACATTTTCGTTCAAAGATTCGGAATCAGCACGTCAAAATTCGTTGGAGGACAAAAATTTGAAATTCGAAAAATGAAAAATAAAAAAGTGCAAAAAATTATGTATGGTAAATAAATAATATACTCGACTTTTATGTCCGTCGATTTTTTCCGTTCAAATTCTCAGTATATACTAATTCGGCCATTCTGAATCGATTGGCGTTTGCAGAATTTGTCTATTTCTAACCGTTCTCGAGTTGGTCGTTTCCAAATCAGTTTTTAGTTGTTTTTTTTCCCGCCAAAAATATTTCTGATGAGTTTTCGACATTTTCGTTCAAAGATTCGGAATCAGCACGTGAAAATACGTTCAATGACCAAAATTTGAATTTCGAAAAATGAAAAATTAAAAATCTCAGAAAATTGGATTTTTGACCTTTAACGCCCTTTTCCGGCTAATCTTATATCTGAGCACATAAAAATCATACATTTTCGGAATGAGCATAAAATTTTACGTATACAGTGAAAATTTCAAGTCGATGTGACGACTTGGTATTTTTCATTATTTTTAGGGGTGACCCCCTTGCAACTTTTTTCGAGTAATTTTAAATTTTTCGGTTTTCTCGAAATATACAATACACACTAATTCGGCCATTCTGAATCGATTGGCGTTTGCAGAATTTGTCTATCTCTAACCGTTCTCGAGTTGGTCAGCTCTGAATCAGTTTTCAAATGGTTTTTTTGGCGCAAAAAATATTTCCGATGAGTTTTTGACATTTTCGTTCAAAGATTCGGAATCAGCACGTCAAAATTCGTTGGAGGACAAAAATTTGAAATTCGAAAAATGAAAAATAAAAAAGTGCAAAAAATTATGTATGGTAAATAAATAATATACTCGACTTTTATGTCCGTCGATTTTTTCCGTTCAAATTCTCAGTATATACTAATTCGGCCATTCTGAATCGATTGGCGTTTGCAGAATTTGTCTATTTCTAACCGTTCTCGAGTTGGTCGTTTCCAAATCAGTTTTTAGTTGTTTTTTTTCCCGCCAAAAATATTTCTGATGAGTTTTCGACATTTTCGTTCAAAGATTCGGAATCAGCACGTGAAAATACGTTCAATGACCAAAATTTGAATTTCGAAAAATGAAAAATTAAAAATCTCAGAAAATTGGATTTTTGACCTTTAACGCCCTTTTCCGGCTAATCTTATATCTGAGCACATAAAAATCATACATTTTCGGAATGAGCATAAAATTTTACGTATACAGTGAAAATTTCAAGTCGATGTGACGACTTGGTATTTTTCATTATTTTTAGGGGTGACCCCCTTGCAACTTTTTTCGAGTAATTTTAAATTTTTCGGTTTTCTCGAAATATACAATACACACTAATTCGGCCATTCTGAATCGATTGGCGTTTGCAGAATTTGTCTATCTCTAACCGTTCTCGAGTTGGTCAGCTCTGAATCAGTTTTCAAATGGTTTTTTTTGGCGCAAAAAATATTTCCGATGAGTTTTTGACATTTTCGTTCAAAGATTCGGAATCAGCACGTCAAAATTCGTTGGAGGACAAAAATTTGAAATTCGAAAAATGAAAAATAAAAAAGTGCAAAAAATTATGTATGGTAAATAAATAATATACTCGACTTTTATGTCCGTCGATTTTTTCCGTTCAAATTCTCAGTATATACTAATTCGGCCATTCTGAATCGATTGGCGTTTGCAGAATTTGTCTATTTCTAACCGTTCTCGAGTTGGTCGTTTCCAAATCAGTTTTTAGTTGTTTTTTTTCCCGCCAAAAATATTTCTGATGAGTTTTCGACATTTTCGTTCAAAGATTCGGAATCAGCACGTGAAAATACGTTCAATGACCAAAATTTGAATTTCGAAAAATGAAAAATTAAAAATCTCAGAAAATTGGATTTTTGACCTTTAACGCCCTTTTCCGGCTAATCTTATATCTGAGCACATAAAAATCATACATTTTCGGAATGAGCATAAAATTTTACGTATACAGTGAAAATTTCAAGTCGATGTGACGACTTGGTATTTTTCATTATTTTTAGGGGTGACCCCCTTGCAACTTTTTTCGAGTAATTTTAAATTTTTCGGTTTTCTCGAAATATACAATACACACTAATTCGGCCATTCTGAATCGATTGGCGTTTGCAGAATTTGTCTATCTCTAACCGTTCTCGAGTTGGTCAGCTCTGAATCAGTTTTCAAATGGTTTTTTTGGCGCAAAAAATATTTCCGATGAGTTTTTGACATTTTCGTTCAAAGATTCGGAATCAGCACGTCAAAATTCGTTGGAGGACAAAAATTTGAAATTCGAAAAATGAAAAATAAAAAAGTGCAAAAAATTATGTATGGTAAATAAATAATATACTCGACTTTTATGTCCGTCGATTTTTTCCGTTCAAATTCTCAGTATATACTAATTCGGCCATTCTGAATCGATTGGCGTTTGCAGAATTTGTCTATCTCTAACCGTTCTCGAGTTGGTCAGCTCTGAATCAGTTTTCAAATGGTTTTTTTGGCGCAAAAAATATTTCCGATGAGTTTTTGACATTTTCGTTCAAAGATTCGGAATCAGCACGTCAAAATTCGTTGGAGGACAAAAATTTGAAATTCGAAAAATGAAAAATAAAAAAGTGCAAAAAATTATGTATGGTAAATAAATAATATACTCGACTTTTATGTCCGTCGATTTTTTCCGTTCAAATTCTCAGTATATACTAATTCGGCCATTCTGAATCGATTGGCGTTTGCAGAATTTGTCTATTTCTAACCGTTCTCGAGTTGGTCATTTCCAAATCAGTTTTTAGTTGTTTTTTTCCCGCCAAAAATATTTCTGATGAGTTTTCGACATTTTCGTTCAAAGATTCGGAATCAGCACGTCAAAATTCGTTGGAGGACAAAAATTTTAAATTCGAAAAATGAAAAATAAAAAAGTGCAAAAAATTATGTATGGTAAATAAATAATATACTCGACTTTTATGTCCGTCGATTTTTTCCGTTCAAATTCGCAGTATATACTAATTCGGCCATTCTGAATCGATTGGCGTTTGCAGAATTTGTCTATTTCTAACCGTTCTCGAGTTGGTCATTTCCAAATCAGTTTTTAGTTGTTTTTTTTCTCGCCAAAAATATTTCTGATGAGTTTTCGACATTTTCGTTCAAAGATTCGGAATCAGCACGTGAAAATACGTTCAATGACCAAAATTTAAATTTCGAAAAATGAAAATAAAAATCTCAGAAAATTGGATTTTTGACCTTTAACGCCCTTTTCCGGCTAATCTTATATCTGAGCACATAAAAATCATACATTTTCGGAATGAGCATAAAATTATACGTATACAGTGAAAATTTCAAGTCGATGTGACGACTTGGTAGTTTTCATTATTTTTAGGGGTGACCCCCTTGCAACTTTTTTCGAGTAATTTTAAATTTTTCGATTTTCTCGAAATATACAATAAATACTAATTCGGCCATTCTGAATCGATTGGCGTTTGCAGAATTTGTCTATCTCTAACCGTTCTCGAGTTGGTCAGCTCTGAATCAGTTTTCAAATGGTTTTTTTGGCGCAAAAAATATTTCCGATGAGTTTTTGACATTTTCGTTCAAAGATTCGGAATCAGCACGTCAAAATTCGTTGGAGGACAAAAATTTGAAATTCGAAAAATGAAAAATAAAAAAGTGCAAAAAATTATGTATGGTAAATAAATAATACTCGACTTTTATGTCCGTCGATTTTTTCCGTTCAAATTCTCAGTATATACCAATTCGGCCATTCTGAATCGATTGGCGTTTGCAGAATTTGTCTATTTCTAACCGTTCTCGAGTTGGTCATTTCCAAATCAGTTTTTAGTTGTTTTTTTTCCCGCCAAAAATATTTCTGATGAGTTTTCGACATTTTCGTTCAAAGATTCGGAATCAGCACGTCAAAATTCGTTGGAGGACAAAAATTTGAAATTCGAAAAATGAAAAATAAAAAAGTGCAAAAAATTATGTATGGTAAATAAATAATATACTCGACTTTTATGTCCGTCGATTTTTTCCGTTCAAATTCTCAGTATATACTAATTCGGCCATTCTGAATCGATTGGCGTTTGCAGAATTTGTCTATTTCTAACCGTTCTCGAGTTGGTCATTTCCAAATCAGTTTTTAGTTGTTTTTTTTCCCGCCAAAAATATTTCTGATGAGTTTTCGACATTTTCGTTCAAAGATTCGGAATCAGCACGTGAAAATACGTTCAATGACCAAAATTTAAATTTCGAAAAATGAAAATAAAAATCTCAGAAAATTGGATTTTTGACCTTTAACGCCCTTTTCCGGCTAATCTTATATCTGAGCACATAAAAATCATACATTTTCGGAATGAGCATAAAATTATACGTATACAGTGAAAATTTCAAGTCGATGTGACGACTTGGTAGTTTTCATTATTTTTAGGGGTGACCCCCTTGCAACTTTTTTCGAGTAATTTTAAATTTTTCGATTTTCTCGAAATATACAATAAATACTAATTCGGCCATTCTGAATCGATTGGCGTTTGCAGAATTTGTCTATCTCTAACCGTTCTCGAGTTGGTCAGCTCTGAATCAGTTTTCAAATGGTTTTTTTGGCGCAAAAAATATTTCCGATGAGTTTTTGACATTTTCGTTCAAAGATTCGGAATCAGCACGTCAAAATTCGTTGGAGGACAAAAATTTGAAATTCGAAAAATGAAAAATAAAAAAGTGCAAAAAATTATGTATGGTAAATAAATAATACTCGACTTTTATGTCCGTCGATTTTTTCCGTTCAAATTCTCAGTATATACCAATTCGGCCATTCTGAATCGATTGGCGTTTGCAGAATTTGTCTATTTCTAACCGTTCTCGAGTTGGTCATTTCCAAATCAGTTTTTAGTTGTTTTTTTTCCCGCCAAAAATATTTCTGATGAGTTTTCGACATTTTCGTTCAAAGATTCGGAATCAGCACGTCAAAATTCGTTGGAGGACAAAAATTTGAAATTCGAAAAATGAAAAATAAAAAAGTGCAAAAAATTATGTATGGTAAATAAATAATATACTCGACTTTTATGTCCGTCGATTTTTTCCGTTCAAATTCTCAGTATATACTAATTCGGCCATTCTGAATCGATTGGCGTTTGCAGAATTTGTCTATCTCTAACCGTTCTCGAGTTGGTCAGCTCTGAATCAGTTTTCAAATGGTTTTTTTGGCGCAAAAAATATTTCCGATGAGTTTTTGACATTTTCGTTCAAAGATTCGGAATCAGCACGTCAAAATTCGTTGGAGGACAAAAATTTGAAATTCGAAAAATGAAAAATAAAAAAGTGCAAAAAATTATGTATGGTAAATAAATAATATACTCGACTTTTATGTCCGTCGATTTTTTCCGTTCAAATTCTCAGTATATACTAATTCGGCCATTCTGAATCGATTGGCGTTTGCAGAATTTGTCTATTTCTAACCGTTCTCGAGTTGGTCATTTCCAAATCAGTTTTTAGTTGTTTTTTTTCCCGCAAAAAATATTTCCGATGAGTTTTTGACATTTTCGTTCAAAGATTCGGAATTAGCACGTGAAAATACGTTCAAAGGCAAAAATTTGAATTTCGAAAAATGAAAAATAAAAAATCTCAGAAAATTGGATTTTTTACATTTAACGCCATTTTCCGGCTAATCTCATATCTGAGCACATAAAAATCATACATTTTCGGAGTGAGCATGAAATTTTACGTATACAGTGCAAATTTCGAGTCGATATGACGACTTGGTATTTTTCATGATTTTTAGGGGTGGACGGACCCCTTGCAACTTTTTTCGAGTGATTTTAAATTTTTCGATTGACTCGAAAAAAAATGAAAAAAAAGTGCAAAAAATTATCTATGGTAAATAAATAGGAAATAAATAATATACTCGACTTTTATGTCCGTCGATTTTTTCCGTTCAAATTATCAGTATATACTAATTCGGCCATTCTGAATCGATTGGCGTTCGCAGAATTGGTCTATCTCTAATCGTTCTCGAGTTGGTCAGCTCTGAATCAGTTTTCAAATGGTTTTTTTGGCGCCAAAAATATTTCTGATAAGTTTTCGACATTTTCGTTCAAAGATTCGGAATCAGCACGTCAAAATTCGTTGGAGGACAAAAATTTGAAATTCGAAATATGAAAAATAAAAAAGTGCAAAAAATTATGTATGGTAAATAAATAATATACTCGACTTTTATGTCCGTCGATTTTTTCCGTTCATTCAAATTCTCAGTATATACTAATTCGGCCATTCTGAATCGATTGGCGTTTGCAGAATTTGTCTATTTCTAACCGTTCTCGAGTTGGTCATTTCCAAATCAGTTTTTAGTTGTTTTTTTCCCGCAAAAAATATTTCCGATGAGTTTTTGACATTTTCGTTCAAAGATTCGGAATCAGCACGTCAAAATTCGTTGGAGGACAAAAATTTGAAATTCGAAAAATGAAAAATAAAAAAGTGCAAAAAATTATGTATGGTAAATAAATAATATACTCGACTTTTATGTCCGTCGATTTTTTCCGTTCAAATTCTCAGTATATACTAATTCGGCCATTCTGAATCGATTGGCGTTTGCAGAATTTGTCTATTTCTAACCGTTCTCGAGTTGGTCAGCTCTGAATCAGTTTTCAAATGGTTTTTTTGGCGCAAAAAATATTTCCGATGAGTTTTTGACATTTTCGTTCAAAGATTCGGAATCAGCACGTCAAAATTCGTTGGAGGACCAAAATTTGAAATTCGAAAAATGAAAAATAAAAAAGTGCAAAAAATTATGTATGGTAAATAAATAATATACTCGACTTTTATGTCCGTCGATTTTTTCCGTTCAAATTCTCAGTATATACTAATTCGGCCATTCTGAATCGATTGGCGTTTGCAGAATTTGTCTATTTCTAACCGTTCTCGAGTTGGTCATTTCCAAATCAGTTTTTAGTTGTTTTTTTTCTCGCCAAAAATATTTCTGATGAGTTTTCGACATTTTCGTTCAAAGATTCGGAATCAGCACGTGAAAATACGTTCAAAGGCAAAAATTTGAATTTCGAAAAATGAAAAATTAAAAATCTCAGAAAATTGGATTTTTGACCTTTAACGCCCTTTTCCGGCTAATCTTATATCTGAGCACATAAAAATCATACATTTTCGGAATGAGCATAAAATTTTACGTATACAGTGAAAATTTCAAGTCGATGTGACGACTTGGTATTTTTCATTATTTTTAGGGGTGACCGACCCCCTTGCAACTTTTTTCGAGTAATTTTAAATTTTTCGATTTTCTCGAAATATACAATACATACTAATTCGGCCATTCTGAATCGATTGGCGTTTGCAGAATTTGTCTATCTCTAACCGTTCTCGAGTTGGTCAGCTCTGAATCGGTTTTCAAATGGTTTTTTTGGCGCAAAAAATATTTCCGATGAGTTTTTGACATTTTCGTTCAAAGATTCGGAATCAGCACGTCAAAATTCGTAGGAGGACAAAAATTTGAAATTCGAAAAATGAAAAATAAAAAAGTGCAAAAAATTATGTATGGTAAATAAATAATACTCGACTTTTATGTCCGTCGATTTTTTCCGTTCAAATTCTCAGTATATACCAATTCGGCCATTCTGAATCGATTGGCGTTTGCAGAATTTGTCTATTTCTAACCGTTCTCGAGTTGGTCATTTCCAAATCAGTTTTTAGTTGTTTTTTTTCCCGCCAAAAATATTTCTGATGAGTTTTCGACATTTTCGTTCAAAGATTCGGAATCAGCACGTCAAAATTCGTTGGAGGACAAAAATTTGAAATTCGAAAAATGAAAAATAAAAAAGTGCAAAAAATTATGTATGGTAAATAAATAATATACTCGACTTTTATGTCCGTCGATTTTTTCCGTTCAAATTCTCAGTATATACTAATTCGGCCATTCTGAATCGATTGGCGTTTGCAGAATTTGTCTATTTCTAACCGTTCTCGAGTTGGTCGTTTCCAAATCAGTTTTTAGTTGTTTTTTTTCCCGCCAAAAATATTTCTGATGAGTTTTCGACATTTTCGTTCAAAGATTCGGAATCAGCACGTGAAAATACGTTCAATGACCAAAATTTGAATTTCGAAAAATGAAAAATTAAAAATCTCAGAAAATTGGATTTTTGACCTTTAACGCCCTTTTCCGGCTAATCTTATATCTGAGCACATAAAAATCATACATTTTCGGAATGAGCATAAAATTTTACGTATACAGTGAAAATTTCAAGTCGATGTGACGACTTGGTATTTTTCATTATTTTTAGGGGTGACCCCCTTGCAACTTTTTTCGAGTAATTTTAAATTTTTCGGTTTTCTCGAAATATACAATACACACTAATTCGGCCATTCTGAATCGATTAGCGTTTGCAGAATTTGTCTATCTCTAACCGTTCTCGAGTTGGTCAGCTCTGAATCAGTTTTCAAATGGTTTTTTTGGCGCAAAAAATATTTCCGATGAGTTTTTGACATTTTCGTTCAAAGATTCGGAATCAGCACGTCAAAATTCGTTGGAGGACAAAAATTTGAAATTCGAAAAATGAAAAATAAAAAAGTGCAAAAAATTATGTATGGTAAATAAATAATATACTCGACTTTTATGTCCGTCGATTCTTTCCGTTCAAATTCTCAGTATATACTAATTCGGCCATTCTGAATCGATTGGCGTTTGCAGAATTTGTCTATTTCTAACCGTTCTCGAGTTGGTCAGCTCTGAATCAGTTTTCAAATGGTTTTTTTGGCGCAAAAAATATTTCCGATGAGTTTTTGACATTTTCGTTCAAAGATTCGGAATCAGCACGTCAAAATTCGTTGGAGGACCAAAATTTGAAATTCGAAAAATGAAAAATAAAAAAGTGCAAAAAATTATGTATGGTAAATAAATAATATACTCGACTTTTATGTCCGTCGATTTTTTCCGTTCAAATTCTCAGTATATACTAATTCGGCCATTCTGAATCGATTGGCGTTTGCAGAATTTGTCTATTTCTAACCGTTCTCGAGTTGGTCATTTCCAAATCAGTTTTTAGTTGTTTTTTTTCTCGCCAAAAATATTTCTGATGAGTTTTCGACATTTTCGTTCAAAGATTCGGAATCAGCACGTGAAAATACGTTCAAAGGCAAAAATTTGAATTTCGAAAAATGAAAAATTAAAAATCTCAGAAAATTGGATTTTTGACCTTTAACGCCCTTTTCCGGCTAATCTTATATCTGAGCACATAAAAATCATACATTTTCGGAATGAGCATAAAATTTTACGTATACAGTGAAAATTTCAAGTCGATGTGACGACTTGGTATTTTTCATTATTTTTAGGGGTGACCGACCCCCTTGCAACTTTTTTCGAGTAATTTTAAATTTTTCGATTTTCTCGAAATATACAATACATACTAATTCGGCCATTCTGAATCGATTGGCGTTTGCAGAATTTGTCTATCTCTAACCGTTCTCGAGTTGGTCAGCTCTGAATCGGTTTTCAAATGGTTTTTTTGGCGCAAAAAATATTTCCGATGAGTTTTTGACATTTTCGTTCAAAGATTCGGAATCAGCACGTCAAAATTCGTAGGAGGACAAAAATTTGAAATTCGAAAAAAGAAAAATAAAAAAGTGCAAAAAATTATGTATGGTAAATAAATAATATACTCGACTTTTATGTCCGTCGATTTTTTCCGTTCAAATTCGCAGTATATACTAATTCGGCCATTCTGAATCGATTGGCGTTTGCAGAATTTGTCTATTTCTAACCGTTCTCGAGTTGGTCATTTCCAAATCAGTTTTTAGTTGTTTTTTTTCCCGCCAAAAATATTTCTGATGAGTTTTCGACATTTTCGTTCAAAGATTCGGAATCAGCACGTGAAAATACGTTCAATGACCAAAATTTAAATTTCGAAAAATGAAAATAAAAATCTCAGAAAATTGGATTTTTGACCTTTAACGCCCTTTTCCGGCTAATCTTATATCTGAGCACATAAAAATCATACATTTTCGGAATGAGCATAAAATTATACGTATACAGTGAAAATTTCAAGTCGATGTGACGACTTGGTAGTTTTCATTATTTTTAGGGGTGACCCCCTTGCAACTTTTTTCGAGTAATTTTAAATTTTTCGATTTTCTCGAAATATACAATAAATACTAATTCGGCCATTCTGAATCGATTGGCGTTTGCAGAATTTGTCTATCTCTAACCGTTCTCGAGTTGGTCAGCTCTGAATCAGTTTTCAAATGGTTTTTTTGGCGCAAAAAATATTTCCGATGAGTTTTTGACATTTTCGTTCAAAGATTCGGAATCAGCACGTCAAAATTCGTTGGAGGACAAAAATTTGAAATTCGAAAAATGAAAAATAAAAAAGTGCAAAAAATTATGTATGGTAAATAAATAATACTCGACTTTTATGTCCGTCGATTTTTTCCGTTCAAATTCTCAGTATATACCAATTCGGCCATTCTGAATCGATTGGCATTTGCAGAATTTGTCTATTTCTAACCGTTCTCGAGTTGGTCATTTCCAAATCAGTTTTTAGTTGTTTTTTTTCCCGCCAAAAATATTTCTGATGAGTTTTCGACATTTTCGTTCAAAGATTCGGAATCAGCACGTCAAAATTCGTTGGAGGACAAAAATTTGAAATTCGAAAAATGAAAAATAAAAAAGTGCAAAAAATTATGTATGGTAAATAAATAATATACTCGACTTTTATGTCCGTCGATTTTTTCCGTTCAAATTCTCAGTATATACTAATTCGGCCATTCTGAATCGATTGGCGTTTGCAGAATTTGTCTATTTCTAACCGTTCTCGAGTTGGTCGTTTCCAAATCAGTTTTTAGTTGTTTTTTTTCCCGCCAAAAATATTTCTGATGAGTTTTCGACATTTTCGTTCAAAGATTCGGAATCAGCACGTGAAAATACGTTCAATGACCAAAATTTGAATTTCGAAAAATGAAAAATTAAAAATCTCAGAAAATTGGATTTTTGACCTTTAACGCCCTTTTCCGGCTAATCTTATATCTGAGCACATAAAAATCATACATTTTCGGAATGAGCATAAAATTTTACGTATACAGTGAAAATTTCAAGTCGATGTGACGACTTGGTATTTTTCATTATTTTTAGGGGTGACCCCCTTGCAACTTTTTTCGAGTAATTTTAAATTTTTCGGTTTTCTCGAAATATACAATACACACTAATTCGGCCATTCTGAATCGATTGGCGTTTGCAGAATTTGTCTATCTCTAACCGTTCTCGAGTTGGTCAGCTCTGAATCAGTTTTCAAATGGTTTTTTTGGCGCAAAAAATATTTCCGATGAGTTTTTGACATTTTCGTTCAAAGATTCGGAATCAGCACGTCAAAATTCGTTGGAGGACAAAAATTATGTCCGTCGATTTTTTCCGTTCAAATTCTCAGTATATACCAATTCGGCCATTCTGAATCGATTGGCGTTTGCAGAATTTGTCTATTTCTAACCGTTCTCGAGTTGGTCATTTCCAAATCAGTTTTTAGTTGTTTTTTTTCCCGCCAAAAATATTTCTGATGAGTTTTCGACATTTTCGTTCAAAGATTCGGAATCAGCACGTCAAAATTCGTTGGAGGACAAAAATTTGAAATTCGAAAAATGAAAAATAAAAAAGTGCAAAAAATTATGTATGGTAAATAAATAATATACTCGACTTTTATGTCCGTCGATTTTTTCCGTTCAAATTCTCAGTATATACTAATTCGGCCATTCTGAATCGATTGGCGTTTGCAGAATTTGTCTATTTCTAACCGTTCTCGAGTTGGTCGTTTCCAAATCAGTTTTTAGTTGTTTTTTTTCCCGCCAAAAATATTTCTGATGAGTTTTCGACATTTTCGTTCAAAGATTCGGAATCAGCACGTGAAAATACGTTCAATGACCAAAATTTGAATTTCGAAAAATGAAAAATTAAAAATCTCAGAAAATTGGATTTTTGACCTTTAACGCCCTTTTCCGGCTAATCTTATATCTGAGCACATAAAAATCATACATTTTCGGAATGAGCATAAAATTTTACGTATACAGTGAAAATTTCAAGTCGATGTGACGACTTGGTATTTTTCATTATTTTTAGGGGTGACCCCCTTGCAACTTTTTTCGAGTAATTTTAAATTTTTCGGTTTTCTCGAAATATACAATACACACTAATTCGGCCATTCTGAATCGATTGGCGTTTGCAGAATTTGTCTATCTCTAACCGTTCTCGAGTTGGTCAGCTCTGAATCAGTTTTCAAATGGTTTTTTTGGCGCAAAAAATATTTCCGATGAGTTTTTGACATTTTCGTTCAAAGATTCGGAATCAGCACGTCAAAATTCGTTGGAGGACAAAAATTTGAAATTCGAAAAATGAAAAATAAAAAAGTGCAAAAAATTATGTATGGTAAATAAATAATATACTCGACTTTTATGTCCGTCGATTTTTTCCGTTCAAATTCTCAGTATATACTAATTCGGCCATTCTGAATCGATTGGCGTTTGCAGAATTTGTCTATTTCTAACCGTTCTCGAGTTGGTCATTTCCAAATCAGTTTTTAGTTGTTTTTTTTCCCGCCAAAAATATTTCTGATGAGTTTTCGACATTTTCGTTCAAAGATTCGGAATCAGCACGTCAAAATTCGTTGGAGGACAAAAATTTGAAATTCGAAAAATGAAAAATAAAAAAGTGCAAAAAATTATGTATGGTAAATAAATAATATACTCGACTTTTATGTCCGTCGATTTTTTCCGTTCAAATTCTCAGTATATACTAATTCGGCCATTCTGAATCGATTGGCGTTTGCAGAATTTGTCTATCTCTAACCGTTCTCGAGTTGGTCAGCTCTGAATCAGTTTTCAAATGGTTTTTTTGGCGCAAAAAATATTTCCGATGAGTTTTTGACATTTTCGTTCAAAGATTCGGAATCAGCACGTCAAAATTCGTTGGAGGACAAAAATTTGAAATTCGAAAAATGAAAAATAAAAAAGTGCAAAAAATTATGTATGGTAAATAAATAATATACTCGACTTTTATGTCCGTCGATTTTTTCCGTTCAAATTCTCAGTATATACTAATTCGGCCATTCTGAATCGATTGGCGTTTGCAGAATTTGTCTATTTCTAACCGTTCTCGAGTTGGTCATTTCCAAATCAGTTTTTAGTTGTTTTTTTTCCCGCCAAAAATATTTCTGATGAGTTTTCGACATTTTCGTTCAAAGATTCGGAATCAGCACGTCAAAATTCGTTGGAGGACAAAAATTTGAAATTCGAAAAATGAAAAATAAAAAAGTGCAAAAAATTATGTATGGTAAATAAATAATATACTCGACTTTTATGTCCGTCGATTTTTTCCGTTCAAATTCGCAGTATATACTAATTCGGCCATTCTGAATCGATTGGCGTTTGCAGAATTTGTCTATTTCTAACCGTTCTCGAGTTGGTCATTTCCAAATCAGTTTTTAGTTGTTTTTTTTCCCGCCATAAATATTTCTGATGAGTTTTCGACATTTTCGTTCAAAGATTCGGAATCAGCACGTGAAAATACGTTCAATGACCAAAATTTAAATTTCGAAAAATGAAAATAAAAATCTCAGAAAATTGGATTTTTGACCTTTAACGCCCTTTTCCGGCTAATCTTATATCTGAGCACATAAAAATCATACATTTTCGGAATGAGCATAAAATTATACGTATACAGTGAAAATTTCAAGTCGATGTGACGACTTGGTAGTTTTCATTATTTTTAGGGGTGACCCCCTTGCAACTTTTTTCGAGTAATTTTAAATTTTTCGATTTTCTCGAAATATACAATAAATACTAATTCGGCCATTCTGAATCGATTGGCGTTTGCAGAATTTGTCTATCTCTAACCGTTCTCGAGTTGGTCAGCTCTGAATCAGTTTTCAAATGGTTTTTTTGGCGCAAAAAATATTTCCGATGAGTTTTTGACATTTTCGTTCAAAGATTCGGAATCAGCACGTCAAAATTCGTTGGAGGACAAAAATTTGAAATTCGAAAAATGAAAAATAAAAAAGTGCAAAAAATTATGTATGGTAAATAAATAATACTCGACTTTTATGTCCGTCGATTTTTTCCGTTCAAATTCTCAGTATATACTAATTCGGCCATTCTGAATCGATTGGCGTTTGCAGAATTTGTCTATTTCTAACCGTTCTCGAGTTGGTCGTTTCCAAATCAGTTTTTAGTTGTTTTTTTTCCCGCCAAAAATATTTCTGATGAGTTTTCGACATTTTCGTTCAAAGATTCGGAATCAGCACGTGAAAATACGTTCAATGACCAAAATTTGAATTTCGAAAAATGAAAAATTAAAAATCTCAGAAAATTGGATTTTTGACCTTTAACGCCCTTTTCCGGCTAATCTTATATCTGAGCACATAAAAATCATACATTTTCGGAATGAGCATAAAATTTTACGTATACAGTGAAAATTTCAAGTCGATGTGACGACTTGGTATTTTTCATTATTTTTAGGGGTGACCCCCTTGCAACTTTTTTCGAGTAATTTTAAATTTTTCGGTTTTCTCGAAATATACAATACACACTAATTCGGCCATTCTGAATCGATTGGCGTTTGCAGAATTTGTCTATCTCTAACCGTTCTCGAGTTGGTCAGCTCTGAATCAGTTTTCAAATGGTTTTTTTGGCGCAAAAAATATTTCCGATGAGTTTTTGACATTTTCGTTCAAAGATTCGGAATCAGCACGTCAAAATTCGTTGGAGGACAAAAATTTGAAATTCGAAAAATGAAAAATAAAAAAGTGCAAAAAATTATGTATGGTAAATAAATAATATACTCGACTTTTATGTCCGTCGATTTTTTCCGTTCAAATTCTCAGTATATACTAATTCGGCCATTCTGAATCGATTGGCGTTTGCAGAATTTGTCTATTTCTAACCGTTCTCGAGTTGGTCGTTTCCAAATCAGTTTTTAGTTGTTTTTTTTCCCGCCAAAAATATTTCTGATGAGTTTTCGACATTTTCGTTCAAAGATTCGGAATCAGCACGTCAAAATTCGTTGGAGGACAAAAATTTGAAATTCGAAAAATGAAAAATAAAAAAGTGCAAAAAATTATGTATGGTAAATAAATAATATACTCGACTTTTATGTCCGTCGATTTTTTCCGTTCAAATTCTCAGTATATACTAATTCGGCCATTCTGAATCGATTGGCGTTTGCAGAATTTGTCTATTTCTAACCGTTCTCGAGTTGGTCATTTCCAAATCAGTTTTTAGTTGTTTTTTTTCCCGCCAAAAATATTTCTGATGAGTTTTCGACATTTTCGTTCAAAGATTCGGAATCAGCACGTCAAAATTCGTTGGAGGACAAAAATTTGAAATTCGAAAAATGAAAAATAAAAAAGTGCAAAAAATTATGTATGGTAAATAAATAATATACTCGACTTTTATGTCCGTCGATTTTTTCCGTTCAAATTCTCAGTATATACTAATTCGGCCATTCTGAATCGATTGGCGTTTGCAGAATTTGTCTATTTCTAACCGTTCTCGAGTTGGTCGTTTCCAAATCAGTTTTTAGTTGTTTTTTTTCCCGCCAAAAATATTTCTGATGAGTTTTCGACATTTTCGTTCAAAGATTCGGAATCAGCACGTGAAAATACGTTCAATGACCAAAATTTGAATTTCGAAAAATGAAAAATTAAAAATCTCAGAAAATTGGATTTTTGACCTTTAACGCCCTTTTCCGGCTAATCTTATATCTGAGCACATAAAAATCATACATTTTCGGAATGAGCATAAAATTTTACGTATACAGTGAAAATTTCAAGTCGATGTGACGACTTGGTATTTTTCATTATTTTTAGGGGTGACCGACCCCCTTGCAACTTTTTTCGAGTAATTTTAAATTTTTCGGTTTTCTCGAAATATACAATACACACTAATTCGGCCATTCTGAATCGATTGGCGTTTGCAGAATTTGTCTATCTCTAACCGTTCTCGAGTTGGTCAGCTCTGAATCAGTTTTCAAATGGTTTTTTTGGCGCAAAAAATATTTCCGATGAGTTTTTGACATTTTCGTTCAAAGATTCGGAATCAGCACGTCAAAATTCGTTGGAGGACAAAAATTTGAAATTCGAAAAATGAAAAATAAAAAAGTGCAAAAAATTATGTATGGTAAATAAATAATATACTCGACTTTTATGTCCGTCGATTTTTTCCGTTCAAATTCTCAGTATATACTAATTCGGCCATTCTGAATCGATTGGCGTTTGCAGAATTTGTCTATCTCTAACCGTTCTCGAGTTGGTCAGCTCTGAATCAGTTTTCAAATGGTTTTTTTGGCGCAAAAAATATTTCCGATGAGTTTTTGACATTTTCGTTCAAAGATTCGGAATCAGCACGTCAAAATTCGTTGGAGGACAAAAATTTGAAATTCGAAAAATGAAAAATAAAAAAGTGCAAAAAATTATGTATGGTAAATAAATAATATACTCGACTTTTATGTCCGTCGATTTTTTCCGTTCAAATTCTCAGTATATACTAATTCGGCCATTCTGAATCGATTGGCGTTTGCAGAATTTGTCTATTTCTAACCGTTCTCGAGTTGGTCATTTCCAAATCAGTTTTTAGTTGTTTTTTTTCCCGCCAAAAATATTTCTGATGAGTTTTCGACATTTTCGTTCAAAGATTCGGAATCAGCACGTCAAAATTCGTTGGAGGACAAAAATTTGAAATTCGAAAAATGAAAAATAAAAAAGTGCAAAAAATTATGTATGGTAAATAAATAATATACTCGACTTTTATGTCCGTCGATTTTTTCCGTTCAAATTCGCAGTATATACTAATTCGGCCATTCTGAATCGATTGGCGTTTGCAGAATTTGTCTATTTCTAACCGTTCTCGAGTTGGTCATTTCCAAATCAGTTTTTAGTTGTTTTTTTTCCCGCCAAAAATATTTCTGATGAGTTTTCGACATTTTCGTTCAAAGATTCGGAATCAGCACGTGAAAATACGTTCAATGACCAAAATTTAAATTTCGAAAAATGAAAATAAAAATCTCAGAAAATTGGATTTTTGACCTTTAACGCCCTTTTCCGGCTAATCTTATATCTGAGCACATAAAAATCATACATTTTCGGAATGAGCATAAAATTATACGTATACAGTGAAAATTTCAAGTCGATGTGACGACTTGGTAGTTTTCATTATTTTTAGGGGTGACCCCCTTGCAACTTTTTTCGAGTAATTTTAAATTTTTCGATTTTCTCGAAATATACAATAAATACTAATTCGGCCATTCTGAATCGATTATCGTTTGCAGAATTTGTCTATCTCTAACCGTTCTCGAGTTGGTCAGCTCTGAATCAGTTTTCAAATGGTTTTTTTGGCGCAAAAAATATTTCTGATGAGTTTTCGACATTTTCGTTCAAAGATTCGGAATCAGCACGTCAAAATTCGTTGGAGGACAAAAATTTGAAATTCGAAAAATGAAAAATAAAAAAGTGCAAAAAATTATGTATGGTAAATAAATAATATACTCGACTTTTATGTCCGTCGATTTTTTCCGTTCAAATTCTCAGTATATACTAATTCGGCCATTCTGAATCGATTGGCGTTTGCAGAATTTGTCTATTTCTAACCGTTCTCGAGTTGGTCGTTTCCAAATCAGTTTTTAGTTGTTTTTTTTCCCGCCAAAAATATTTCTGATGAGTTTTCGACATTTTCGTTCAAAGATTCGGAATCAGCACGTGAAAATACGTTCAATGACCAAAATTTGAATTTCGAAAAATGAAAAATTAAAAATCTCAGAAAATTGGATTTTTGACCTTTAACGCCCTTTTCCGGGTAATCTTATATCTGAGCACATAAAAATCATACATTTTCGGAATGAGCATAAAATTTTACGTATACAGTGAAAATTTCAAGTCGATGTGACGACTTGGTATTTTTCATTATTTTTAGGGGTGACCCCCTTGCAACTTTTTTCGAGTAATTTTAAATTTTTCGGTTTTCTCGAAATATACAATACACACTAATTCGGCCATTCTGAATCGATTGGCGTTTGCAGAATTTGTCTATCTCTAACCGTTCTCGAGTTGGTCAGCTCTGAATCAGTTTTCAAATGGTTTTTTTGGCGCAAAAAATATTTCCGATGAGTTTTTGACATTTTCGTTCAAAGATTCGGAATCAGCACGTCAAAATTCGTTGGAGGACAAAAATTTGAAATTCGAAAAATGAAAAATAAAAAAGTGCAAAAAATTATGTATGGTAAATAAATAATATACTCGACTTTTATGTCCGTCGATTTTTTCCGTTCAAATTCTCAGTATATACTAATTCGGCCATTCTGAATCGATTGGCGTTTGCAGAATTTGTCTATTTCTAACCGTTCTCGAGTTGGTCATTTCCAAATCAGTTTTTAGTTGTTTTTTTTCCCGCCAAAAATATTTCTGATGAGTTTTCGACATTTTCGTTCAAAGATTCGGAATCAGCACGTCAAAATTCGTTGGAGGACAAAAATTTGAAATTCGAAAAATGAAAAATAAAAAAGTGCAAAAAATTATGTATGGTAAATAAATAATATACTCGACTTTTATGTCCGTCGATTTTTTCCGTTCAAATTCTCAGTATATACTAATTCGGCCATTCTGAATCGATTGGCGTTTGCAGAATTTGTCTATCTCTAACCGTTCTCGAGTTGGTCAGCTCTGAATCAGTTTTCAAATGGTTTTTTTGGCGCAAAAAATATTTCCGATGAGTTTTTGACATTTTCGTTCAAAGATTCGGAATCAGCACGTCAAAATTCGTTGGAGGACAAAAATTTGAAATTCGAAAAATGAAAAATAAAAAAGTGCAAAAAATTATGTATGGTAAATAAATAATATACTCGACTTTTATGTCCGTCGATTTTTTCCGTTCAAATTCTCAGTATATACTAATTCGGCCATTCTGAATCGATTGGCGTTTGCAGAATTTGTCTATCTCTAACCGTTCTCGAGTTGGTCAGCTCTGAATCAGTTTTCAAATGGTTTTTTTGGCGCAAAAAATATTTCCGATGAGTTTTTGACATTTTTGTTCAAAGATTCGGAATCAGCACGTCAAAATTCGTTGGAGGACAAAAATTTGAAATTCGAAAAATGAAAAATAAAAAAGTGCAAAAAATTATGTATGGTAAATAAATAATATACTCGACTTTTATGTCCGTCGATTTTTTCCGTTCAAATTCTCAGTATATACTAATTCGGCCATTCTGAATCGATTGGCGTTTGCAGAATTTGTCTATTTCTAACCGTTCTCGAGTTGGTCATTTCCAAATCAGTTTTTAGTTGTTTTTTTTCCCGCCAAAAATATTTCTGATGAGTTTTCGACATTTTCGTTCAAAGATTCGGAATCAGCACGTCAAAATTCGTTGGAGGACAAAAATTTGAAATTCGAAAAATGAAAAATAAAAAAGTGCAAAAAATTATGTATGGTAAATAAATAATATACTCGACTTTTATGTCCGTCGATTTTTTCCGTTCAAATTCGCAGTATATACTAATTCGGCCATTCTGAATCGATTGGCGTTTGCAGAATTTGTCTATTTCTAACCGTTCTCGAGTTGGTCATTTCCAAATCAGTTTTTAGTTGTTTTTTTTCCCGCCAAAAATATTTCTGATGAGTTTTCGACATTTTCGTTCAAAGATTCGGAATCAGCACGTGAAAATACGTTCAATGACCAAAATTTAAATTTCGAAAAATGAAAATAAAAATCTCAGAAAATTGGATTTTTGACCTTTAACGCCCTTTTCCGGCTAATCTTATATCTGAGCACATAAAAATCATACATTTTCGGAATGAGCATAAAATTATACGTATACAGTGAAAATTTCAAGTCGATGTGACGACTTGGTAGTTTTCATTATTTTTAGGGGTGACCCCCTTGCAACTTTTTTCGAGTAATTTTAAATTTTTCGATTTTCTCGAAATATACAATAAATACTAATTCGGCCATTCTGAATCGATTGGCGTTTGCAGAATTTGTCTATCTCTAACCGTTCTCGAGTTGGTCAGCTCTGAATCAGTTTTCAAATGGTTTTTTTGGCGCAAAAAATATTTCCGATGAGTTTTTGACATTTTCGTTCAAAGATTCGGAATCAGCACGTCAAAATTCGTTGGAGGACAAAAATTTGAAATTCGAAAAATGAAAAATAAAAAAGTGCAAAAAATTATGTATGGTAAATAAATAATACTCGACTTTTATGTCCGTCGATTTTTTCCGTTCAAATTCTCAGTATATACCAATTCGGCCATTCTGAATCGATTGGCGTTTGCAGAATTTGTCTATTTCTAACCGTTCTCGAGTTGGTCATTTCCAAATCAGTTTTTAGTTGTTTTTTTTCCCGCCAAAAATATTTCTGATGAGTTTTCGACATTTTCGTTCAAAGATTCGGAATCAGCACGTCAAAATTCGTTGGAGGACAAAAATTTGAAATTCGAAAAATGAAAAATAAAAAAGTGCAAAAAATTATGTATGGTAAATAAATAATATACTCGACTTTTATGTCCGTCGATTTTTTCCGTTCAAATTCTCAGTATATACTAATTCGGCCATTCTGAATCGATTGGCGTTTGCAGAATTTGTCTATTTCTAACCGTTCTCGAGTTGGTCGTTTCCAAATCAGTTTTTAGTTGTTTTTTTTCCCGCCAAAAATATTTCTGATGAGTTTTCGACATTTTCGTTCAAAGATTCGGAATCAGCACGTGAAAATACGTTCAATGACCAAAATTAGAATTTCGAAAAATGAAAAATTAAAAATCTCAGAAAATTGGATTTTTGACCTTTAACGCCCTTTTCCGGCTAATCTTATATCTGAGCACATAAAAATCATACATTTTCGGAATGAGCATAAAATTTTACGTATACAGTGAAAATTTCAAGTCGATGTGACGACTTGGTATTTTTCATTATTTTTAGGGGTGACCCCCTTGCAACTTTTTTCGAGTAATTTTAAATTTTTCGGTTTTCTCGAAATATACAATACACACTAATTCGGCCATTCTGAATCGATTGGCGTTTGCAGAATTTGTCTATCTCTAACCGTTCTCGAGTTGGTCAGCTCTGAATCAGTTTTCAAATGGTTTTTTTGGCGCAAAAAATATTTCCGATGAGTTTTTGACATTTTCGTTCAAAGATTCGGAATCAGCACGTCAAAATTCGTTGGAGGACAAAAATTTGAAATTCGAAAAATGAAAAATAAAAAAGTGCAAAAAATTATGTATGGTAAATAAATAATATACTCGACTTTTATGTCCGTCGATTTTTTCCGTTCAAATTCTCAGTATATACTAATTCGGCCATTCTGAATCGATTGGCGTTTGCAGAATTTGTCTATTTCTAACCGTTCTCGAGTTGGTCATTTCCAAATCAGTTTTTAGTTGTTTTTTTTCCCGCCAAAAATATTTCTGATGAGTTTTCGACATTTTCGTTCAAAGATTCGGAATCAGCACGTCAAAATTCGTTGGAGGACAAAAATTTGAAATTCGAAAAATGAAAAATAAAAAAGTGCAAAAAATTATGTATGGTAAATAAATAATATACTCGACTTTTATGTCCGTCGATTTTTTCCGTTCAAATTCTCAGTATATACTAATTCGGCCATTCTGAATCGATTGGCGTTTGCAGAATTTGTCTATTTCTAACCGTTCTCGAGTTGGTCATTTCCAAATCAGTTTTTAGTTGTTTTTTTTCCCGCCAAAAATATTTCTGATGAGTTTTCGACATTTTCGTTCAAAGATTCGGAATCAGCACGTCAAAATTCGTTGGAGGACAAAAATTTGAAATTCGAAAAATGAAAAATAAAAAAGTGCAAAAAATTATGTATGGTAAATAAATAATATACTCGACTTTTATGTCCGTCGATTTTTTCCGTTCAAATTCTCAGTATATACTAATTCGGCCATTCTGAATCGATTGGCGTTTGCAGAATTTGTCTATCTCTAACCGTTCTCGAGTTGGTCAGCTCTGAATCAGTTTTCAAATGGTTTTTTTGGCGCAAAAAATATTTCCGATGAGTTTTTGACATTTTCGTTCAAAGATTCGGAATCAGCACGTCAAAATTCGTTGGAGGACAAAAATTTGAAATTCGAAAAATGAAAAATAAAAAAGTGCAAAAAATTATGTATGGTAAATAAATAATATACTCGACTTTTATGTCCGTCGATTTTTTCCGTTCAAATTCTCAGTATATACTAATTCGGCCATTCTGAATCGATTGGCGTTTGCAGAATTTGTCTATTTCTAACCGTTCTCGAGTTGGTCATTTCCAAATCAGTTTTTAGTTGTTTTTTTTCCCGCCAAAAATATTTCTGATGAGTTTTCGACATTTTCGTTCAAAGATTCGGAATCAGCACGTCAAAATTCGTTGGAGGACAAAAATTTGAAATTCGAAAAATGAAAAATAAAAAAGTGCAAAAAATTATGTATGGTAAATAAATAATATACTCGACTTTTATGTCCGTCGATTTTTTCCGTTCAAATTCTCAGTATATACTAATTCGGCCATTCTGAATCGATTGGCGTTTGCAGAATTTGTCTATTTCTAACCGTTCTCGAGTTGGTCATTTCCAAATCAGTTTTTAGTTGTTTTTTTTCCCGCCAAAAATATTTCTGATGAGTTTTCGACATTTTCGTTCAAAGATTCGGAATCAGCACGTCAAAATTCGTTGGAGGACAAAAATTTGAAATTCGAAAAATGAAAAATAAAAAAGTGCAAAAAATTATGTATGGTAAATAAATAATATACTCGACTTTTATGTCCGTCGATTTTTTCCGTTCAAATTCTCAGTATATACTAATTCGGCCATTCTGAATCGATTGGCGTTTGCAGAATTTGTCTATCTCTAACCGTTCTCGAGTTGGTCAGCTCTGAATCAGTTTTCAAATGGTTTTTTTGGCGCAAAAAATATTTCCGATGAGTTTTTGACATTTTCGTTCAAAGATTCGGAATCAGCACGTCAAAATTCGTTGGAGGACAAAAATTTGAAATTCGAAAAATGAAAAATAAAAAAGTGCAAAAAATTATGTATGGTAAATAAATAATATACTCGACTTTTATGTCCGTCGATTTTTTCCGTTCAAATTCTCAGTATATACTAATTCGGCCATTCTGAATCGATTGGCGTTTGCAGAATTTGTCTATTTCTAACCGTTCTCGAGTTGGTCATTTCCAAATCAGTTTTTAGTTGGTTTTTTTCCCGCCAAAAATATTTCTGATGAGTTATCGACATTTTCGTTCAAAGATTCGGAATCAGCACGTCAAAATTCGTTGGAGGACAAAAATTTGAAATTCGAAAAATGAAAAATAAAAAAGTGCAAAAAATTATGTATGGTAAATAAATAATATACTCGACTTTTATGTCCGTCGATTTTTTCCGTTCAAATTCGCAGTATATACTAATTCGGCCATTCTGAATCGATTGGCGTTTGCAGAATTTGTCTATTTCTAACCGTTCTCGAGTTGGTCATTTCCAAATCAGTTTTTAGTTGTTTTTTTTCCCGCCAAAAATATTTCTGATGAGTTTTCGACATTTTCGTTCAAAGATTCGGAATCAGCACGTGAAAATACGTTCAATGACCAAAATTTAAATTTCGAAAAATGAAAATAAAAATCTCAGAAAATTGGATTTTTGACCTTTAACGCCCTTTTCCGGCTAATCTTATATCTGAGCACATAAAAATCATACATTTTCGGAATGAGCATAAAATTATACGTATACAGTGAAAATTTCAAGTCGATGTGACGACTTGGTAGTTTTCATTATTTTTAGGGGTGACCCCCTTGCAACTTTTTTCGAGTAATTTTAAATTTTTCGATTTTCTCGAAATATACAATAAATACTAATTCGGCCATTCTGAATCGATTGGCGTTTGCAGAATTTGTCTATCTCTAACCGTTCTCGAGTTGGTCAGCTCTGAATCAGTTTTCAAATGGTTTTTTTGGCGCAAAAAATATTTCCGATGAGTTTTTGACATTTTCGTTCAAAGATTCGGAATCAGCACGTCAAAATTCGTTGGAGGACAAAAATTTGAAATTCGAAAAATGAAAAATAAAAAAGTGCAAAAAATTATGTATGGTAAATAAATAATACTCGACTTTTATGTCCGTCGATTTTTTCCGTTCAAATTCTCAGTATATACCAATTCGGCCATTCTGAATCGATTGGCGTTTGCAGAATTTGTCTATTTCTAACCGTTCTCGAGTTGGTCATTTCCAAATCAGTTTTTAGTTGTTTTTTTTCCCGCCAAAAATATTTCTGATGAGTTTTCGACATTTTCGTTCAAAGATTCGGAATCAGCACGTCAAAATTCGTTGGAGGACAAAAATTTGAAATTCGAAAAATGAAAAATAAAAAAGTGCAAAAAATTATGTATGGTAAATAAATAATATACTCGACTTTTATGTCCGTCGATTTTTTCCGTTCAAATTCTCAGTATATACTAATTCGGCCATTCTGAATCGATTGGCGTTTGCAGAATTTGTCTATTTCTAACCGTTCTCGAGTTGGTCGTTTCCAAATCAGTTTTTAGTTGTTTTTTTTCCCGCCAAAAATATTTCTGATGAGTTTTCGACATTTTCGTTCAAAGATTCGGAATCAGCACGTGAAAATACGTTCAATGACCAAAATTTGAATTTCGAAAAATGAAAAATTAAAAATCTCAGAAAATTGGATTTTTGACCTTTAACGCCCTTTTCCGGCTAATCTTATATCTGAGCACATAAAAATCATACATTTTCGGAATGAGCATAAAATTTTACGTATACAGTGAAAATTTCAAGTCGATGTGACGACTTGGTATTTTTCATTATTTTTAGGGGTGACCCCCTTGCAACTTTTTTCGAGTAATTTTAAATTTTTCGGTTTTCTCGAAATATACAATACACACTAATTCGGCCATTCTGAATCGATTGGCGTTTGCAGAATTTGTCTATCTCTAACCGTTCTCGAGTTGGTCAGCTCTGAATCAGTTTTCAAATGGTTTTTTTGGCGCAAAAAATATTTCCGATGAGTTTTTGACATTTTCGTTCAAAGATTCGGAATCAGCACGTCAAAATTCGTTGGAGGACAAAAATTTGAAATTCGAAAAATGAAAAATAAAAAAGTGCAAAAAATTATGTATGGTAAATAAATAATATAGTCGACTTTTATGTCCGTCGATTTTTTCCGTTCAAATTCTCAGTATATACTAATTCGGCCATTCTGAATCGATTGGCGTTTGCCGAATTTGTCTATTTCTAACCGTTCTCGAGTTGGTCGTTTCCAAATCAGTTTTTAGTTGTTTTTTTTCCCGCCAAAAATATTTCTGATGAGTTTTCGACATTTTCGTTCAAAGATTCGGAATCAGCACGTGAAAATACGTTCAATGACCAAAATTTGAATTTCGAAAAATGAAAAATTAAAAATCTCAGAAAATTGGATTTTTGACCTTTAACGCCCTTTTCCGGCTAATCTTATATCTGAGCACATAAAAATCATACATTTTCGGAATGAGCATAAAATTTTACGTATACAGTGAAAATTTCAAGTCGATGTTCGACTTGGTATTTTTCATTATTTTTAGGGGTGACCCCCTTGCAACTTTTTTCGAGTAATTTTAAATTTTTCCAATTTCTCGAAATATACAATACATACTAATTCGGCCATTCTGAATCGATTGGCGTTTGCAGAATTTGTCTATCTCTAACCGTTCTCGAGTTGGTCAGCTCTGAATCAGTTTTCAAATGGTTTTTTTGGCGCAAAAAATATTTCCGATGAGTTTTTGACATTTTCGTTCAAAGATTCGGAATCAGCACGTCAAAATTCGTTGGAGGACAAAAATTTGAAATTCGAAAAATGAAAAATAAAAAAGTGCAAAAAATTATGTATGGTAAATAAATAATATACTCGACTTTTATGTCCGTCGATTTTTTCCGTTCAAATTCTCAGTATATACTAATTCGGCCATTCTGAATCGATTGGCGTTTGCAGAATTTGTCTATTTCTAACCGTTCTCGAGTTGGTCATTTCCAAATCAGTTTTTAGTTGTTTTTTTTCCCGCAAAAAATATTTCCGATGAGTTTTTGACATTTTCGTTCAAAGATTCGGAATTAGCACGTGAAAATACGTTCAAAGGCAAAAATTTGAATTTCGAAAAATGAAAAATAAAAAATCTCAGAAAATTGGATTTTTTACATTTAACGCCATTTTCCGGCTAATCTCATATCTGAGCACATAAAAATCATACATTTTCGGAGTGAGCATGAAATTTTACGTATACAGTGCAAATTTCGAGTCGATATGACGACTTGGTATTTTTCATGATTTTTAGGGGTGGACGGACGGACCCCTTGCAACTTTTTTCGAGTGATTTTAAATTTTTCGATTGACTCGAAAAAAAATGAAAAAAAAGTGCAAAAAATTATCTATGGTAAATAAATAGGAAATAAATAATATACTCGACTTTTATGTCCGTCGATTTTTTCCGTTCAAATTATCAGTATATACTAATTCGGCCATTCTGAATCGATTGGCGTTCGCAGAATTGGTCTATCTCTAATCGTTCTCGAGTTGGTCAGCTCTGAATCAGTTTTCAAATGGTTTTTTTGGCGCCAAAAATATTTCTGATAAGTTTTCGACATTTTCGTTCAAAGATTCGGAATCAGCACGTCAAAATTCGTTGGAGGACAAAAATTTGAAATTCGAAAAATGAAAAATAAAAAAGTGCAAAAAATTATGTATGGTAAATAAATAATATACTCGACTTTTATGTCCGTCGATTATTTCCGTTCATTCAAATTCTCAGTATATACTAATTCGGCCATTCTGAATCGATTGGCGTTTGCAGAATTTGTCTATTTCTAACCGTTCTCGAGTTGGTCATTTCCAAATCAGTTTTTAGTTGTTTTTTTCCCGCAAAAAATATTTCCGATGAGTTTTTGACATTTTCGTTCAAAGATTCGGAATCAGCACGTCAAAATTCGTTGGAGGACAAAAATTTGAAATTCGAAAAATGAAAAATAAAAAAGTGCAAAAAATTATGTATGGTAAATAAATAATATACTCGACTTTTATGTCCGTCGATTTTTTCCGTTCAAATTCTCAGTATATACTAATTCGGCCATTCTGAATCGATTGGCGTTTGCAGAATTTGTCTATTTCTAACCGTTCTCGAGTTGGTCATTTCCAAATCAGTTTTTAGTTGTTTTTTTTCTCGCCAAAAATATTTCTGATGAGTTTTCGACATTTTCGTTCAAAGATTCGGAATCAGCACGTGAAAATACGTTCAAAGGCAAAAATTTGAATTTCGAAAAATGAAAAATTAAAAATCTCAGAAAATTGGATTTTTGACCTTTAACGCCCTTTTCCGGCTAATCTTATATCTGAGCACATAAAAATCATACATTTTCGGAATGAGCATAAAATTTTACGTATACAGTGAAAATTTCAAGTCGATGTGACGACTTGGTATTTTTCATTATTTTTAGGGGTGACCGACCCCCTTGCAACTTTTTTCGAGTAATTTTAAATTTTTCGATTTTCTCGAAATATACAATACATACTAATTCGGCCATTCTGAATCGATTGGCGTTTGCAGAATTTGTCTATCTCTAACCGTTCTCGAGTTGGTCAGCTCTGAATCGGTTTTCAAATGGTTTTTTTGGCGCAAAAAATATTTCCGATGAGTTTTTGACATTTTCGTTCAAAGATTCGGAATCAGCACGTCAAAATTCGTAGGAGGACAATAATTTGAAATTCGAAAAATGAAAAATAAAAAAGTACAAAAAATTATGTATGGTAAATAAATAATATACTCGACTTTTATATCCGTCGATTTTTTCCGTTCAAATTCTCAGTATATACTAATTCGGCCATTCTGAATCGATTGGCGTTTGCAGAATTTGTCTATCTCTAACCGTTCTCGAGTTGGTCAGCTCTGAATCAGTTTTCAAATGGTTTTTTTGGCGCAAAAAATATTTCCGATGAGTTTTTGACATTTTCGTTCAAAGATTCGGAATCAGCACGTCAAAATTCGTTGGAGGACAAAAATTTGAAATTCGAAAAATGAAAAATAAAAAAGTGCAAAAAATTATGTATGGTAAATAAATAATATACTCGACTTTTATGTCCGTCGATTTTTTCCGTTCAAATTCTCAGTATATACTAATTCGGCCATTCTGAATCGATTGGCGTTTGCAGAATTTGTCTATTTCTAACCGTTCTCGAGTTGGTCATTTCCAAATCAGTTTTTAGTTGTTTTTTTTCCCGCCAAAAATATTTCTGATGAGTTTTCGACATTTTCGTTCAAAGATTCGGAATCAGCACGTCAAAATTCGTTGGAGGACAAAAATTTGAAATTCGAAAAATGAAAATAAAAAAGTGCAAAAAATTATGTATGGTAAATAAATAATATACTCGACTTTTATGTCCGTCGATTTTTTCCGTTCAAATTCTCAGTATATACTAATTCGGCCATTCTGAATCGATTGGCGTTTGCAGAATTTGTCTATTTCTAACCGTTCTCGAGTTGGTCGTTTCCAAATCAGTTTTTAGTTGTTTTTTTTCCCGCCAAAAATATTTCTGATGAGTTTTCGACATTTTCGTTCAAAGATTCGGAATCAGCACGTGAAAATACGTTCAATGACCAAAATTTGAATTTCGAAAAATGAAAAATTAAAAATCTCAGAAAATTGGATTTTTGACCTTTAACGCCCTTTTCCGGCTAATCTTATATCTGAGCACATAAAAATCATACATTTTCGGAATGAGCATAAAATTTTACGTATACAGTGAAAATTTCAAGTCGATGTGACGACTTGGTATTTTTCATTATTTTTAGGGGTGACCCCCTTGCAACTTTTTTCGAGTAATTTTAAATTTTTCGGTTTTCTCGAAATATACAATACACACTAATTCGGCCATTCTGAATCGATTGGCGTTTGCAGAATTTGTCTATCTCTAACCGTTCTCGAGTTGGTCAGCTCTGAATCAGTTTTCAAATGGTTTTTTTGGCGCAAAAAATATTTCCGATGAGTTTTTGACATTTTCGTTCAAAGATTCGGAATCAGCACGTCAAAATTCGTTGGAGGACAAAAATTTGAAATTCGAAAAATGAAAAATAAAAAAGTGCAAAAAATTATGTATGGTAAATAAATAATATACTCGACTTTTATGTCCGTCGATTTTTTCCGTTCAAATTCTCAGTATATACTAATTCGGCCATTCTGAATCGATTGGCGTTTGCAGAATTTGTCTATTTCTAACCGTTCTCGAGTTGGTCATTTCCAAATCAGTTTTTAGTTGTTTTTTTTCCCGCCAAAAATATTTCTGATGAGTTTTCGACATTTTCGTTCAAAGATTCGGAATCAGCACGTCAAAATTCGTTGGAGGACAAAAATATGAAATTCGAAAAATGAAAAATAAAAAAGTGCAAAAAATTATGTATGGTAAATAAATAATATACTCGACTTTTATGTCCGTCGATTTTTTCCGTTCAAATTCTCAGTATATACTAATTCGGCCATTCTGAATCGATTGGCGTTTGCAGAATTTGTCTATTTCTAACCGTTCTCGAGTTGGTCATTTCCAAATCAGTTTTTAGTTGTTTTTTTTCCCGCCAAAAATATTTCTGATGAGTTTTCGACATTTTCGTTCAAAGATTCGGAATCAGCACGTCAAAATTCGTTGGAGGACAAAAATTTGAAATTCGAAAAATGAAAAATAAAAAAGTGCAAAAAATTATGTATGGTAAATAAATAATATACTCGACTTTTATGTCCGTCGATTTTTTCCGTTCAAATTCTCAGTATATACTAATTCGGCCATTCTGAATCGATTGGCGTTTGCAGAATTTGTCTATTTCTAACCGTTCTCGAGTTGGTCATTTCCAAATCAGTTTTTAGTTGTTTTTTTTCTCGCCAAAAATATTTCTGATGAGTTTTCGACATTTTCGTTCAAAGATTCGGAATCAGCACGTGAAAATACGTTCAAAGGCAAAAATTTGAATTTCGAAAATGAAAAATTAAAAATCTCAGAAAATTGGATTTTTGACCTTTAACGCCCTTTTCCGGCTAATCTTATATCTGAGCACATAAAAATCATACATTTTCGGAATGAGCATAAAATTTTACGTATACAGTGAAAATTTCAAGTCGATGTGACGACTTGGTATTTTTCATTATTTTTAGGGGTGACCCCCTTGCAACTTTTTTCGAGTAATTTTAAATTTTTCGGTTTTCTCGAAATATACAATACACACTAATTCGGCCATTCTGAATCGATTGGCGTTTGCAGAATTTGTCTATCTCTAACCGTTCTCGAGTTGGTCAGCTCTGAATCAGTTTTCAAATGGTTTTTTTGGCGCAAAAAATATTTCCGATGAGTTTTTGACATTTTCGTTCAAAGATTCGGAATCAGCACGTCAAAATTCGTTGGAGGACAAAAATTTGAAATTCGAAAAATGAAAAATAAAAAAGTGCAAAAAATTATGTATGGTAAATAAATAATATACTCGACTTTTATGTCCGTCGATTTTTTCCGTTCAAATTCTCAGTATATACTAATTCGGCCATTCTGAATCGATTGGCGTTTGCAGAATTTGTCTATTTCTAACCGTTCTCGAGTTGGTCATTTCCAAATCAGTTTTTAGTTGTTTTTTTTCCCGCAAAAAATATTTCTGATGAGTTTTCGACATTTTCGTTCAAAGATTCGGAATCAGCACGTCAAAATTCGTTGGAGGACAAAAATTTGAAATTCGAAAAATGAAAAATAAAAAAGTGCAAAAAATTATGTATGGTAAATAAATAATATACTCGACTTTTATGTCCGTCGATTTTTTCCGTTCAAATTCTCAGTATATACTAATTCGGCCATTCTGAATCGATTGGCGTTTGCAGAATTTGTCTATCTCTAACCGTTCTCGAGTTGGTCAGCTCTGAATCAGTTTTCAAATGGTTTTTTTGGCGCAAAAAATATTTCCGATGAGTTTTTGACATTTTCGTTCCAAGATTCGGAATCAGCACGTCAAAATTCGTTGGAGGACAAAAATTTGAAATTCGAAAAATGAAAAATAAAAAAGTGCAAAAAATTATGTATGGTAAATAAATAATATACTCGACTTTTATGTCCGTCGATTTTTTCCGTTCAAATTCTCAGTATATACTAATTCGGCCATTCTGAATCGATTGGCGTTTGCAGAATTTGTCTATTTCTAACCGTTCTCGAGTTGGTCATTTCCAAATCAGTTTTTAGTTGTTTTTTTTCCCGCCAAAAATATTTCTGATGAGTTTTCGACATTTTCGTTCAAAGATTCGGAATCAGCACGTCAAAATTCGTTGGAGGACAAAAATTTGAAATTCGAAAAATGAAAAATAAAAAAGTGCAAAAAATTATGTATGGTAAATAAATAATATACTCGACTTTTATGTCCGTCGATTTTTTCCGTTCAAATTCTCAGTATATACTAATTCGGCCATTCTGAATCGATTGGCGTTTGCAGAATTTGTCTATTTCTAACCGTTCTCGAGTTGGTCATTTCCAAATCAGTTTTTAGTTGTTTTTTTCCCGCAAAAAATATTTCCGATGAGTTTTTGACATTTTCGTTCAAAGATTCGGAATCAGCACGTCAAAATTCGTTGGAGGACAAAAATTTGAAATTCGAAAAATGAAAAATAAAAAAGTGCAAAAAATTATGTATGGTAAATAAATAATATACTCGACTTTTATGTCCGTCGATTTTTTCCGTTCAAATTCTCAGTATATACTAATTCGGCCATTCTGAATCGATTGGCGTTTGCAGAATTTGTCTATTTCTAACCGTTCTCGAGTTGGTCAGCTCTGAATCAGTTTTCAAATGGTTTTTTTGGCGCAAAAAATATTTCCGATGAGTTTTTGACATTTTCGTTCAAAGATTCGGAATCAGCACGTCAAAATTCGTTGGAGGACCAAAATTTGAAATTCGAAAAATGAAAAATAAAAAAGTGCAAAAAATTATGTATGGTAAATAAATAATATACTCGACTTTTATGTCCGTCGATTTTTTCCGTTCAAATTCTCAGTATATACTAATTCGGCCATTCTGAATCGATTGGCGTTTGCAGAATTTGTCTATTTCTAACCGTTCTCGAGTTGGTCATTTCCAAACCAGTTTTTAGTTGTTTTTTTTCCCGCCAAAAATATTTCTGATGAGTTTTCGACATTTTCGTTCAAAGATTCGGAATCAGCACGTGAAAATACGTTCAATGACCAAAATTTGAATTTCGAAAAATGAAAAATTAAAAATCTCAGAAAATTGGATTTTTGACCTTTAACGCCCTTTTCCGGCTAATCTTATATCTGAGCACATAAAAATCATACATTTTCGGAATGAGCATAAAATTTTACGTATACAGTGAAAATTTCAAGTCGATGTTCGACTTGGTATTTTTCATTATTTTTAGGGGTGACCCCCTTGCAACTTTTTTCGAGTAATTTTAAATTTTTCCAATTTCTCGAAATATACAATACATACTAATTCGGCCATTCTGAATCGATTGGCGTTTGCAGAATTTGTCTATCTCTAACCGTTCTCGAGTTGGTCAGCTCTGAATCAGTTTTCAAATGGTTTTTTTGGCGCAAAAAATATTTCCGATGAGTTTTTGACATTTTCGTTCAAAGATTCGGAATCAGCACGTCAAAATTCGTTGGAGGACAAAAATTTGAAATTCGAAAAATGAAAAATAAAAAAGTGCAAAAAATTATGTATGGTAAATAAATAATATACTCGACTTTTATGTCCGTCGATTTTTTCCGTTCAAATTCTCAGTATATACTAATTCGGCCATTCTGAATCGATTGGCGTTTGCAGAATTTGTCTATTTCTAACCGTTCTCGAGTTGGTCATTTCCAAATCAGTTTTTAGTTGTTTTTTTTCCCGCAAAAAATATTTCCGATGAGTTTTTGACATTTTCGTTCAAAGATTCGGAATTAGCACGTGAAAATACGTTCAAAGGCAAAAATTTGAATTTCGAAAAATGAAAAATAAAAAATCTCAGAAAATTGGATTTTTTACATTTAACGCCATTTTCCGGCTAATCTCATATCTGAGCACATAAAAATCATACATTTTCGGAGTGAGCATGAAATTTTACGTATACAGTGCAAATTTCGAGTCGATATGACGACTTGGTATTTTTCATGATTTTTAGGGGTGGACGGACGGACCCCTTGCAACTTTTTTCGAGTGATTTTAAATTTTTCGATTGACTCGAAAAAAAATGAAAAAAAAGTGCAAAAAATTATCTATGGTAAATAAATAGGAAATAAATAATATACTCGACTTTTATGTCCGTCGATTTTTTCCGTTCAAATTATCAGTATATACTAATTCGGCCATTCTGAATCGATTGGCGTTCGCAGAATTGGTCTATCTCTAATCGTTCTCGAGTTGGTCAGCTCTGAATCAGTTTTCAAATGGTTTTTTTGGCGCCAAAAATATTTCTGATAAGTTTTCGACATTTTCGTTCAAAGATTCGGAATCAGCACGTCAAAATTCGTTGGAGGACAAAAATTTGAAATTCGAAAAATGAAAAATAAAAAAGTGCAAAAAATTATGTATGGTAAATAAATAATATACTCGACTTTTATGTCCGTCGATTATTTCCGTTCATTCAAATTCTCAGTATATACTAATTCGGCCATTCTGAATCGATTGGCGTTTGCAGAATTTGTCTATTTCTAACCGTTCTCGAGTTGGTCATTTCCAAATCAGTTTTTAGTTGTTTTTTTCCCGCAAAAAATATTTCCGATGAGTTTTTGACATTTTCGTTCAAAGATTCGGAATCAGCACGTCAAAATTCGTTGGAGGACAAAAATTTGAAATTCGAAAAATGAAAAATAAAAAAGTGCAAAAAATTATGTATGGTAAATAAATAATATACTCGACTTTTATGTCCGTCGATTTTTTCCGTTCAAATTCTCAGTATATACTAATTCGGCCATTCTGAATCGATTGGCGTTTGCAGAATTTGTCTATTTCTAACCGTTCTCGAGTTGGTCATTTCCAAATCAGTTTTTAGTTGTTTTTTTTCCCGCCTAAAATATTTCTGATGAGTTTTCGACATTTTCGTTCAAAGATTCGGAATCAGCACGTGAAAATACGTTCAAAGGCAAAAATTTGAATTTCGAAAAATGAAAAATTAAAAATCTCAGAAAATTGGATTTTTGACCTTTAACGCCCTTTTCCGGCTAATCTTATATCTGAGCACATAAAAATCATACATTTTCGGAATGAGCATAAAATTTTACGTATACAGTGAAAATTTCAAGTCGATGTGACGACTTGGTATTTTTCATTATTTTTAGGGGTGACCGACCCCCTTGCAACTTTTTTCGAGTAATTTTAAATTTTTCGATTTTCTCGAAATATCCAATACATACTAATTCGGCCATTCTGAATCGATTGGCGTTTGCAGAATTTGTCTATCTCTAACCGTTCTCGAGTTGGTCAGCTCTGAATCGGTTTTCAAATGGTTTTTTTGGCGCAAAAAATATTTCCGATGAGTTTTTGACATTTTCGTTCAAAGATTCGGAATCAGCACGTCAAAATTCGTAGGAGGACAATAATTTGAAATTCGAAAAATGAAAAATAAAAAAGTACAAAAAATTATGTATGGTAAATAAATAATATACTCGACTTTTATGTCCGTCTATTATTTCCGTTCATTCAAATTCTCAGTATATACTAATTCGGCCATTCTGAATCGATTGGCGTTTGCAGAATTTGTCTATTTCTAACCGTTCTCGAGTTGGTCATTTCCAAATCAGTTTTTAGTTGTTTTTTTCCCGCAAAAAATATTTCCGATGAGTTTTTGACATTTTCGTTCAAAGATTCGGAATCAGCACGTCAAAATTCGTTGGAGGACAAAAATTTGAAATTCGAAAAATGAAAAATAAAAAAGTGCAAAAAATTATGTATGGTAAATAAATAATATACTCGACTTTTATGTCCGTCGATTTTTTCCGTTCAAATTCTCAGTATATACTAATTCGGCCATTCTGAATCGATTGGCGTTTGCAGAATTTGTCTATTTCTAACCGTTCTCGAGTTGGTCATTTCCAAATCAGTTTTTAGTTGTTTTTTTTCCCGCCAAAAATATTTCTGATGAGTTTTCGACATTTTCGTTCAAAGATTCGGAATCAGCACGTCAAAATTCGTTGGAGGACAAAAATTTGAAATTCGAAAAATGAAAAATAAAAAAGTGCAAAAAATTATGTATGGTAAATAAATAATATACTCGACTTTTATGTCCGTCGATTTTTTCCGTTCAAATTCTCAGTATATACTAATTCGGCCATTCTGAATCGATTGGCGTTTGCAGAATTTGTCTATTTCTAACCGTTCTCGAGTTGGTCATTTCCAAATCAGTTTTTAGTTGTTTTTTTCCCGCAAAAAATATTTCCGATGAGTTTTTGACATTTTCGTTCAAAGATTCGGAATCAGCACGTCAAAATTCGTTGGAGAACAAAAATTTGAAATTCGAAAAATGAAAAATAAAAAAGTGCAAAAAATTATGTATGGTAAATAAATAATATACTCGACTTTTATGTCCGTCGATTTTTTCCGTTCAAATTCTCAGTATATACTAATTCGGCCATTCTGAATCGATTGGCGTTTGCAGAATTTGTCTATTTCTAACCGTTCTCGAGTTGGTCATTTCCAAATCAGTTTTTAGTTGTTTTTTTCCCGCAAAAAATATTTCCGATGAGTTTTTGACATTTTCGTTCAAAGATTCGGAATCAGCACGTCAAAATTCGTTGGAGGACAAAAATTTGAAATTCGAAAAATGAAAAATAAAAAAGTGCAAAAAATTATGTATGGTAAATAAATAATATACTCGACTTTTATGTCCGTCGATTTTTTCCGTTCAAATTCTCAGTATATACTAATTCGGCCATTCTGAATCGATTGGCGTTTGCAGAATTTGTCTATTTCTAACCGTTCTCGAGTTGGTCAGCTCTGAATCAGTTTTCAAATGGTTTTTTTGGCGCAAAAAATATTTCCGATGAGTTTTTGACATTTTCGTTCAAAGATTCGGAATCAGCACGTCAAAATTCGTTGGAGGACCAAAATTTGAAATTCGAAAAATGAAAAATAAAAAAGTGCAAAAAATTATGTATGGTAAATAAATAATATACTCGACTTTTATGTCCGTCGATTTTTTCCGTTCAAATTCTCAGTATATACTAATTCGGCCATTCTGAATCGATTGGCGTTTGCAGAATTTGTCTATTTCTAACCGTTCTCGAGTTGGTCATTTCCAAATCAGTTTTTAGTTGTTTTTTTTCCCGCCAAAAATATTTCTGATGAGTTTTCGACATTTTCGTTCAAAGATTCGGAATCAGCACGTGAAAATACGTTCAATGACCAAAATTTGAATTTCGAAAAATGAAAAATTAAAAATCTCAGAAAATTGGATTTTTGACCTTTAACGCCCTTTTCCGGCTAATCTTATATCTGAGCACATAAAAATCATACATTTTCGGAATGAGCATAAAATTTTACGTATACAGTGAAAATTTCAAGTCGATGTTCGACTTGGTATTTTTCATTATTTTTAGGGGTGACCCCCTTGCAACTTTTTTCGAGTAATTTTAAATTTTTCCAATTTCTCGAAATATACAATACATACTAATTCGGCCATTCTGAATCGATTGGCGTTTGCAGAATTTGTCTATCTCTAACCGTTCTCGAGTTGGTCAGCTCTGAATCAGTTTTCAAATGGTTTTTTTGGCGCAAAAAATATTTCCGATGAGTTTTTGACATTTTCGTTCAAAGATTCGGAATCAGCACGTCAAAATTCGTTGGAGGACAAAAATTTGAAATTCGAAAAATGAAAAATAAAAAAGTGCAAAAAATTATGTATGGTAAATAAATAATATACTCGACTTTTATGTCCGTCGATTTTTTCCGTTCAAATTCTCAGTATATACTAATTCGGCCATTCTGAATCGATTGGCGTTTGCAGAATTTGTCTATTTCTAACCGTTCTCGAGTTGGTCATTTCCAAATCAGTTTTTAGTTGTTTTTTTTCCCGCAAAAAATATTTCCGATGAGTTTTTGACATTTTCGTTCAAAGATTCGGAATTAGCACGTGAAAATACGTTCAAAGGCAAAAATTTGAATTTCGAAAAATGAAAAATAAAAAATCTCAGAAAATTGGATTTTTTACATTTAACGCCATTTTCCGGCTAATCTCATATCTGAGCACATAAAAATCATACATTTTCGGAGTGAGCATGAAATTTTACGTATACAGTGCAAATTTCGAGTCGATATGACGACTTGGTATTTTTCATGATTTTTAGGGGTGGACGGACGGACCCCTTGCAACTTTTTTCGAGTGATTTTAAATTATTCGATTGACTCGAAAAAAAATGAAAAAAAAGTGCAAAAAATTATCTATGGTAAATAAATAGGAAATAAATAATATACTCGACTTTTATGTCCGTCGATTTTTTCCGTTCAAATTATCAGTATATACTAATTCGGCCATTCTGAATCGATTGGCGTTTGCAGAATTTGTCTATTTCTAACCGTTCTCGAGTTGGTCATTTCCAAATCAGTTTTTAGTTGTTTTTTTTCCCGCCAAAAATATTTCTGATGAGTTTTCGACATTTTCGTTCAAAGATTCGGAATCAGCACGTCAAAATTCGTTGGAGGACAAAAATTTGAAATTCGAAAAATGAAAAATATAAAAGTGCAAAAAATTATGTATGGTAAATAAATAATATACTCGACTTTTATGTCCGTCGATTTTTTCCGTTCAAATTCTCAGTATATACTAATTCGGCCATTCTGAATCGATTGGCGTTTGCAGAATTTGTCTATTTCTAACCGTTCTCGAGTTGGTCATTTCCAAATCAGTTTTTAGTTGTTTTTTTTCCCGCCAAAAATATTTCTGATGAGTTTTCGACATTTTCGTTCAAAGATTCGGAATCAGCACGTCAAAATTCGTTGGAGGACAAAAATTTGAAATTCGAAAAATGAAAATAAAAAAGTGCAAAAAATTATGTATGGTAAATAAATAATATACTCGACTTTTATGTCCGTCGATTTTTTCCGTTCAAATTCTCAGTATATACTAATTCGGCCATTCTGAATCGATTGGCGTTTGCAGAATTTGTCTATTTCTAACCGTTCTCGAGTTGGTCGTTTCCAAATCAGTTTTTAGTTGTTTTTTTTCCCGCCAAAAATATTTCCGATGAGTTTTTGACATTTTCGTTCAAAGATTCGGAATCAGCACGTCAAAATTCGTTGGAGGACAAAAATTTGAAATTCGAAAAATGAAAAATAAAAAAGTGCAAAAAATTATGTATGGTAAATAAATAATATACTCGACTTTTATGTCCGTCGATTTTTTCCGTTCAAATTCTCAGTATATACTAATTCGGCCATTCTGAATCGATTGGCGTTTGCAGAATTTGTCTATTTCTAACCGTTCTCGAGTTGGTCATTTCCTAATCAGTTTTTAGTTGTTTTTTTTCCCGCCAAAAATATTTCTGATGAGTTTTCGACATTTTCGTTCAAAGATTCGGAATCAGCACGTCAAAATTCGTTGGAGGACAAAAATTTGAAATTCGAAAAATGAAAAATAAAAAAGTGCAAAAAATTATGTATGGTAAATAAATAATATACTCGACTTTTATGTCCGTCGATTTTTTCCGTTCAAATTCTCAGTATATACTAAGTCGGCCATTCTGAATCGATTGGCGTTTGCAGAATTTGTCTATTTCTAACCGTTCTCGAGTTGGTCATTTCCAAATCAGTTTTTAGTTGTTTTTTTTCCCGCCAAAAATATTTCTGATGAGTTTTCGACATTTTCGTTCAAAGATTCGGAATCAGCACGTGAAAATACGTTCAATGACCAAAATTTAAATTTCGAAAAATGAAAATAAAAATCTCAGAAAATTGGATTTTTGACCTTTAACGCCCTTTTCCGGCTAATCTTATATCTGAGCACATAAAAATCATACATTTTCGGAATGAGCATAAAATTATACGTATACAGTGAAAATTTCAAGTCGATGTGACGACTTGGTAGTTTTCATTATTTTTAGGGGTGACCCCCTTGCAACTTTTTTCGAGTAATTTTAAATTTTTCGATTTTCTCGAAATATACAATAAATACTAATTCGGCCATTCTGAATCGATTGGCGTTTGCAGAATTTGTCTATCTCTAACCGTTCTCGAGTTGGTCAGCTCTGAATCAGTTTTCAAATGGTTTTTTTGGCGCAAAAAATATTTCCGATGAGTTTTTGACATTTTCGTTCAAAGATTCGGAATCAGCACGTCAAAATTCGTTGGAGGACAAAAATTTGAAATTCGAAAAATGAAAAATAAAAAAGTGCAAAAAATTATGTATGGTAAATAAATAATACTCGACTTTTATGTCCGTCGATTTTTTCCGTTCAAATTCTCAGTATATACCAATTCGTCCATTCTGAATCGATTGGCGTTTGCAGAATTTGTCTATTTCTAACCGTTCTCGAGTTGGTCATTTCCAAATCAGTTTTTAGTTGTTTTTTTTCCCGCCAAAAATATTTCTGATGAGTTTTCGACATTTTCGTTCAAAGATTCGGAATCAGCACGTCAAAATTCGTTGGAGGACAAAAATTTGAAATTCGAAGAATGAAAAATAAAAAAGTGCAAAAAATTATGTATGGTAAATAAATAATATACTCGACTTTTATGTCCGTCGATTTTTTCCGTTCAAATTCTCAGTATATACTAATTCGGCCATTCTGAATCGATTGGCGTTTGCAGAATTTGTCTATTTCTAACCGTTCTCGAGTTGGTCGTTTCCAAATCAGTTTTTAGTTGTTTTTTTTCCCGCCAAAAATATTTCTGATGAGTTTTCGACATTTTTGTTCAAAGATTCGGAATCAGCACGTGAAAATACGTTCAATGACCAAAATTTGAATTTCGAAAAATGAAAAATTAAAAATCTCAGAAAATTGGATTTTTGACCTTTAACGCCCTTTTCCGGCTAATCTTATATCTGAGCACATAAAAATCATACATTTTCGGAATGAGCATAAAATTTTACGTATACAGTGAAAATTTCAAGTCGATGTGACGACTTGGTATTTTTCATTATTTTTAGGGGTGACCCCCTTGCAACTTTTTTCGAGTAATTTTAAATTTTTCGGTTTTCTCGAAATATACAATACACACTAATTCGGCCATTCTGAATCGATTGGCGTTTGCAGAATTTGTCTATCTCTAACCGTTCTCGAGTTGGTCAGCTCTGAATCAGTTTTCAAATGGTTTTTTTGGCGCAAAAAATATTTCCGATGAGTTTTTGACATTTTCGTTCAAAGATTCGGAATCAGCACGTCAAAATTCGTTGGAGGACAAAAATTTGAAATTCGAAAAATGAAAAATAAAAAAGTGCAAAAAATTATGTATGGTAAATAAATAATATACTCGACTTTTATGTCCGTCGATTTTTTCCGTTCAAATTCTCAGTATATACTAATTCGGCCATTCTGAATCGATTGGCGTTTGCAGAATTTGTCTATTTCTAACCGTTCTCGAGTTGGTCATTTCCAAATCAGTTTTTAGTTGTTTTTTTTCCCGCCAAAAATATTTCTGATGAGTTTTCGACATTTTCGTTCAAAGATTCGGAATCAGCACGTCAAAATTCGTTGGAGGACAAAAATTTGAAATTCGAAAAATGAAAAATAAAAAAGTGCAAAAAATTATGTATGGTAAATAAATAATATACTCGACTTTTATGTCCGTCGATTTTTTCCGTTCAAATTCTCAGTATATACTAATTCGGCCATTCTGAATCGATTGGCGTTTGCAGAATTTGTCTATTTCTAACCGTTCTCGAGTTGGTCGTTTCCAAATCAGTTTTTAGTTGTTTTTTTCCCGCCAAAAATATATCTGATGAGTTTTCGACATTTTCGTTCAAAGATTCGGAATCAGCACGTGAAAATACGTTCAATGACCAAAATTTGAATTTCGAAAAATGAAAAATTAAAAATCTCAGAAAATTGGATTTTTGACCTTTAACGCCCTTTTCCGGCTAATCTTATATCTGAGCACATAAAAATCATACATTTTCGGAATGAGCATAAAATTTTACGTATACAGTGAAAATTTTAAGTCGATGTGACGACTTGGTATTTTTCATTATTTTTAGGGGTGACCCCCTTGCAACTTTTTTCGAGTAATTTTAAATTTTTCGGTTTTCTCGAAATATACAATACACACTAATTCGGCCATTCTGAATCGATTGGCGTTTGCAGAATTTGTCTATCTCTAACCGTTCTCGAGTTGGTCAGCTCTGAATCAGTTTTCAAATGGTTTTTTTGGCGCAAAAAATATTTTCGATGAGTTTTTGACATTTTCGTTCAAAGATTCGGAATCAGCACGTCAAAATTCGTTGGAGGACAAAAATTTGAAATTCGAAAAATGAAAAATAAAAAAGTGCAAAAAATTATGTATGGTAAATAAATAATATACTCGACTTTTATGTCCGTCGATTTTTTCCGTTCAAATTCTCAGTATATACTAATTCGGCCATTCTGAATCGATTGGCGTTTGCAGAATTTGTCTATTTCTAACCGTTCTCGAGTTGGTCATTTCCAAATCAGTTTTTAGTTGTTTTTTTTCCCGCAAAAAATATTTCTGATGAGTTTTCGACATTTTCGTTCAAAGATTCGGAATCAGCACGTCAAAATTCGTTGGAGGACAAAAATTTGAAATTCGAAAAATGAAAAATAAAAAAGTGCAAAAAATTATGTATGGTAAATAAATAATATACTCGACTTTTATGTCCGTCGATTTTTTCCGTTCAAATTCTCAGTATATACTAATTCGGCCATTCTGAATCGATTGGCGTTTGCAGAATTTGTCTATTTCTAACCGTTCTCGAGTTGGTCATTTCCAAATCAGTTTTTAGTTGTTTTTTTTTCCCGCCAAAAATATTTCTGATGAGTTTTCGACATTTTCGTTCAAAGATTCGGAATCAGCACGTCAAAATTCGTTGGAGGACAAAAATTTGAAATTCGAAAAATGAAAATAAAAAAGTGCAAAAAATTATGTATGGTAAATAAATAATATACTCGACTTTTATGTCCGTCGATTTTTTCCGTTCAAATTCTCAGTATATACTAATTCGGCCATTCTGAATCGATTGGCGTTTGCAGAATTTGTCTATTTCTAACCGTTCTCGAGTTGGTCGTTTCCAAATCAGTTTTTAGTTGTTTTTTTTCCCGCCAAAAATATTTCTGATGAGTTTTCGACATTTTCGTTCAAAGATTCGGAATCAGCACGTCAAAATTCGTTGGAGGACAAAAATTTGAAATTCGAAAAATGAAAAATAAAAAAGTGCAAAAAATTATGTATGGTAAATAAATAATATACTCGACTTTTATGTCCGTCGATTTTTTCCGTTCAAATTCTCAGTATATACTAATTCGGCCATTCTGAATCGATTGGCGTTTGCAGAATTTGTCTATTTCTAACCGTTCTCGAGTTGGTCATTTCCAAATCAGTTTTTAGTTGTTTTTTTTCCCGCCAAAAATATTTCTGATGAGTTTTCGACATTTTCGTTCAAAGATTCGGAATCAGCACGTCAAAATTCGTTGGAGGACAAAAATTTGAAATTCGAAAAATGAAAAATAAAAAAATGCAAAAAATTATGTATGGTAAATAAATAATATACTCGACTTTTATGTCCGTCGATTTTTTCCGTTCAAATTCTCAGTATATACTAATTCGGCCATTCTGAATCGATTGGCGTTTGCAGAATTTGTCTATTTCTAACCGTTCTCGAGTTGGTCATTTCCAAATCAGTTTTTAGTTGTTTTTTTCCCGCAAAAAATATTTCCGATGAGTTTTTGACATTTTCGTTCAAAGATTCGGAATCAGCACGTCAAAATTCGTTGGAGAACAAAAATTTGAAATTCGAAAAATGAAAAATAAAAAAGTGCAAAAAATTATGTATGGTAAATAAATAATATACTCGACTTTTATGTCCGTCGATTTTTTCCGTTCAAATTCTCAGTATATACTAATTCGGCCATTCTGAATCGATTGGCGTTTGCAGAATTTGTCTATTTCTAACCGTTCTCGAGTTGGTCATTTCCAAATCAGTTTTTAGTTGTTTTTTTCCCGCAAAAAATATTTCCGATGAGTTTTTGACATTTTCGTTCAAAGATTCGGAATCAGCACGTCAAAATTCGTTGGAGGACAAAAATTTGAAATTCGAAAAATGAAAAATAAAAAAGTGCAAAAAATTATGTATGGTAAATAAATAATATACTCGACTTTTATGTCCGTCGATTTTTTCCGTTCAAATTCTCAGTATATACTAATTCGGCCATTCTGAATCGATTGGCGTTTGCAGAATTTGTCTATTTCTAACCGTTCTCGAGTTGGTCAGCTCTGAATCAGTTTTCAAATGGTTTTTTTGGCGCAAAAAATATTTCCGATGAGTTTTTGACATTTTCGTTCAAAGATTCGGAATCAGCACGTCAAAATTCGTTGGAGGACCAAAATTTGAAATTCGAAAAATGAAAAATAAAAAAGTGCAAAAAATTATGTATGGTAAATAAATAATATACTCGACTTTTATGTCCGTCGATTTTTTCCGTTCAAATTCTCAGTATATACTAATTCGGCCATTCTGAATCGATTGGCGTTTGCAGAATTTGTCTATTTCTAACCGTTCTCGAGTTGGTCATTTCCAAATCAGTTTTTAGTTGTTTTTTTTCCCGCCAAAAATATTTCTGATGAGTTTTCGACATTTTCGTTCAAAGATTCGGAATCAGCACGTGAAAATACGTTCAAAGGCAAAAATTTGAATTTCGAAAAATGAAAAATTAAAAATCTCAGAAAATTGGATTTTTGACCTTTAACGCCCTTTTCCGGCTAATCTTATATCTGAGCACATAAAAATCATACATTTTCGGAATGAGCATAAAATTTTACGTATACAGTGAAAATTTCAAGTCGATGTGACGACTTGGTATTTTTCATTATTTTTAGGGGTGACCGACCCCCTTGCAACTTTTTTCGAGTAATTTTAAATTTTTCGATTTTCTCGAAATATACAATACATACTAATTCGGCCATTCTGAATCGATTGGCGTTTGCAGAATTTGTCTATCTCTAACCGTTCTCGAGTTGGTCAGCTCTGAATCGGTTTTCAAATGGTTTTTTTGGCGCAAAAAATATTTCCGATGAGTTTTTGACATTTTCGTTCAAAGATTCGGAATCAGCACGTCAAAATTCGTAGGAGGACAATAATTTGAAATTCGAAAAATGAAAAATAAAAAAGTACAAAAAATTATGTATGGTAAATAAATAATATACTCGACTTTTATGTCCGTCGATTTTTTCCGTTCAAATTCTCAGTATATACTAATTCGGCCATTCTGAATCGATTGGCGTTTGCAGAATTTGTCTATTTCTAACCGTTCTCGAGTTGGTCGTTTCCAAATCAGTTTTTAGTTGTTTTTTTTCCCGCCAAAAATATTTCCGATGAGTTTTTGACATTTTCGTTCAAAGATTCGGAATCAGCACGTCAAAATTCGTTGGAGGACAAAAATTTGAAATTCGAAAAATGAAAAATAAAAAAGTGCAAAAAATTATGTATGGTAAATAAATAATATACTCGACTTTTATGTCCGTCGATTTTTTCCGTTCAAATTCTCAGTATATACTAATTCGGCCATTCTGAATCGATTGGCGTTTGCAGAATTTGTCTATTTCTAACCGTTCTCGAGTTGGTCTTTCCAAATCAGTTTTTAGTTGTTTTTTTTCCCGCCAAAAATATTTCTGATGAGTTTTCGACATTTTCGTTCAAAGATTCGGAATCAGCACGTCAAAATTCGTTGGAGGACAAAAATTTGAAATTCGAAAAATGAAAAATAAAAAAGTGCAAAAAATTATGTATGGTAAATAAATAATATACTCGACTTTTATGTCCGTCGATTTTTTCCGTTCAAATTCTCAGTATATACTAATTCGGCCATTCTGAATCGATTGGCGTTTGCAGAATTTGTCTATTTCTAACCGTTCTCGAGTTGGTCATTTCCAAATCAGTTTTTAGTTGTTTTTTTTCCCGCCAAAAATATTTCTGATGAGTTTTCGACATTTTCTTTCAAAGATTCGGAATCAGCACGTCAAAATTCGTTGGAGGACAAAAATTTGAAATTCGAAAAATGAAAAATAAAAAAGTGCAAAAAATTATGTATGGTAAATAAATAATATACTCGACTTTTATGTCCGTCGATTTTTTCCGTTCAAATTCTCAGTATATACTAATTCGGCCATTCTGAATCGATTGGCGTTTGCAGAATTTGTCTATTTCTAACCGTTCTCGAGTTGGTCATTTCCAAATCAGTTTTTAGTTGTTTTTTTTCCCGCCAAAAATATTTCTGATGAGTTTTCGACATTTTCGTTCAAAGATTCGGAATCAGCACGTGAAAATACGTTCAATGACCAAAATTTGAATTTCGAAAAATGAAAATAAAAATCTCAGAAAATTGGATTTTTGACCTTTAACGCCCTTTTCCGGCTAATCTTATATCTGAGCACATAAAAATCATACATTTTCGGAATGAGCATAAAATTATACGTATACAGTGAAAATTTCAAGTCGATGTGACGACTTGGTAGTTTTCATTATTTTTAGGGGTGACCCCCTTGCAACTTTTTTCGAGTAATTTTAAATTTTTCGATTTTCTCGAAATATACAATAAATACTAATTCGGCCATTCTGAATCGATTGGCGTTTGCAGAATTTGTCTATCTCTAACCGTTCTCGAGTTGGTCAGCTCTGAATCAGTTTTCAAATGGTTTTTTTGGCGCAAAAAATATTTCCGATGAGTTTTTGACATTTTCGTTCAAAGATTCGGAATCAGCACGTCAAAATTCGTTGGAGGACAAAAATTTGAAATTCGAAAAATGAAAAATAAAAAAGTGCAAAAAATTATGTATGGTAAATAAATAATATACTCGACTTTTATGTCCGTCGATTTTTTCCGTTCAAATTCTCAGTATATACTAATTCGGCCATTCTGAATCGATTGGCGTTTGCAGAATTTGTCTATTTCTAACCGTTCTCGAGTTGGTCATTTCCAAATCAGTTTTTAGTTGTTTTTTTTCCCGCCAAAAATATTTCTGATGAGTTTTCGACATTTTCGTTCAAAGATTCGGAATCAGCACGTGAAAATACGTTCAATGACCAAAATTTGAATTTCGAAAAATGAAAAATTAAAAATCTCAGAAAATTGGATTTTTGACCTTTAACGCCCTTTTCCGGCTAATCTTATATCTGAGCACATAAAAATCATACATTTTCGGAATGAGCATAAAATTTTACGTATACAGTAAAAATTTCAAGTCGATGTGACGACTTGGTATTTTTCATTATTTTTAGGGGTGACCCCCTTGCAACTTTTTTCGAGTAATTTTAAATTTTTCGGTTTTCTCGAAATATACAATACACACTAATTCGGCCATTCTGAATCGATTGGCGTTTGCAGAATTTGTCTATCTCTAACCGTTCTCGAGTTGGTCAGCTCTGAATCAGTTTTCAAATGGTTTTTTTGGCGCAAAAAATATTTCCGATGAGTTTTTGACATTTTCGTTCAAAGATTCGGAATCAGCACGTCAAAATTCGTTGGAGGACAAAAATTTGAAATTCGAAAAATGAAAAATAAAAAAGTGCAAAAAATTATGTATGGTAAATAAATAATATACTCGACTTTTATGTCCGTCGATTTTTTCCGTTCAAATTCTCAGTATATACTAATTCGGCCATTCTGAATCGATTGGCGTTTGCAGAATTTGTCTATTTCTAACCGTTCTCGAGTTGGTCATTTCCAAATCAGTTTTTAGTTGTTTTTTTTCCCGCCAAAAATATTTCTGATGAGTTTTCGACATTTTCGTTCAAAGATTCGGAATCAGCACGTCAAAATTCGTTGGAGGACAAAAATTTGAAATTCGAAAAATGAAAAATAAAAAAGTGCAAAAAATTATGTATGGTAAATAAATAATATACTCGACTTTTATGTCCGTCGATTTTTTCCGTTCAAATTCTCAGTATATACTAATTCGGCCATTCTGAATCGATTGGCGTTTGCAGAATTTGTCTATTTCTAACCGTTCTCGAGTTGGTCGTTTCCAAATCAGTTTTTAGTTGTTTTTTTTCCCGCCAAAAATATTTCTGATGAGTTTTCGACATTTTCGTTCAAAGATTCGGAATCAGCACGTGAAAATACGTTCAATGACCAAAATTTGAATTTCGAAAAATGAAAAATTAAAAATCTCAGAAAATTGGATTTTTGACCTTTAACGCCCTTTTCCGGCTAATCTTATATCTGAGCACATAAAAATCATACATTTTCGGAATGAGCATAAAATTTTACGTATACAGTGAAAATTTCAAGTCGATGTGACGACTTGGTATTTTTCATTATTTTTAGGGGTGACCCCCTTGCAACTTTTTTCGAGTAATTTTAAATTTTTCGGTTTTCTCGAAATATACAATACACACTAATTCGGCCATTCTGAATCGATTGGCGTTTGCAGAATTTGTCTATCTCTAACCGTTCTCGAGTTGGTCAGCTCTGAATCAGTTTTCAAATGGTTTTTTTGGCGCAAAAAATATTTCCGATGAGTTTTTGACATTTTCGTTCAAAGATTCGGAATCAGCACGTCAAAATTCGTTGGAGGACAAAAATTTGAAATTCGAAAAATGAAAAATAAAAAAGTGCAAAAAATTATGTATGGTAAATAAATAATATACTCGACTTTTATGTCCGTCGATTTTTTCCGTTCAAATTCTCAGTATATACTAATTCGGCCATTCTGAATCGATTGGCGTTTGCAGAATTTGTCTATTTCTAACCGTTCTCGAGTTGGTCATTTCCAAATCAGTTTTTAGTTGTTTTTTTTCCCGCCAAAAATATTTCTGATGAGTTTTCGACATTTTCGTTCAAAGATTCGGAATCAGCACGTCAAAATTCGTTGGAGGACAAAAATTTGAAATTCGAAAAATGAAAAATAAAAAAGTGCAAAAAATTATGTATGGTAAATAAATAATATACTCGACTTTTATGTCCGTCGATTTTTTCCGTTCAAATTCTCAGTATATACTAATTCGGCCATTCTGAATCGATTGGCGTTTGCAGAATTTGTCTATTTCTAACCGTTCTCGAGTTGGTCATTTCCAAATCAGTTTTTAGTTGTTTTTTTTCCCGCCAAAAATATTTCTGATGAGTTTTCGACATTTTCGTTCAAAGATTCGGAATCAGCACGTCAAAATTCGTTGGAGGACAAAAATTTGAAATTCGAAAAATGAAAAATAAAAAAGTGCAAAAAATTATGTATGGTAAATAAATAATATACTCGACTTTTATGTCCGTCGATTTTTTCCGTTCAAATTCTCAGTATATACTAATTCGGCCATTCTGAATCGATTGGCGTTTGCAGAATTTGTCTATCTCTAACCGTTCTCGAGTTGGTCAGCTCTGAATCAGTTTTCAAATGGTTTTTTTGGCGCAAAAAATATTTCCGATGAGTTTTTGACATTTTCGTTCAAAGATTCGGAATCAGCACGTCAAAATTCGTTGGAGGACAAAAATTTGAAATTCGAAAAATGAAAAATAAAAAAGTGCAAAAAATTATGTATGGTAAATAAATAATATACTCGACTTTTATGTCCGTCGATTTTTTCCGTTCAAATTCTCAGTATATACTAATTCGGCCATTCTGAATCGATTGGCGTTTGCAGAATTTGTCTATTTCTAACCGTTCTCGAGTTGGTCATTTCCAAATCAGTTTTTAGTTGTTTTTTTTCCCGCCAAAAATATTTCTGATGAGTTTTCGACATTTTCGTTCAAAGATTCGGAATCAGCACGTCAAAATTCGTTGGAGGACAAAAATTTGAAATTCGAAAAATGAAAAATAAAAAAGTGCAAAAAATTATGTATGGTAAATAAATAATATAGTCGACTTTTATGTCCGTCGATTTTTTCCGTTCAAATTCTCAGTATATACTAATTCGGCCATTCTGAATCGATTGGCGTTTGCCGAATTTGTCTATTTCTAACCGTTCTCGAGTTGGTCGTTTCCAAATCAGTTTTTAGTTGTTTTTTTTCCCGCCAAAAATATTTCTGATGAGTTTTCGACATTTTCGTTCAAAGATTCGGAATCAGCACGTGAAAATACGTTCAATGACCAAAATTTGAATTTCGAAAAATGAAAAATTAAAAATCTCAGAAAATTGGATTTTTGACCTTTAACGCCCTTTTCCGGCTAATCTTATATCTGAGCACATAAAAATCATACATTTTCGGAATGAGCATAAAATTTTACGTATACAGTGAAAATTTCAAGTCGATGTGACGACTTGGTATTTTTCATTATTTTTAGGGGTGACCCCCTTGCAACTTTTTTCGAGTAATTTTAAATTTTTCGGTTTTCTCGAAATATACATTACACACTAATTCGGCCATTCTGAATCGATTGGCGTTTGCAGAATTTGTCTATCTCTAACCGTTCTCGAGTTGGTCAGCTCTGAATCAGTTTTCAAATGGTTTTTTTGGCGCAAAAAATATTTCCGATGAGTTTTTGACATTTTCGTTCAAAGATTCGGAATCAGCACGTCAAAATTCGTTGGAGGACAAAAATTTGAAATTCGAAAAATGAAAAATAAAAAAGTGCAAAAAATTATGTATGGTAAATAAATAATATACTCGACTTTTATGTCCGTCGATTTTTTCCGTTCAAATTCTCAGTATATACTAATTCGGCCATTCTGAATCGATTGGCGTTTGCAGAATTTGTCTATCTCTAACCGTTCTCGAGTTGGTCAGCTCTGAATCAGTTTTCAAATGGTTTTTTTGGCGCAAAAAATATTTCCGATGAGTTTTTGACATTTTCGTTCAAAGATTCGGAATCAGCACGTCAAAATTCGTTGGAGGACAAAAATTTGAAATTCGAAAAATGAAAAATAAAAAAGTGCAAAAAATTATGTATGGTAAATAAATAATATACTCGACTTTTATGTCCGTCGATTTTTTCCGTTCAAATTCTCAGTATATACTAATTCGGCCATTCTGAATCGATTGGCGTTTGCAGAATTTGTCTATTTCTAACCGTTCTCGAGTTGGTCATTTCCAAATCAGTTTTTAGTTGTTTTTTTTCCCGCCAAAAATATTTCTGATGAGTTTTCGACATTTTCGTTCAAAGATTCGGAATCAGCACGTCAAAATTCGTTGGAGGACAAAAATTTGAAATTCGAAAAATGAAAAATAAAAAAGTGCAAAAAATTATGTATGGTAAATAAATAATATACTCGACTTTTATGTCCGTCGATTTTTTCCGTTCAAATTCGCAGTATATACTAATTCGGCCATTCTGAATCGATTGGCGTTTGCAGAATTTGTCTATTTCTAACCGTTCTCGAGTTGGTCATTTCCAAATCAGTTTTTAGTTGTTTTTTTTCCCGCCAAAAATATTTCTGATGAGTTTTCGACATTTTCGTTCAAAGATTCGGAATCAGCACGTGAAAATACGTTCAATGACCAAAATTTAAATTTCGAAAAATGAAAATAAAAATCTCAGAAAATTGGATTTTTGACCTTTAACGCCCTTTTCCGGCTAATTTTATATCTGAGCACATAAAAATCATACATTTTCGGAATGAGCATAAAATTATACGTATACAGTGAAAATTTCAAGTCGATGTGACGACTTGGTAGTTTTCATTATTTTTAGGGGTGACCCCCTTGCAACTTTTTTCGAGTAATTTTAAATTTTTCGATTTTCTCGAAATATACAATAAATACTAATTCTGCCATTCTGAATCGATTGGCGTTTGCAGAATTTGTCTATCTCTAACCGTTCTCGAGTTGGTCAGCTCTGAATCAGTTTTCAAATGGTTTTTTTGGCGCAAAAAATATTTCCGATGAGTTTTTGACATTTTCGTTCAAAGATTCGGAATTAGCACGTGAAAATACGTTCAAAGGCAAAAATTTGAATTTCGAAAAATGAAAAATAAAAAATCTCAGAAAATTGGATTTTTTACATTTAACGCCATTTTCCGGCTAATCTCATATCTGAGCACATAAAAATCATACATTTTCGGAGTGAGCATGAAATTTTACGTATACAGTGCAAATTTCGAGTCGATATGACGACTTGGTATTTTTCATGATTTTTAGGGGTGGACGGACCCCTTGCAACTTTTTTCGAGTGATTTTAAATTTTTCGATTGACTCGAAAAAAAATGAAAAAAAAGTGCAAAAAATTATCTATGGTAAATAAATAGGAAATAAATAATATACTCGACTTTTATGTCCGTCGATTTTTTCCGTTCAAATTATCAGTATATACTAATTCGGCCATTCTGAATCGATTGGCGTTCGCAGAATTGGTCTATCTCTAATCGTTCTCGAGTTGGTCAGCTCTGAATCAGTTTTCAAATGGTTTTTTTGGCGCCAAAAATATTTCTGATAAGTTTTCGACATTTTCGTTCAAAGATTCGGAATCAGCACGTCAAAATTCGTTGGAGGACAAAAATTTGAAATTCGAAAAATGAAAAATAAAAAAGTGCAAAAAATTATGTATGGTAAATAAATAATATACTCGACTTTTATGTCCGTCGATTTTTTCCGTTCAAATTCTCAGTATATACTAATTCGGCCATTCTGAATCGATTGGCGTTTGCAGAATTTGTCTATTTCTAACCGTTCTCGAGTTGGTCATTTCCAAATCAGTTTTTAGTTGTTTTTTTTCCCGCAAAAAATATTTCCGATGAGTTTTTGACATTTTCGTTCAAAGATTCGGAATTAGCACGTGAAAATACGTTCAAAGGCAAAAATTTGAATTTCGAAAAATGAAAAATAAAAAATCTCAGAAAATTGGATTTTTTACATTTAACGCCATTTTCCGGCTAATCTCATATCTGAGCACATAAAAATCATACATTTTCGGAGTGAGCATGAAATTTTACGTATACAGTGCAAATTTCGAGTCGATATGACGACTTGGTATTTTTCATGATTTTTAGGGGTGGACGGACCCCTTGCAACTTTTTTCGAGTGATTTTAAATTTTTCGATTGACTCGAAAAAAAATGAAAAAAAAGTGCAAAAAATTATCTATGGTAAATAAATAGGAAATAAATAATATACTCGACTTTTATGTCCGTCGATTTTTTCCGTTCAAATTATCAGTATATACTAATTCGGCCATTCTGAATCGATTGGCGTTCGCAGAATTGGTCTATCTCTAATCGTTCTCGAGTTGGTCAGCTCTGAATCAGTTTTCAAATGGTTTTTTTGGCGCCAAAAATATTTCTGATAAGTTTTCGACATTTTCGTTCAAAGATTCGGAATCAGCACGTCAAAATTCGTTGGAGGACAAAAATTTGAAATTCGAAAAATGAAAAATAAAAAAGTGCAAAAAATTATGTATGGTAAATAAATAATATACTCGACTTTTATGTCCGTCGATTTTTTCCGTTCATTCAAATTCTCAGTATATACTAATTCGGCCATTCTGAATCGATTGGCGTTTGCAGAATTTGTCTATTTCTAACCGTTCTCGAGTTGGTCATTTCCAAATCAGTTTTTAGTTGTTTTTTTCCCGCAAAAAATATTTCCGATGAGTTTTTGACATTTTCGTTCAAAGATTCGGAATCAGCACGTCAAAATTCGTTGGAGGACAAAAATTTGAAATTCGAAAAATGAAAAATAAAAAAGTGCAAAAAATTATGTATGGTAAATAAATAATATACTCGACTTTTATGTCCGTCGATTTTTTCCGTTCAAATTCTCAGTATATACTAATTCGGCCATTCTGAATCGATTGGCGTTTGCAGAATTTGTCTATTTCTAACCGTTCTCGAGTTGGTCAGCTCTGAATCAGTTTTCAAATGGTTTTTTTTGGCGCAAAAAATATTTCCGATGAGTTTTTGACATTTTCGTTCAAAGATTCGGAATCAGCACGTCAAAATTCGTTGGAGGACCAAAATTTGAAATTCGAAAAATGAAAAATAAAAAAGTGCAAAAAATTATGTATGGTAAATAAATAATATACTCGACTTTTATGTCCGTCGATTTTTTCCGTTCAAATTCTCAGTATATACTAATTCGGCCATTCTGAATCGATTGGCGTTTGCAGAATTTGTCTATTTCTAACCGTTCTCGAGTTGGTCATTTCCAAATCAGTTTTTAGTTGTTTTTTTTCCCGCCAAAAATATTTCTGATGAGTTTTCGACATTTTCGTTCAAAGATTCGGAATCAGCACGTGAAAATACGTTCAAAGGCAAAAATTTGAATTTCGAAAAATGAAAAATTAAAAATCTCAGAAAATTGGATTTTTGACCTTTAACGCCCTTTTCCGGCTAATCTTATATCTGAGCACATAAAAATCATACATTTTCGGAATGAGCATAAAATTTTACGTATACAGTGAAAATTTCAAGTCGATGTGACGACTTGGTATTTTTCATTATTTTTAGGGGTGACCGACCCCCTTGCAACTTTTTTCGAGTAATTTTAAATTTTTCGATTTTCTCGAAATATACAATACATACTAATTCGGCCATTCTGAATCGATTGGCGTTTGCAGAATTTGTCTATCTCTAACCGTTCTCGAGTTGGTCAGCTCTGAATCGGTTTTCAAATGGTTTTTTTGGCGCAAAAAATATTTCCGATGAGTTTTTGACATTTTCGTTCAAAGATTCGGAATCAGCACGTCAAAATTCGTAGGAGGACAAAAATTTGAAATTCGAAAAATGAAAAATAAAAAAGTGCAAAAAATTATGTATGGTAAATAAATAATATACTCGACTTTTATGTCCGTCGATTTTTTCCGTTCAAATTCGCAGTATATACTAATTCGGCCATTCTGAATCGATTGGCGTTTGCAGAATTTGTCTATTTCTAACCGTTCTCGAGTTGGTCATTTCCAAATCAGTTTTTAGTTGTTTTTTTTCCCGCCAAAAATATTTCTGATGAGTTTTCGACATTTTCGTTCAAAGATTCGGAATCAGCACGTGAAAATACGTTCAATGACCAAAATTTAAATTTCGAAAAATGAAAATAAAAATCTCAGAAAATTGGATTTTTGACCTTTAACGCCCTTTTCCGGCTAATCTTATATCTGAGCACATAAAAATCATACATTTTCGGAATGAGCATAAAATTATACGTATACAGTGAAAATTTCAAGTCGATGTGACGACTTGGTAGTTTTCATTATTTTTAGGGGTGACCCCCTTGCAACTTTTTTCGAGTAATTTTAAATTTTTCGATTTTCTCGAAATATACAATAAATACTAATTCGGCCATTCTGAATCGATTGGCGTTTGCAGAATTTGTCTATCTCTAACCGTTCTCGAGTTGGTCAGCTCTGAATCAGTTTTCAAATGGTTTTTTTGGCGCAAAAAATATTTCCGATGAGTTTTTGACATTTTCGTTCAAAGATTCGGAATCAGCACGTCAAAATTCGTTGGAGGACAAAAATTTGAAATTCGAAAAATGAAAAATAAAAAAGTGCAAAAAATTATGTATGGTAAATAAATAATACTCGACTTTTATGTCCGTCGATTTTTTCCGTTCAAATTCTCAGTATATACCAATTCGGCCATTCTGAATCGATTGGCGTTTGCAGAATTTGTCTATTTCTAACCGTTCTCGAGTTGGTCATTTCCAAATCAGTTTTTAGTTGTTTTTTTTCCCGCCAAAAATATTTCTGATGAGTTTTCGACATTTTCGTTCAAAGATTCGGAATCAGCACGTCAAAATTCGTTGGAAGACAAAAATTTGAAATTCGAAAAATGAAAAATAAAAAAGTGCAAAAAATTATGTATGGTAAATAAATAATATACTCGACTTTTATGTCCGTCGATTTTTTCCGTTCAAATTCTCAGTATATACTAATTCGGCCATTCTGAATCGATTGGCGTTTGCAGAATTTGTCTATTTCTAACCGTTCTCGAGTTGGTCGTTTCCAAATCAGTTTTTAGTTGTTTTTTTCCCGCCAAAAATATTTCTGATGAGTTTTCGACATTTTCGTTCAAAGATTCGGAATCAGCACGTGAAAATACGTTCAATGACCAAAATTTGAATTTCGAAAAATGAAAAATTAAAAATCTCAGAAAATTGGATTTTTGACCTTTAACGCCCTTTTCCGGCTAATCTTATATCTGAGCACATAAAAATCATACATTTTCGGAATGAGCATACAATTTTACGTATACAGTGAAAATTTCAAGTCGATGTGACGACTTGGTATTTTTCATTATTTTTAGGGGTGACCCCCTTGCAACTTTTTTCGAGTAATTTTAAATTTTTCGGTTTTCTCGAAATATACAATACACACTAATTCGGCCATTCTGAATCGATTGGCGTTTGCAGAATTTGTCTATCTCTAACCGTTCTCGAGTTGGTCAGCTCTGAATCAGTTTTCAAATGGTTTTTTTGGCGCAAAAAATATTTCCGATGAGTTTTTGACATTTTCGTTCAAAGATTCGGAATCAGCACGTCAAAATTCGTTGGAGGACAAAAATTTGAAATTCGAAAAATGAAAAATAAAAAAGTGCAAAAAATTATGTATGGTAAATAAATAATATACTCGACTTTTATGTCCGTCGATTTTTTCCGTTCAAATTCTCAGTATATACTAATTCGGCCATTCTGAATCGATTGGCGTTTGCAGAATTTGTCTATTTCTAACCGTTCTCGAGTTGGTCGTTTCCAAATCAGTTTTTAGTTGTTTTTTTTCCCGCCAAAAATATTTCTGATGAGTTTTCGACATTTTCGTTCAAAGATTCGGAATCAGCACGTGAAAATACGTTCAATGACCAAAATTTGAATTTCGAAAAATGAAAAATTAAAAATCTCAGAAAATTGGATTTTTGACCTTTAACGCCCTTTTCCGGCTAATCTTATATCTGAGCACATAAAAATCATACATTTTCGGAATGAGCATAAAATTTTACGTATACAGTGAAAATTTCAAGTCGATGTGACGACTTGGTATTTTTCATTATTTTTATGGGTGACCCCCTTGCAACTTTTTTCGAGTAATTTTAAATTTTTCGGTTTTCTCGAAATATACAATACACACTAATTCGGCCATTCTGAATCGATTGGCGTTTGCAGAATTTGTCTATCTCTAACCGTTCTCGAGTTGGTCAGCTCTGAATCAGTTTTCAAATGGTTTTTTTGGCGCAAAAAATATTTCCGATGAGTTTTTGACATTTTCGTTCAAAGATTCGGAATCAGCACGTCAAAATTCGTTGGAGGACAAAAATTTGAAATTCGAAAAATGAAAAATAAAAAAGTGCAAAAAATTATGTATGGTAAATAAATAATATACTCGACTTTTATGTCCGTCGATTTTTTCCGTTCAAATTCTCAGTATATACTAATTCGGCCATTCTGAATCGATTGGCGTTTGCAGAATTTGTCTATCTCTAACCGTTCTCGAGTTGGTCAGCTCTGAATCAGTTTTCAAATGGTTTTTTTTGGCGCAAAAAATATTTCCGATGAGTTTTTGACATTTTCGTTCAAAGATTCGGAATCAGCACGTCAAAATTCGTTGGAGGACAAAAATTTGAAATTCGAAAAATGAAAAATAAAAAAGTGCAAAAAATTATGTATGGTAAATAAATAATATACTCGACTTTTATGTCCGTCGATTTTTTCCGTTCAAATTCTCAGTATATACTAATTCGGCCATTCTGAATCGATTGGCGTTTGCAGAATTTGTCTATTTCTAACCGTTCTCGAGTTGGTCATTTCCAAATCAGTTTTTAGTTGTTTTTTTTCCCGCCAAAAATATTTCTGATGAGTTTTCGACATTTTCGTTCAAAGATTCGGAATCAGCACGTCAAAATTCGTTGGAGGACAAAAATTTGAAATTCGAAAAATGAAAAATAAAAAAGTGCAAAAAATTATGTATGGTAAATAAATAATATACTCGACTTTTATGTCCGTCGATTTTTTCCGTTCAAATTCTCAGTATATACTAATTCGGCCATTCTGAATCGATTGGCGTTTGCAGAATTTGTCTATTTCTAACCGTTCTCGAGTTGGTCATTTCCAAATCAGTTTTTAGTTGTTTTTTTTCCCGCCAAAAATATTTCTGATGAGTTTTCGACATTTTCGTTCAAAGATTCGGAATCAGCACGTGAAAATACGTTCAAAGGCAAAAATTTGAATTTCGAAAAATGAAAAATTAAAAATCTCAGAAAATTGGATTTTTGACCTTTAACGCCCTTTTCCGGCTAATCTTATATCTGAGCACATAAAAATCATACATTTTCGGAATGAGCATAAAATTTTACGTATACAGTGAAAATTTCAAGTCGATGTGACGACTTGGTATTTTTCATTATTTTTAGGGGTGACCGACCCCCTTGCAACTTTTTTCGAGTAATTTTAAATTTTTCGATTTTCTCGAAATATACAATACATACTAATTCGGCCATTCTGAATCGATTGGCGTTTGCAGAATTTGTCTATCTCTAACCGTTCTCGAGTTGGTCAGCTCTGAATCGGTTTTCAAATGGTTTTTTTTGGCGCAAAAAATATTTCCGATGAGTTTTTGACATTTTCGTTCAAAGATTCGGAATCAGCACGTCAAAATTCGTAGGAGGACAATAATTTGAAATTCGAAAAATGAAAAATAAAAAAGTGCAAAAAATTATGTATGGTAAATAAATAATATACTCGACTTTTATATCCGTCGATTTTTTCCGTTCAAATTCTCAGTATATACTAATTCGGCCATTCTGAATCGATTGGCGTTTGCAGAATTTGTCTATCTCTAACCGTTCTCGAGTTGGTCAGCTCTGAATCAGTTTTCAAATGGTTTTTTTGGCGCAAAAAATATTTCCGATGAGTTTTTGACATTTTCGTTCAAAGATTCGGAATCAGCACGTCAAAATTCGTTGGAGGACAAAAATTTGAAATTCGAAAAATGAAAAATAAAAAAGTGCAAAAAATTATGTATGGTAAATAAATAATATACTCGACTTTTATGTCCGTCGATTTTTTCCGTTCAAATTCTCAGTATATACTAATTCGGCCATTCTGAATCGATTGGCGTTTGCAGAATTTGTCTATTTCTAACCGTTCTCGAGTTGGTCATTTCCAAATCAGTTTTCAGTTGTTTTTTTTCCCGCCAAAAATATTTCTGATGAGTTTTCGACATTTTCGTTCAAAGATTCGGAATCAGCACGTCAAAATTCGTTGGAGGACAAAAATTTGAAATTCGAAAAATGAAAAATAAAAAAGTGCAAAAAATTATGTATGGTAAATAAATAATATACTCGACTTTTATGTCCGTCGATTTTTTCCGTTCAAATTCTCAGTATATACTAATTCGGCCATTCTGAATCGATTGGCGTTTGCAGAATTTGTCTATTTCTAACCGTTCTCGAGTTGGTCATTTCCAAATCAGTTTTTAGTTGTTTTTTTCCCGCCAAAAATATTTCTGATGAGTTTTCGACATTTTCGTTCAAAGATTCGGAATCAGCACGTCAAAATTCGTTGGAGGACAAAAATTTGAAATTCGAAAAATGAAAATAAAAAAGTGCAAAAAATTATGTATGGTAAATAAATAATATACTCGACTTTTATGTCCGTCGATTTTTTCCGTTCAAATTCTCAGTATATACTAATTCGGCCATTCTGAATCGATTGGCGTTTGCAGAATTTGTCTATTTCTAACCGTTCTCGAGTTGGTCGTTTCCAAATCAGTTTTTAGTTGTTTTTTTTCCCGCCAAAAATATTTCCGATGAGTTTTTGACATTTTCGTTCAAAGATTCGGAATCAGCACGTCAAAATTCGTTGGAGGACAAAAATTTGAAATTCGAAAAATGAAAAATAAAAAAGTGCAAAAAATTATGTATGGTAAATAAATAATATACTCGACTTTTATGTCCGTCGATTTTTTCCGTTCAAATTCTCAGTATATACTAATTCGGCCATTCTGAATCGATTGGCGTTTGCAGAATTTGTCTATTTCTAACCGTTCTCGAGTTGGTCATTTCCAAATCAGTTTTTAGTTGTTTTTTTTTTCCCGCCAAAAATATTTCTGATGAGTTTTCGACATTTTCGTTCAAAGATTCGGAATCAGCACGTCAAAATTCGTTGGAGGACAAAAATTTGAAATTCGAAAAATGAAAAATAAAAAAGTGCAAAAAATTATGTATGGTAAATAAATAATATACTCGACTTTTATGTCCGTCGATTTTTTCCGTTCAAATTCTCAGTATATACTAATTCGGCCATTCTGAATCGATTGGCGTTTGCAGAATTTGTCTATTTCTAACCGTTCTCGAATTGGTCATTTCCAAATCAGTTTTTAGTTGTTTTTTTTCCCTCCAAAAATATTTCTGATGAGTTTTCGACATTTTCGTTCAAAGATTCGGAATCAGCACGTGAAAATACGTTCAATGACCAAAATTTGAATTTCGAAAAATGAAAATAAAAATCTCAGAAAATTGGATTTTTGACCTTTAACGCCCTTTTCCGGCTAATCTTATATCTGAGCACATAAAAATCATACATTTTCGGAATGAGCATAAAATTATACGTATACAGTGAAAATTTCAAGTCGATGTGACGACTTGGTAGTTTTCATTATTTTTAGGGGTGACCCCCTTGCAACTTTTTTCGAGTAATTTTAAATTTTTCGATTTTCTCGAAATATACAATAAATACTAATTCGGCCATTCTGAATCGATTGGCGTTTGCAGAATTTGTCTATCTCTAACCGTTCTCGAGTTGGTCAGCTCTGAATCAGTTTTCAAATGGTTTTTTTGGCGCAAAAAATATTTCCGATGAGTTTTTGACATTTTCGTTCAAAGATTCGGAATCAGCACGTCAAAATTCGTTGGAGGACAAAAATTTGAAATTCGAAAAATGAAAAATAAAAAAGTGCAAAAAATTATGTATGGTAAATAAATAATACTCGACTTTTATGTCCGTCGATTTTTTCCGTTCAAATTCTCAGTATATACCAATTCGGCCATTCTGAATCGATTGGCGTTTGCAGAATTTGTCTATTTCTAACCGTTCTCGAGTTGGTCATTTCCAAATCAGTTTTTAGTTGTTTTTTTTCCCGCCAAAAATATTTCTGATGAGTTTTCGACATTTTCGTTCAAAGATTCGGAAAATCAGCACGTCAAAATTCGTTGGAGGACAAAAATTTGAAATTCGAAAAATGAAAAATAAAAAAGTGCAAAAAATTATGTATGGTAAATAAATAATATACTCGACTTTTATGTCCGTCGATTTTTTCCGTTCAAATTCTCAGTATATACTAATTCGGCCATTCTGAATCGATTGGCGTTTGCAGAATTTGTCTATTTCTAACCGTTCTCGAGTTGGTCATTTCCAAATCAGTTTTTAGTTGTTTTTTTTCCCGCCAAAAATATTTCTGATGAGTTTTCGACATTTTCGTTCAAAGATTCGGAATCAGCACGTCAAAATTCGTTGGAGGACAAAAATTTGAAATTCGAAAAATGAAAAATAAAAAAGTGCAAAAAATTATGTATGGTAAATAAATAATATACTCGACTTTTATGTCCGTCGATTTTTTCCGTTCAAATTCTCAGTATATACTAATTCGGCCATTCTGAATCGATTGGCGTTTGCAGAATTTGTCTATTTCTAACCGTTCTCGAGTTGGTCGTTTCCAAATCAGTTTTTAGTTGTTTTTTCTCCCGCCAAAAATATTTCTGATGAGTTTTCGACATTTTCGTTCAAAGATTCGGAATCAGCACGTGAAAATACGTTCAATGACCAAAATTTGAATTTCGAAAAATGAAAAATTAAAAATCTCAGAAAATTGGATTTTTGACCTTTAACGCCCTTTTCCGGCTAATCTTATATCTGAGCACATAAAAATCATACATTTTCGGAATGAGCATAAAATTTTACGTATACAGTAAAAATTTCAAGTCGATGTGACGACTTGGTATTTTTCATTATTTTTAGGGGTGACCCCCTTGCAACTTTTTTCGAGTAATTTTAAATTTTTCGGTTTTCTCGAAATATACAATACACACTAATTCGGCCATTCTGAATCGATTGGCGTTTGCAGAATTTGTCTATCTCTAACCGTTCTCGAGTTGGTCAGCTCTGAATCAGTTTTCAAATGGTTTTTTTGGCGCAAAAAATATTTCCGATGAGTTTTTGACATTTTCGTTCAAAGATTCGGAATCAGCACGTCAAAATTCGTTGGAGGACAAAAATTTGAAATTCGAAAAATGAAAAATAAAAAAGTGCAAAAAATTATGTATGGTAAATAAATAATATACTCGACTTTTATGTCCGTCGATTTTTTCCGTTCAAATTCTCAGTATATACTAATTCGGCCATTCTGAATCGATTGGCGTTTGCAGAATTTGTCTATTTCTAACCGTTCTCGAGTTGGTCATTTCCAAATCAGTTTTTAGTTGTTTTTTTTCCCGCCAAAAATATTTCTGATGAGTTTTCGACATTTTCGTTCAAAGATTCGGAATCAGCACGTCAAAATTCGTTGGAGGACAAAAATTTGAAATTCGAAAAATGAAAAATAAAAAAGTGCAAAAAATTATGTATGGTAAATAAATAATATACTCGACTTTTATGTCCGTCGACTTTTTCCGTTCAAATTCTCAGTATATACTAATTCGGCCATTCTGAATCGATTGGCGTTTGCAGAATTTGTCTATTTCTAACCGTTCTCGAGTTGGTCGTTTCCAAATCAGTTTTTAGTTGTTTTTTTCCCGCCAAAAATATTTCTGATGAGTTTTCGACATTTTCGTTCAAAGATTCGGAATCAGCACGTGAAAATACGTTCAATGACCAAAATTTGAATTTCGAAAAATGAAAAATTAAAAATCTCAGAAAATTGGATTTTTGACCTTTAACGCCCTTTTCCGGCTAATCTAATATCTGAGCACATAAAAATCATACATTTTCGGAATGAGCATAAAATTTTACGTATACAGTGAAAATTTCAAGTCGATGTGACGACTTGGTATTTTTCATTATTTTTAGGGGTGACCCCCTTGCAACTTTTTTCGAGTAATTTTAAATTTTTCGGTTTTCTCGAAATATACAATACACACTAATTCGGCCATTCTGAATCGATTGGCGTTTGCAGAATTTGTCTATCTCTAACCGTTCTCGAGTTGGTCAGCTCTGAATCAGTTTTCAAATGGTTTTTTTGGCGCAAAAAATATTTCCGATGAGTTTTTGACATTTTCGTTCAAAGATTCGGAATCAGCACGTCAAAATTCGTTGGAGGACAAAAATTTGAAATTCGAAAAATGAAAAATAAAAAAGTGCAAAAAATTATGTATGGTAAATAAATAATATACTCGACTTTTATGTCCGTCGATTTTTTCCGTTCAAATTCTCAGTATATACTAATTCGGCCATTCTGAATCGATTGGCGTTTGCAGAATTTGTCTATTTCTAACCGTTCTCGAGTTGGTCATTTCCAAATCAGTTTTTAGTTGTTTTTTTTCCCGCCAAAAATATTTCTGATGAGTTTTCGACATTTTCGTTCAAAGATTCGGAATCAGCACGTCAAAATTCGTTGGAGGACAAAAATTTGAAATTCGAAAAATGAAAAATAAAAAAGTGCAAAAAATTATGTATGGTAAATAAATAATATACTCGACTTTTATGTCCGTCGATTTTTTCCGTTCAAATTCTCAGTATATACTAATTCGGCCATTCTGAATCGATTGGCGTTTGCAGAATTTGTCTATCTCTAACCGTTCTCGAGTTGGTCAGCTCTGAATCAGTTTTCAAATGGTTTTTTTGGCGCAAAAAATATTTCCGATGAGTTTTTGACATTTTCGTTCAAAGATTCGGAATCAGCACGTCAAAATTCGTTGGAGGACAAAAATTTGAAATTCGAAAAATGAAAAATAAAAAAGTGCAAAAAATTATGTATGGTAAATAAATAATATACTCGACTTTTATGTCCGTCGATTTTTTCCGTTCAAATTCTCAGTATATACTAATTCGGCCATTCTGAATCGATTGGCGTTTGCAGAATTTGTCTATTTCTAACCGTTCTCGAGTTGGTCATTTCCAAATCAGTTTTTAGTTGTTTTTTTTCCCGCCAAAAATATTTCTGATGAGTTTTCGACATTTTCGTTCAAAGATTCGGAATCAGCACGTCAAAATTCGTTGGAGGACAAAAATTTGAAATTCGAAAAATGAAAAATAAAAAAGTGCAAAAAATTATGTATGGTAAATAAATAATATACTCGACTTTTATGTCCGTCGATTTTTTCCGTTCAAATTCTCAGTATATACTAATTCGGCCATTCTGAATCGATTGGCGTTTGCAGAATTTGTCTATCTCTAACCGTTCTCGAGTTGGTCAGCTCTGAATCAGTTTTCAAATGGTTTTTTTGGCGCAAAAAATATTTCCGATGAGTTTTTGACATTTTCGTTCAAAGATTCGGAATCAGCACGTCAAAATTCGTTGGAGGACAAAAATTTGAAATTCGAAGAATGAAAAATAAAAAAGTGCAAAAAATTATGTATGGTAAATAAATAATATACTCGACTTTTATGTCCGTCGATTTTTTCCGTTCAAATTCTCAGTATATACTAATTCGGCCATTCTGAATCGATTGGCGTTTGCAGAATTTGTCTATTTCTAACCGTTCTCGAGTTGGTCATTTCCAAATCAGTTTTTAGTTGTTTTTTTTCCCGCCAAAAATATTTCTGATGAGTTTTCGACATTTTCGTTCAAAGATTCGGAATCAGCACGTCAAAATTCGTTGGAGGACAAAAATTTGAAATTCGAAAAATGAAAAATAAAAAAGTGCAAAAAATTATGTATGGTAAATAAATAATATACTCGACTTTTATGTCCGTCGATTTTTTCCGTTCAAATTCGCAGTATATACTAATTCGGCCATTCTGAATCGATTGGCGTTTGCAGAATTTGTCTATTTCTAACCGTTCTCGAGTTGGTCATTTCCAAATCAGTTTTTAGTTGTTTTTTTTCCCGCCAAAAATATTTCTGATGAGTTTTCGACATTTTCGTTCAAAGATTCGGAATCAGCACGTGAAAATACGTTCAATGACCAAAATTTAAATTTCGAAAAATGAAAATAAAAATCTCAGAAAATTGGATTTTTGACCTTTAACGCCCTTTTCCGGCTAATCTTATATCTGAGCACATAAAAATCATACATTTTCGGAATGAGCATAAAATTATACGTATACAGTGAAAATTTCAAGTCGATGTGACGACTTGGTAGTTTTCATTATTTTTAGGGGTGACCCCCTTGCAACTTTTTTCGAGTAATTTTAAATTTTTCGATTTTCTCGAAATATACAATAAATACTAATTCGGCCATTCTGAATCGATTGGCGTTTGCAGAATTTGTCTATCTCTAACCGTTCTCGAGTTGGTCAGCTCTGAATCAGTTTTCAAATGGTTTTTTTGGCGCAAAAAATATTTCCGATGAGTTTTTGACATTTTCGTTCAAAGATTCGGAATCAGCACGTCAAAATTCGTTGGAGGACAAAAATTTGAAATTCGAAAAATGAAAAATAAAAAAGTGCAAAAAATTATGTATGGTAAATAAATAATACTCGACTTTTATGTCCGTCGATTTTTTCCGTTCAAATTCTCAGTATATACCAATTCGGCCATTCTGAATCGATTGGCGTTTGCAGAATTTGTCTATTTCTAACCGTTCTCGAGTTGGTCATTTCCAAATCAGTTTTTAGTTGTTTTTTTTCCCGCCAAAAATATTTCTGATGAGTTTTCGACATTTTCGTTCAAAGATTCGGAATCAGCACGTCAAAATTCGTTGGAGGACAAAAATTTGAAATTCGAAAAATGAAAAATAAAAAAGTGCAAAAAATTATGTATGGTAAATAAATAATATACTCGACTTTTATGTCCGTCGATTTTTTCCGTTCAAATTCTCAGTATATACTAATTCGGCCATTCTGAATCGATTGGCGTTTGCAGAATTTGTCTATTTCTAACCGTTCTCGAGTTGGTCGTTTCCAAATCAGTTTTTAGTTGTTTTTTTTCCCGCCAAAAATATTTCTGATGAGTTTTCGACATTTTCGTTCAAAGATTCGGAATCAGCACGTGAAAATACGTTCAATGACCAAAATTTGAATTTCGAAAAATGAAAAATTAAAAATCTCAGAAAATTGGATTTTTGACCTTTAACGCCCTTTTCCGGCTAATCTTATATCTGAGCACATAAAAATCATACATTTTCGGAATGAGCATAAAATTTTACGTATACAGTGAAAATTTCAAGTCGATGTGACGACTTGGTATTTTTCATTATTTTTAGGGGTGACCCCCTTGCAACTTTTTTCGAGTAATTTTAAATTTTACGGTTTTCTCGAAATATACAATACACACTAATTCGGCCATTCTGAATCGATTGGCGTTTGCAGAATTTGTCTATCTCTAACCGTTCTCGAGTTGGTCAGCTGTGAATCAGTTTTCAAATGGTTTTTTTGGCGCAAAAAATATTTCCGATGAGTTTTTGACATTTTCGTTCAAAGATTCGGAATCAGCACGTCAAAATTCGTTGGAGGACAAAAATTTGAAATTCGAAAAATGAAAAATAAAAAAGTGCAAAAAATTATGTATGGTAAATAAATAATATAGTCGACTTTTATGTCCGTCGATTTTTTCCGTTCAAATTCTCAGTATATACTAATTCGGCCATTCTGAATCGATTGGCGTTTGCCGAATTTGTCTATTTCTAACCGTTCTCGAGTTGGTCGTTTCCAAATCAGTTTTTAGTTGTTTTTTTTCCCGCCAAAAATATTTCTGATGAGTTTTCGACATTTTCGTTCAAAGATTCGGAATCAGCACGTGAAAATACGTTCAATGACCAAAATTTGAATTTCGAAAAATGAAAAATTAAAAATCTCAGAAAATTGGATTTTTGACCTTTAACGCCCTTTTCCGGCTAATCTTATATCTGAGCACATAAAAATCATACATTTTCGGAATGAGCATAAAATTTTACGTATACAGTGAAAATTTCAAGTCGATGTGACGACTTGGTATTTTTCATTATTTTTAGGGGTGACCCCCTTGCAACTTTTTTCGAGTAATTTTAAATTTTTCGGTTTTCTCGAAATATACAATACACACTAATTCGGCCATTCTGAATCGATTGGCGTTTGCAGAATTTGTCTATCTCTAACCGTTCTCGAGTTGGTCAGCTCTGAATCAGTTTTCAAATGGTTTTTTTGGCGCAAAAAATATTTCCGATGAGTTTTTGACATTTTCGTTCAAAGATTCGGAATCAGCACGTCAAAATTCGTTGGAGGACAAAAATTTGAAATTCGAAAAATGAAAAATAAAAAAGTGCAAAAAATTATGTATGGTAAATAAATAATATACTCGACTTTTATGTCCGTCGATTTTTTCCGTTCAAATTCTCAGTATATACTAATTCGGCCATTCTGAATCGATTGGCGTTTGCAGAATTTGTCTATTTCTAACCGTTCTCGAGTTGGTCATTTCCAAATCAGTTTTTAGTTGTTTTTTTTCCCGCCAAAAATATTTCTGATGAGTTTTCGACATTTTCGTTCAAAGATTCGGAATCAGCACGTCAAAATTCGTTGGAGGACAAAAATTTTAAATTCGAAAAATGAAAAATAAAAAAGTGCAAAAAATTATGTATGGTAAATAAATAATATACTCGACTTTTATGTCCGTCGATTTTTTCCGTTCAAATTCGCAGTATATACTAATTCGGCCATTCTGAATCGATTGGCGTTTGCAGAATTTGTCTATTTCTAACCGTTCTCGAGTTGGTCATTTCCAAATCAGTTTTTAGTTGTTTTTTTTCCCGCCAAAAATATTTCTGATGAGTTTTCGACATTTTCGTTCAAAGATTCGGAATCAGCACGTGAAAATACGTTCAATGACCAAAATTTAAATTTCGAAAAATGAAAATAAAAATCTCAGAAAATTGGATTTTTGACCTTTAACGCCCTTTTCCGGCTAATCTTATATCTGAGCACATAAAAATCATACATTTTCGGAATGAGCATAAAATTATACGTATACAGTGAAAATTTCAAGTCGATGTGACGACTTGGTAGTTTTCATTATTTTTAGGGGTGACCCCCTTGCAACTTTTTTCGAGTAATTTTAAATTTTTCGATTTTCTCGAAATATACAATAAATACTAATTCTGCCATTCTGAATCGATTGGCGTTTGCAGAATTTGTCTATCTCTAACCGTTCTCGAGTTGGTCAGCTCTGAATCAGTTTTCAAATGGTTTTTTTGGCGCAAAAAATATTTCCGATGAGTTTTTGACATTTTCGTTCAAAGATTCGGAATCAGCACGTCAAAATTCGTTGGAGGACAAAAATTTGAAATTCGAAAAATGAAAAATAAAAAAGTGCAAAAAATTATGTATGGTAAATAAATAATACTCGACTTTTATGTCCGTCGATTTTTTCCGTTCAAATTCTCAGTATATACCAATTCGGCCATTCTGAATCGATTGGCGTTTGCAGAATTTGTCTATTTCTAACCGTTCTCGAGTTGGTCATTTCCAAATCAGTTTTTAGTTGTTTTTTTTCCCGCCAAAAATATTTCTGATGAGTTTTCGACATTTTCGTTCAAAGATTCGGAATCAGCACGTCAAAATTCGTTGGAGGACAAAAATTTGAAATTCGAAAAATGAAAAATAAAAAAGTGCAAAAAATTATGTATGGTAAATAAATAATATACTCGACTTTTATGTCCGTCGATTTTTTCCGTTCAAATTCTCAGTATATACTAATTCGGCCATTCTGAATCGATTGGCGTTTGCAGAATTTGTCTATCTCTAACCGTTCTCGAGTTGGTCAGCTCTGAATCAGTTTTCAAATGGTTTTTTTGGCGCAAAATATATTTCCGATGAGTTTTTGACATTTTCGTTCAAAGATTCGGAATCAGCACGTCAAAATTCGTTGGAGGACAAAAATTTGAAATTCGAAAAATGAAAAATAAAAAAGTGCAAAAAATTATGTATGGTAAATAAATAATATACTCGACTTTTATGTCCGTCGATTTTTTCCGTTCAAATTCTCAGTATATACTAATTCGGCCATTCTGAATCGATTGGCGTTTGCAGAATTTGTCTATTTCTAACCGTTCTCGAGTTAGTCATTTCCAAATCAGTTTTTAGTTGTTTTTTTTCCCGCAAAAAATATTTCCGATGAGTTTTTGACATTTTCGTTCAAAGATTCGGAATTAGCACGTGAAAATACGTTCAAAGGCAAAAATTTGAATTTCGAAAAATGAAAAATTAAAAATCTCAGAAAATTGGATTTTTGACCTTTAACGCCCTTTTCCGGCTAATCTTATATCTGAGCACATAAAAATCATACATTTTCGGAATGAGCATAAAATTTTACGTATACAGTGAAAATTTCAAGTCGATGTGACGACTTGGTATTTTTCATTATTTTTAGGGGTGACCGACCCCCTTGCAACTTTTTTCGAGTAATTTTAAATTTTTCGATTTTCTCGAAATATACAATACATACTAATTCGGCCATTCTGAATCGATTGGCGTTTGCAGAATTTGTCTATCTCTAACCGTTCTCGAGTTGGTCAGCTCTGAATCGGTTTTCAAATGGTTTTTTTGGCGCAAAAAATATTTCCGATGAGTTTTTGACATTTTCGTTCAAAGATTCGGAATCAGCACGTCAAAATTCGTAGGAGGACAATAATTTGAAATTCGAAAAATGAAAAATAAAAAAGTGCAAAAAATTATGTATGGTAAATAAATAATATACTCGACTTTTATATCCGTCGATGTTTTCCGTTCAAATTCTCAGTATATACTAATTCGGCCATTCTGAATCGATTGGCGTTTGCAGAATTTGTCTATCTCTAACCGTTCTCGAGTTGGTCAGCTCTGAATCAGTTTTCAAATGGTTTTTTTGGCGCAAAAAATATTTCCGATGAGTTTTTGACATTTTCGTTCAAAGATTCGGAATCAGCACGTCAAAATTCGTTGGAGGACAAAAATTTGAAATTCGAAAAATGAAAAATAAAAAAGTGCAAAAAATTATGTATGGTAAATAAATAATATACTCGACTTTTATGTCCGTCGATTTTTTCCGTTCAAATTCTCAGTATATACTAATTCGGCCATTCTGAATCGATTGGCGTTTGCAGAATTTGTCTATTTCTAACCGTTCTCGAGTTGGTCGTTTCCAAATCAGTTTTTAGTTGTTTTTTTTCCCGCCAAAAATATTTCTGATGAGTTTTCGACATTTTCGTTCAAAGATTCGGAATCAGCACGTGAAAATACGTTCAATGACCAAAATTTGAATTTCGAAAAATGAAAAATTAAAAATCTCAGAAAATTGGATTTTTGACCTTTAACGCCCTTTTCCGGCTAATCTTATATCTGAGCACATAAAAATCATACATTTTCGGAATGAGCATAAAATTTTACGTATACAGTGAAAATTTCAAGTCGATGTGACGACTTGGTATTTTTCATTATTTTTAGGGGTGACCCCCTTGCAACTTTTTTCGAGTAATTTTAAATTTTTCGGTTTTCTCGAAATATACAATACACACTAATTCGGCCATTCTGAATCGATTGGCTTTTGCAGAATTTGTCTATCTCTAACCGTTCTCGAGTTGGTCAGCTCTGAATCAGTTTTCAAATGGTTTTTTTGGCGCAAAAAATATTTCCGATGAGTTTTTGACATTTTCGTTCAAAGATTCGGAATCAGCACGTCAAAATTCGTTGGAGGACAAAAATTTGAAATTCGAAAAATGAAAAATAAAAAAGTGCAAAAAATTATGTATGGTAAATAAATAATATAGTCGACTTTTATGTCCGTCGATTTTTTCCGTTCAAATTCTCAGTATATACTAATTCGGCCATTCTGAATCGATTGGCGTTTGCCGAATTTGTCTATTTCTAACCGTTCTCGAGTTGGTCGTTTCCAAATCAGTTTTTAGTTGTTTTTTTTCCCGCCAAAAATATTTCTGATGAGTTTTCGACATTTTCGTTCAAAGATTCGGAATCAGCACGTGAAAATACGTTCAATGACCAAAATTTGAATTTCGAAAAATGAAAAATTAAAAATCTCAGAAAATTGGATTTTTGACCTTTAACGCCCTTTTCCGGCTAATCTTATATCTGAGCACATAAAAATCATACATTTTCGGAATGAGCATAAAATTTTACGTATACAGTGAAAATTTCAAGTCGATGTGACGACTTGGTATTTTTCATTATTTTTAGGGGTGACCCCCTTGCAACTTTTTTCGAGTAATTTTAAATTTTTCGGTTTTCTCGAAATATACAATACACACTAATTCGGCCATTCTGAATCGATTGGCGTTTGCAGAATTTGTCTATCTCTAACCGTTCTCGAGTTGGTCAGCTCTGAATCAGTTTTCAAATGGTTTTTTTGGCGCAAAAAATATTTCCGATGAGTTTTTGACATTTTCGTTCAAAGATTCGGAATCAGCACGTCAAAATTCGTTGGAGGACAAAAATTTGAAATTCGAAAAATGAAAAATAAAAAAGTGCAAAAAATTATGTATGGTAAATAAATAATATACTCGACTTTTATGTCCGTCGATTTTTTCCGTTCAAATTCTCAGTATATACTAATTCGGCCATTCTGAATCGATTGGCGTTTGCAGAATTTGTCTATTTCTAACCGTTCTCGAGTTGGTCATTTCCAAATCAGTTTTTAGTTGTTTTTTTTCCCGCCAAAAATATTTCTGATGAGTTTTCGACATTTTCGTTCAAAGATTCGGAATCAGCACGTCAAAATTCGTTGGAGGACAAAAATTTTAAATTCGAAAAATGAAAAATAAAAAAGTGCAAAAAATTATGTATGGTAAATAAATAATATACTCGACTTTTATGTCCGTCGATTTTTTCCGTTCAAATTCGCAGTATATACTAATTCGGCCATTCTGAATCGATTGGCGTTTGCAGAATTTGTCTATTTCTAACCGTTCTCGAGTTGGTCATTTCCAAATCAGTTTTTAGTTGTTTTTTTTCCCGCCAAAAATATTTCTGATGAGTTTTCGACATTTTCGTTCAAAGATTCGGAATCAGCACGTGAAAATACGTTCAATGACCAAAATTTAAATTTCGAAAAATGAAAATAAAAATCTCAGAAAATTGGATTTTTGACCTTTAACGCCCTTTTCCGGCTAATCTTATATCTGAGCACATAAAAATCATACATTTTCGGAATGAGCATAAAATTATACGTATACAGTGAAAATTTCAAGTCGATGTGACGACTTGGTAGTTTTCATTATTTTTAGGGGTGACCCCCTTGCAACTTTTTTCGAGTAATTTTAAATTTTTCGATTTTCTCGAAATATACAATAAATACTAATTCTGCCATTCTGAATCGATTGGCGTTTGCAGAATTTGTCTATCTCTAACCGTTCTCGAGTTGGTCAGCTCTGAATCAGTTTTCAAATGGTTTTTTTGGCGCAAAAAATATTTCCGATGAGTTTTTGACATTTTCGTTCAAAGATTCGGAATCAGCACGTCAAAATTCGTTGGAGGACAAAAATTTGAAATTCGAAAAATGAAAAATAAAAAAGTGCAAAAAATTATGTATGGTAAATAAATAATACTCGACTTTTATGTCCGTCGATTTTTTCCGTTCAAATTCTCAGTATATACCAATTCGGCCATTCTGAATCGATTGGCGTTTGCAGAATTTGTCTATTTCTAACCGTTCTCGAGTTGGTCATTTCCAAATAAGTTTTTAGTTGTTTTTTTTCCCGCCAAAAATATTTCTGATGAGTTTTCGACATTTTCGTTCAAAGATTCGGAATCAGCACGTCAAAATTCGTTGGAGGACAAAAATTTGAAATTCGAAAAATGAAAAATAAAAAAGTGCAAAAAATTATGTATGGTAAATAAATAATATACTCGACTTTTATGTCCGTCGATTTTTTCCGTTCAAATTCTCAGTATATACTAATTCGGCCATTCTGAATCGATTGGCGTTTGCAGAATTTGTCTATCTCTAACCGTTCTCGAGTTGGTCAGCTCTGAATCAGTTTTCAAATGGTTTTTTTGGCGCAAAATATATTTCCGATGAGTTTTTGACATTTTCGTTCAAAGATTCGGAATCAGCACGTCAAAATTCGTTGGAGGACAAAAATTTGAAATTCGAAAAATAAAAAATAAAAAAGTGCAAAAAATTATGTATGGTAAATAAATAATATACTCGACTTTTATGTCCGTCGATTTTTTCCGTTCAAATTCTCAGTATATACTAATTCGGCCATTCTGAATCGATTGGCGTTTGCAGAATTTGTCTATTTCTAACCGTTCTCGAGTTAGTCATTTCCAAATCAGTTTTTAGTTGTTTTTTTTCCCGCAAAAAATATTTCCGATGAGTTTTTGACATTTTCGTTCAAAGATTCGGAATTAGCACGTGAAAATACGTTCAAAGGCAAAAATTTGAATTTCGAAAAATGAAAAATTAAAAATCTCAGAAAATTGGATTTTTGACCTTTAACGCCCTTTTCCGGCTAATCTTATATCTGAGCACATAAAAATCATACATTTTCGGAATGAGCATAAAATTTTACGTATACAGTGAAAATTTCAAGTCGATGTGACGACTTGGTATTTTTCATTATTTTTAGGGGTGACCGACCCCCTTGCAACTTTTTTCGAGTAATTTTAAATTTTTCGATTTTCTCGAAATATACAATACATATTAATTCGGCCATTCTGAATCGATTGGCGTTTGCAGAATTTGTCTATCTCTAACCGTTCTCGAGTTGGTCAGCTCTGAATCGGTTTTCAAATGGTTTTTTTGGCGCAAAAAATATTTCCGATGAGTTTTTGACATTTTCGTTCAAAGATTCGGAATCAGCACGTCAAAATTCGTAGGAGGACAATAATTTGAAATTCGAAAAATGAAAAATAAAAAAGTGCAAAAAATTATGTATGGTAAATAAATAATATACTCGACTTTTATATCCGTCGATTTTTTCCGTTCAAATTCTCAGTATATACTAATTCGGCCATTCTGAATCGATTGGCGTTTGCAGAATTTGTCTATCTCTAACCGTTCTCGAGTTGGTCAGCTCTGAATCAGTTTTCAAATGGTTTTTTTGGCGCAAAAAATATTTCCGATGAGTTTTTGACATTTTCGTTCAAAGATTCGGAATCAGCACGTCAAAATTCGTTGGAGGACAAAAATTTGAAATTCGAAAAATGAAAAATAAAAAAGTGCAAAAAATTATGTATGGTAAATAAATAATATACTCGACTTTTATGTCCGTCGATTTTTTCCGTTCAAATTCTCAGTATATACTAATTCGGCCATTCTGAATCGATTGGCGTTTGCAGAATTTGTCTATTTCTAACCGTTCTCGAGTTGGTCGTTTCCAAATCAGTTTTTAGTTGTTTTTTTTCCCGCCAAAAATATTTCTGATGAGTTTTCGACATTTTCGTTCAAAGATTCGGAATCAGCACGTGAAAATACGTTCAATGACCAAAATTTGAATTTCGAAAAATGAAAAATTAAAAATCTCAGAAAATTGGATTTTTGACCTTTAACGCCCTTTTCCGGCTAATCTTATATCTGAGCACATAAAAATCATACATTTTCGGAATGAGCATAAAATTTTACGTATACAGTGAAAATTTCAAGTCGATGTGACGACTTGGTATTTTTCATTATTTTCAGGGGTGACCCCCTTGCAACTTTTTTCGAGTAATTTTAAATTTTTCGGTTTTCTCGAAATATACAATACACACTAATTCGGCAATTCTGAATCGATTGGCGTTTGCAGAATTTGTCTATCTCTAACCGTTCTCGAGTTGGTCAGCTCTGAATCAGTTTTCAAATGGTTTTTTTTGGCGCAAAAAATATTTCCGATGAGTTTTTGACATTTTCGTTCAAAGATTCGGAATCAGCACGTCAAAATTCGTTGGAGGACAAAAATTTGAAATTCGAAAAATGAAAAATAAAAAAGTGCAAAAAATTATGTATGGTAAATAAATAATATACTCGACTTTTATGTCCGTCGATTTTTTCCGTTCAAATTCTCAGTATATACTAATTCGGCCATTCTGAATCGATTGGCGTTTGCAGAATTTGTCTATCTCTAACCGTTCTCGAGTTGGTCAGCTCTGAATCAGTTTTCAAATGGTTTTTTTGGCGCAAAAAATATTTCCGATGAGTTTTTGACATTTTCGTTCAAAGATTCGGAATCAGCACGTCAAAATTCGTTGGAGGACAAAAATTTGAAATTCGAAAAATGAAAAATAAAAAAGTGCAAAAAATTATGTATGGTAAATAAATAATATACTCGACTTTTATGTCCGTCGATTTTTTCCGTTCAAATTCTCAGTATATACTAATTCGGCCATTCTGAATCGATTGGCGTTTGCAGAATTTGTCTATTTCTAACCGTTCTCGAGTTGGTCATTTCCAAATCAGTTTTTAGTTGTTTTTTTTCCCGCCAAAAATATTTCTGATGAGTTTTCGACATTTTCGTTCAAAGATTCGGAATCAGCACGTCAAAATTCGTTGGAGGACAAAAATTTTAAATTCGAAAAATGAAAAATAAAAAAGTGCAAAAAATTATGTATGGTAAATAAATAATATACTCGACTTTTATGTCCGTCGATTTTTTCCGTTCAAATTCGCAGTATATACTAATTCGGCCATTCTGAATCGATTGGCGTTTGCAGAATTTGTCTATTTCTAACCGTTCTCGAGTTGGTCATTTCCAAATCAGTTTTTAGTTGTTTTTTTTCCCGCCAAAAATATTTCTGATGAGTTTTCGACATTTTCGTTCAAAGATTCGGAATCAGCACGTGAAAATACGTTCAATGACCAAAATTTAAATTTCGAAAAATGAAAATAAAAATCTCAGAAAATTGGATTTTTGACCTTTAACGCCCTTTTCCGGCTAATCTTATATCTGAGCACATAAAAATCATACATTTTCGGAATGAGCATAAAATTATACGTATACAGTGAAAATTTCAAGTCGATGTGACGACTTGGTAGTTTTCATTATTTTTAGGGGTGACCCCCTTGCAACTTTTTTCGAGTAATTTTAAATTTTTCGATTTTCTCGAAATATACAATAAATACTAATTCTGCCATTCTGAATCGATTGGCGTTTGCAGAATTTGTCTATCTCTAACCGTTCTCGAGTTGGTCAGCTCTGAATCAGTTTTCAAATGGTTTTTTTGGCGCAAAAAATATTTCCGATGAGTTTTTGACATTTTCGTTCAAAGATTCGGAATCAGCACGTCAAAATTCGTTGGAGGACAAAAATTTGAAATTCGAAAAATGAAAAATAAAAAAGTGCAAAAAATTATGTATGGTAAATAAATAATACTCGACTTTTATGTCCGTCGATTTTTTCCGTTCAAATTCTCAGTATATACCAATTCGGCCATTCTGAATCGATTGGCGTTTGCAGAATTTGTCTATTTCTAACCGTTCTCGAGTTGGTCATTTCCAAATCAGTTTTTAGTTGTTTTTTTTCCCGCCAAAAATATTTCTGATGAGTTTTCGACATTTTCGTTCAAAGATTCGGAATCAGCACGTCAAAATTCGTTGGAGGACAAAAATTTGAAATTCGAAAAATGAAAAATAAAAAAGTGCAAAAAATTATGTATGGTAAATAAATAATATACTCGACTTTTATGTCCGTCGATTTTTTCCGTTCAAATTCTCAGTATATACTAATTCGGCCATTCTGAATCGATTGGCGTTTGCAGAATTTGTCTATCTCTAACCGTTCTCGAGTTGGTCAGCTCTGAATCAGTTTTCAAATGGTTTTTTTGGCGCAAAATATATTTCCGATGAGTTTTTGACATTTTCGTTCAAAGATTCGGAATCAGCACGTCAAAATTCGTTGGAGGACAAAAATTTGAAATTCGAAAAATGAAAAATAAAAAAGTGCAAAAAATTATGTATGGTAAATAAATAATATACTCGACTTTTATGTCCGTCGATTTTTTCCGTTCAAATTCGCAGTATATACTAATTCGGCCATTCTGAATCGATTGGCGTTTGCAGAATTTGTCTATTTCTAACCGTTCTCGAGTTGGTCATTTCCAAATCAGTTTTTAGTTGTTTTTTTTCCCGCCAAAAATATTTCTGATGAGTTTTCGACATTTTCGTTCAAAGATTCGGAATCAGCACGTGAAAATACGTTCAATGACCAAAATTTAAATTTCGAAAAATGAAAATAAAAATCTCAGAAAATTGGATTTTTGACCTTTAACGCCCTTTTCCGGCTAATCTTATATCTGAGCACATAAAAATCATACATTTTCGGAATGAGCATAAAATTATACGTATACAGTGAAAATTTCAAGTCGATGTGACGACTTGGTAGTTTTCATTATTTTTAGGGGTGACCCCCTTGCAACTTTTTTCGAGTAATTTTAAATTTTTCGATTTTCTCGAAATATACAATAAATACTAATTCTGCCATTCTGAATCGATTGGCGTTTGCAGAATTTGTCTATCTCTAACCGTTCTCGAGTTGGTCAGCTCTGAATCAGTTTTCAAATGGTTTTTTTGGCGCAAAAAATATTTCCGATGAGTTTTTGACATTTTCGTTCAAAGATTCGGAATCAGCACGTCAAAATTCGTTGGAGGACAAAAATTTGAAATTCGAAAAATGAAAAATAAAAAAGTGCAAAAAATTATGTATGGTAAATAAATAATACTCGACTTTTATGTCCGTCGATTTTTTCCGTTCAAATTCTCAGTATATACCAATTCGGCCATTCTGAATCGATTGGCGTTTGCAGAATTTGTCTATTTCTAACCGTTCTCGAGTTGGTCATTTCCAAATCAGTTTTTAGTTGTTTTTTTTCCCGCCAAAAATATTTCTGATGAGTTTTCGACATTTTCGTTCAAAGATTCGGAATCAGCACGTCAAAATTCGTTGGAGGACAAAAATTTGAAATTCGAAAAATGAAAAATAAAAAAGTGCAAAAAATTATGTATGGTAAATAAATAATATACTCGACTTTTATGTCCGTCGATTTTTTCCGTTCAAATTCTCAGTATATACTAATTCGGCCATTCTGAATCGATTGGCGTTTGCAGAATTTGTCTATCTCTAACCGTTCTCGAGTTGGTCAGCTCTGAATCAGTTTTCAAATGGTTTTTTTGGCGCAAAATATATTTCCGATGAGTTTTTGACATTTTCGTTCAAAGATTCGGAATCAGCACGTCAAAATTCGTTGGAGGACAAAAATTTGAAATTCGAAAAATGAAAAATAAAAAAGTGCAAAAAATTATGTATGGTAAATAAATAATATACTCGACTTTTATGTCCGTCGATTTTTTCCGTTCAAATTCTCAGTATATACTAATTCGGCCATTCTGAATCGATTGGCGTTTGCAGAATTTGTCTATTTCTAACCGTTCTCGAGTTGGTCATTTCCAAATCAGTTTTTAGTTGTTTTTTTTCCCGCAAAAAATATTTCCGATGAGTTTTTGACATTTTCGTTCAAAGATTCGGAATTAGCACGTGAAAATACGTTCAAAGGCAAAAATTTGAATTTCGAAAAATGAAAAATAAAAAATCTCAGAAAATTGGATTTTTTACATTTAACGCCATTTTCCGGCTAATCTCATATCTGAGCACATAAAAATCATACATTTTCGGAGTGAGCATGAAATTTTACGTATACAGTGCAAATTTCGAGTCGATATGACGACTTGGTATTTTTCATGATTTTTAGGGGTGGACGGACCCCTTGCAACTTTTTTCGAGTGATTTTAAATTTTTCGATTGACTCGAAAAAAAATGAAAAAAAAGTGCAAAAAATTATCTATGGTAAATAAATAGGAAATAAATAATATACTCGACTTTTATGTCCGTCGATTTTTTCCGTTCAAATTATCAGTATATACTAATTCGGCCATTCTGAATCGATTGGCGTTCGCAGAATTGGTCTATCTCTAATCGTTCTCGAGTTGGTCAGCTCTGAATCAGTTTTCAAATGGTTTTTTTGGCGCAAAAAATATTTCCGATGAGTTTTTGACATTTTCGTTCAAAGATTCGGAATCAGCACGTCAAAATTCGTTGGAGGACAAAAATTTGAAATTCGAAAAATGAAAAATAAAAAAGTGCAAAAAATTATGTATGGTAAATAAATAATATACTCGACTTTTATGTCCGTCGATTTTTTCCGTTCAAATTCTCAGTATATACTAATTCGGCCATTCTGAATCGATTGGCGTTTGCAGAATTTGTCTATTTCTAACCGTTCTCGAGTTGGTCATTTCCAAATCAGTTTTTAGTTGTTTTTTTTCCCGCCAAAAATATTTCTGATGAGTTTTCGACATTTTCGTTCAAAGATTCGGAATCAGCACGTCAAAATTCGTTGGAGGACAAAAATTTTAAATTCGAAAAATGAAAAATAAAAAAGTGCAAAAAATTATGTATGGTAAATAAATAATATACTCGACTTTTATGTCCGTCGATTTTTTCCGTTCAAATTCGCAGTATATACTAATTCGGCCATTCTGAATCGATTGGCGTTTGCAGAATTTGTCTATTTCTAACCGTTCTCGAGTTGGTCATTTCCAAATCAGTTTTTAGTTGTTTTTTTTCCCGCCAAAAATATTTCTGATGAGTTTTCGACATTTTCGTTCAAAGATTCGGAATCAGCACGTGAAAATACGTTCAATGACCAAAATTTAAATTTCGAAAAATGAAAATAAAAATCTCAGAAAATTGGATTTTTGACCTTTAACGCCCTTTTCCGGCTAATCTTATATCTGAGCACATAAAAATCATACATTTTCGGAATGAGCATAAAATTATACGTATACAGTGAAAATTTCAAGTCGATGTGACGACTTGGTAGTTTTCATTATTTTTAGGGGTGACCCCCTTGCAACTTTTTTCGAGTAATTTTAAATTTTTCGATTTTCTCGAAATATACAATAAATACTAATTCTGCCATTCTGAATCGATTGGCGTTTGCAGAATTTGTCTATCTCTAATCGTTCTCGAGTTGGTCAGCTCTGAATCAGTTTTCAAATGGTTTTTTTGGCGCAAAAAATATTTCCGATGAGTTTTTGACATTTTCGTTCAAAGATTCGGAATCAGCACGTCAAAATTCGTTGGAGGACAAAAATTTGAAATTCGAAAAATGAAAAATAAAAAAGTGCAAAAAATTATGTATGGTAAATAAATAATACTCGACTTTTATGTCCGTCGATTTTTTCCGTTCAAATTATCAGTATATACTAATTCGGCCATTCTGAATCGATTGGCGTTCGCAGAATTGGTCTATCTCTAATCGTTCTCGAGTTGGTCAGCTCTGAATCAGTTTTCAAATGGTTTTTTTGGCGCAAAAAATATTTCCGATGAGTTTTTGACATTTTCGTTCAAAGATTCGGAATCAGCACGTCAAAATTCGTTGGAGGACAAAAATTTGAAATTCGAAAAATGAAAAATAAAAAAGTGCAAAAAATTATGTATGGTAAATAAATAATACTCGACTTTTATGTCCGTCGATTTTTTCCGTTCAAATTCTCAGTATATACCAATTCGGCCATTCTGAATCGATTGGCGTTTGCAGAATTTGTCTATTTCTAACCGTTCTCGAGTTGGTCATTTCCAAATCAGTTTTTAGTTGTTTTTTTTCCCGCCAAAAATATTTCTGATGAGTTTTCGACATTTTCGTTCAAAGATTCGGAATCAGCACGTCAAAATTCGTTGGAGGACAAAAATTTGAAATTCGAAAAATGAAAAATAAAAAAGTGCAAAAAATTATGTATGGTAAATAAATAATATACTCGACTTTTATGTCCGTCGATTTTTTCCGTTCAAATTCTCAGTATATACTAATTCGGCCATTCTGAATCGATTGGCGTTTGCAGAATTTGTCTATCTCTAACCGTTCTCGAGTTGGTCAGCTCTGAATCAGTTTTCAAATGGTTTTTTTGGCGCAAAATATATTTCCGATGAGTTTTTGACATTTTCGTTCAAAGATTCGGAATCAGCACGTCAAAATTCGTTGGAGGACAAAAATTTGAAATTCGAAAAATGAAAAATAAAAAAGTGCAAAAAATTATGTATGGTAAATAAATAATATACTCGACTTTTATGTCCGTCGATTTTTTCCGTTCAAATTCTCAGTATATACTAATTCGGCCATTCTGAATCGATTGGCGTTTGCAGAATTTGTCTATTTCTAACCGTTCTCGAGTTAGTCATTTCCAAATCAGTTTTTAGTTGTTTTTTTTCCCGCAAAAAATATTTCCGATGAGTTTTTGACATTTTCGTTCAAAGATTCGGAATTAGCACGTGAAAATACGTTCAAAGGCAAAAATTTGAATTTCGAAAAATGAAAAATTAAAAATCTCAGAAAATTGGATTTTTGACCTTTAACGCCCTTTTCCGGCTAATCTTATATCTGAGCACATAAAAATCATACATTTTCGGAATGAGCATAAAATTTTACGTATACAGTGAAAATTTCAAGTCGATGTGACGACTTGGTATTTTTCATTATTTTTAGGGGTGACCGACCCCCTTGCAACTTTTTTCGAGTAATTTTAAATTTTTCGATTTTCTCGAAATATACAATACATACTAATTCGGCCATTCTGAATCGATTGGCGTTTGCAGAATTTGTCTATCTCTAACCGTTCTCGAGTTGGTCAGCTCTGAATCGGTTTTCAAATGGTTTTTTTGGCGCAAAAAATATTTCCGATGAGTTTTTGACATTTTCGTTCAAAGATTCGGAATCAGCACGTCAAAATTCGTAGGAGGACAATAATTTGAAATTCGAAAAATGAAAAATAAAAAAGTGCAAAAAATTATGTATGGTAAATAAATAATATACTCGACTTTTATATCCGTCGATTTTTTCCGTTCAAATTCTCAGTATATACTAATTCGGCCATTCTGAATCGATTGGCGTTTGCAGAATTTGTCTATCTCTAACCGTTCTCGAGTTGGTCAGCTCTGAATCAGTTTTCAAATGGTTTTTTTGGCGCAAAAAATATTTCCGATGAGTTTTTGACATTTTCGTTCAAAGATTCGGAATCAGCACGTCAAAATTCGTTGGAGGACAAAAATTTGAAATTCGAAAAATGAAAAATAAAAAAGTGCAAAAAATTATGTATGGTAAATAAATAATATACTCGACTTTTATGTCCGTCGATTTTTTCCGTTCAAATTCTCAGTATATACTAATTCGGCCATTCTGAATCGATTGGCGTTTGCCGAATTTGTCTATTTCTAACCGTTCTCGAGTTGGTCGTTTCCAAATCAGTTTTTAGTTGTTTTTTTTCCCGCCAAAAATATTTCTGATGAGTTTTCGACATTTTCGTTCAAAGATTCGGAATCAGCACGTGAAAATACGTTCAATGACCAAAATTTGAATTTCGAAAAATGAAAAATTAAAAATCTCAGAAAATTGGATTTTTGACCTTTAACGCCCTTTTCCGGCTAATCTTATATCTGAGCACATAAAAATCATACATTTTCGGAATGAGCATAAAATTTTACGTATACAGTGAAAATTTCAAGTCGATGTGACGACTTGGTATTTTTCATTATTTTCAGGGGTAACCCCCTTGCAACTTTTTTCGAGTAATTTTAAATTTTTCGGTTTTCTCGAAATATACAATACACACTAATTCGGCAATTCTGAATCGATTGGCGTTTGCAGAATTTGTCTATCTCTAACCGTTCTCGAGTTGGTCAGCTCTGAATCAGTTTTCAAATGGTTTTTTTGGCGCAAAAAATATTTCCGATGAGTTTTTGACATTTTCGTTCAAAGATTCGGAATCAGCACGTCAAAATTCGTTGGAGGACAAAAATTTGAAATTCGAAAAATGAAAAATAAAAAAGTGCAAAAAATTATGTATGGTAAATAAATAATATACTCGACTTTTATGTCCGTCGATTTTTTCCGTTCAAATTCTCAGTATATACTAATTCGGCCATTCTGAATCGATTGGCGTTTGCAGAATTTGTCTATCTCTAACCGTTCTCGAGTTGGTCAGCTCTGAATCAGTTTTCAAATGGTTTTTTTGGCGCAAAAAATATTTCCGATGAGTTTTTGACATTTTCGTTCAAAGATTCGGAATCAGCACGTCAAAATTCGTTGGAGGACAAAAATTTGAAATTCGAAAAATGAAAAATAAAAAAGTGCAAAAAATTATGTATGGTAAATAAATAATATACTCGACTTTTATGTCCGTCGATTTTTTCCGTTCAAATTCTCAGTATATACTAATTCGGCCATTCTGAATCGATTGGCGTTTGCAGAATTTGTCTATTTCTAACCGTTCTCGAGTTGGTCATTTCCAAATCAGTTTTTAGTTGTTTTTTTTCCCGCCAAAAATATTTCTGATGAGTTTTCGACATTTTCGTTCAAAGATTCGGAATCAGCACGTCAAAATTCGTTGGAGGACAAAAATTTTAAATTCGAAAAATGAAAAATAAAAAAGTGCAAAAAATTATGTATGGTAAATAAATAATATACTCGACTTTTATGTCCGTCGATTTTTTCCGTTCAAATTCGCAGTATATACTAATTCGGCCATTCTGAATCGATTGGCGTTTGCAGAATTTGTCTATTTCTAACCGTTCTCGAGTTGGTCATTTCCAAATCAGTTTTTAGTTGTTTTTTTTCCCGCCAAAAATATTTCTGATGAGTTTTCGACATTTTCGTTCAAAGATTCGGAATCAGCACGTGAAAATACGTTCAATGACCAAAATTTAAATTTCGAAAAATGAAAATAAAAATCTCAGAAAATTGGATTTTTGACCTTTAACGCCCTTTTCCGGCTAATCTTATATCTGAGCACATAAAAATCATACATTTTCGGAATGAGCATAAAATTATACGTATACAGTGAAAATTTCAAGTCGATGTGACGACTTGGTAGTTTTCATTATTTTTAGGGGTGACCCCCTTGCAACTTTTTTCGAGTAATTTTAAATTTTTCGATTTTCTCGAAATATACAATAAATACTAATTCTGCCATTCTGAATCGATTGGCGTTTGCAGAATTTGTCTATCTCTAACCGTTCTCGAGTTGGTCAGCTCTGAATCAGTTTTCAAATGGTTTTTTTGGCGCAAAAAATATTTCCGATGAGTTTTTGACATTTTCGTTCAAAGATTCGGAATCAGCACGTCAAAATTCGTTGGAGGACAAAAATTTGAAATTCGAAAAATGAAAAATAAAAAAGTGCAAAAAATTATGTATGGTAAATAAATAATACTCGACTTTTATGTCCGTCGATTTTTTCCGTTCAAATTCTCAGTATATACCAATTCGGCCATTCTGAATCGATTGGCGTTTGCAGAATTTGTCTATTTCTAACCGTTCTCGAGTTGGTCATTTCCAAATCAGTTTTTAGTTGTTTTTTTTCCCGCCAAAAATATTTCTGATGAGTTTTCGACATTTTCGTTCAAAGATTCGGAATCAGCACGTCAAAATTCGTTGGAGGACAAAAATTTGAAATTCGAAAAATGAAAAATAAAAAAGTGCAAAAAATTATGTATGGTAAATAAATAATATACTCGACTTTTATGTCCGTCGATTTTTTCCGTTCAAATTCTCAGTATATACTAATTCGGCCATTCTGAATCGATTGGCGTTTGCAGAATTTGTCTATCTCTAACCGTTCTCGAGTTGGTCAGCTCTGAATCAGTTTTCAAATGGTTTTTTTGGCGCAAAATATATTTCCGATGAGTTTTTGACATTTTCGTTCAAAGATTCGGAATCAGCACGTCAAAATTCGTTGGAGGACAAAAATTTGAAATTCGAAAAATGAAAAATAAAAAAGTGCAAAAAATTATGTATGGTAAATAAATAATATACTCGACTTTTATGTCCGTCGATTTTTTCCGTTCAAATTCTCAGTATATACTAATTCGGCCATTCTGAATCGATTGGCGTTTGCAGAATTTGTCTATTTCTAACCGTTCTCGAGTTAGTCATTTCCAAATCAGTTTTTAGTTGTTTTTTTTCCCGCAAAAAATATTTCCGATGAGTTTTTGACATTTTCGTTCAAAGATTCGGAATTAGCACGTGAAAATACGTTCAAAGGCAAAAATTTGAATTTCGAAAAATGAAAAATTAAAAATCTCAGAAAATTGGATTTTTGACCTTTAACGCCCTTTTCCGGCTAATCTTATATCTGAGCACATAAAAATCATACATTTTCGGAATGAGCATAAAATTTTACGTATACAGTGAAAATTTCAAGTCGATGTGACGACTTGGTATTTTTCATTATTTTTAGGGGTGACCGACCCCCTTGCAACTTTTTTCGAGTAATTTTAAATTTTTCGATTTTCTCGAAATATACAATACATACTAATTCGGCCATTCTGAATCGATTGGCGTTTGCAGAATTTGTCTATCTCTAACCGTTCTCGAGTTGGTCAGCTCTGAATCGGTTTTCAAATGGTTTTTTTGGCGCAAAAAATATTTCCGATGAGTTTTTGACATTTTCGTTCAAAGATTCGGAATCAGCACGTCAAAATTCGTAGGAGGACAATAATTTGAAATTCGAAAAATGAAAAATAAAAAAGTGCAAAAAATTATGTATGGTAAATAAATAATATACTCGACTTTTATATCCGTCGATTTTTTCCGTTCAAATTCTCAGTATATACTAATTCGGCCATTCTGAATCGATTGGCGTTTGCAGAATTTGTCTATCTCTAACCGTTCTCGAGTTGGTCAGCTCTGAATCAGTTTTCAAATGGTTTTTTTGGCGCAAAAAATATTTCCGATGAGTTTTTGACATTTTCGTTCAAAGATTCGGAATCAGCACGTCAAAATTCGTTGGAGGACAAAAATTTGAAATTCGAAAAATGAAAAATAAAAAAGTGCAAAAAATTATGTATGGTAAATAAATAATATACTCGACTTTTATGTCCGTCGATTTTTTCCGTTCAAATTCTCAGTATATACTAATTCGGCCATTCTGAATCGATTGGCGTTTGCCGAATTTGTCTATTTCTAACCGTTCTCGAGTTGGTCGTTTCCAAATCAGTTTTTAGTTGTTTTTTTTCCCGCCAAAAATATTTCTGATGAGTTTTCGACATTTTCGTTCAAAGATTCGGAATCAGCACGTGAAAATACGTTCAATGACCAAAATTTGAATTTCGAAAAATGAAAAATTAAAAATCTCAGAAAATTGGATTTTTGACCTTTAACGCCCTTTTCCGGCTAATCTTATATCTGAGCACATAAAAATCATACATTTTCGGAATGAGCATAAAATTTTACGTATACAGTGAAAATTTCAAGTCGATGTGACGACTTGGTATTTTTCATTATTTTCAGGGGTCCCTTGCAACTTTTTTCGAGTAATTTTAAATTTTTCGGTTTTCTCGAAATATACAATACACACTAATTCGGCAATTCTGAATCGATTGGCGTTTGCAGAATTTGTCTATCTCTAACCGTTCTCGAGTTGGTCAGCTCTGAATCAGTTTTCAAATGGTTTTTTTGGCGCAAAAAATATTTCCGATGAGTTTTTGACATTTTCGTTCAAAGATTCGGAATCAGCACGTCAAAATTCGTTGGAGGACAAAAATTTGAAATTCGAAAAATGAAAAATAAAAAAGTGCAAAAAATTATGTATGGTAAATAAATAATATACTCGACTTTTATGTCCGTCGATTTTTTCCGTTCAAATTCTCAGTATATACTAATTCGGCCATTCTGAATCGATTGGCGTTTGCCGAATTTGTCTATTTCTAACCGTTCTCGAGTTGGTCGTTTCCAAATCAGTTTTTAGTTGTTTTTTTTCCCGCCAAAAATATTTCTGATGAGTTTTCGACATTTTCGTTCAAAGATTCGGAATCAGCACGTGAAAATACGTTCAATGACCAAAATTTGAATTTCGAAAAATGAAAAATTAAAAATCTCAGAAAATTGGATTTTTGACCTTTAACGCCCTTTTCCGGCTAATCTTATATCTGAGCACATAAAAATCATACATTTTCGGAATGAGCATAAAATTTTACGTATACAGTGAAAATTTCAAGTCGATGTGACGACTTGGTATTTTTCATTATTTTCAGGGGTAACCCCCTTGCAACTTTTTTCGAGTAATTTTAAATTTTTCGGTTTTCTCGAAATATACAATACACACTAATTCGGCAATTCTGAATCGATTGGCGTTTGCAGAATTTGTCTATCTCTAACCGTTCTCGAGTTGGTCAGCTCTGAATCAGTTTTCAAATGGTTTTTTTGGCGCAAAAAATATTTCCGATGAGTTTTTGACATTTTCGTTCAAAGATTCGGAATCAGCACGTCAAAATTCGTTGGAGGACAAAAATTTGAAATTCGAAAAATGAAAAATAAAAAAGTGCAAAAAATTATGTATGGTAAATAAATAATATACTCGACTTTTATGTCCGTCGATTTTTTCCGTTCAAATTCTCAGTATATACTAATTCGGCCATTCTGAATCGATTGGCGTTTGCCGAATTTGTCTATTTCTAACCGTTCTCGAGTTGGTCGTTTCCAAATCAGTTTTTAGTTGTTTTTTTTCCCGCCAAAAATATTTCTGATGAGTTTTCGACATTTTCGTTCAAAGATTCGGAATCAGCACGTGAAAATACGTTCAATGACCAAAATTTGAATTTCGAAAAATGAAAAATTAAAAATCTCAGAAAATTGGATTTTTGACCTTTAACGCCCTTTTCCGGCTAATCTTATATCTGAGCACATAAAAATCATACATTTTCGGAATGAGCATAAAATTTTACGTATACAGTGAAAATTTCAAGTCGATGTGACGACTTGGTATTTTTCATTATTTTCAGGGGTAACCCCCTTGCAACTTTTTTCGAGTAATTTTAAATTTTTCGGTTTTCTCGAAATATACAATACACACTAATTCGGCAATTCTGAATCGATTGGCGTTTGCAGAATTTGTCTATCTCTAACCGTTCTCGAGTTGGTCAGCTCTGAATCAGTTTTCAAATGGTTTTTTTGGCGCAAAAAATATTTCCGATGAGTTTTTGACATTTTCGTTCAAAGATTCGGAATCAGCACGTCAAAATTCGTTGGACGACAAAAATTTGAAATTCGAAAAATGAAAAATAAAAAAGTGCAAAAAATTATGTATGGTAAATAAATAATATACTCGACTTTTATGTCCGTCGATTTTTTCCGTTCAAATTCTCAGTATATACTAATTCGGCCATTCTGAATCGATTGGCGTTTGCAGAATTTGTCTATCTCTAACCGTTCTCGAGTTGGTCAGCTCTGAATCAGTTTTCAAATGGTTTTTTTGGCGCAAAAAATATTTCCGATGAGTTTTTGACATTTTCGTTCAAAGATTCGGAATCAGCACGTCAAAATTCGTTGGAGGACAAAAATTTGAAATTCGAAAAATGAAAAATAAAAAAGTGCAAAAAATTATGTATGGTAAATAAATAATATACTCGACTTTTATGTCCGTCGATTTTTTCCGTTCAAATTCTCAGTATATACTAATTCGGCCATTCTGAATCGATTGGCGTTTGCAGAATTTGTCTATTTCTAACCGTTCTCGAGTTGGTCATTTCCAAATCAGTTTTTAGTTGTTTTTTTTCCCGCCAAAAATATTTCTGATGAGTTTTCGACATTTTCGTTCAAAGATTCGGAATCAGCACGTCAAAATTCGTTGGAGGACAAAAATTTGAAATTCGAAAAATGAAAAATAAAAAAGTGCAAAAAATTATGTATGGTAAATAAATAATATACTCGACTTTTATGTCCGTCGATTTTTTCCGTTCAAATTCTCAGTATATACCAATTCGGCCATTCTGAATCGATTGGCGTTTGCAGAATTTGTCTATTTCTAACCGTTCTCGAGTTGGTCATTTCCAAATCAGTTTTTAGTTGTTTTTTTTCCCGCCAAAAATATTTCTGATGAGTTTTCGACATTTTCTTTCAAAGATTCGGAATCAGCACGTCAAAATTCGTTGGAGGACAAAAATTTGAAATTCGAAAAATGAAAAATAAAAAAGTGCAAAAAATTATGTATGGTAAATAAATAATATACTCGACTTTTATGTCCGTCGATTTTTTCCGTTCAAATTCTCAGTATATACTAATTCGGCCATTCTGAATCGATTGGCGTTTGCAGAATTTGTCTATTTCTAACCGTTCTCGAGTTGGTCATTTCCAAATCAGTTTTTAGTTGTTTTTTTTCCCTCCAAAAATATTTCTGATGAGTTTTCGACATTTTCGTTCAAAGATTCGGAATCAGCACGTGAAAATACGTTCAATGACCAAAATTTGAATTTCGAAAAATGAAAATAAAAATCTCAGAAAATTGGATTTTTGACCTTTAACGCCCTTTTCCGGCTAATCTTATATCTGAGCACATAAAAATCATACATTTTCGGAATGAGCATAAAATTATACGTATACAGTGAAAATTTCAAGTCGATGTGACGACTTGGTAGTTTTCATTATTTTTAGGGGTGACCCCCTTGCAACTTTTTTCGAGTAATTTTAAATTTTTCGATTTTCTCGAAATATACAATAAATACTAATTCGGCCATTCTGAATCGATTGGCGTTTGCAGAATTTGTCTATCTCTAACCGTTCTCGAGTTGGTCAGCTCTGAATCAGTTTTCAAATGGTTTTTTTGGCGCAAAAAATATTTCCGATGAGTTTTTGACATTTTCGTTCAAAGATTCGGAATCAGCACGTCAAAATTCGTTGGAGGACAAAAATTTGAAATTCGAAAAATGAAAAATAAAAAAGTGCAAAAAATTATGTATGGTAAATAAATAATACTCGACTTTTATGTCCGTCGATTTTTTCCGTTCAAATTCTCAGTATATACCAATTCGGCCATTCTGAATCGATTGGCGTTTGCAGAATTTGTCTATTTCTAACCGTTCTCGAGTTGGTCATTTCCAAATCAGTTTTTAGTTGTTTTTTTTCCCGCCAAAAATATTTCTGATGAGTTTTCGACATTTTCGTTCAAAGATTCGGAAAATCAGCACGTCAAAATTCGTTGGAGGACAAAAATTTGAAATTCGAAAAATGAAAAATAAAAAAGTGCAAAAAATTATGTATGGTAAATAAATAATATACTCGACTTTTATGTCCGTCGATTTTTTCCGTTCAAATTCTCAGTATATACTAATTCGGCCATTCTGAATCGATTGGCGTTTGCAGAATTTGTCTATTTCTAACCGTTCTCGAGTTGGTCATTTCCAAATCAGTTTTTAGTTGTTTTTTTTCCCGCCAAAAATATTTCTGATGAGTTTTCGACATTTTCGTTCAAAGATTCGGAATCAGCACGTCAAAATTCGTTGGAGGACAAAAATTTGAAATTCGAAAAATGAAAAATAAAAAAGTGCAAAAAATTATGTATGGTAAATAAATAATATACTCGACTTTTATGTCCGTCGATTTTTTCCGTTCAAATTCTCAGTATATACTAATTCGGCCATTCTGAATCGATTGGCGTTTGCAGAATTTGTCTATTTCTAACCGTTCTCGAGTTGGTCGTTTCCAAATCAGTTTTTAGTTGTTTTTTCTCCCGCCAAAAATATTTCTGATGAGTTTTCGACATTTTCGTTCAAAGATTCGGAATCAGCACGTGAAAATACGTTCAATGACCAAAATTTGAATTTCGAAAAATGAAAAATTAAAAATCTCAGAAAATTGGATTTTTGACCTTTAACGCCCTTTTCCGGCTAATCTTATATCTGAGCACATAAAAATCATACATTTTCGGAATGAGCATAAAATTTTACGTATACAGTAAAAATTTCAAGTCGATGTGACGACTTGGTATTTTTCATTATTTTTAGGGGTGACCCCCTTGCAACTTTTTTCGAGTAATTTTAAATTTTTCGGTTTTCTCGAAATATACAATACACACTAATTCGGCCATTCTGAATCGATTGGCGTTTGCAGAATTTGTCTATCTCTAACCGTTCTCGAGTTGGTCAGCTCTGAATCAGTTTTCAAATGGTTTTTTTGGCGCAAAAAATATTTCCGATGAGTTTTTGACATTTTCGTTCAAAGATTCGGAATCAGCACGTCAAAATTCGTTGGAGGACAAAAATTTGAAATTCGAAAAATGAAAAATAAAAAAGTGCAAAAAATTATGTATGGTAAATAAATAATATACTCGACTTTTATGTCCGTCGATTTTTTCCGTTCAAATTCTCAGTATATACTAATTCGGCCATTCTGAATCGATTGGCGTTTGCAGAATTTGTCTATTTCTAACCGTTCTCGAGTTGGTCATTTCCAAATCAGTTTTTAGTTGTTTTTTTTCCCGCCAAAAATATTTCTGATGAGTTTTCGACATTTTCGTTCAAAGATTCGGAATCAGCACGTCAAAATTCGTTGGAGGACAAAAATTTGAAATTCGAAAAATGAAAAATAAAAAAGTGCAAAAAATTATGTATGGTAAATAAATAATATACTCGACTTTTATGTCCGTCGATTTTTTCCGTTCAAATTCTCAGTATATACTAATTCGGCCATTCTGAATCGATTGGCGTTTGCAGAATTTGTCTATTTCTAACCGTTCTCGAGTTGGTCGTTTCCAAATCAGTTTTTAGTTGTTTTTTTTCCCGCCAAAAATATTTCTGATGAGTTTTCGACATTTTCGTTCAAAGATTCGGAATCAGCACGTGAAAATACGTTCAATGACCAAAATTTGAATTTCGAAAAATGAAAAATTAAAAATCTCAGAAAATTGGATTTTTGACCTTTAACGCCCTTTTCCGGCTAATCTTATATCTGAGCACATAAAAATCATACATTTTCGGAATGAGCATAAAATTTTACGTATACAGTGAAAATTTCAAGTCGATGTGACGACTTGGTATTTTTCATTATTTTTAGGGGTGACCCCCTTGCAACTTTTTTCGAGTAATTTTAAATTTTTCGGTTTTCTCGAAATATACAATACACACTAATTCGGCCATTCTGAATCGATTGGCGTTTGCAGAATTTGTCTATCTCTAACCGTTCTCGAGTTGGTCAGCTCTGAATCAGTTTTCAAATGGTTTTTTTGGCGCAAAAAATATTTCCGATGAGTTTTTGACATTTTCGTTCAAAGATTCGGAATCAGCACGTCAAAATTCGTTGGAGGACAAAAATTTGAAATTCGAAAAATGAAAAATAAAAAAGTGCAAAAAATTATGTATGGTAAATAAATAATATACTCGACTTTTATGTCCGTCGATTTTTTCCGTTCAAATTCTCAGTATATACTAATTCGGCCATTCTGAATCGATTGGCGTTTGCAGAATTTGTCTATTTCTAACCGTTCTCGAGTTGGTCATTTCCAAATCAGTTTTTAGTTGTTTTTTTTCCCGCCAAAAATATTTCTGATGAGTTTTCGACATTTTCGTTCAAAGATTCGGAATCAGCACGTCAAAATTCGTTGGAGGACAAAAATTTGAAATTCGAAAAATGAAAAATAAAAAAGTGCAAAAAATTATGTATGGTAAATAAATAATATACTCGACTTTTATGTCCGTCGATTTTTTCCGTTCAAATTCTCAGTATATACTAATTCGGCCATTCTGAATCGATTGGCGTTTGCAGAATTTGTCTATTTCTAACCGTTCTCGAGTTGGTCATTTCCAAATCAGTTTTTAGTTGTTTTTTTTCCCGCCAAAAATATTTCTGATGAGTTTTCGACATTTTCGTTCAAAGATTCGGAATCAGCACGTCAAAATTCGTTGGAGGACAAAAATTTGAAATTCGAAAAATGAAAAATAAAAAAGTGCAAAAAATTATGTATGGTAAATAAATAATATACTCGACTTTTATGTCCGTCGATTTTTTCCGTTCAAATTCTCAGTATATACTAATTCGGCCATTCTGAATCGATTGGCGTTTGCAGAATTTGTCTATTTCTAACCGTTCTCGAGTTGGTCATTTCCAAATCAGTTTTTAGTTGTTTTTTTTCCCGCCAAAAATATTTCTGATGAGTTTTCGACATTTTCGTTCAAAGATTCGGAATCAGCACGTCAAAATTCGTTGGAGGACAAAAATTTTAAATTCGAAAAATGAAAAATAAAAAAGTGCAAAAAATTATGTATGGTAAATAAATAATATACTCGACTTTTATGTCCGTCGATTTTTTCCGTTCAAATTCGCAGTATATACTAATTCGGCCATTCTGAATCGATTGGCGTTTGCAGAATTTGTCTATTTCTAACCGTTCTCGAGTTGGTCATTTCCAAATCAGTTTTTAGTTGTTTTTTTTCCCGCCAAAAATATTTCTGATGAGTTTTCGACATTTTCGTTCAAAGATTCGGAATCAGCACGTGAAAATACGTTCAATGACCAAAATTTAAATTTCGAAAAATGAAAATAAAAATCTCAGAAAATTGGATTTTTGACCTTTAACGCCCTTTTCCGGCTAATCTTATATCTGAGCACATAAAAATCATACATTTTCGGAATGAGCATAAAATTTTACGTATACAGTGAAAATTTCAAGTCGATGTGACGACTTGGTATTTTTCATTATTTTTAGGGGTGACCCCCTTGCAACTTTTTTCGAGTAATTTTAAATTTTTCGGTTTTCTCGAAATATACAATACACACTAATTCGGCCATTCTGAATCGATTGGCGTTTGCAGAATTTGTCTATCTCTAACCGTTCTCGAGTTGGTCAGCTCTGAATCAGTTTTCAAATGGTTTTTTTGGCGCAAAAAATATTTCCGATGAGTTTTTGACATTTTCGTTCAAAGATTCGGAATCAGCACGTCAAAATTCGTTGGAGGACAAAAATTTGAAATTCGAAAAATGAAAAATAAAAAAGTGCAAAAAATTATGTATGGTAAATAAATAATATACTCGACTTTTATGTCCGTCGATTTTTTCCGTTCAAATTCTCAGTATATACTAATTCGGCCATTCTGAATCGATTGGCGTTTGCAGAATTTGTCTATTTCTAACCGTTCTCGAGTTGGTCATTTCCAAATCAGTTTTTAGTTGTTTTTTTTCCCGCCAAAAATATTTCTGATGAGTTTTCGACATTTTCGTTCAAAGATTCGGAATCAGCACGTCAAAATTCGTTGGAGGACAAAAATTTGAAATTCGAAAAATGAAAAATAAAAAAGTGCAAAAAATTATGTATGGTAAATAAATAATATACTCGACTTTTATGTCCGTCGATTTTTTCCGTTCAAATTCTCAGTATATACTAATTCGGCCATTCTGAATCGATTGGCGTTTGCAGAATTTGTCTATTTCTAACCGTTCTCGAGTTGGTCATTTCCAAATCAGTTTTTAGTTGTTTTTTTTCCCGCCAAAAATATTTCTGATGAGTTTTCGACATTTTCGTTCAAAGATTCGGAATCAGCACGTCAAAATTCGTTGGAGGACAAAAATTTGAAATTCGAAAAATGAAAAATAAAAAAGTGCAAAAAATTATGTATGGTAAATAAATAATATACTCGACTTTTATGTCCGTCGATTTTTTCCGTTCAAATTCTCAGTATATACTAATTCGGCCATTCTGAATCGATTGGCGTTTGCAGAATTTGTCTATTTCTAACCGTTCTCGAGTTGGTCATTTCCAAATCAGTTTTTAGTTGTTTTTTTTCCCGCCAAAAATATTTCTGATGAGTTTTCGACATTTTCGTTCAAAGATTCGGAATCAGCACGTCAAAATTCGTTGGAGGACAAAAATTTTAAATTCGAAAAATGAAAAATAAAAAAGTGCAAAAAATTATGTATGGTAAATAAATAATATACTCGACTTTTATGTCCGTCGATTTTTTCCGTTCAAATTCGCAGTATATACTAATTCGGCCATTCTGAATCGATTGGCGTTTGCAGAATTTGTCTATTTCTAACCGTTCTCGAGTTGGTCATTTCCAAATCAGTTTTTAGTTGTTTTTTTTCCCGCCAAAAATATTTCTGATGAGTTTTCGACATTTTCGTTCAAAGATTCGGAATCAGCACGTGAAAATACGTTCAATGACCAAAATTTAAATTTCGAAAAATGAAAATAAAAATCTCAGAAAATTGGATTTTTGACCTTTAACGCCCTTTTCCGGCTAATCTTATATCTGAGCACATAAAAATCATACATTTTCGGAATGAGCATAAAATTATACGTATACAGTGAAAATTTCAAGTCGATGTGACGACTTGGTAGTTTTCATTATTTTTAGGGGTGACCCCCTTGCAACTTTTTTCGAGTAATTTTAAATTTTTCGATTTTCTCGAAATATACAATAAATACTAATTCTGCCATTCTGAATCGATTGGCGTTTGCAGAATTTGTCTATCTCTAACCGTTCTCGAGTTGGTCAGCTCTGAATCAGTTTTCAAATGGTTTTTTTGGCGCAAAAAATATTTCCGATGAGTTTTTGACATTTTCGTTCAAAGATTCGGAATCAGCACGTCAAAATTCGTTGGAGGACAAAAATTTGAAATTCGAAAAATGAAAAATAAAAAAGTGCAAAAAATTATGTATGGTAAATAAATAATACTCGACTTTTATGTCCGTCGATTTTTTCCGTTCAAATTCTCAGTATATACCAATTCGGCCATTCTGAATCGATTGGCGTTTGCAGAATTTGTCTATTTCTAACCGTTCTCGAGTTGGTCATTTCCAAATCAGTTTTTAGTTGTTTTTTTTCCCGCCAAAAATATTTCTGATGAGTTTTCGACATTTTCGTTCAAAGATTCGGAATCAGCACGTCAAAATTCGTTGGAGGACAAAAATTTGAAATTCGAAAAATGAAAAATAAAAAAGTGCAAAAAATTATGTATGGTAAATAAATAATATACTCGACTTTTATGTCCGTCGATTTTTTCCGTTCAAATTCTCAGTATATACTAATTCGGCCATTCTGAATCGATTGGCGTTTGCAGAATTTGTCTATCTCTAACCGTTCTCGAGTTGGTCAGCTCTGAATCAGTTTTCAAATGGTTTTTTTGGCGCAAAATATATTTCCGATGAGTTTTTGACATTTTCGTTCAAAGATTCGGAATCAGCACGTCAAAATTCGTTGGAGGACAAAAATTTGAAATTCGAAAAATGAAAAATAAAAAAGTGCAAAAAATTATGTATGGTAAATAAATAATATACTCGACTTTTATGTCCGTCGATTTTTTCCGTTCAAATTCTCAGTATATACTAATTCGGCCATTCTGAATCGATTGGCGTTTGCAGAATTTGTCTATTTCTAACCGTTCTCGAGTTGGTCATTTCCAAATCAGTTTTTAGTTGTTTTTTTTCCCGCAAAAAATATTTCCGATGAGTTTTTGACATTTTCGTTCAAAGATTCGGAATTAGCACGTGAAAATACGTTCAAAGGCAAAAATTTGAATTTCGAAAAATGAAAAATAAAAAATCTCAGAAAATTGGATTTTTTACATTTAACGCCATTTTCCGGCTAATCTCATATCTGAGCACATAAAAATCATACATTTTCGGAGTGAGCATGAAATTTTACGTATACAGTGCAAATTTCGAGTCGATATGACGACTTGGTATTTTTCATGATTTTTAGGGGTGGACGGACCCCTTGCAACTTTTTTCGAGTGATTTTAAATTTTTCGATTGACTCGAAAAAAAATGAAAAAAAAGTGCAAAAAATTATCTATGGTAAATAAATAGGAAATAAATAATATACTCGACTTTTATGTCCGTCGATTTTTTCCGTTCAAATTATCAGTATATACTAATTCGGCCATTCTGAATCGATTGGCGTTCGCAGAATTGGTCTATCTCTAATCGTTCTCGAGTTGGTCAGCTCTGAATCAGTTTTCAAATGGTTTTTTTGGCGCAAAAAATATTTCCGATGAGTTTTTGACATTTTCGTTCAAAGATTCGGAATCAGCACGTCAAAATTCGTTGGAGGACAAAAATTTGAAATTCGAAAAATGAAAAATAAAAAAGTGCAAAAAATTATGTATGGTAAATAAATAATATACTCGACTTTTATGTCCGTCGATTTTTTCCGTTCAAATTCTCAGTATATACTAATTCGGCCATTCTGAATCGATTGGCGTTTGCAGAATTTGTCTATTTCTAACCGTTCTCGAGTTGGTCATTTCCAAATCAGTTTTTAGTTGTTTTTTTTCCCGCCAAAAATATTTCTGATGAGTTTTCGACATTTTCGTTCAAAGATTCGGAATCAGCACGTCAAAATTCGTTGGAGGACAAAAATTTTAAATTCGAAAAATGAAAAATAAAAAAGTGCAAAAAATTATGTATGGTAAATAAATAATATACTCGACTTTTATGTCCGTCGATTTTTTCCGTTCAAATTCGCAGTATATACTAATTCGGCCATTCTGAATCGATTGGCGTTTGCAGAATTTGTCTATTTCTAACCGTTCTCGAGTTGGTCATTTCCAAATCAGTTTTTAGTTGTTTTTTTTCCCGCCAAAAATATTTCTGATGAGTTTTCGACATTTTCGTTCAAAGATTCGGAATCAGCACGTGAAAATACGTTCAATGACCAAAATTTAAATTTCGAAAAATGAAAATAAAAATCTCAGAAAATTGGATTTTTGACCTTTAACGCCCTTTTCCGGCTAATCTTATATCTGAGCACATAAAAATCATACATTTTCGGAATGAGCATAAAATTATACGTATACAGTGAAAATTTCAAGTCGATGTGACGACTTGGTAGTTTTCATTATTTTTAGGGGTGACCCCCTTGCAACTTTTTTCGAGTAATTTTAAATTTTTCGATTTTCTCGAAATATACAATAAATACTAATTCTGCCATTCTGAATCGATTGGCGTTTGCAGAATTTGTCTATCTCTAATCGTTCTCGAGTTGGTCAGCTCTGAATCAGTTTTCAAATGGTTTTTTTGGCGCAAAAAATATTTCCGATGAGTTTTTGACATTTTCGTTCAAAGATTCGGAATCAGCACGTCAAAATTCGTTGGAGGACAAAAATTTGAAATTCGAAAAATGAAAAATAAAAAAGTGCAAAAAATTATGTATGGTAAATAAATAATACTCGACTTTTATGTCCGTCGATTTTTTCCGTTCAAATTATCAGTATATACTAATTCGGCCATTCTGAATCGATTGGCGTTCGCAGAATTGGTCTATCTCTAATCGTTCTCGAGTTGGTCAGCTCTGAATCAGTTTTCAAATGGTTTTTTTGGCGCAAAAAATATTTCCGATGAGTTTTTGACATTTTCGTTCAAAGATTCGGAATCAGCACGTCAAAATTCGTTGGAGGACAAAAATTTGAAATTCGAAAAATGAAAAATAAAAAAGTGCAAAAAATTATGTATGGTAAATAAATAATACTCGACTTTTATGTCCGTCGATTTTTTCCGTTCAAATTCTCAGTATATACCAATTCGGCCATTCTGAATCGATTGGCGTTTGCAGAATTTGTCTATTTCTAACCGTTCTCGAGTTGGTCATTTCCAAATCAGTTTTTAGTTGTTTTTTTTCCCGCCAAAAATATTTCTGATGAGTTTTCGACATTTTCGTTCAAAGATTCGGAATCAGCACGTCAAAATTCGTTGGAGGACAAAAATTTGAAATTCGAAAAATGAAAAATAAAAAAGTGCAAAAAATTATGTATGGTAAATAAATAATATACTCGACTTTTATGTCCGTCGATTTTTTCCGTTCAAATTCTCAGTATATACTAATTCGGCCATTCTGAATCGATTGGCGTTTGCAGAATTTGTCTATCTCTAACCGTTCTCGAGTTGGTCAGCTCTGAATCAGTTTTCAAATGGTTTTTTTGGCGCAAAATATATTTCCGATGAGTTTTTGACATTTTCGTTCAAAGATTCGGAATCAGCACGTCAAAATTCGTTGGAGGACAAAAATTTGAAATTCGAAAAATGAAAAATAAAAAAGTGCAAAAAATTATGTATGGTAAATAAATAATATACTCGACTTTTATGTCCGTCGATTTTTTCCGTTCAAATTCTCAGTATATACTAATTCGGCCATTCTGAATCGATTGGCGTTTGCAGAATTTGTCTATTTCTAACCGTTCTCGAGTTAGTCATTTCCAAATCAGTTTTTAGTTGTTTTTTTTCCCGCAAAAAATATTTCCGATGAGTTTTTGACATTTTCGTTCAAAGATTCGGAATTAGCACGTGAAAATACGTTCAAAGGCAAAAATTTGAATTTCGAAAAATGAAAAATTAAAAATCTCAGAAAATTGGATTTTTGACCTTTAACGCCCTTTTCCGGCTAATCTTATATCTGAGCACATAAAAATCATACATTTTCGGAATGAGCATAAAATTTTACGTATACAGTGAAAATTTCAAGTCGATGTGACGACTTGGTATTTTTCATTATTTTTAGGGGTGACCGACCCCCTTGCAACTTTTTTCGAGTAATTTTAAATTTTTCGATTTTCTCGAAATATACAATACATACTAATTCGGCCATTCTGAATCGATTGGCGTTTGCAGAATTTGTCTATCTCTAACCGTTCTCGAGTTGGTCAGCTCTGAATCGGTTTTCAAATGGTTTTTTTGGCGCAAAAAATATTTCCGATGAGTTTTTGACATTTTCGTTCAAAGATTCGGAATCAGCACGTCAAAATTCGTAGGAGGACAATAATTTGAAATTCGAAAAATGAAAAATAAAAAAGTGCAAAAAATTATGTATGGTAAATAAATAATATACTCGACTTTTATATCCGTCGATTTTTTCCGTTCAAATTCTCAGTATATACTAATTCGGCCATTCTGAATCGATTGGCGTTTGCAGAATTTGTCTATCTCTAACCGTTCTCGAGTTGGTCAGCTCTGAATCAGTTTTCAAATGGTTTTTTTGGCGCAAAAAATATTTCCGATGAGTTTTTGACATTTTCGTTCAAAGATTCGGAATCAGCACGTCAAAATTCGTTGGAGGACAAAAATTTGAAATTCGAAAAATGAAAAATAAAAAAGTGCAAAAAATTATGTATGGTAAATAAATAATATACTCGACTTTTATGTCCGTCGATTTTTTCCGTTCAAATTCTCAGTATATACTAATTCGGCCATTCTGAATCGATTGGCGTTTGCCGAATTTGTCTATTTCTAACCGTTCTCGAGTTGGTCGTTTCCAAATCAGTTTTTAGTTGTTTTTTTTCCCGCCAAAAATATTTCTGATGAGTTTTCGACATTTTCGTTCAAAGATTCGGAATCAGCACGTGAAAATACGTTCAATGACCAAAATTTGAATTTCGAAAAATGAAAAATTAAAAATCTCAGAAAATTGGATTTTTGACCTTTAACGCCCTTTTCCGGCTAATCTTATATCTGAGCACATAAAAATCATACATTTTCGGAATGAGCATAAAATTTTACGTATACAGTGAAAATTTCAAGTCGATGTGACGACTTGGTATTTTTCATTATTTTCAGGGGTAACCCCCTTGCAACTTTTTTCGAGTAATTTTAAATTTTTCGGTTTTCTCGAAATATACAATACACACTAATTCGGCAATTCTGAATCGATTGGCGTTTGCAGAATTTGTCTATCTCTAACCGTTCTCGAGTTGGTCAGCTCTGAATCAGTTTTCAAATGGTTTTTTTGGCGCAAAAAATATTTCCGATGAGTTTTTGACATTTTCGTTCAAAGATTCGGAATCAGCACGTCAAAATTCGTTGGAGGACAAAAATTTGAAATTCGAAAAATGAAAAATAAAAAAGTGCAAAAAATTATGTATGGTAAATAAATAATATACTCGACTTTTATGTCCGTCGATTTTTTCCGTTCAAATTCTCAGTATATACTAATTCGGCCATTCTGAATCGATTGGCGTTTGCAGAATTTGTCTATTTCTAACCGTTCTCGAGTTGGTCATTTCCAAATCAGTTTTTAGTTGTTTTTTTTCCCGCAAAAAATATTTCCGATGAGTTTTTGACATTTTCGTTCAAAGATTCGGAATTAGCACGTGAAAATACGTTCAAAGGCAAAAATTTGAATTTCGAAAAATGAAAAATAAAAAATCTCAGAAAATTGGATTTTTTACATTTAACGCCATTTTCCGGCTAATCTCATATCTGAGCACATAAAAATCATACATTTTCGGAGTGAGCATGAAATTTTACGTATACAGTGCAAATTTCGAGTCGATATGACGACTTGGTATTTTTCATGATTTTTAGGGGTGGACGGACCCCTTGCAACTTTTTTCGAGTGATTTTAAATTTTTCGATTGACTCGAAAAAAAATGAAAAAAAAGTGCAAAAAATTATCTATGGTAAATAAATAGGAAATAAATAATATACTCGACTTTTATGTCCGTCGATTTTTTCCGTTCAAATTATCAGTATATACTAATTCGGCCATTCTGAATCGATTGGCGTTCGCAGAATTGGTCTATCTCTAATCGTTCTCGAGTTGGTCAGCTCTGAATCAGTTTTCAAATGGTTTTTTTGGCGCAAAAAATATTTCCGATGAGTTTTTGACATTTTCGTTCAAAGATTCGGAATCAGCACGTCAAAATTCGTTGGAGGACAAAAATTTGAAATTCGAAAAATGAAAAATAAAAAAGTGCAAAAAATTATGTATGGTAAATAAATAATATACTCGACTTTTATGTCCGTCGATTTTTTCCGTTCAAATTCTCAGTATATACTAATTCGGCCATTCTGAATCGATTGGCGTTTGCAGAATTTGTCTATTTCTAACCGTTCTCGAGTTGGTCATTTCCAAATCAGTTTTTAGTTGTTTTTTTTCCCGCCAAAAATATTTCTGATGAGTTTTCGACATTTTCGTTCAAAGATTCGGAATCAGCACGTCAAAATTCGTTGGAGGACAAAAATTTTAAATTCGAAAAATGAAAAATAAAAAAGTGCAAAAAATTATGTATGGTAAATAAATAATATACTCGACTTTTATGTCCGTCGATTTTTTCCGTTCAAATTCGCAGTATATACTAATTCGGCCATTCTGAATCGATTGGCGTTTGCAGAATTTGTCTATTTCTAACCGTTCTCGAGTTGGTCATTTCCAAATCAGTTTTTAGTTGTTTTTTTTCCCGCCAAAAATATTTCTGATGAGTTTTCGACATTTTCGTTCAAAGATTCGGAATCAGCACGTGAAAATACGTTCAATGACCAAAATTTAAATTTCGAAAAATGAAAATAAAAATCTCAGAAAATTGGATTTTTGACCTTTAACGCCCTTTTCCGGCTAATCTTATATCTGAGCACATAAAAATCATACATTTTCGGAATGAGCATAAAATTATACGTATACAGTGAAAATTTCAAGTCGATGTGACGACTTGGTAGTTTTCATTATTTTTAGGGGTGACCCCCTTGCAACTTTTTTCGAGTAATTTTAAATTTTTCGATTTTCTCGAAATATACAATAAATACTAATTCTGCCATTCTGAATCGATTGGCGTTTGCAGAATTTGTCTATCTCTAATCGTTCTCGAGTTGGTCAGCTCTGAATCAGTTTTCAAATGGTTTTTTTGGCGCAAAAAATATTTCCGATGAGTTTTTGACATTTTCGTTCAAAGATTCGGAATCAGCACGTCAAAATTCGTTGGAGGACAAAAATTTGAAATTCGAAAAATGAAAAATAAAAAAGTGCAAAAAATTATGTATGGTAAATAAATAATACTCGACTTTTATGTCCGTCGATTTTTTCCGTTCAAATTATCAGTATATACTAATTCGGCCATTCTGAATCGATTGGCGTTCGCAGAATTGGTCTATCTCTAATCGTTCTCGAGTTGGTCAGCTCTGAATCAGTTTTCAAATGGTTTTTTTGGCGCAAAAAATATTTCCGATGAGTTTTTGACATTTTCGTTCAAAGATTCGGAATCAGCACGTCAAAATTCGTTGGAGGACAAAAATTTGAAATTCGAAAAATGAAAAATAAAAAAGTGCAAAAAATTATGTATGGTAAATAAATAATACTCGACTTTTATGTCCGTCGATTTTTTCCGTTCAAATTCTCAGTATATACCAATTCGGCCATTCTGAATCGATTGGCGTTTGCAGAATTTGTCTATTTCTAACCGTTCTCGAGTTGGTCATTTCCAAATCAGTTTTTAGTTGTTTTTTTTCCCGCCAAAAATATTTCTGATGAGTTTTCGACATTTTCGTTCAAAGATTCGGAATCAGCACGTCAAAATTCGTTGGAGGACAAAAATTTGAAATTCGAAAAATGAAAAATAAAAAAGTGCAAAAAATTATGTATGGTAAATAAATAATATACTCGACTTTTATGTCCGTCGATTTTTTCCGTTCAAATTCTCAGTATATACTAATTCGGCCATTCTGAATCGATTGGCGTTTGCAGAATTTGTCTATCTCTAACCGTTCTCGAGTTGGTCAGCTCTGAATCAGTTTTCAAATGGTTTTTTTGGCGCAAAATATATTTCCGATGAGTTTTTGACATTTTCGTTCAAAGATTCGGAATCAGCACGTCAAAATTCGTTGGAGGACAAAAATTTGAAATTCGAAAAATGAAAAATAAAAAAGTGCAAAAAATTATGTATGGTAAATAAATAATATACTCGACTTTTATGTCCGTCGATTTTTTCCGTTCAAATTCTCAGTATATACTAATTCGGCCATTCTGAATCGATTGGCGTTTGCAGAATTTGTCTATTTCTAACCGTTCTCGAGTTAGTCATTTCCAAATCAGTTTTTAGTTGTTTTTTTTCCCGCAAAAAATATTTCCGATGAGTTTTTGACATTTTCGTTCAAAGATTCGGAATTAGCACGTGAAAATACGTTCAAAGGCAAAAATTTGAATTTCGAAAAATGAAAAATTAAAAATCTCAGAAAATTGGATTTTTGACCTTTAACGCCCTTTTCCGGCTAATCTTATATCTGAGCACATAAAAATCATACATTTTCGGAATGAGCATAAAATTTTACGTATACAGTGAAAATTTCAAGTCGATGTGACGACTTGGTATTTTTCATTATTTTTAGGGGTGACCGACCCCCTTGCAACTTTTTTCGAGTAATTTTAAATTTTTCGATTTTCTCGAAATATACAATACATACTAATTCGGCCATTCTGAATCGATTGGCGTTTGCAGAATTTGTCTATCTCTAACCGTTCTCGAGTTGGTCAGCTCTGAATCGGTTTTCAAATGGTTTTTTTGGCGCAAAAAATATTTCCGATGAGTTTTTGACATTTTCGTTCAAAGATTCGGAATCAGCACGTCAAAATTCGTAGGAGGACAATAATTTGAAATTCGAGAAATGAAAAATAAAAAAGTGCAAAAAATTATGTATGGTAAATAAATAATATACTCGACTTTTATATCCGTCGATTTTTTCCGTTCAAATTCTCAGTATATACTAATTCGGCCATTCTGAATCGATTGGCGTTTGCAGAATTTGTCTATCTCTAACCGTTCTCGAGTTGGTCAGCTCTGAATCAGTTTTCAAATGGTTTTTTTGGCGCAAAAAATATTTCCGATGAGTTTTTGACATTTTCGTTCAAAGATTCGGAATCAGCACGTCAAAATTCGTTGGAGGACAAAAATTTGAAATTCGAAAAATGAAAAATAAAAAAGTGCAAAAAATTATGTATGGTAAATAAATAATATACTCGACTTTTATGTCCGTCGATTTTTTCCGTTCAAATTCTCAGTATATACTAATTCGGCCATTCTGAATCGATTGGCGTTTGCCGAATTTGTCTATTTCTAACCGTTCTCGAGTTGGTCGTTTCCAAATCAGTTTTTAGTTGTTTTTTTTCCCGCCAAAAATATTTCTGATGAGTTTTCGACATTTTCGTTCAAAGATTCGGAATCAGCACGTGAAAATACGTTCAATGACCAAAATTTGAATTTCGAAAAATGAAAAATTAAAAATCTCAGAAAATTGGATTTTTGACCTTTAACGCCCTTTTCCGGCTAATCTTATATCTGAGCACATAAAAATCATACATTTTCGGAATGAGCATAAAATTTTACGTATACAGTGAAAATTTCAAGTCGATGTGACGACTTGGTATTTTTCATTATTTTCAGGGGTAACCCCCTTGCAACTTTTTTCGAGTAATTTTAAATTTTTCGGTTTTCTCGAAATATACAATACACACTAATTCGGCAATTCTGAATCGATTGGCGTTTGCAGAATTTGTCTATCTCTAACCGTTCTCGAGTTGGTCAGCTCTGAATCAGTTTTCAAATGGTTTTTTTGGCGCAAAAAATATTTCCGATGAGTTTTTGACATTTTCGTTCAAAGATTCGGAATCAGCACGTCAAAATTCGTTGGAGGACAAAAATTTGAAATTCGAAAAATGAAAAATAAAAAAGTGCAAAAAATTATGTATGGTAAATAAATAATATACTCGACTTTTATGTCCGTCGATTTTTTCCGTTCAAATTCTCAGTATATACTAATTCGGCCATTCTGAATCGATTGGCGTTTGCAGAATTTGTCTATCTCTAACCGTTCTCGAGTTGGTCAGCTCTGAATCAGTTTTCAAATGGTTTTTTTGGCGCAAAAAATATTTCCGATGAGTTTTTGACATTTTCGTTCAAAGATTCGGAATCAGCACGTCAAAATTCGTTGGAGGACAAAAATTTGAAATTCGAAAAATGAAAAATAAAAAAGTGCAAAAAATTATGTATGGTAAATAAATAATATACTCGACTTTTATGTCCGTCGATTTTTTCCGTTCAAATTCTCAGTATATACTAATTCGGCCATTCTGAATCGATTGGCGTTTGCAGAATTTGTCTATTTCTAACCGTTCTCGAGTTGGTCATTTCCAAATCAGTTTTTAGTTGTTTTTTTTCCCGCCAAAAATATTTCTGATGAGTTTTCGACATTTTCGTTCAAAGATTCGGAATCAGCACGTCAAAATTCGTTGGAGGACAAAAATTTTAAATTCGAAAAATGAAAAATAAAAAAGTGCAAAAAATTATGTATGGTAAATAAATAATATACTCGACTTTTATGTCCGTCGATTTTTTCCGTTCAAATTCGCAGTATATACTAATTCGGCCATTCTGAATCGATTGGCGTTTGCAGAATTTGTCTATTTCTAACCGTTCTCGAGTTGGTCATTTCCAAATCAGTTTTTAGTTGTTTTTTTTCCCGCCAAAAATATTTCTGATGAGTTTTCGACATTTTCGTTCAAAGATTCGGAATCAGCACGTGAAAATACGTTCAATGACCAAAATTTAAATTTCGAAAAATGAAAATAAAAATCTCAGAAAATTGGATTTTTGACCTTTAACGCCCTTTTCCGGCTAATCTTATATCTGAGCACATAAAAATCATACATTTTCGGAATGAGCATAAAATTATACGTATACAGTGAAAATTTCAAGTCGATGTGACGACTTGGTAGTTTTCATTATTTTTAGGGGTGACCCCCTTGCAACTTTTTTCGAGTAATTTTAAATTTTTCGATTTTCTCGAAATATACAATAAATACTAATTCTGCCATTCTGAATCGATTGGCGTTTGCAGAATTTGTCTATCTCTAACCGTTCTCGAGTTGGTCAGCTCTGAATCAGTTTTCAAATGGTTTTTTTGGCGCAAAAAATATTTCCGATGAGTTTTTGACATTTTCGTTCAAAGATTCGGAATCAGCACGTCAAAATTCGTTGGAGGACAAAAATTTGAAATTCGAAAAATGAAAAATAAAAAAGTGCAAAAAATTATGTATGGTAAATAAATAATACTCGACTTTTATGTCCGTCGATTTTTTCCGTTCAAATTCTCAGTATATACCAATTCGGCCATTCTGAATCGATTGGCGTTTGCAGAATTTGTCTATTTCTAACCGTTCTCGAGTTGGTCATTTCCAAATCAGTTTTTAGTTGTTTTTTTTCCCGCCAAAAATATTTCTGATGAGTTTTCGACATTTTCGTTCAAAGATTCGGAATCAGCACGTCAAAATTCGTTGGAGGACAAAAATTTGAAATTCGAAAAATGAAAAATAAAAAAGTGCAAAAAATTATGTATGGTAAATAAATAATATACTCGACTTTTATGTCCGTCGATTTTTTCCGTTCAAATTCTCAGTATATACTAATTCGGCCATTCTGAATCGATTGGCGTTTGCAGAATTTGTCTATCTCTAACCGTTCTCGAGTTGGTCAGCTCTGAATCAGTTTTCAAATGGTTTTTTTGGCGCAAAATATATTTCCGATGAGTTTTTGACATTTTCGTTCAAAGATTCGGAATCAGCACGTCAAAATTCGTTGGAGGACAAAAATTTGAAATTCGAAAAATGAAAAATAAAAAAGTGCAAAAAATTATGTATGGTAAATAAATAATATACTCGACTTTTATGTCCGTCGATTTTTTCCGTTCAAATTCTCAGTATATACTAATTCGGCCATTCTGAATCGATTGGCGTTTGCAGAATTTGTCTATTTCTAACCGTTCTCGAGTTGGTCATTTCCAAATCAGTTTTTAGTTGTTTTTTTTCCCGCAAAAAATATTTCCGATGAGTTTTTGACATTTTCGTTCAAAGATTCGGAATTAGCACGTGAAAATACGTTCAAAGGCAAAAATTTGAATTTCGAAAAATGAAAAATAAAAAATCTCAGAAAATTGGATTTTTTACATTTAACGCCATTTTCCGGCTAATCTCATATCTGAGCACATAAAAATCATACATTTTCGGAGTGAGCATGAAATTTTACGTATACAGTGCAAATTTCGAGTCGATATGACGACTTGGTATTTTTCATGATTTTTAGGGGTGGACGGACCCCTTGCAACTTTTTTCGAGTGATTTTAAATTTTTCGATTGACTCGAAAAAAAATTAAAAAAAAGTGCAAAAAATTATCTATGGTAAATAAATAGGAAATAAATAATATACTCGACTTTTATGTCCGTCGATTTTTTCCGTTCAAATTATCAGTATATACTAATTCGGCCATTCTGAATCGATTGGCGTTCGCAGAATTGGTCTATCTCTAATCGTTCTCGAGTTGGTCAGCTCTGAATCAGTTTTCAAATGGTTTTTTTTGGCGCCAAAAATATTTCTGATAAGTTTTCGACATTTTCGTTCAAAGATTCGGAATCAGCACGTCAAAATTCGTTGGAGGACAAAAATTTGAAATTCGAAAAATGAAAAATAAAAAAGTGCAAAAAATTATGTATGGTAAATAAATAATATACTCGACTTTTATGTCCGTCGATTTTTTCCGTTCATTCAAATTCTCAGTATATACTAATTCGGCCATTCTGAATCGATTGGCGTTTGCAGAATTTGTCTATTTCTAACCGTTCTCGAGTTGGTCATTTCCAAATCAGTTTTTAGTTGTTTTTTTCCCGCAAAAAATATTTCCGATGAGTTTTTGACATTTTCGTTCAAAGATTCGGAATCAGCACGTCAAAATTCGTTGGAGGACAAAAATTTGAAATTCGAAAAATGAAAAATAAAAAAGTGCAAAAAATTATGTATGGTAAATAAATAATATACTCGACTTTTATGTCCGTCGATTTTTTCCGTTCAAATTCTCAGTATATACTAATTCGGCCATTCTGAATCGATTGGCGTTTGCAGAATTTGTCTATTTCTAACCGTTCTCGAGTTGGTCAGCTCTGAATCAGTTTTCAAATGGTTTTTTTGGCGCAAAAAATATTTCCGATGAGTTTTTGACATTTTCGTTCAAAGATTCGGAATCAGCACGTCAAAATTCGTTGGAGGACCAAAATTTGAAATTCGAAAAATGAAAAATAAAAAAGTGCAAAAAATTATGTATGGTAAATAAATAATATACTCGACTTTTATGTCCGTCGATTTTTTCCGTTCAAATTCTCAGTATATACTAATTCGGCCATTCTGAATCGATTGGCGTTTGCAGAATTTGTCTATTTCTAACCGTTCTCGAGTTGGTCATTTCCAAATCAGTTTTTAGTTGTTTTTTTTCTCGCCAAAAATATTTCTGATGAGTTTTCGACATTTTCGTTCAAAGATTCGGAATCAGCACGTGAAAATACGTTCAAAGGCAAAAATTTGAATTTCGAAAAATGAAAAATTAAAAATCTCAGAAAATTGGATTTTTGACCTTTAACGCCCTTTTCCGGCTAATCTTATATCTGAGCACATAAAAATCATACATTTTCGGAATGAGCATAAAATTTTACGTATACAGTGAAAATTTCAAGTCGATGTGACGACTTGGTATTTTTCATTATTTTTAGGGGTGACCGACCCCCTTGCAACTTTTTTCGAGTAATTTTAAATTTTTCGATTTTCTCGAAATATACAATACATACTAATTCGGCCATTCTGAATCGATTGGCGTTTGCAGAATTTGTCTATCTCTAACCGTTCTCGAGTTGGTCAGCTCTGAATCGGTTTTCAAATGGTTTTTTTGGCGCAAAAAATATTTCCGATGAGTTTTTGACATTTTCGTTCAAAGATTCGGAATCAGCACGTCAAAATTCGTAGGAGGACAAAAATTTGAAATTCGAAAAATGAAAAATAAAAAAGTGCAAAAAATTATGTATGGTAAATAAATAATATACTCGACTTTTATGTCCGTCGATTTTTTCCGTTCAAATTCGCAGTATATACTAATTCGGCCATTCTGAATCGATTGGCGTTTGCAGAATTTGTCTATTTCTAACCGTTCTCGAGTTGGTCATTTCCAAATCAGTTTTTAGTTGTTTTTTTTCCCGCCAAAAATATTTCTGATGAGTTTTCGACATTTTCGTTCAAAGATTCGGAATCAGCACGTCAAAATTCGTTGGAGGACAAAAATTTTAAATTCGAAAAATGAAAAATAAAAAAGTGCAAAAAATTATGTATGGTAAATAAATAATATACTCGACTTTTATGTCCGTCGATTTTTTCCGTTCAAATTCGCAGTATATACTAATTCGGCCATTCTGAATCGATTGGCGTTTGCAGAATTTGTCTATTTCTAACCGTTCTCGAGTTGGTCATTTCCAAATCAGTTTTTAGTTGTTTTTTTTCCCGCCAAAAATATTTCTGATGAGTTTTCGACATTTTCGTTCAAAGATTCGGAATCAGCACGTGAAAATACGTTCAATGACCAAAATTTAAATTTCGAAAAATGAAAATAAAAATCTCAGAAAATTGTATTTTTGACCTTTAACGCCCTTTTCCGGCTAATCTTATATCTGAGCACATAAAAATCATACATTTTCGGAATGAGCATAAAATTATACGTATACAGTGAAAATTTCAAGTCGATGTGACGACTTGGTAGTTTTCATTATTTTTAGGGGTGACCCCCCCTTGCAACTTTTTTCGAGTAATTTTAAATTTTTCGATTTTCTCGAAATATACAATAAATACTAATTCTGCCATTCTGAATCGATTGGCGTTTGCAGAATTTGTCTATCTCTAACCGTTCTCGAGTTGGTCAGCTCTGAATCAGTTTTCAAATGGTTTTTTTGGCGCAAAAAATATTTCCGATGAGTTTTTGACATTTTCGTTCAAAGATTCGGAATCAGCACGTCAAAATTCGTTGGAGGACAAAAATTTGAAATTCGAAAAATGAAAAATAAAAAAGTGCAAAAAATTATGTATGGTAAATAAATAATACTCGACTTTTATGTCCGTCGATTTTTTCCGTTCAAATTCTCAGTATATACCAATTCGGCCATTCTGAATCGATTGGCGTTTGCAGAATTTGTCTATTTCTAACCGTTCTCGAGTTGGTCATTTCCAAATCAGTTTTTAGTTGTTTTTTTTCCCGCCAAAAATATTTCTGATGAGTTTTCGACATTTTCGTTCAAAGATTCGGAATCAGCACGTCAAAATTCGTTGGAGGACAAAAATTTGAAATTCGAAAAATGAAAAATAAAAAAGTGCAAAAAATTATGTATGGTAAATAAATAATATACTCGACTTTTATGTCCGTCGATTTTTTCCGTTCAAATTCTCAGTATATACTAATTCGGCCATTCTGAATCGATTGGCGTTTGCAGAATTTGTCTATCTCTAACCGTTCTCGAGTTGGTCAGCTCTGAATCAGTTTTCAAATGGTTTTTTTGGCGCAAAATATATTTCCGATGAGTTTTTGACATTTTCGTTCAAAGATTCGGAATCAGCACGTCAAAATTCGTTGGAGGACAAAAATTTGAAATTCGAAAAATGAAAAATAAAAAAGTGCAAAAAATTATGTATGGTAAATAAATAATATACTCGACTTTTATGTCCGTCGATTTTTTCCGTTCAAATTCTCAGTATATACTAATTCGGCCATTCTGAATCGATTGGCGTTTGCAGAATTTGTCTATTTCTAACCGTTCTCGAGTTGGTCATTTCCAAATCAGTTTTTAGTTGTTTTTTTTCCCGCAAAAAATATTTCCGATGAGTTTTTGACATTTTCGTTCAAAGATTCGGAATTAGCACGTGAAAATACGTTCAAAGGCAAAAATTTGAATTTCGAAAAATGAAAAATAAAAAATCTCAGAAAATTGGATTTTTTACATTTAACGCCATTTTCCGGCTAATCTCATATCTGAGCACATAAAAATCATACATTTTCGGAGTGAGCATGAAATTTTACGTATACAGTGCAAATTTCGAGTCGATATGACGACTTGGTATTTTTCATGATTTTTAGGGGTGGACGGACCCCTTGCAACTTTTTTCGAGTGATTTTAAATTTTTCGATTGACTCGAAAAAAAATGAAAAAAAAGTGCAAAAAATTATCTATGGTAAATAAATAGGAAATAAATAATATACTCGACTTTTATGTCCGTCGATTTTTTCCGTTCAAATTATCAGTATATACTAATTCGGCCATTCTGAATCGATTGGCGTTCGCAGAATTGGTCTATCTCTAATCGTTCTCGAGTTGGTCAGCTCTGAATCAGTTTTCAAATGGTTTTTTTGGCGCCTAAAATATTTCTGATAAGTTTTCGACATTTTCGTTCAAAGATTCGGAATCAGCACGTCAAAATTCGTTGGAGGACAAAAATTTGAAATTCGAAAAATGAAAAATAAAAAAGTGCAAAAAATTATGTATGGTAAATAAATAATATACTCGACTTTTATGTCCGTCGATTTTTTCCGTTCATTCAAATTCTCAGTATATACTAATTCGGCCATTCTGAATCGATTGGCGTTTGCAGAATTTGTCTATTTCTAACCGTTCTCGAGTTGGTCATTTCCAAATCAGTTTTTAGTTGTTTTTTTCCCGCAAAAAATATTTCCGATGAGTTTTTGACATTTTCGTTCAAAGATTCGGAATCAGCACGTCAAAATTCGTTGGAGGACAAAAATTTGAAATTCGAAAAATGAAAAATAAAAAAGTGCAAAAAATTATGTATGGTAAATAAATAATATACTCGACTTTTATGTCCGTCGATTTTTTCCGTTCAAATTCTCAGTATATACTAATTCGGCCATTCTGAATCGATTGGCGTTTGCAGAATTTGTCTATTTCTAACCGTTCTCGAGTTGGTCATTTCCAAATCAGTTTTTAGTTGTTTTTTTTCCCGCCAAAAATATTTCTGATGAGTTTTCGACATTTTCGTTCAAAGATTCGGAATCAGCACGTCAAAATTCGTTGGAGGACAAAAATTTGAAATTCGAAAAATGAAAAATAAAAAAGTGCAAAAAATTATGTATGGTAAATAAATAATATACTCGACTTTTATGTCCGTCGATTTTTTCCGTTCAAATTCTCAGTATATACTAATTCGGCCATTCTGAATCGATTGGCGTTTGCAGAATTTGTCTATTTCTAACCGTTCTCGAGTTGGTCGTTTCCAAATCAGTTTTTAGTTGTTTTTTCTCCCGCCAAAAATATTTCTGATGAGTTTTCGACATTTTCGTTCAAAGATTCGGAATCAGCACGTGAAAATACGTTCAATGACCAAAATTTGAATTTCGAAAAATGAAAAATTAAAAATCTCAGAAAATTGGATTTTTGACCTTTAACGCCCTTTTCCGGCTAATCTTATATCTGAGCACATAAAAATCATACATTTTCGGAATGAGCATAAAATTTTACGTATACAGTAAAAATTTCAAGTCGATGTGACGACTTGGTATTTTTCATTATTTTTAGGGGTGACCCCCTTGCAACTTTTTTCGAGTAATTTTAAATTTTTCGGTTTTCTCGAAATATACAATACACACTAATTCGGCCATTCTGAATCGATTGGCGTTTGCAGAATTTGTCTATCTCTAACCGTTCTCGAGTTGGTCAGCTCTGAATCAGTTTTCAAATGGTTTTTTTGGCGCAAAAAATATTTCCGATGAGTTTTTGACATTTTCGTTCAAAGATTCGGAATCAGCACGTCAAAATTCGTTGGAGGACAAAAATTTGAAATTCGAAAAATGAAAAATAAAAAAGTGCAAAAAATTATGTATGGTAAATAAATAATATACTCGACTTTTATGTCCGTCGATTTTTTCCGTTCAAATTCTCAGTATATACTAATTCGGCCATTCTGAATCGATTGGCGTTTGCAGAATTTGTCTATTTCTAACCGTTCTCGAGTTGGTCATTTCCAAATCAGTTTTTAGTTGTTTTTTTTCCCGCCAAAAATATTTCTGATGAGTTTTCGACATTTTCGTTCAAAGATTCGGAATCAGCACGTCAAAATTCGTTGGAGGACAAAAATTTGAAATTCGAAAAATGAAAAATAAAAAAGTGCAAAAAATTATGTATGGTAAATAAATAATATACTCGACTTTTATGTCCGTCGATTTTTTCCGTTCAAATTCTCAGTATATACTAATTCGGCCATTCTGAATCGATTGGCGTTTGCAGAATTTGTCTATTTCTAACCGTTCTCGAGTTGGTCGTTTCCAAATCAGTTTTTAGTTGTTTTTTTTCCCGCCAAAAATATTTCTGATGAGTTTTCGACATTTTCGTTCAAAGATTCGGAATCAGCACGTGAAAATACGTTCAATGACCAAAATTTGAATTTCGAAAAATGAAAAATTAAAAATCTCAGAAAATTGGATTTTTGACCTTTAACGCCCTTTTCCGGCTAATCTTATATCTGAGCACATAAAAATCATACATTTTCGGAATGAGCATAAAATTTTACGTATACAGTGAAAATTTCAAGTCGATGTGACGACTTGGTATTTTTCATTATTTTTAGGGGTGACCCCCTTGCAACTTTTTTCGAGTAATTTTAAATTTTTCGGTTTTCTCGAAATATACAATACACACTAATTCGGCCATTCTGAATCGATTGGCGTTTGCAGAATTTGTCTATCTCTAACCGTTCTCGAGTTGGTCAGCTCTGAATCAGTTTTCAAATGGTTTTTTTGGCGCAAAAAATATTTCCGATGAGTTTTTGACATTTTCGTTCAAAGATTCGGAATCAGCACGTCAAAATTCGTTGGAGGACAAAAATTTGAAATTCGAAAAATGAAAAATAAAAAAGTGCAAAAAATTATGTATGGTAAATAAATAATATACTCGACTTTTATGTCCGTCGATTTTTTCCGTTCAAATTCTCAGTATATACTAATTCGGCCATTCTGAATCGATTGGCGTTTGCAGAATTTGTCTATTTCTAACCGTTCTCGAGTTGGTCATTTCCAAATCAGTTTTTAGTTGTTTTTTTTCCCGCCAAAAATATTTCTGATGAGTTTTCGACATTTTCGTTCAAAGATTCGGAATCAGCACGTCAAAATTCGTTGGAGGACAAAAATTTGAAATTCGAAAAATGAAAAATAAAAAAGTGCAAAAAATTATGTATGGTAAATAAATAATATACTCGACTTTTATGTCCGTCGATTTTTTCCGTTCAAATTCTCAGTATATACTAATTCGGCCATTCTGAATCGATTGGCGTTTGCAGAATTTGTCTATTTCTAACCGTTCTCGAGTTGGTCATTTCCAAATCAGTTTTTAGTTGTTTTTTTTCCCGCCAAAAATATTTCTGATGAGTTTTCGACATTTTCGTTCAAAGATTCGGAATCAGCACGTCAAAATTCGTTGGAGGACAAAAATTTGAAATTCGAAAAATGAAAAATAAAAAAGTGCAAAAAATTATGTATGGTAAATAAATAATATACTCGACTTTTATGTCCGTCGATTTTTTCCGTTCAAATTCTCAGTATATACTAATTCGGCCATTCTGAATCGATTGGCGTTTGCAGAATTTGTCTATCTCTAACCGTTCTCGAGTTGGTCAGCTCTGAATCAGTTTTCAAATGGTTTTTTTGGCGCAAAAAATATTTCCGATGAGTTTTTGACATTTTCGTTCAAAGATTCGGAATCAGCACGTCAAAATTCGTTGGAGGACAAAAATTTGAAATTCGAAAAATGAAAAATAAAAAAGTGCAAAAAATTATGTATGGTAAATAAATAATATACTCGACTTTTACGTCCGTCGATTTTTTCCGTTCAAATTCTCAGTATATACTAATTCGGCCATTCTGAATCGATTGGCGTTTGCAGAATTTGTCTATTTCTAACCGTTCTCGAGTTGGTCATTTCCAAATCAGTTTTTAGTTGTTTTTTTTCCCGCCAAAAATATTTCTGATGAGTTTTCGACATTTTCGTTCAAAGATTCGGAATCAGCACGTCAAAATTCGTTGGAGGACAAAAATTTGAAATTCGAAAAATGAAAAATAAAAAAGTGCAAAAAATTATGTATGGTAAATAAATAATATACTCGACTTTTATGTCCGTCGATTTTTTCCGTTCAAATTCGCAGTATATACTAATTCGGCCATTCTGAATCGATTGGCGTTTGCAGAATTTGTCTATTTCTAACCGTTCTCGAGTTGGTCATTTCCAAATCAGTTTTTAGTTGTTTTTTTTCCCGCCAAAAATATTTCTGATGAGTTTTCGACATTTTCGTTCAAAGATTCGGAATCAGCACGTGAAAATACGTTCAATGACCAAAATTTAAATTTCGAAAAATGAAAATAAAAATCTCAGAAAATTGGATTTTTGACCTTTAACGCCCTTTTCCGGCTAATCTTATATCTGAGCACATAAAAATCATACATTTTCGGAATGAGCATAAAATTATACGTATACAGTGAAAATTTCAAGTCGATGTGACGACTTGGTAGTTTTCATTATTTTTAGGGGTGACCGACCCCCTTGCAACTTTTTTCGAGTAATACATACTAATTCGGCCATTCTGAATCGATTGGCGTTTGCAGAATTTGTCTATCTCTAACCGTTCTCGAGTTGGTCAGCTCTGAATCGGTTTTCAAATGGTTTTTTTGGCGCAAAAAATATTTCCGATGAGTTTTTGACATTTTCGTTCAAAGATTCGGAATCAGCACGTCAAAATTCGTAGGAGGACAATAATTTGAAATTCGAAAAATGAAAAATAAAAAAGTGCAAAAAATTATGTATGGTAAATAAATAATATACTCGACTTTTATATCCGTCGATTTTTTCCGTTCAAATTCTCAGTATATACTAATTCGGCCATTCTGAATCGATTGGCGTTTGCAGAATTTGTCTATCTCTAACCGTTCTCGAGTTGGTCAGCTCTGAATCAGTTTTCAAATGGTTTTTTTGGCGCAAAAAATATTTCCGATGAGTTTTTGACATTTTCGTTCAAAGATTCGGAATCAGCACGTCAAAATTCGTTGGAGGACAAAAATTTGAAATTCGAAAAATGAAAAATAAAAAAGTGCAAAAAATTATGTATGGTAAATAAATAATATACTCGACTTTTATGTCCGTCGATTTTTTCCGTTCAAATTCTCAGTATATACTAATTCGGCCATTCTGAATCGATTGGCGTTTGCAGAATTTGTCTATTTCTAACCGTTCTCGAGTTGGTCATTTCCAAATCAGTTTTCAGTTGTTTTTTTTCCCGCCAAAAATATTTCTGATGAGTTTTCGACATTTTTGTTCAAAGATTCGGAATCAGCACGTCAAAATTCGTTGGAGGACAAAAATTTGAAATTCGAAAAATGAAAAATAAAAAAGTGCAAAAAATTATGTATGGTAAATAAATAATTGAATAATTTCGTGACTGTGACAATGTTATTTTAAAAATATTTGGGTAGCAGTCAGTTGACCAGTTTAATTATATATTCTTCGTTTTTTTAAATCCATAAGCCTATCTTATCAATGAGACCCATTACTTCATCGATAGATTCACCAAACAGTAAAATTGCCAAATACATAACTGAGATTTTGACCAATGCTTATAACACCAATAATCCGTATCACGTAGGGGATTCTTTTGAATTCAGCGAATTCATAAATGGTATGATTTTGCCAGAAAACTTTGTTATCATAAGTTTGGATGTCAAATCTCTTTTCACAAATTTGCCACTTGAATTAGTAAAGAAGAGTATCGAGAGTAAATGGAGTGTTATTTCTAATTACTGCCTATTTGATAAAAAGTCATTCATCGGTGTGATTGAATTCATTTTTGATTCTTCTTATTTGGTATATGATGGAAAATTTTATAAACAGATTTTTGGTACTCCAATGGGCTCTAGTATATCTCCAATACTATCCAGTTATGTTTTAGATGATCTTTTAGATCAATGTATCGAAAAGTTTGATTTTGAATTTCCCTTCATCAAGAGATATGTTGATGACCTCATTCTTTCTCTACCAAAACAAAGAATTCAAGAAGTTCTTTCAGTATTCAATGGTTATGATGAGAATATTCAATTCACAGTGGAGGAGGAGAAAAATAATTCAGTTCCATTTCTTGATATGAAGTTGATCAGAATGGACGATAATAAAATAATAACAAAATGGTATAGAAAATCTATCAATAGTAATCGTCTCATAAATTATCACTCGTATCATACCACTAAAATCAAAATTAATATGATTAACAATCAGAAAAGTAGGGTTGAGAAGTTGACTCACCCTTCTTTGCGAATTGAATGTTTGAATGAACTTAAAGACATTTTACTTGAAAATTCTTATCCATATTCTTTGGTTAATAAAATTCTTTTTAGTACTCCTTCACGAAACAATTCCTCTCATATTCCTGATATAAGAACACCAAATTCCACTAACATGATCTATTATAAGAGCTTACCACACATCCACGATTTGACTCCTAAATTAATAAATGTTTTTAGAAATGAAGAAATAAAGATTGCAAAAAGAAATATCACCACAATCTCGAATTTACATTCAAAATTGAAAACTCCAATACCTACCTTTTTCAAATCCAATATTATTTATGAAATTCCTTGCAAAGACTGTGATCAAGTGTATATTGGCCAATCTAAACGAATGCTCAAAGATCGCATTACTTCACATAAGAGTGATTCTAGGAGGAATATAAGATCTTGTGCATTATCTGAACATACCATAGACAAAGACCATCGTATTGACTATGACAATGCGAGTGTTCTTGATGTAGAAAGCAATTTGAGAAAAAGACTTTTTTTGGAAATGGTTCACATCAATAACAAAACTAATACATTCAACAAAAGAACTGACATAAAAGATTTGAGTTCTATATACACGTACATTTTACACAGAAGTAAACAGATTTTCTCCAATAGTCGCCCACCTTGAATTTATTTTGTATATTTTTTAGATTTTATTCATCTTCACAATTTTTATGTTTTTATCATCCTATATATGTATATTTATCACTCATCTTTCTGTCAGTGCGTTCCTACCTGTCTGTATTTTTCAAGTGTCACTAATTCTTCATGTTTGTTAATGATGTAAATTTCTTTTAATTTCACGTTAGTAAGTATTAATCAACTGTTAAAACACCATTTATTCATCCATTTTATATTGTAGTTAAAATCTTGACAAAGAAAATAAAGATTTTCGAAAGCTCGATTTAAAAAAACGAAGAATATATAATTAAACTGGTCAACTGACTGCTACCCAAATATTTTTAAAGTAAATAAATAATATACTCGACTTTTATGTCCGTCGATTTTTTCCGTTCAAATTCTCAGTATATACTAATTCGGCCATTCTGAATCGATTGGCGTTTGCAGAATTTGTCTATTTCTAACCGTTCTCGAGTTGGTCATTTCCAAATCAGTTTTTAGTTGTTTTTTTCCCGCCAAAAATATTTCTGATGAGTTTTCGACATTTTCGTTCAAAGATTCGGAATCAGCACGTCAAAATTCGTTGGAGGACAAAAATTTGAAATTCGAAAAATGAAAATAAAAAAGTGCAAAAAATTATGTATGGTAAATAAATAATATACTCGACTTTTATGTCCGTCGATTTTTTCCGTTCAAATTCTCAGTATATACTAATTCGGCCATTCTGAATCGATTGGCGTTTGCAGAATTTGTCTATTTCTAACCGTTCTCGAGTTGGTCGTTTCCAAATCAGTTTTTAGTTGTTTTTTTTCCCGCCAAAAATATTTCCGATGAGTTTTTGACATTTTCGTTCAAAGATTCGGAATCAGCACGTCAAAATTCGTTGGAGGACAAAAATTTGAAATTCGAAAAATGAAAAATAAAAAAGTGCAAAAAATTATGTATGGTAAATAAATAATATACTCGACTTTTATGTCCGTCGATTTTTTCCGTTCAAATTCTCAGTATATACTAATTCGGCCATTCTGAATCGATTGGCGTTTGCAGAATTTGTCTATCTCTAACCGTTCTCGAGTTGGTCAGCTCTGAATCGGTTTTCAAATGGTTTTTTTGGCGCAAAAAATATTTCCGATGAGTTTTTGACATTTTCGTTCAAAGATTCGGAATCAGCACGTCAAAATTCGTAGGAGGACAAAAATTTGAAATTCGAAAAATGAAAAATAAAAAAGTGCAAAAAATTATGTATGGTAAATAAATAATATACTCGACTTTTATGTCCGTCGATTTTTTCCGTTCAAATTCGCAGTATATACTAATTCGGCCATTCTGAATCGATTGGCGTTTGCAGAATTTGTCTATTTCTAACCGTTCTCGAGTTGGTCATTTCCAAATCAGTTTTTAGTTGTTTTTTTTTCCCGCCAAAAATATTTCTGATGAGTTTTCGACATTTTCGTTCAAAGATTCGGAATCAGCACGTGAAAATACGTTCAATGACCAAAATTTAAATTTCGAAAAATGAAAATAAAAATCTCAGAAAATTGGATTTTTGACCTTTAACGCCCTTTTCCGGCTAATCTTATATCTGAGCACATAAAAATCATACATTTTCGGAATGAGCATAAAATTATACGTATACAGTGAAAATTTCAAGTCGATGTGACGACTTGGTAGTTTTCATTATTTTTAGGGGTGACCCCCTTGCAACTTTTTTCGAGTAATTTTAAATTTTTCGATTTTCTCGAAATATACAATAAATACTAATTCGGCCATTCTGAATCGATTGGCGTTTGCAGAATTTGTCTATCTCTAACCGTTCTCGAGTTGGTCAGCTCTGAATCAGTTTTCAAATGGTTTTTTTGGCGCAAAAAATATTTCCGATGAGTTTTTGACATTTTCGTTCAAAGATTCGGAATCAGCACGTCAAAATTCGTTGGAGGACAAAAATTTGAAATTCGAAAAATGAAAAATAAAAAAGTGCAAAAAATTATGTATGGTAAATAAATAATACTCGACTTTTATGTCCGTCGATTTTTTCCGTTCAAATTCTCAGTATATACCAATTCGGCCATTCTGAATCGATTGGCGTTTGCAGAATTTGTCTATTTCTAACCGTTCTCGAGTTGGTCATTTCCAAATCAGTTTTTAGTTGTTTTTTTTCCCGCCAAAAATATTTCTGATGAGTTTTCGACATTTTCGTTCAAAGATTCGGAATCAGCACGTCAAAATTCGTTGGAGGACAAAAATTTGAAATTCGAAAAATGAAAAATAAAAAAGTGCAAAAAATTATGTATGGTAAATAAATAATATACTCGACTTTTATGTCCGTCGATTTTTTCCGTTCAAATTCTCAGTATATACTAATTCGGCCATTCTGAATCGATTGGCGTTTGCAGAATTTGTCTATTTCTAACCGTTCTCGAGTTGGTCGTTTCCAAATCAGTTTTTAGTTGTTTTTTTTCCCGCCAAATATATTTCTGATGAGTTTTCGACATTTTCGTTCAAAGATTCGGAATCAGCACGTGAAAATACGTTCAATGACCAAAATTTGAATTTCGAAAAATGAAAAATTAAAAATCTCAGAAAATTGGATTTTTGACCTTTAACGCCCTTTTCCGGCTAATCTTATATCTGAGCACATAAAAATCATACATTTTCGGAATGAGCATAAAATTTTACGTATACAGTGAAAATTTCAAGTCGATGTGACGACTTGGTATTTTTCATTATTTTTAGGGGTGACCCCCTTGCAACTTTTTTCGAGTAATTTTAAATTTTTCGGTTTTCTCGAAATATACAATACACACTAATTCGGCCATTCTGAATCGATTGGCGTTTGCAGAATTTGTCTATCTCTAACCGTTCTCGAGTTGGTCAGCTCTGAATCAGTTTTCAAATGGTTTTTTTGGCGCAAAAAATATTTCCGATGAGTTTTTGACATTTTCGTTCAAAGATTCGGAATCAGCACGTCAAAATTCGTTGGAGGACAAAAATTTGAAATTCGAAAAATGAAAAATAAAAAAGTGCAAAAAATTATGTATGGTAAATAAATAATATAGTCGACTTTTATGTCCGTCGATTTTTTCCGTTCAAATTCTCAGTATATACTAATTCGGCCATTCTGAATCGATTGGCGTTTGCAGAATTTGTCTATCTCTAACCGTTCTCGAGTTGGTCAGCTCTGAATCAGTTTTCAAATGGTTTTTTTGGCGCAAAAAATATTTCCGATGAGTTTTTGACATTTTCGTTCAAAGATTCGGAATCAGCACGTCAAAATTCGTTGGAGGACAAAAATTTGAAATTCGAAAAATGAAAAATAAAAAAGTGCAAAAAATTATGTATGGTAAATAAATAATATACTCGACTTTTATGTCCGTCGATTTTTTCCGTTCAAATTCTCAGTATATACTAATTCGGCCATTCTGAATCGATTGGCGTTTGCAGAATTTGTCTATTTCTAACCGTTCTCGAGTTGGTCATTTCCAAATCAGTTTTTAGTTGTTTTTTTTCCCGCCAAAAATATTTCTGATGAGTTTTCGACATTTTCGTTCAAAGATTCGGAATCAGCACGTCAAAATTCGTTGGAGGACAAAAATTTTAAATTCGAAAAATGAAAAATAAAAAAGTGCAAAAAATTATGTATGGTAAATAAATAATATGCTCGACTTTTATGTCCGTCGATTTTTTCCGTTCAAATTCGCAGTATATACTAATTCGGCCATTCTGAATCGATTGGCGTTTGCAGAATTTGTCTATTTCTAACCGTTCTCGAGTTGGTCATTTCCAAATCAGTTTTTAGTTGTTTTTTTTCCCGCCAAAAATATTTCTGATGAGTTTTCGACATTTTCGTTCAAAGATTCGGAATCAGCACGTGAAAATACGTTCAATGACCAAAATTTAAATTTCGAAAAATGAAAATAAAAATCTCAGAAAATTGGATTTTTGACCTTTAACGCCCTTTTCCGGCTAATCTTATATCTGAGCACATAAAAATCATACATTTTCGGAATGAGCATAAAATTATACGTATACAGTGAAAATTTCAAGTCGATGTGACGACTTGGTAGTTTTCATTATTTTTAGGGGTGACCCCCTTGCAACTTTTTTCGAGTAATTTTAAATTTTTCGATTTTCTCGAAATATACAATAAATACTAATTCTGCCATTCTGAATCGATTGGCGTTTGCAGAATTTGTCTATCTCTAACCGTTCTCGAGTTGGTCAGCTCTGAATCAGTTTTCAAATGGTTTTTTTGGCGCAAAAAATATTTCCGATGAGTTTTTGACATTTTCGTTCAAAGATTCGGAATCAGCACGTCAAAATTCGTTGGAGGACAAAAATTTGAAATTCGAAAAATGAAAAATAAAAAAGTGCAAAAAATTATGTATGGTAAATAAATAATACTCGACTTTTATGTCCGTCGATTTTTTCCGTTCAAATTCTCAGTATATACCAATTCGGCCATTCTGAATCGATTGGCGTTTGCAGAATTTGTCTATTTCTAACCGTTCTCGAGTTGGTCATTTCCAAATCAGTTTTTAGTTGTTTTTTTTCCCGCCAAAAATATTTCTGATGAGTTTTCGACATTTTCGTTCAAAGATTCGGAATCAGCACGTCAAAATTCGTTGGAGGACAAAAATTTGAAATTCGAAAAATGAAAAATAAAAAAGTGCAAAAAATTATGTATGGTAAATAAATAATATACTCGACTTTTATGTCCGTCGATTTTTTCCGTTCAAATTCTCAGTATATACTAATTCGGCCATTCTGAATCGATTGGCGTTTGCAGAATTTGTCTATCTCTAACCGTTCTCGAGTTGGTCAGCTCTGAATCGGTTTTCAAATGGTTTTTTTGGCGCAAAAATTATTTCCGATGAGTTTTTGACATTTTCGTTCAAAGATTCGGAATCAGCACGTCAAAATTCGTAGGAGGACAAAAATTTGAAATTCGAAAAATGAAAAATAAAAAAGTGCAAAAAATTATGTATGGTAAATAAATAATATACTCGACTTTTATGTCCGTCGATTTTTTCCGTTCAAATTCGCAGTATATACTAATTCGGCCATTCTGAATCGATTGGCGTTTGCAGAATTTGTCTATTTCTAACCGTTCTCGAGTTGGTCATTTCCAAATCAGTTTTTAGTTGTTTTTTTTTCCGCCAAAAATATTTCTGATGAGTTTTCGACATTTTCGTTCAAAGATTCGGAATCAGCACGTGAAAATACGTTCAATGACCAAAATTTAAATTTCGAAAAATGAAAATAAAAATCTCAGAAAATTGGATTTTTGACCTTTAACGCCCTTTTCCGGCTAATCTTATATCTGAGCACATAAAAATCATACATTTTCGGAATGAGCATAAAATTATACGTATACAGTGAAAATTTCAAGTCGATGTGACGACTTGGTAGTTTTCATTATTTTTAGGGGTGACCCCCTTGCAACTTTTTTCGAGTAATTTTAAATTTTTCGATTTTCTCGAAATATACAATAAATACTAATACGGCCATTCTGAATCGATTGGCGTTTGCAGAATTTGTCTATCTCTAACCGTTCTCGAGTTGGTCAGCTCTGAATCAGTTTTCAAATGGTTTTTTTGGCGCAAAAAATATTTCCGATGAGTTTTTGACATTTTCGTTCAAAGATTCGGAATCAGCACGTCAAAATTCGTTGGAGGACAAAAATTTGAAATTCGAAAAATGAAAAATAAAAAAGTGAAAAATTATGTATGGTAAATAAATAATACTCGACTTTTATGTCCGTCGATTTTTTCCGTTCAAATTCTCAGTATATACCAATTCGGCCATTCTGAATCGATTGGCGTTTGCAGAATTTGTCTATTTCTAACCGTTCTCGAGTTGGTCATTTCCAAATCAGTTTTTAGTTGTTTTTTTTCCCGCCAAAAATATTTCTGATGAGTTTTCGACATTTTCGTTCAAAGATTCGGAATCAGCACGTCAAAATTCGTTGGAGGACAAAAATTTGAAATTCGAAAAATGAAAAATAAAAAAGTGCAAAAAATTATGTATGGTAAATAAATAATATACTCGACTTTTATGTCCGTCGATTTTTTCCGTTCAAATTCTCAGTATATACTAATTCGGCCATTCTGAATCGATTGGCGTTTGCCGAATTTGTCTATTTCTAACCGTTCTCGAGTTGGTCGTTTCCAAATCAGTTTTTAGTTGTTTTTTTTTCCGCCAAATATATTTCTGATGAGTTTTCGACATTTTCGTTCAAAGATTCGGAATCAGCACGTGAAAATACGTTCAATGACCAAAATTTGAATTTCGAAAAATGAAAAATTAAAAATCTCAGAAAATTGGATTTTTGACCTTTAACGCCCTTTTCCGGCTAATCTTATATCTGAGCACATAAAAATCATACATTTTCGGAATGAGCATAAAATTTTACGTATACAGTGAAAATTTCAAGTCGATGTGACGACTTGGTATTTTTCATTATTTTTAGGGGTGACCCCCTTGCAACTTTTTTCGAGTAATTTTAAATTTTTCGGTTTTCTCGAAATATACAATACACACTAATTCGGCCATTCTGAATCGATTGGCGTTTGCAGAATTTGTCTATCTCTAACCGTTCTCGAGTTGGTCAGCTCTGAATCAGTTTTCAAATGGTTTTTTTGGCGCAAAAAATATTTCCGATGAGTTTTTGACATTTTCGTTCAAAGATTCGGAATCAGCACGTCAAAATTCGTTGGAGGACAAAAATTTGAAATTCGAAAAATGAAAAATAAAAAAGTGCAAAAAATTATGTATGGTAAATAAATAATATAGTCGACTTTTATGTCCGTCGATTTTTTCCGTTCAAATTCTCAGTATATACTAATTCGGCCATTCTGAATCGATTGGCGTTTGCCGAATTTGTCTATTTCTAACCGTTCTCGAGTTGGTCGTTTCCAAATCAGTTTTTAGTTGTTTTTTTTCCCGCCAAAAATATTTCTGATGAGTTTTCGACATTTTCGTTCAAAGATTCGGAATCAGCACGTGAAAATACGTTCAATGACCAAAATTTGAATTTCGAAAAATGAAAAATTAAAAATCTCAGAAAATTGGATTTTTGACCTTTAACGCCCTTTTCCGGCTAATCTTATATCTGAGCACATAAAAATCATACATTTTCGGAATGAGCATAAAATTTTACGTATACAGTGAAAATTTCAAGTCGATGTGACGACTTGGTATTTTTCATTATTTTTAGGGGTGACCCCCTTGCAACTTTTTTCGAGTAATTTTAAATTTTTCGGTTTTCTCGAAATATACAATACACACTAATTCGGCCATTCTGAATCGATTGGCGTTTGCAGAATTTGTCTATCTCTAACCGTTCTCGAGTTGGTCAGCTCTGAATCAGTTTTCAAATGGTTTTTTTGGCGCAAAAAATATTTCCGATGAGTTTTTGACATTTTCGTTCAAAGATTCGGAATCAGCACGTCAAAATTCGTTGGAGGACAAAAATTTGAAATTCGAAAAATGAAAAATAAAAAAGTGCAAAAAATTATGTATGGTAAATAAATAATATACTCGACTTTTATGTCCGTCGATTTTTTCCGTTCAAATTCTCAGTATATACTAATTCGGCCATTCTGAATCGATTGGCGTTTGCAGAATTTGTCTATCTCTAACCGTTCTCGAGTTGGTCAGCTCTGAATCAGTTTTCAAATGGTTTTTTTGGCGCAAAAAATATTTCCGATGAGTTTTTGACATTTTCGTTCAAAGATTCGGAATCAGCACGTCAAAATTCGTTGGAGGACAAAAATTTGAAATTCGAAAAATGAAAAATAAAAAAGTGCAAAAAATTATGTATGGTAAATAAATAATATACTCGACTTTTATGTCCGTCGATTTTTTCCGTTCAAATTCTCAGTATATACTAATTCGGCCATTCTGAATCGATTGGCGTTTGCAGAATTTGTCTATTTCTAACCGTTCTCGAGTTGGTCATTTCCAAATCAGTTTTTAGTTGTTTTTTTTCCCGCCAAAAATATTTCTGATGAGTTTTCGACATTTTCGTTCAAAGATTCGGAATCAGCACGTCAAAATTCGTTGGAGGACAAAAATTTTAAATTCGAAAAATGAAAAATAAAAAAGTGCAAAAAATTATGTATGGTAAATAAATAATATACTCGACTTTTATGTCCGTCGATTTTTTCCGTTCAAATTCGCAGTATATACTAATTCGGCCATTCTGAATCGATTGGCGTTTGCAGAATTTGTCTATTTCTAACCGTTCTCGAGTTGGTCATTTCCAAATCAGTTTTTAGTTGTTTTTTTTCCCGCCAAAAATATTTCTGATGAGTTTTCGACATTTTCGTTCAAAGATTCGGAATCAGCACGTGAAAATACGTTCAATGACCAAAATTTAAATTTCGAAAAATGAAAATAAAAATCTCAGAAAATTGGATTTTTGACCTTTAACGCCCTTTTCCGGCTAATCTTATATCTGAGCACATAAAAATCATACATTTTCGGAATGAGCATAAAATTATACGTATACAGTGAAAATTTCAAGTCGATGTGACGACTTGGTAGTTTTCATTATTTTTAGGGGTGACCCCCTTGCAACTTTTTTCGAGTAATTTTAAATTTTTCGATTTTCTCGAAATATACAATAAATACTAATTCTGCCATTCTGAATCGATTGGCGTTTGCAGAATTTGTCTATCTCTAACCGTTCTCGAGTTGGTCAGCTCTGAATCAGTTTTCAAATGGTTTTTTTGGCGCAAAAAATATTTCCGATGAGTTTTTGACATTTTCGTTCAAAGATTCGGAATCAGCACGTCAAAATTCGTTGGAGGACAAAAATTTGAAATTCGAAAAATGAAAAATAAAAAAGTGCAAAAAATTATGTATGGTAAATAAATAATACTCGACTTTTATGTCCGTCGATTTTTTCCGTTCAAATTCTCAGTATATACCAATTCGGCCATTCTGAATCGATTGGCGTTTGCAGAATTTGTCTATTTCTAACCGTTCTCGAGTTGGTCATTTCCAAATCAGTTTTTAGTTGTTTTTTTTCCCGCCAAAAATATTTCTGATGAGTTTTCGACATTTTCGTTCAAAGATTCGGAATCAGCACGTCAAAATTCGTTGGAGGACAAAAATTTGAAATTCGAAAAATGAAAAATAAAAAAGTGCAAAAAATTATGTATGGTAAATAAATAATATACTCGACTTTTATGTCCGTCGATTTTTTCCGTTCAAATTCTCAGTATATACTAATTCGGCCATTCTGAATCGATTGGCGTTTGCAGAATTTGTCTATCTCTAACCGTTCTCGAGTTGGTCAGCTCTGAATCAGTTTTCAAATGGTTTTTTTGGCGCAAAATATATTTCCGATGAGTTTTTGACATTTTCGTTCAAAGATTCGGAATCAGCACGTCAAAATTCGTTGGAGGACAAAAATTTGAAATTCAAAAAATGAAAAATAAAAAAGTGCAAAAAATTATGTATGGTAAATAAATAATATACTCGACTTTTATGTCCGTCGATTTTTTCCGTTCAAATTCTCAGTATATACTAATTCGGCCATTCTGAATCGATTGGCGTTTGCAGAATTTGTCTATTTCTAACCGTTCTCGAGTTGGTCATTTCCAAATCAGTTTTTAGTTGTTTTTTTTCCCGCAAAAAATATTTCCGATGAGTTTTTGACATTTTCGTTCAAAGATTCGGAATTAGCACGTGAAAATACGTTCAAAGGCAAAAATTTGAATTTCGAAAAATGAAAAATAAAAAATCTCAGAAAATTGGATTTTTTACATTTAACGCCATTTTCCGGCTAATCTCATATCTGAGCACATAAAAATCATACATTTTCGGAGTGAGCATGAAATTTTACGTATACAGTGCAAATTTCGAGTCGATATGACGACTTGGTATTTTTCATGATTTTTAGGGGTGGACGGACCCCTTGCAACTTTTTTCGAGTGATTTTAAATTTTTCGATTGACTCGAAAAAAAATGAAAAAAAAGTGCAAAAAATTATCTATGGTAAATAAATAGGAAATAAATAATATACTCGACTTTTATGTCCGTCGATTTTTTCCGTTCAAATTATCAGTATATACTAATTCGGCCATTCTGAATCGATTGGCGTTCGCAGAATTGGTCTATCTCTAATCGTTCTCGAGTTGGTCAGCTCTGAATCAGTTTTCAAATGGTTTTTTTGGCGCCAAAAATATTTCTGATAAGTTTTCGACATTTTCGTTCAAAGATTCGGAATCAGCACGTCAAAATTCGTTGGAGGACAAAAATTTGAAATTCGAAAAATGAAAAATAAAAAAGTGCAAAAAATTATGTATGGTAAATAAATAATATACTCGACTTTTATGTCCGTCGATTTTTTCCGTTCATTCAAATTCTCAGTATATACTAATTCGGCCATTCTGAATCGATTGGCGTTTGCAGAATTTGTCTATTTCTAACCGTTCTCGAGTTGGTCATTTCCAAATCAGTTTTTAGTTGTTTTTTTCCCGCAAAAAATATTTCCGATGAGTTTTTGACATTTTCGTTCAAAGATTCGGAATCAGCACGTCAAAATTCGTTGGAGGACAAAAATTTGAAATTCGAAAAATGAAAAATAAAAAAGTGCAAAAAATTATGTATGGTAAATAAATAATATACTCGACTTTTATGTCCGTCGATTTTTCCGTTCAAATTCTCAGTATATACTAATTCGGCCATTCTGAATCGATTGGCGTTTGCAGAATTTGTCTATTTCTAACCGTTCTCGAGTTGGTCAGCTCTGAATCAGTTTTCAAATGGTTTTTTTGGCGCAAAAAATATTTCCGATGAGTTTTTGACATTTTCGTTCAAAGATTCGGAATCAGCACGTCAAAATTCGTTGGAGGACCAAAATTTGAAATTCGAAAAATGAAAAATAAAAAAGTGCAAAAAATTATGTATGGTAAATAAATAATATACTCGACTTTTATGTCCGTCGATTTTTTCCGTTCAAATTCTCAGTATATACTAATTCGGCCATTCTGAATCGATTGGCGTTTGCAGAATTTGTCTATTTCTAACCGTTCTCGAGTTGGTCATTTCCAAATCAGTTTTTAGTTGTTTTTTTTCTCGCCAAAAATATTTCTGATGAGTTTTCGACATTTTCGTTCAAAGATTCGGAATCAGCACGTGAAAATACGTTCAAAGGCAAAAATTTGAATTTCGAAAAATGAAAAATTAAAAATCTCAGAAAATTGGATTTTTGACCTTTAACGCCCTTTTCCGGCTAATCTTATATCTGAGCACATAAAAATCATACATTTTCGGAATGAGCATAAAATTTTACGTATACAGTGAAAATTTCAAGTCGATGTGACGACTTGGTATTTTTCATTATTTTTAGGGGTGACCGACCCCCTTGCAACTTTTTTCGAGTAATTTTAAATTTTTCGATTTTCTCGAAATATACAATACATACTAATTCGGCCATTCTGAATCGATTGGCGTTTGCAGAATTTGTCTATCTCTAACCGTTCTCGAGTTGGTCAGCTCTGAATCGGTTTTCAAATGGTTTTTTTGGCGCAAAAAATATTTCCGATGAGTTTTTGACATTTTCGTTCAAAGATTCGGAATCAGCACGTCAAAATTCGTAGGAGGACAAAAATTTGAAATTCGAAAAATGAAAAATAAAAAAGTGCAAAAAATTATGTATGGTAAATAAATAATATACTCGACTTTTATGTCCGTCGATTTTTTCCGTTCAAATTCGCAGTATATACTAATTCGGCCATTCTGAATCGATTGGCGTTTGCAGAATTTGTCTATTTCTAACCGTTCTCGAGTTGGTCATTTCCAAATCAGTTTTTAGTTGTTTTTTTTCCCGCCAAAAATATTTCTGATGAGTTTTCGACATTTTCGTTCAAAGATTCGGAATCAGCACGTGAAAATACGTTCAATGACCAAAATTTAAATTTCGAAAAATGAAAATAAAAATCTCAGAAAATTGGATTTTTGACCTTTAACGCCCTTTTCAGGCTAATCTTATATCTGAGCACATAAAAATCATACATTTTCGGAATGAGCATAAAATTATACGTATACAGTGAAAATTTCAAGTCGATGTGACGACTTGGTAGTTTTCATTATTTTTAGGGGTGACCCCCTTGCAACTTTTTTCGAGTAATTTTAAATTTTTCGATTTTCTCGAAATATACAATAAATACTAATTCGGCCATTCTGAATCGATTGGCGTTTGCAGAATTTGTCTATCTCTAACCGTTCTCGAGTTGGTCAGCTCTGAATCAGTTTTCAAATGGTTTTTTTGGCGCAAAAAATATTTCCGATGAGTTTTTGACATTTTCGTTCAAAGATTCGGAATCAGCACGTCAAAATTCGTTGGAGGACAAAAATTTGAAATTCGAAAAATGAAAAATAAAAAAGTGCAAAAAATTATGTATGGTAAATAAATAATACTCGACTTTTATGTCCGTCGATTTTTTCCGTTCAAATTCTCAGTATATACCAATTCGGCCATTCTGAATCGATTGGCGTTTGCAGAATTTGTCTATTTCTAACCGTTCTCGAGTTGGTCATTTCCAAATCAGTTTTTAGTTGTTTTTTTTCCCGCCAAAAATATTTCTGATGAGTTTTCGACATTTTCGTTCAAAGATTCGGATTCAGCACGTCAAAATTCGTTGGAGGACAAAAATTTGAAATTCGAAAAATGAAAAATAAAAAAGTGCAAAAAATTATGTATGGTAAATAAATAATATACTCGACTTTTATGTCCGTCGATTTTTTCCGTTCAAATTCTCAGTATATACTAATTCGGCCATTCTGAATCGATTGGCGTTTGCAGAATTTGTCTATTTCTAACCGTTCTCGAGTTGGTCGTTTCCAAATCAGTTTTTAGTTGTTTTTTTTCCCGCCAAAAATATTTCTGATGAGTTTTCGACATTTTCGTTCAAAGATTCGGAATCAGCACGTGAAAATACGTTCAATGACCAAAATTTGAATTTCGAAAAATGAAAAATTAAAAATCTCAGAAAATTGGATTTTTGACCTTTAACGCCCTTTTCCGGCTAATCTTATATCTGAGCACATAAAAATCATACATTTTCGGAATGAGCATACAATTTTACGTATACAGTGAAAATTTCAAGTCGATGTGACGACTTGGTATTTTTCATTATTTTTAGGGGTGACCCCCTTGCAACTTTTTTCGAGTAATTTTAAATTTTTCGGTTTTCTCGAAATATACAATACACACTAATTCGGCCATTCTGAATCGATTGGCGTTTGCAGAATTTGTCTATCTCTAACCGTTCTCGAGTTGGTCAGCTCTGAATCAGTTTTCAAATGGTTTTTTTGGCGCAAAAAATATTTCCGATGAGTTTTTGACATTTTCGTTCAAAGATTCGGAATCAGCACGTCAAAATTCGTTGGAGGACAAAAATTTGAAATTCGAAAAATGAAAAATAAAAAAGTGCAAAAAATTATGTATGGTAAATAAATAATATAGTCGACTTTTATGTCCGTCGATTTTTTCCGTTCAAATTCTCAGTATATACTAATTCGGCCATTCTGAATCGATTGGCGTTTGCCGAATTTGTCTATTTCTAACCGTTCTCGAGTTGGTCGTTTCCAAATCAGTTTTTAGTTGTTTTTTTTCCCGCCAAAAATATTTCTGATGAGTTTTCGACATTTTCGTTCAAAGATTCGGAATCAGCACGTGAAAATACGTTCAATGACCAAAATTTGAATTTCGAAAAATGAAAAATTAAAAATCTCAGAAAATTGGATTTTTGACCTTTAACGCCCTTTTCCGGCTAATCTTATATCTGAGCACATAAAAATCATACATTTTCGGAATGAGCATAAAATTTTACGTATACAGTGAAAATTTCAAGTCGATGTGACGACTTGGTATTTTTCATTATTTTTAGGGGTGACCCCCTTGCAACTTTTTTCGAGTAATTTTAAATTTTTCGGTTTTCTCGAAATATACAATACACACTAATTCGGCCATTCTGAATCGATTGGCGTTTGCAGAATTTGTCTATCTCTAACCGTTCTCGAGTTGGTCAGCTCTGAATCAGTTTTCAAATGGTTTTTTTGGCGCAAAAAATATTTCCGATGAGTTTTTGACATTTTCGTTCAAAGATTCGGAATCAGCACGTCAAAATTCGTTGGAGGACAAAAATTTGAAATTCGAAAAATGAAAAATAAAAAAGTGCAAAAAATTATGTATGGTAAATAAATAATATACTCGACTTTTATGTCCGTCGATTTTTTCCGTTCAAATTCTCAGTATATACTAATTCGGCCATTCTGAATCGATTGGCGTTTGCAGAATTTGTCTATCTCTAACCGTTCTCGAGTTGGTCAGCTCTGAATCAGTTTTCAAATGGTTTTTTTGGCGCAAAAAATATTTCCGATGAGTTTTTGACATTTTCGTTCAAAGATTCGGAATCAGCACGTCAAAATTCGTTGGAGGACAAAAATTTGAAATTCGAAAAATGAAAAATAAAAAAGTGCAAAAAATTATGTATGGTAAATAAATAATATACTCGACTTTTATGTCCGTCGATTTTTTCCGTTCAAATTCTCAGTATATACTAATTCGGCCATTCTGAATCGATTGGCGTTTGCAGAATTTGTCTATTTCTAACCGTTCTCGAGTTGGTCATTTCCAAATCAGTTTTTAGTTGTTTTTTTTCCCGCCAAAAATATTTCTGATGAGTTTTCGACATTTTCGTTCAAAGATTCGGAATCAGCACGTCAAAATTCGTTGGAGGACAAAAATTTTAAATTCGAAAAATGAAAAATAAAAAAGTGCAAAAAATTATGTATGGTAAATAAATAATATACTCGACTTTTATGTCCGTCGATTTTTTCCGTTCAAATTCGCAGTATATACTAATTCGGCCATTCTGAATCGATTGGCGTTTGCAGAATTTGTCTATTTCTAACCGTTCTCGAGTTGGTCATTTCCAAATCAGTTTTTAGTTGTTTTTTTTCCCGCCAAAAATATTTCTGATGAGTTTTCGACATTTTCGTTCAAAGATTCGGAATCAGCACGTCAAAATTCGTTGGAGGACAAAAATTTGAAATTCGAAAAATGAAAAATAAAAAAGTGCAAAAAATTATGTATGGTAAATAAATAATATACTCGACTTTTATGTCCGTCGATTTTTTCCGTTCAAATTCTCAGTATATACTAATTCGGCCATTCTGAATCGATTGGCGTTTGCAGAATTTGTCTATTTCTAACCGTTCTCGAGTTGGTCGTTTCCAAATCAGTTTTTAGTTGTTTTTTTTCCCGCCAAAAATATTTCTGATGAGTTTTCGACATTTTCGTTCAAAGATTCGGAATCAGCACGTGAAAATACGTTCAATGACCAAAATTTGAATTTCGAAAAATGAAAAATTAAAAATCTCAGAAAATTGGATTTTTGACCTTTAACGCCCTTTTCCGGCTAATCTTATATCTGAGCACATAAAAATCATACATTTTCGGAATGAGCATAAAATTTTACGTATACAGTGAAAATTTCAAGTCGATATGACGACTTGGTATTTTTCATTATTTTTAGGGGTGACCCCCTTGCAACTTTTTTCGAGTAATTTTAAATTTTTCGGTTTTCTCGAAATATACAATACACACTAATTCGGCCATTCTGAATCGATTGGCGTTTGCAGAATTTGTCTATCTCTAACCGTTCTCGAGTTGGTCAGCTCTGAATCAGTTTTCAAATGGTTTTTTTGGCGCAAAAAATATTTCCGATGAGTTTTTGACATTTTCGTTCAAAGATTCGGAATCAGCACGTCAAAATTCGTTGGAGGACAAAAATTTGAAATTCGAAAAATGAAAAATAAAAAAGTGCAAAAAATTATGTATGGTAAATAAATAATATACTCGACTTTTATGTCCGTCGATTTTTTCCATTCAAATTCTCAGTATATACTAATTCGGCCATTCTGAATCGATTGGCGTTTGCAGAATTTGTCTATTTCTAACCGTTCTCGAGTTGGTCGTTTCCAAATCAGTTTTTAGTTGTTTTTTTTCCCGCCAAAAATATTTCTGATGAGTTTTCGACATTTTCGTTCAAAGATTCGGAATCAGCACGTGAAAATACGTTCAATGACCAAAATTTGAATTTCGAAAAATGAAAAATTAAAAATCTCAGAAAATTGGATTTTTGACCTTTAACGCCCTTTTCCGGCTAATCTTATATCTGAGCACATAAAAATCATACATTTTCGGAATGAGCATAAAATTTTACGTATACAGTGAAAATTTCAAGTCGATGTGACGACTTGGTATTTTTCATTATTTTTAGGGGTGACCCCCTTGCAACTTTTTTCGAGTAATTTTAAATTTTTCGGTTTTCTCGAAATATACAATACACACTAATTCGGCCATTCTGAATCGATTGGCGTTTGCAGAATTTGTCTATCTCTAACCGTTCTCGAGTTGGTCAGCTCTGAATCAGTTTTCAAATGGTTTTTTTGGCGCAAAAAATATTTCCGATGAGTTTTTGACATTTTCGTTCAAAGATTCGGAATCAGCACGTCAAAATTCGTTGGAGGACAAAAATTTGAAATTCGAAAAATGAAAAATAAAAAAGTGCAAAAAATTATGTATGGTAAATAAATAATATACTCGACTTTTATGTCCGTCGATTTTTTCCGTTCAAATTCTCAGTATATACTAATTCGGCCATTCTGAATCGATTGGCGTTTGCAGAATTTGTCTATCTCTAACCGTTCTCGAGTTGGTCAGCTCTGAATCAGTTTTCAAATGGTTTTTTTGGCGCAAAAAATATTTCCGATGAGTTTTTGACATTTTCGTTCAAAGATTCGGAATCAGCACGTCAAAATTCGTTGGAGGACAAAAATTTGAAATTCGAAAAATGAAAAATAAAAAAGTGCAAAAAATTATGTATGGTAAATAAATAATATACTCGACTTTTATGTCCGTCGATTTTTTCCGTTCAAATTCGCAGTATATACTAATTCGGCCATTCTGAATCGATTGGCGTTTGCAGAATTTGTCTATTTCTAACCGTTCTCGAGTTGGTCATTTCCAAATCAGTTTTTAGTTGTTTTTTTTCCCGCCAAAAATATTTCTGATGAGTTTTCGACATTTTCGTTCAAAGATTCGGAATCAGCACGTGAAAATACGTTCAATGACCAAAATTTAAATTTCGAAAAATGAAAATAAAAATCTCAGAAAATTGGATTTTTGACCTTTAACGCCCTTTTCCGGCTAATCTTATATCTGAGCACATAAAAATCATACATTTTCGGAATGAGCATAAAATTTTACGTATACAGTGAAAATTTCAAGTCGATGTGACGACTTGGTAGTTTTCATTATTTTTAGGGGTGACCCCCTTGCAACTTTTCTCGAGTAATTTTAAATTTTTCGATTTTCTCGAAATATACAATAAATACTAATTCGGCCATTCTGAATCGATTGGCGTTTGCAGAATTTGTCTATCTCTAACCGTTCTCGAGTTGGTCAGCTCTGAATCAGTTTTCAAATGGTTTTTTTGGCGCAAAAAATATTTCCGATGAGTTTTTGACATTTTCGTTCAAAGATTCGGAATCAGCACGTCAAAATTCGTTGGAGGACAAAAATTTGAAATTCGAAAAATGAAAAATAAAAAAGTGCAAAAAATTATGTATGGTAAATAAATAATACTCGACTTTTATGTCCGTCGATTTTTTCCGTTCAAATTCTCAGTATATACCAATTCGGCCATTCTGAATCGATTGGCGTTTGCAGAATTTGTCTATTTCTAACCGTTCTCGAGTTGGTCATTTCCAAATCAGTTATTAGTTGTTTTTTTTCCCGCCAAAAATATTTCTGATGAGTTTTCGACATTTTCGTTCAAAGATTCGGAATCAGCACGTCAAAATTCGTTGGAGGACAAAAATTTGAAATTCGAAAAATGAAAAATAAAAAAGTGCAAAAAATTATGTATGGTAAATAAATAATATACTCGACTTTTATGTCCGTCGATTTTTTCCGTTCAAATTCTCAGTATATACTAATTCGGCCATTCTGAATCGATTGGCGTTTGCAGAATTTGTCTATTTCTAACCGTTCTCGAGTTGGTCATTTCCAAATCAGTTTTTAGTTGTTTTTTTTCCCGCCAAAAATATTTCTGATGAGTTTTCGACATTTTCGTTCAAAGATTCGGAATCAGCACGTCAAAATTCGTTGGAGGACAAAAATTTGAAATTCGAAAAATGAAAAATAAAAAAGTGCAAAAAATTATGTATGGTAAATAAGTAATATACTCGACTTTTATGTCCGTCGATTTTTTCCGTTCAAATTCTCAGTATATACTAATTCGGCCATTCTGAATCGATTGGCGTTTGCAGAATTTGTCTATTTCTAACCGTTCTCGAGTTGGTCGTTTCCAAATCAGTTTTTAGTTGTTTTTTTTCCCGCCAAAAATATTTCTGATGAGTTTTCGACATTTTCGTTCAAAGATTCGGAATCAGCACGTGAAAATACGTTCAATGACCAAAATTTGAATTTCGAAAAATGAAAAATTAAAAATCTCAGAAAATTGGATTTTTGACCTTTAACGCCCTTTTCCGGCTAATCTTATATCTGAGCACATAAAAATCATACATTTTCGGAATGAGCATAAAATTTTACGTATACAGTGAAAATTTCAAGTCGATGTGACGACTTGGTATTTTTCATTATTTTTAGGGGTGACCCCCTTGCAACTTTTTTCGAGTAATTTTAAATTTTTCGGTTTTCTCGAAATATACAATACACACTAATTCGGCCATTCTGAATCGATTGGCGTTTGCAGAATTTGTCTATCTCTAACCGTTCTCGAGTTGGTCAGCTCTGAATCAGTTTTCAAATGGTTTTTTTGGCGCAAAAAATATTTCCGATGAGTTTTTGACATTTTCGTTCAAAGATTCGGAATCAGCACGTCAAAATTCGTTGGAGGACAAAAATTTGAAATTCGAAAAATGAAAAATAAAAAAGTGCAAAAAATTATGTATGGTAAATAAATAATATACTCGACTTTTATGTCCGTCGATTTTTTCCGTTCAAATTCTCAGTATATACTAATTCGGCCATTCTGAATCGATTGGCGTTTGCCGAATTTGTCTATTTCTAACCGTTCTCGAGTTGGTCGTTTCCAAATCAGTTTTTAGTTGTTTTTTTTCCCGCCAAAAATATTTCTGATGAGTTTTCGACATTTTCGTTCAAAGATTCGGAATCAGCACGTGAAAATACGTTCAATGACCAAAATTTGAATTTCGAAAAATGAAAAATTAAAAATCTCAGAAAATTGGATTTTTGACCTTTAACGCCCTTTTCCGGCTAATCTTATATCTGAGCACATAAAAATCATACATTTTCGGAATGAGCATAAAATTTTACGTATACAGTGAAAAGTTCAAGTCGATGTGACGACTTGGTATTTTTCATTATTTTTAGGGGTGACCCCCTTGCAACTTTTTTCGAGTAATTTTAAATTTTTCGGTTTTCTCGAAATATACAATACACACTAATTCGGCCATTCTGAATCGATTGGCGTTTGCAGAATTTGTCTATCTCTAACCGTTCTCGAGTTGGTCAGCTCTGAATCAGTTTTCAAATGGTTTTTTTGGCGCAAAAAATATTTCCGATGAGTTTTTGACATTTTCGTTCAAAGATTCGGAATCAGCACGTCAAAATTCGTTGGAGGACAAAAATTTGAAATTCGAAAAATGAAAAATAAAAAAGTGCAAAAAATTATGTATGGTAAATAAATAATATACTCGACTTTTATGTCCGTCGTTTTTTTCCGTTCAAATTCTCAGTATATACTAATTCGGCCATTCTGAATCGATTGGCGTTTGCAGAATTTGTCTATCTCTAACCGTTCTCGAGTTGGTCAGCTCTGAATCAGTTTTCAAATGGTTTTTTTGGCGCAAAAAATATTTCCGATGAGTTTTTGACATTTTCGTTCAAAGATTCGGAATCAGCACGTCAAAATTCGTTGGAGGACAAAAATTTGAAATTCGAAAAATGAAAAATAAAAAAGTGCAAAAAATTATGTATGGTAAATAAATAATATACTCGACTTTTATGTCCGTCGATTTTTTCCGTTCAAATTCGCAGTATATACTAATTCGGCCATTCTGAATCGATTGGCGTTTGCAGAATTTGTCTATTTCTAACCGTTCTCGAGTTGGTCATTTCCAAATCAGTTTTTAGTTGTTTTTTTTCCCGCCAAAAATATTTCTGATGAGTTTTCGACATTTTCGTTCAAAGATTCGGAATCAGCACGTGAAAATACGTTCAATGACCAAAATTTAAATTTCGAAAAATGAAAATAAAAATCTCAGAAAATTGGATTTTTGACCTTTAACGCCCTTTTCCGGCTAATCTTATATCTGAGCACATAAAAATCTTTTCGGAATGAGCATAAAATTTTACGTATACAGTGAAAATTTCAAGTCGATGTGACGACTTGGTAGTTTTCATTATTTTTAGGGGTGACCCCCTTGCAACTTTTCTCGAGTAATTTTAAATTTTTCGATTTTCTCGAAATATACAATAAATACTAATTCGGCCATTCTGAATCGATTGGCGTTTGCAGAATTTGTCTATCTCTAACCGTTCTCGAGTTGGTCAGCTCTGAATCAGTTTTCAAATGGTTTTTTTGGCGCAAAAAATATTTCCGATGAGTTTTTGACATTTTCGTTCAAAGATTCGGAATCAGCACGTCAAAATTCGTTGGAGGACAAAAATTTGAAATTCGAAAAATGAAAAATAAAAAAGTGCAAAAAATTATGTATGGTAAATAAATAATACTCGACTTTTATGTCCGTCGATTTTTTCCGTTCAAATTCTCAGTATATACCAATTCGGCCATTCTGAATCGATTGGCGTTTGCAGAATTTGTCTATTTCTAACCGTTCTCGAGTTGGTCATTTCCAAATCAGTTATTAGTTGTTTTTTTTCCCGCCAAAAATATTTCTGATGAGTTTTCGACATTTTCGTTCAAAGATTCGGAATCAGCACGTCAAAATTCGTTGGAGGACAAAAATTTTAAATTCGAAAAATGAAAAATAAAAAAGTGCAAAAAATTATGTATGGTAAATAAATAATATACTCGACTTTTATGTCCGTCGATTTTTTCCGTTCAAATTCGCAGTATATACTAATTCGGCCATTCTGAATCGATTGGCGTTTGCAGAATTTGTCTATTTCTAACCGTTCTCGAGTTGGTCATTTCCAAATCAGTTTTTAGTTGTTTTTTTTCCCGCCAAAAATATTTCTGATGAGTTTTCGACATTTTCGTTCAAAGATTCGGAATCAGCACGTGAAAATACGTTCAATGACCAAAATTTAAATTTCGAAAAATGAAAATAAAAATCTCAGAAAATTGGATTTTTGACCTTTAACGCCCTTTTCCGGCTAATCTTATATCTGAGCACATAAAAATCATACATTTTCGGAATGAGCATAAAATTATACGTATACAGTGAAAATTTCAAGTCGATGTGACGACTTGGTAGTTTTCATTATTTTTAGGGGTGACCCCCTTGCAACTTTTTTCGAGTAATTTTAAATTTTTCGATTTTCTCGAAATATACAATAAATACTAATTCGGCCATTCTGAATCGATTGGCGTTTGCAGAATTTGTCTATCTCTAACCGTTCTCGAGTTGGTCAGCTCTGAATCAGTTTTCAAATGGTTTTTTTTGGCGCAAAAAATATTTCCGATGAGTTTTTGACATTTTCGTTCAAAGATTCGGAATCAGCACGTCAAAATTCGTTGGAGGACAAAAATTTGAAATTCGAAAAATGAAAAATAAAAAAGTGCAAAAAATTATGTATGGTAAATAAATAATACTCGACTTTTATGTCCGTCGATTTTTTCCGTTCAAATTCTCAGTATATACCAATTCGGCCATTCTGAATCGATTGGCGTTTGCAGAATTTGTCTATCTCTAACCGTTCTCGAGTTGGTCAGCTCTGAATCAGTTTTCAAATGGTTTTTTTGGCGCAAAAAATATTTCCGATGAGTTTTTGACATTTTCGTTCAAAGATTCGGAATCAGCACGTCAAAATTCGTTGGAGGACAAAAATTTGAAATTCGAAAAATGAAAAATAAAAAAGTGCAAAAAATTATGTATGGTAAATAAATAATATACTCGACTTTTATGTCCGTCGATTTTTTCCGTTCAAATTCTCAGTATATACTAATTCGGCCATTCTGAATCGATTGGCGTTTGCAGAATTTGTCTATTTCTAACCGTTCTCGAGTTGGTCATTTCCAAATCAGTTTTTAGTTGTTTTTTTTCCCGCCAAAAATATTTCTGATGAGTTTTCGACATTTTCGTTCAAAGATTCGGAATCAGCACGTCAAAATTCGTTGGAGGACAAAAATTTGAAATTCGAAAAATGAAAAATAAAAAAGTGCAAAAAATTATGTATGGTAAATAAATAATATACTCGACTTTTATGTCCGTCGATTTTTTCCGTTCAAATTCTCAGTATATACTAATTCGGCCATTCTGAATCGATTGGCGTTTGCAGAATTTGTCTATTTCTAACCGTTCTCGAGTTGGTCATTTCCAAATCAGTTTTCAGTTGTTTTTTTTCCCGCCAAAAATATTTCTGATGAGTTTTCGACATTTTTGTTCAAAGATTCGGAATCAGCACGTCAAAATTCGTTGGAGGACAAAAATTTGAAATTCGAAAAATGAAAAATAAAAAAGTGCAAAAAATTATGTATGGTAAATAAATAATTGAATAATTTCGTGACTGTGACAATGTTATTTTAAAAATATTTGGGTAGCAGTCAGTTGACCAGTTTAATTATATATTCTTCGTTTTTTTAAATCCATAAGCCTATCTTATCAATGAGACCCATTACTTCATCGATAGATTCACCAAACAGTAAAATTGCCAAATACATAACTGAGATTTTGACCAATGCTTATAACACCAATAATCCGTATCACGTAGGGGATTCTTTTGAATTCAGCGAATTCATAAATGGTATGATTTTGCCAGAAAACTTTGTTATCATAAGTTTGGATGTCAAATCTCTTTTCACAAATTTGCCACTTGAATTAGTAAAGAAGAGTATCGAGAGTAAATGGAGTGTTATTTCTAATTACTGCCTATTTGATAAAAAGTCATTCATCGGTGTGATTGAATTCATTTTTGATTCTTCTTATTTGGTATATGATGGAAAATTTTATAAACAGATTTTTGGTACTCCAATGGGCTCTAGTATATCTCCAATACTATCCAGTTATGTTTTAGATGATCTTTTAGATCAATGTATCGAAAAGTTTGATTTTGAATTTCCCTTCATCAAGAGATATGTTGATGACCTCATTCTTTCTCTACCAAAACAAAGAATTCAAGAAGTTCTTTCAGTATTCAATGGTTATGATGAGAATATTCAATTCACAGTGGAGGAGGAGAAAAATAATTCAGTTCCATTTCTTGATATGAAGTTGATCAGAATGGACGATAATAAAATAATAACAAAATGGTATAGAAAATCTATCAATAGTAATCGTCTCATAAATTATCACTCGTATCATACCACTAAAATCAAAATTAATATGATTAACAATCAGAAAAGTAGGGTTGAGAAGTTGACTCACCCTTCTTTGCGAATTGAATGTTTGAATGAACTTAAAGACATTTTACTTGAAAATTCTTATCCATATTCTTTGGTTAATAAAATTCTTTTTAGTACTCCTTCACGAAACAATTCCTCTCATATTCCTGATATAAGAACACCAAATTCCACTAACATGATCTATTATAAGAGCTTACCACACATCCACGATTTGACTCCTAAATTAATAAATGTTTTTAGAAATGAAGAAATAAAGATTGCAAAAAGAAATATCACCACAATCTCGAATTTACATTCAAAATTGAAAACTCCAATACCTACCTTTTTCAAATCCAATATTATTTATGAAATTCCTTGCAAAGACTGTGATCAAGTGTATATTGGCCAATCTAAACGAATGCTCAAAGATCGCATTACTTCACATAAGAGTGATTCTAGGAGGAATATAAGATCTTGTGCATTATCTGAACATACCATAGACAAAGACCATCGTATTGACTATGACAATGCGAGTGTTCTTGATGTAGAAAGCAATTTGAGAAAAAGACTTTTTTTGGAAATGGTTCACATCAATAACAAAACTAATACATTCAACAAAAGAACTGACATAAAAGATTTGAGTTCTATATACACGTACATTTTACACAGAAGTAAACAGATTTTCTCCAATAGTCGCCCACCTTGAATTTATTTTGTATATTTTTTAGATTTTATTCATCTTCACAATTTTTATGTTTTTATCATCCTATATATGTATATTTATCACTCATCTTTCTGTCAGTGCGTTCCTACCTGTCTGTATTTTTCAAGTGTCACTAATTCTTCATGTTTGTTAATGATGTAAATTTCTTTTAATTTCACGTTAGTAAGTATTAATCAACTGTTAAAACACCATTTATTCATCCATTTTATATTGTAGTTAAAATCTTGACAAAGAAAATAAAGATTTTCGAAAGCTCGATTTAAAAAAACGAAGAATATATAATTAAACTGGTCAACTGACTGCTACCCAAATATTTTTAAAGTAAATAAATAATATACTCGACTTTTATGTCCGTCGATTTTTTCCGTTCAAATTCTCAGTATATACTAATTCGGCCATTCTGAATCGATTGGCGTTTGCAGAATTTGTCTATTTCTAACCGTTCTCGAGTTGGTCATTTCCAAATCAGTTTTTAGTTGTTTTTTTCCCGCCAAAAATATTTCTGATGAGTTTTCGACATTTTCGTTCAAAGATTCGGAATCAGCACGTCAAAATTCGTTGGAGGACAAAAATTTGAAATTCGAAAAATGAAAATAAAAAAGTGCAAAAAATTATGTATGGTAAATAAATAATATACTCGACTTTTATGTCCGTCGATTTTTTCCGTTCAAATTCTCAGTATATACTAATTCGGCCATTCTGAATCGATTGGCGTTTGCAGAATTTGTCTATTTCTAACCGTTCTCGAGTTGGTCGTTTCCAAATCAGTTTTTAGTTGTTTTTTTTCCCGCCAAAAATATTTCCGATGAGTTTTTGACATTTTCGTTCAAAGATTCGGAATCAGCACGTCAAAATTCGTTGGAGGACAAAAATTTGAAATTCGAAAAATGAAAAATAAAAAAGTGCAAAAAATTATGTATGGTAAATAAATAATATACTCGACTTTTATGTCCGTCGATTTTTTCCGTTCAAATTCTCAGTATATACTAATTCGGCCATTCTGAATCGATTGGCGTTTGCAGAATTTGTCTATCTCTAACCGTTCTCGAGTTGGTCAGCTCTGAATCGGTTTTCAAATGGTTTTTTTGGCGCAAAAAATATTTCCGATGAGTTTTTGACATTTTCGTTCAAAGATTCGGAATCAGCACGTCAAAATTCGTAGGAGGACAAAAATTTGAAATTCGAAAAATGAAAAATAAAAAAGTGCAAAAAATTATGTATGGTAAATAAATAATATACTCGACTTTTATGTCCGTCGATTTTTTCCGTTCAAATTCGCAGTATATACTAATTCGGCCATTCTGAATCGATTGGCGTTTGCAGAATTTGTCTATTTCTAACCGTTCTCGAGTTGGTCATTTCCAAATCAGTTTTTAGTTGTTTTTTTTTCCCGCCAAAAATATTTCTGATGAGTTTTCGACATTTTCGTTCAAAGATTCGGAATCAGCACGTGAAAATACGTTCAATGACCAAAATTTAAATTTCGAAAAATGAAAATAAAAATCTCAGAAAATTGGATTTTTGACCTTTAACGCCCTTTTCCGGCTAATCTTATATCTGAGCACATAAAAATCATACATTTTCGGAATGAGCATAAAATTATACGTATACAGTGAAAATTTCAAGTCGATGTGACGACTTGGTAGTTTTCATTATTTTTAGGGGTGACCCCCTTGCAACTTTTTTCGAGTAATTTTAAATTTTTCGATTTTCTCGAAATATACAATAAATACTAATTCGGCCATTCTGAATCGATTGGCGTTTGCAGAATTTGTCTATCTCTAACCGTTCTCGAGTTGGTCAGCTCTGAATCAGTTTTCAAATGGTTTTTTTGGCGCAAAAAATATTTCCGATGAGTTTTTGACATTTTCGTTCAAAGATTCGGAATCAGCACGTCAAAATTCGTTGGAGGACAAAAATTTGAAATTCGAAAAATGAAAAATAAAAAAGTGCAAAAAATTATGTATGGTAAATAAATAATACTCGACTTTTATGTCCGTCGATTTTTTCCGTTCAAATTCTCAGTATATACCAATTCGGCCATTCTGAATCGATTGGCGTTTGCAGAATTTGTCTATTTCTAACCGTTCTCGAGTTGGTCATTTCCAAATCAGTTTTTAGTTGTTTTTTTTCCCGCCAAAAATATTTCTGATGAGTTTTCGACATTTTCGTTCAAAGATTCGGAATCAGCACGTCAAAATTCGTTGGAGGACAAAAATTTGAAATTCGAAAAATGAAAAATAAAAAAGTGCAAAAAATTATGTATGGTAAATAAATAATATACTCGACTTTTATGTCCGTCGATTTTTTCCGTTCAAATTCTCAGTATATACTAATTCGGCCATTCTGAATCGATTGGCGTTTGCAGAATTTGTCTATTTCTAACCGTTCTCGAGTTGGTCGTTTCCAAATCAGTTTTTAGTTGTTTTTTTTCCCGCCAAATATATTTCTGATGAGTTTTCGACATTTTCGTTCAAAGATTCGGAATCAGCACGTGAAAATACGTTCAATGACCAAAATTTGAATTTCGAAAAATGAAAAATTAAAAATCTCAGAAAATTGGATTTTTGACCTTTAACGCCCTTTTCCGGCTAATCTTATATCTGAGCACATAAAAATCATACATTTTCGGAATGAGCATAAAATTTTACGTATACAGTGAAAATTTCAAGTCGATGTGACGACTTGGTATTTTTCATTATTTTTAGGGGTGACCCCCTTGCAACTTTTTTCGAGTAATTTTAAATTTTTCGGTTTTCTCGAAATATACAATACACACTAATTCGGCCATTCTGAATCGATTGGCGTTTGCAGAATTTGTCTATCTCTAACCGTTCTCGAGTTGGTCAGCTCTGAATCAGTTTTCAAATGGTTTTTTTGGCGCAAAAAATATTTCCGATGAGTTTTTGACATTTTCGTTCAAAGATTCGGAATCAGCACGTCAAAATTCGTTGGAGGACAAAAATTTGAAATTCGAAAAATGAAAAATAAAAAAGTGCAAAAAATTATGTATGGTAAATAAATAATATAGTCGACTTTTATGTCCGTCGATTTTTTCCGTTCAAATTCTCAGTATATACTAATTCGGCCATTCTGAATCGATTGGCGTTTGCAGAATTTGTCTATCTCTAACCGTTCTCGAGTTGGTCAGCTCTGAATCAGTTTTCAAATGGTTTTTTTGGCGCAAAAAATATTTCCGATGAGTTTTTGACATTTTCGTTCAAAGATTCGGAATCAGCACGTCAAAATTCGTTGGAGGACAAAAATTTGAAATTCGAAAAATGAAAAATAAAAAAGTGCAAAAAATTATGTATGGTAAATAAATAATATACTCGACTTTTATGTCCGTCGATTTTTTCCGTTCAAATTCTCAGTATATACTAATTCGGCCATTCTGAATCGATTGGCGTTTGCAGAATTTGTCTATTTCTAACCGTTCTCGAGTTGGTCATTTCCAAATCAGTTTTTAGTTGTTTTTTTTCCCGCCAAAAATATTTCTGATGAGTTTTCGACATTTTCGTTCAAAGATTCGGAATCAGCACGTCAAAATTCGTTGGAGGACAAAAATTTTAAATTCGAAAAATGAAAAATAAAAAAGTGCAAAAAATTATGTATGGTAAATAAATAATATGCTCGACTTTTATGTCCGTCGATTTTTTCCGTTCAAATTCGCAGTATATACTAATTCGGCCATTCTGAATCGATTGGCGTTTGCAGAATTTGTCTATTTCTAACCGTTCTCGAGTTGGTCATTTCCAAATCAGTTTTTAGTTGTTTTTTTTCCCGCCAAAAATATTTCTGATGAGTTTTCGACATTTTCGTTCAAAGATTCGGAATCAGCACGTGAAAATACGTTCAATGACCAAAATTTAAATTTCGAAAAATGAAAATAAAAATCTCAGAAAATTGGATTTTTGACCTTTAACGCCCTTTTCCGGCTAATCTTATATCTGAGCACATAAAAATCATACATTTTCGGAATGAGCATAAAATTATACGTATACAGTGAAAATTTCAAGTCGATGTGACGACTTGGTAGTTTTCATTATTTTTAGGGGTGACCCCCTTGCAACTTTTTTCGAGTAATTTTAAATTTTTCGATTTTCTCGAAATATACAATAAATACTAATTCTGCCATTCTGAATCGATTGGCGTTTGCAGAATTTGTCTATCTCTAACCGTTCTCGAGTTGGTCAGCTCTGAATCAGTTTTCAAATGGTTTTTTTGGCGCAAAAAATATTTCCGATGAGTTTTTGACATTTTCGTTCAAAGATTCGGAATCAGCACGTCAAAATTCGTTGGAGGACAAAAATTTGAAATTCGAAAAATGAAAAATAAAAAAGTGCAAAAAATTATGTATGGTAAATAAATAATACTCGACTTTTATGTCCGTCGATTTTTTCCGTTCAAATTCTCAGTATATACCAATTCGGCCATTCTGAATCGATTGGCGTTTGCAGAATTTGTCTATTTCTAACCGTTCTCGAGTTGGTCATTTCCAAATCAGTTTTTAGTTGTTTTTTTTCCCGCCAAAAATATTTCTGATGAGTTTTCGACATTTTCGTTCAAAGATTCGGAATCAGCACGTCAAAATTCGTTGGAGGACAAAAATTTGAAATTCGAAAAATGAAAAATAAAAAAGTGCAAAAAATTATGTATGGTAAATAAATAATATACTCGACTTTTATGTCCGTCGATTTTTTCCGTTCAAATTCTCAGTATATACTAATTCGGCCATTCTGAATCGATTGGCGTTTGCAGAATTTGTCTATCTCTAACCGTTCTCGAGTTGGTCAGCTCTGAATCGGTTTTCAAATGGTTTTTTTGGCGCAAAAATTATTTCCGATGAGTTTTTGACATTTTCGTTCAAAGATTCGGAATCAGCACGTCAAAATTCGTAGGAGGACAAAAATTTGAAATTCGAAAAATGAAAAATAAAAAAGTGCAAAAAATTATGTATGGTAAATAAATAATATACTCGACTTTTATGTCCGTCGATTTTTTCCGTTCAAATTCGCAGTATATACTAATTCGGCCATTCTGAATCGATTGGCGTTTGCAGAATTTGTCTATTTCTAACCGTTCTCGAGTTGGTCATTTCCAAATCAGTTTTTAGTTGTTTTTTTTTCCGCCAAAAATATTTCTGATGAGTTTTCGACATTTTCGTTCAAAGATTCGGAATCAGCACGTGAAAATACGTTCAATGACCAAAATTTAAATTTCGAAAAATGAAAATAAAAATCTCAGAAAATTGGATTTTTGACCTTTAACGCCCTTTTCCGGCTAATCTTATATCTGAGCACATAAAAATCATACATTTTCGGAATGAGCATAAAATTATACGTATACAGTGAAAATTTCAAGTCGATGTGACGACTTGGTAGTTTTCATTATTTTTAGGGGTGACCCCCTTGCAACTTTTTTCGAGTAATTTTAAATTTTTCGATTTTCTCGAAATATACAATAAATACTAATACGGCCATTCTGAATCGATTGGCGTTTGCAGAATTTGTCTATCTCTAACCGTTCTCGAGTTGGTCAGCTCTGAATCAGTTTTCAAATGGTTTTTTTGGCGCAAAAAATATTTCCGATGAGTTTTTGACATTTTCGTTCAAAGATTCGGAATCAGCACGTCAAAATTCGTTGGAGGACAAAAATTTGAAATTCGAAAAATGAAAAATAAAAAAGTGAAAAATTATGTATGGTAAATAAATAATACTCGACTTTTATGTCCGTCGATTTTTTCCGTTCAAATTCTCAGTATATACCAATTCGGCCATTCTGAATCGATTGGCGTTTGCAGAATTTGTCTATTTCTAACCGTTCTCGAGTTGGTCATTTCCAAATCAGTTTTTAGTTGTTTTTTTTCCCGCCAAAAATATTTCTGATGAGTTTTCGACATTTTCGTTCAAAGATTCGGAATCAGCACGTCAAAATTCGTTGGAGGACAAAAATTTGAAATTCGAAAAATGAAAAATAAAAAAGTGCAAAAAATTATGTATGGTAAATAAATAATATACTCGACTTTTATGTCCGTCGATTTTTTCCGTTCAAATTCTCAGTATATACTAATTCGGCCATTCTGAATCGATTGGCGTTTGCCGAATTTGTCTATTTCTAACCGTTCTCGAGTTGGTCGTTTCCAAATCAGTTTTTAGTTGTTTTTTTTTCCGCCAAATATATTTCTGATGAGTTTTCGACATTTTCGTTCAAAGATTCGGAATCAGCACGTGAAAATACGTTCAATGACCAAAATTTGAATTTCGAAAAATGAAAAATTAAAAATCTCAGAAAATTGGATTTTTGACCTTTAACGCCCTTTTCCGGCTAATCTTATATCTGAGCACATAAAAATCATACATTTTCGGAATGAGCATAAAATTTTACGTATACAGTGAAAATTTCAAGTCGATGTGACGACTTGGTATTTTTCATTATTTTTAGGGGTGACCCCCTTGCAACTTTTTTCGAGTAATTTTAAATTTTTCGGTTTTCTCGAAATATACAATACACACTAATTCGGCCATTCTGAATCGATTGGCGTTTGCAGAATTTGTCTATCTCTAACCGTTCTCGAGTTGGTCAGCTCTGAATCAGTTTTCAAATGGTTTTTTTGGCGCAAAAAATATTTCCGATGAGTTTTTGACATTTTCGTTCAAAGATTCGGAATCAGCACGTCAAAATTCGTTGGAGGACAAAAATTTGAAATTCGAAAAATGAAAAATAAAAAAGTGCAAAAAATTATGTATGGTAAATAAATAATATAGTCGACTTTTATGTCCGTCGATTTTTTCCGTTCAAATTCTCAGTATATACTAATTCGGCCATTCTGAATCGATTGGCGTTTGCCGAATTTGTCTATTTCTAACCGTTCTCGAGTTGGTCGTTTCCAAATCAGTTTTTAGTTGTTTTTTTTCCCGCCAAAAATATTTCTGATGAGTTTTCGACATTTTCGTTCAAAGATTCGGAATCAGCACGTGAAAATACGTTCAATGACCAAAATTTGAATTTCGAAAAATGAAAAATTAAAAATCTCAGAAAATTGGATTTTTGACCTTTAACGCCCTTTTCCGGCTAATCTTATATCTGAGCACATAAAAATCATACATTTTCGGAATGAGCATAAAATTTTACGTATACAGTGAAAATTTCAAGTCGATGTGACGACTTGGTATTTTTCATTATTTTTAGGGGTGACCCCCTTGCAACTTTTTTCGAGTAATTTTAAATTTTTCGGTTTTCTCGAAATATACAATACACACTAATTCGGCCATTCTGAATCGATTGGCGTTTGCAGAATTTGTCTATCTCTAACCGTTCTCGAGTTGGTCAGCTCTGAATCAGTTTTCAAATGGTTTTTTTGGCGCAAAAAATATTTCCGATGAGTTTTTGACATTTTCGTTCAAAGATTCGGAATCAGCACGTCAAAATTCGTTGGAGGACAAAAATTTGAAATTCGAAAAATGAAAAATAAAAAAGTGCAAAAAATTATGTATGGTAAATAAATAATATACTCGACTTTTATGTCCGTCGATTTTTTCCGTTCAAATTCTCAGTATATACTAATTCGGCCATTCTGAATCGATTGGCGTTTGCAGAATTTGTCTATCTCTAACCGTTCTCGAGTTGGTCAGCTCTGAATCAGTTTTCAAATGGTTTTTTTGGCGCAAAAAATATTTCCGATGAGTTTTTGACATTTTCGTTCAAAGATTCGGAATCAGCACGTCAAAATTCGTTGGAGGACAAAAATTTGAAATTCGAAAAATGAAAAATAAAAAAGTGCAAAAAATTATGTATGGTAAATAAATAATATACTCGACTTTTATGTCCGTCGATTTTTTCCGTTCAAATTCTCAGTATATACTAATTCGGCCATTCTGAATCGATTGGCGTTTGCAGAATTTGTCTATTTCTAACCGTTCTCGAGTTGGTCATTTCCAAATCAGTTTTTAGTTGTTTTTTTTCCCGCCAAAAATATTTCTGATGAGTTTTCGACATTTTCGTTCAAAGATTCGGAATCAGCACGTCAAAATTCGTTGGAGGACAAAAATTTTAAATTCGAAAAATGAAAAATAAAAAAGTGCAAAAAATTATGTATGGTAAATAAATAATATACTCGACTTTTATGTCCGTCGATTTTTTCCGTTCAAATTCGCAGTATATACTAATTCGGCCATTCTGAATCGATTGGCGTTTGCAGAATTTGTCTATTTCTAACCGTTCTCGAGTTGGTCATTTCCAAATCAGTTTTTAGTTGTTTTTTTTCCCGCCAAAAATATTTCTGATGAGTTTTCGACATTTTCGTTCAAAGATTCGGAATCAGCACGTGAAAATACGTTCAATGACCAAAATTTAAATTTCGAAAAATGAAAATAAAAATCTCAGAAAATTGGATTTTTGACCTTTAACGCCCTTTTCCGGCTAATCTTATATCTGAGCACATAAAAATCATACATTTTCGGAATGAGCATAAAATTATACGTATACAGTGAAAATTTCAAGTCGATGTGACGACTTGGTAGTTTTCATTATTTTTAGGGGTGACCCCCTTGCAACTTTTTTCGAGTAATTTTAAATTTTTCGATTTTCTCGAAATATACAATAAATACTAATTCTGCCATTCTGAATCGATTGGCGTTTGCAGAATTTGTCTATCTCTAACCGTTCTCGAGTTGGTCAGCTCTGAATCAGTTTTCAAATGGTTTTTTTGGCGCAAAAAATATTTCCGATGAGTTTTTGACATTTTCGTTCAAAGATTCGGAATCAGCACGTCAAAATTCGTTGGAGGACAAAAATTTGAAATTCGAAAAATGAAAAATAAAAAAGTGCAAAAAATTATGTATGGTAAATAAATAATACTCGACTTTTATGTCCGTCGATTTTTTCCGTTCAAATTCTCAGTATATACCAATTCGGCCATTCTGAATCGATTGGCGTTTGCAGAATTTGTCTATTTCTAACCGTTCTCGAGTTGGTCATTTCCAAATCAGTTTTTAGTTGTTTTTTTTCCCGCCAAAAATATTTCTGATGAGTTTTCGACATTTTCGTTCAAAGATTCGGAATCAGCACGTCAAAATTCGTTGGAGGACAAAAATTTGAAATTCGAAAAATGAAAAATAAAAAAGTGCAAAAAATTATGTATGGTAAATAAATAATATACTCGACTTTTATGTCCGTCGATTTTTTCCGTTCAAATTCTCAGTATATACTAATTCGGCCATTCTGAATCGATTGGCGTTTGCAGAATTTGTCTATCTCTAACCGTTCTCGAGTTGGTCAGCTCTGAATCAGTTTTCAAATGGTTTTTTTGGCGCAAAATATATTTCCGATGAGTTTTTGACATTTTCGTTCAAAGATTCGGAATCAGCACGTCAAAATTCGTTGGAGGACAAAAATTTGAAATTCAAAAAATGAAAAATAAAAAAGTGCAAAAAATTATGTATGGTAAATAAATAATATACTCGACTTTTATGTCCGTCGATTTTTTCCGTTCAAATTCTCAGTATATACTAATTCGGCCATTCTGAATCGATTGGCGTTTGCAGAATTTGTCTATTTCTAACCGTTCTCGAGTTGGTCATTTCCAAATCAGTTTTTAGTTGTTTTTTTTCCCGCAAAAAATATTTCCGATGAGTTTTTGACATTTTCGTTCAAAGATTCGGAATTAGCACGTGAAAATACGTTCAAAGGCAAAAATTTGAATTTCGAAAAATGAAAAATAAAAAATCTCAGAAAATTGGATTTTTTACATTTAACGCCATTTTCCGGCTAATCTCATATCTGAGCACATAAAAATCATACATTTTCGGAGTGAGCATGAAATTTTACGTATACAGTGCAAATTTCGAGTCGATATGACGACTTGGTATTTTTCATGATTTTTAGGGGTGGACGGACCCCTTGCAACTTTTTTCGAGTGATTTTAAATTTTTCGATTGACTCGAAAAAAAATGAAAAAAAAGTGCAAAAAATTATCTATGGTAAATAAATAGGAAATAAATAATATACTCGACTTTTATGTCCGTCGATTTTTTCCGTTCAAATTATCAGTATATACTAATTCGGCCATTCTGAATCGATTGGCGTTCGCAGAATTGGTCTATCTCTAATCGTTCTCGAGTTGGTCAGCTCTGAATCAGTTTTCAAATGGTTTTTTTGGCGCCAAAAATATTTCTGATAAGTTTTCGACATTTTCGTTCAAAGATTCGGAATCAGCACGTCAAAATTCGTTGGAGGACAAAAATTTGAAATTCGAAAAATGAAAAATAAAAAAGTGCAAAAAATTATGTATGGTAAATAAATAATATACTCGACTTTTATGTCCGTCGATTTTTTCCGTTCATTCAAATTCTCAGTATATACTAATTCGGCCATTCTGAATCGATTGGCGTTTGCAGAATTTGTCTATTTCTAACCGTTCTCGAGTTGGTCATTTCCAAATCAGTTTTTAGTTGTTTTTTTCCCGCAAAAAATATTTCCGATGAGTTTTTGACATTTTCGTTCAAAGATTCGGAATCAGCACGTCAAAATTCGTTGGAGGACAAAAATTTGAAATTCGAAAAATGAAAAATAAAAAAGTGCAAAAAATTATGTATGGTAAATAAATAATATACTCGACTTTTATGTCCGTCGATTTTTCCGTTCAAATTCTCAGTATATACTAATTCGGCCATTCTGAATCGATTGGCGTTTGCAGAATTTGTCTATTTCTAACCGTTCTCGAGTTGGTCAGCTCTGAATCAGTTTTCAAATGGTTTTTTTGGCGCAAAAAATATTTCCGATGAGTTTTTGACATTTTCGTTCAAAGATTCGGAATCAGCACGTCAAAATTCGTTGGAGGACCAAAATTTGAAATTCGAAAAATGAAAAATAAAAAAGTGCAAAAAATTATGTATGGTAAATAAATAATATACTCGACTTTTATGTCCGTCGATTTTTTCCGTTCAAATTCTCAGTATATACTAATTCGGCCATTCTGAATCGATTGGCGTTTGCAGAATTTGTCTATTTCTAACCGTTCTCGAGTTGGTCATTTCCAAATCAGTTTTTAGTTGTTTTTTTTCTCGCCAAAAATATTTCTGATGAGTTTTCGACATTTTCGTTCAAAGATTCGGAATCAGCACGTGAAAATACGTTCAAAGGCAAAAATTTGAATTTCGAAAAATGAAAAATTAAAAATCTCAGAAAATTGGATTTTTGACCTTTAACGCCCTTTTCCGGCTAATCTTATATCTGAGCACATAAAAATCATACATTTTCGGAATGAGCATAAAATTTTACGTATACAGTGAAAATTTCAAGTCGATGTGACGACTTGGTATTTTTCATTATTTTTAGGGGTGACCGACCCCCTTGCAACTTTTTTCGAGTAATTTTAAATTTTTCGATTTTCTCGAAATATACAATACATACTAATTCGGCCATTCTGAATCGATTGGCGTTTGCAGAATTTGTCTATCTCTAACCGTTCTCGAGTTGGTCAGCTCTGAATCGGTTTTCAAATGGTTTTTTTGGCGCAAAAAATATTTCCGATGAGTTTTTGACATTTTCGTTCAAAGATTCGGAATCAGCACGTCAAAATTCGTAGGAGGACAAAAATTTGAAATTCGAAAAATGAAAAATAAAAAAGTGCAAAAAATTATGTATGGTAAATAAATAATATACTCGACTTTTATGTCCGTCGATTTTTTCCGTTCAAATTCGCAGTATATACTAATTCGGCCATTCTGAATCGATTGGCGTTTGCAGAATTTGTCTATTTCTAACCGTTCTCGAGTTGGTCATTTCCAAATCAGTTTTTAGTTGTTTTTTTTCCCGCCAAAAATATTTCTGATGAGTTTTCGACATTTTCGTTCAAAGATTCGGAATCAGCACGTGAAAATACGTTCAATGACCAAAATTTAAATTTCGAAAAATGAAAATAAAAATCTCAGAAAATTGGATTTTTGACCTTTAACGCCCTTTTCAGGCTAATCTTATATCTGAGCACATAAAAATCATACATTTTCGGAATGAGCATAAAATTATACGTATACAGTGAAAATTTCAAGTCGATGTGACGACTTGGTAGTTTTCATTATTTTTAGGGGTGACCCCCTTGCAACTTTTTTCGAGTAATTTTAAATTTTTCGATTTTCTCGAAATATACAATAAATACTAATTCGGCCATTCTGAATCGATTGGCGTTTGCAGAATTTGTCTATCTCTAACCGTTCTCGAGTTGGTCAGCTCTGAATCAGTTTTCAAATGGTTTTTTTGGCGCAAAAAATATTTCCGATGAGTTTTTGACATTTTCGTTCAAAGATTCGGAATCAGCACGTCAAAATTCGTTGGAGGACAAAAATTTGAAATTCGAAAAATGAAAAATAAAAAAGTGCAAAAAATTATGTATGGTAAATAAATAATACTCGACTTTTATGTCCGTCGATTTTTTCCGTTCAAATTCTCAGTATATACCAATTCGGCCATTCTGAATCGATTGGCGTTTGCAGAATTTGTCTATTTCTAACCGTTCTCGAGTTGGTCGTTTCCAAATCAGTTTTTAGTTGTTTTTTTTCCCGCCAAAAATATTTCTGATGAGTTTTCGACATTTTCGTTCAAAGATTCGGATTCAGCACGTCAAAATTCGTTGGAGGACAAAAATTTGAAATTCGAAAAATGAAAAATAAAAAAGTGCAAAAAATTATGTATGGTAAATAAATAATATACTCGACTTTTATGTCCGTCGATTTTTTCCGTTCAAATTCTCAGTATATACTAATTCGGCCATTCTGAATCGATTGGCGTTTGCAGAATTTGTCTATTTCTAACCGTTCTCGAGTTGGTCGTTTCCAAATCAGTTTTTAGTTGTTTTTTTTCCCGCCAAAAATATTTCTGATGAGTTTTCGACATTTTCGTTCAAAGATTCGGAATCAGCACGTGAAAATACGTTCAATGACCAAAATTTGAATTTCGAAAAATGAAAAATTAAAAATCTCAGAAAATTGGATTTTTGACCTTTAACGCCCTTTTCCGGCTAATCTTATATCTGAGCACATAAAAATCATACATTTTCGGAATGAGCATACAATTTTACGTATACAGTGAAAATTTCAAGTCGATGTGACGACTTGGTATTTTTCATTATTTTTAGGGGTGACCCCCTTGCAACTTTTTTCGAGTAATTTTAAATTTTTCGGTTTTCTCGAAATATACAATACACACTAATTCGGCCATTCTGAATCGATTGGCGTTTGCAGAATTTGTCTATCTCTAACCGTTCTCGAGTTGGTCAGCTCTGAATCAGTTTTCAAATGGTTTTTTTGGCGCAAAAAATATTTCCGATGAGTTTTTGACATTTTCGTTCAAAGATTCGGAATCAGCACGTCAAAATTCGTTGGAGGACAAAAATTTGAAATTCGAAAAATGAAAAATAAAAAAGTGCAAAAAATTATGTATGGTAAATAAATAATATAGTCGACTTTTATGTCCGTCGATTTTTTCCGTTCAAATTCTCAGTATATACTAATTCGGCCATTCTGAATCGATTGGCGTTTGCCGAATTTGTCTATTTCTAACCGTTCTCGAGTTGGTCGTTTCCAAATCAGTTTTTAGTTGTTTTTTTTCCCGCCAAAAATATTTCTGATGAGTTTTCGACATTTTCGTTCAAAGATTCGGAATCAGCACGTGAAAATACGTTCAATGACCAAAATTTGAATTTCGAAAAATGAAAAATTAAAAATCTCAGAAAATTGGATTTTTGACCTTTAACGCCCTTTTCCGGCTAATCTTATATCTGAGCACATAAAAATCATACATTTTCGGAATGAGCATAAAATTTTACGTATACAGTGAAAATTTCAAGTCGATGTGACGACTTGGTATTTTTCATTATTTTTAGGGGTGACCCCCTTGCAACTTTTTTCGAGTAATTTTAAATTTTTCGGTTTTCTCGAAATATACAATACACACTAATTCGGCCATTCTGAATCGATTGGCGTTTGCAGAATTTGTCTATCTCTAACCGTTCTCGAGTTGGTCAGCTCTGAATCAGTTTTCAAATGGTTTTTTTGGCGCAAAAAATATTTCCGATGAGTTTTTGACATTTTCGTTCAAAGATTCGGAATCAGCACGTCAAAATTCGTTGGAGGACAAAAATTTGAAATTCGAAAAATGAAAAATAAAAAAGTGCAAAAAATTATGTATGGTAAATAAATAATATACTCGACTTTTATGTCCGTCGATTTTTTCCGTTCAAATTCTCAGTATATACTAATTCGGCCATTCTGAATCGATTGGCGTTTGCAGAATTTGTCTATCTCTAACCGTTCTCGAGTTGGTCAGCTCTGAATCAGTTTTCAAATGGTTTTTTTGGCGCAAAAAATATTTCCGATGAGTTTTTGACATTTTCGTTCAAAGATTCGGAATCAGCACGTCAAAATTCGTTGGAGGACAAAAATTTGAAATTCGAAAAATGAAAAATAAAAAAGTGCAAAAAATTATGTATGGTAAATAAATAATATACTCGACTTTTATGTCCGTCGATTTTTTCCGTTCAAATTCTCAGTATATACTAATTCGGCCATTCTGAATCGATTGGCGTTTGCAGAATTTGTCTATTTCTAACCGTTCTCGAGTTGGTCATTTCCAAATCAGTTTTTAGTTGTTTTTTTTCCCGCCAAAAATATTTCTGATGAGTTTTCGACATTTTCGTTCAAAGATTCGGAATCAGCACGTCAAAATTCGTTGGAGGACAAAAATTTTAAATTCGAAAAATGAAAAATAAAAAAGTGCAAAAAATTATGTATGGTAAATAAATAATATACTCGACTTTTATGTCCGTCGATTTTTTCCGTTCAAATTCGCAGTATATACTAATTCGGCCATTCTGAATCGATTGGCGTTTGCAGAATTTGTCTATTTCTAACCGTTCTCGAGTTGGTCATTTCCAAATCAGTTTTTAGTTGTTTTTTTTCCCGCCAAAAATATTTCTGATGAGTTTTCGACATTTTCGTTCAAAGATTCGGAATCAGCACGTCAAAATTCGTTGGAGGACAAAAATTTGAAATTCGAAAAATGAAAAATAAAAAAGTGCAAAAAATTATGTATGGTAAATAAATAATATACTCGACTTTTATGTCCGTCGATTTTTTCCGTTCAAATTCTCAGTATATACTAATTCGGCCATTCTGAATCGATTGGCGTTTGCAGAATTTGTCTATTTCTAACCGTTCTCGAGTTGGTCGTTTCCAAATCAGTTTTTAGTTGTTTTTTTTCCCGCCAAAAATATTTCTGATGAGTTTTCGACATTTTCGTTCAAAGATTCGGAATCAGCACGTGAAAATACGTTCAATGACCAAAATTTGAATTTCGAAAAATGAAAAATTAAAAATCTCAGAAAATTGGATTTTTGACCTTTAACGCCCTTTTCCGGCTAATCTTATATCTGAGCACATAAAAATCATACATTTTCGGAATGAGCATAAAATTTTACGTATACAGTGAAAATTTCAAGTCGATATGACGACTTGGTATTTTTCATTATTTTTAGGGGTGACCCCCTTGCAACTTTTTTCGAGTAATTTTAAATTTTTCGGTTTTCTCGAAATATACAATACACACTAATTCGGCCATTCTGAATCGATTGGCGTTTGCAGAATTTGTCTATCTCTAACCGTTCTCGAGTTGGTCAGCTCTGAATCAGTTTTCAAATGGTTTTTTTGGCGCAAAAAATATTTCCGATGAGTTTTTGACATTTTCGTTCAAAGATTCGGAATCAGCACGTCAAAATTCGTTGGAGGACAAAAATTTGAAATTCGAAAAATGAAAAATAAAAAAGTGCAAAAAATTATGTATGGTAAATAAATAATATACTCGACTTTTATGTCCGTCGATTTTTTCCATTCAAATTCTCAGTATATACTAATTCGGCCATTCTGAATCGATTGGCGTTTGCAGAATTTGTCTATTTCTAACCGTTCTCGAGTTGGTCGTTTCCAAATCAGTTTTTAGTTGTTTTTTTTCCCGCCAAAAATATTTCTGATGAGTTTTCGACATTTTCGTTCAAAGATTCGGAATCAGCACGTGAAAATACGTTCAATGACCAAAATTTGAATTTCGAAAAATGAAAAATTAAAAATCTCAGAAAATTGGATTTTTGACCTTTAACGCCCTTTTCCGGCTAATCTTATATCTGAGCACATAAAAATCATACATTTTCGGAATGAGCATAAAATTTTACGTATACAGTGAAAATTTCAAGTCGATGTGACGACTTGGTATTTTTCATTATTTTTAGGGGTGACCCCCTTGCAACTTTTTTCGAGTAATTTTAAATTTTTCGGTTTTCTCGAAATATACAATACACACTAATTCGGCCATTCTGAATCGATTGGCGTTTGCAGAATTTGTCTATCTCTAACCGTTCTCGAGTTGGTCAGCTCTGAATCAGTTTTCAAATGGTTTTTTTGGCGCAAAAAATATTTCCGATGAGTTTTTGACATTTTCGTTCAAAGATTCGGAATCAGCACGTCAAAATTCGTTGGAGGACAAAAATTTGAAATTCGAAAAATGAAAAATAAAAAAGTGCAAAAAATTATGTATGGTAAATAAATAATATACTCGACTTTTATGTCCGTCGATTTTTTCCGTTCAAATTCTCAGTATATACTAATTCGGCCATTCTGAATCGATTGGCGTTTGCAGAATTTGTCTATCTCTAACCGTTCTCGAGTTGGTCAGCTCTGAATCAGTTTTCAAATGGTTTTTTTGGCGCAAAAAATATTTCCGATGAGTTTTTGACATTTTCGTTCAAAGATTCGGAATCAGCACGTCAAAATTCGTTGGAGGACAAAAATTTGAAATTCGAAAAATGAAAAATAAAAAAGTGCAAAAAATTATGTATGGTAAATAAATAATATACTCGACTTTTATGTCCGTCGATTTTTTCCGTTCAAATTCGCAGTATATACTAATTCGGCCATTCTGAATCGATTGGCGTTTGCAGAATTTGTCTATTTCTAACCGTTCTCGAGTTGGTCATTTCCAAATCAGTTTTTAGTTGTTTTTTTTCCCGCCAAAAATATTTCTGATGAGTTTTCGACATTTTCGTTCAAAGATTCGGAATCAGCACGTGAAAATACGTTCAATGACCAAAATTTAAATTTCGAAAAATGAAAATAAAAATCTCAGAAAATTGGATTTTTGACCTTTAACGCCCTTTTCCGGCTAATCTTATATCTGAGCACATAAAAATCATACATTTTCGGAATGAGCATAAAATTTTACGTATACAGTGAAAATTTCAAGTCGATGTGACGACTTGGTAGTTTTCATTATTTTTAGGGGTGACCCCCTTGCAACTTTTCTCGAGTAATTTTAAATTTTTCGATTTTCTCGAAATATACAATAAATACTAATTCGGCCATTCTGAATCGATTGGCGTTTGCAGAATTTGTCTATCTCTAACCGTTCTCGAGTTGGTCAGCTCTGAATCAGTTTTCAAATGGTTTTTTTGGCGCAAAAAATATTTCCGATGAGTTTTTGACATTTTCGTTCAAAGATTCGGAATCAGCACGTCAAAATTCGTTGGAGGACAAAAATTTGAAATTCGAAAAATGAAAAATAAAAAAGTGCAAAAAATTATGTATGGTAAATAAATAATACTCGACTTTTATGTCCGTCGATTTTTTCCGTTCAAATTCTCAGTATATACCAATTCGGCCATTCTGAATCGATTGGCGTTTGCAGAATTTGTCTATTTCTAACCGTTCTCGAGTTGGTCATTTCCAAATCAGTTATTAGTTGTTTTTTTTCCCGCCAAAAATATTTCTGATGAGTTTTCGACATTTTCGTTCAAAGATTCGGAATCAGCACGTCAAAATTCGTTGGAGGACAAAAATTTGAAATTCGAAAAATGAAAAATAAAAAAGTGCAAAAAATTATGTATGGTAAATAAATAATATACTCGACTTTTATGTCCGTCGATTTTTTCCGTTCAAATTCTCAGTATATACTAATTCGGCCATTCTGAATCGATTGGCGTTTGCAGAATTTGTCTATTTCTAACCGTTCTCGAGTTGGTCATTTCCAAATCAGTTTTTAGTTGTTTTTTTTCCCGCCAAAAATATTTCTGATGAGTTTTCGACATTTTCGTTCAAAGATTCGGAATCAGCACGTCAAAATTCGTTGGAGGACAAAAATTTGAAATTCGAAAAATGAAAAATAAAAAAGTGCAAAAAATTATGTATGGTAAATAAGTAATATACTCGACTTTTATGTCCGTCGATTTTTTCCGTTCAAATTCTCAGTATATACTAATTCGGCCATTCTGAATCGATTGGCGTTTGCAGAATTTGTCTATTTCTAACCGTTCTCGAGTTGGTCGTTTCCAAATCAGTTTTTAGTTGTTTTTTTTCCCGCCAAAAATATTTCTGATGAGTTTTCGACATTTTCGTTCAAAGATTCGGAATCAGCACGTGAAAATACGTTCAATGACCAAAATTTGAATTTCGAAAAATGAAAAATTAAAAATCTCAGAAAATTGGATTTTTGACCTTTAACGCCCTTTTCCGGCTAATCTTATATCTGAGCACATAAAAATCATACATTTTCGGAATGAGCATAAAATTTTACGTATACAGTGAAAATTTCAAGTCGATGTGACGACTTGGTATTTTTCATTATTTTTAGGGGTGACCCCCTTGCAACTTTTTTCGAGTAATTTTAAATTTTTCGGTTTTCTCGAAATATACAATACACACTAATTCGGCCATTCTGAATCGATTGGCGTTTGCAGAATTTGTCTATCTCTAACCGTTCTCGAGTTGGTCAGCTCTGAATCAGTTTTCAAATGGTTTTTTTGGCGCAAAAAATATTTCCGATGAGTTTTTGACATTTTCGTTCAAAGATTCGGAATCAGCACGTCAAAATTCGTTGGAGGACAAAAATTTGAAATTCGAAAAATGAAAAATAAAAAAGTGCAAAAAATTATGTATGGTAAATAAATAATATACTCGACTTTTATGTCCGTCGATTTTTTCCGTTCAAATTCTCAGTATATACTAATTCGGCCATTCTGAATCGATTGGCGTTTGCCGAATTTGTCTATTTCTAACCGTTCTCGAGTTGGTCGTTTCCAAATCAGTTTTTAGTTGTTTTTTTTCCCGCCAAAAATATTTCTGATGAGTTTTCGACATTTTCGTTCAAAGATTCGGAATCAGCACGTGAAAATACGTTCAATGACCAAAATTTGAATTTCGAAAAATGAAAAATTAAAAATCTCAGAAAATTGGATTTTTGACCTTTAACGCCCTTTTCCGGCTAATCTTATATCTGAGCACATAAAAATCATACATTTTCGGAATGAGCATAAAATTTTACGTATACAGTGAAAAGTTCAAGTCGATGTGACGACTTGGTATTTTTCATTATTTTTAGGGGTGACCCCCTTGCAACTTTTTTCGAGTAATTTTAAATTTTTCGGTTTTCTCGAAATATACAATACACACTAATTCGGCCATTCTGAATCGATTGGCGTTTGCAGAATTTGTCTATCTCTAACCGTTCTCGAGTTGGTCAGCTCTGAATCAGTTTTCAAATGGTTTTTTTGGCGCAAAAAATATTTCCGATGAGTTTTTGACATTTTCGTTCAAAGATTCGGAATCAGCACGTCAAAATTCGTTGGAGGACAAAAATTTGAAATTCGAAAAATGAAAAATAAAAAAGTGCAAAAAATTATGTATGGTAAATAAATAATATACTCGACTTTTATGTCCGTCGTTTTTTTCCGTTCAAATTCTCAGTATATACTAATTCGGCCATTCTGAATCGATTGGCGTTTGCAGAATTTGTCTATCTCTAACCGTTCTCGAGTTGGTCAGCTCTGAATCAGTTTTCAAATGGTTTTTTTGGCGCAAAAAATATTTCCGATGAGTTTTTGACATTTTCGTTCAAAGATTCGGAATCAGCACGTCAAAATTCGTTGGAGGACAAAAATTTGAAATTCGAAAAATGAAAAATAAAAAAGTGCAAAAAATTATGTATGGTAAATAAATAATATACTCGACTTTTATGTCCGTCGATTTTTTCCGTTCAAATTCGCAGTATATACTAATTCGGCCATTCTGAATCGATTGGCGTTTGCAGAATTTGTCTATTTCTAACCGTTCTCGAGTTGGTCATTTCCAAATCAGTTTTTAGTTGTTTTTTTTCCCGCCAAAAATATTTCTGATGAGTTTTCGACATTTTCGTTCAAAGATTCGGAATCAGCACGTGAAAATACGTTCAATGACCAAAATTTAAATTTCGAAAAATGAAAATAAAAATCTCAGAAAATTGGATTTTTGACCTTTAACGCCCTTTTCCGGCTAATCTTATATCTGAGCACATAAAAATCTTTTCGGAATGAGCATAAAATTTTACGTATACAGTGAAAATTTCAAGTCGATGTGACGACTTGGTAGTTTTCATTATTTTTAGGGGTGACCCCCTTGCAACTTTTCTCGAGTAATTTTAAATTTTTCGATTTTCTCGAAATATACAATAAATACTAATTCGGCCATTCTGAATCGATTGGCGTTTGCAGAATTTGTCTATCTCTAACCGTTCTCGAGTTGGTCAGCTCTGAATCAGTTTTCAAATGGTTTTTTTGGCGCAAAAAATATTTCCGATGAGTTTTTGACATTTTCGTTCAAAGATTCGGAATCAGCACGTCAAAATTCGTTGGAGGACAAAAATTTGAAATTCGAAAAATGAAAAATAAAAAAGTGCAAAAAATTATGTATGGTAAATAAATAATACTCGACTTTTATGTCCGTCGATTTTTTCCGTTCAAATTCTCAGTATATACCAATTCGGCCATTCTGAATCGATTGGCGTTTGCAGAATTTGTCTATTTCTAACCGTTCTCGAGTTGGTCATTTCCAAATCAGTTATTAGTTGTTTTTTTTCCCGCCAAAAATATTTCTGATGAGTTTTCGACATTTTCGTTCAAAGATTCGGAATCAGCACGTCAAAATTCGTTGGAGGACAAAAATTTTAAATTCGAAAAATGAAAAATAAAAAAGTGCAAAAAATTATGTATGGTAAATAAATAATATACTCGACTTTTATGTCCGTCGATTTTTTCCGTTCAAATTCGCAGTATATACTAATTCGGCCATTCTGAATCGATTGGCGTTTGCAGAATTTGTCTATTTCTAACCGTTCTCGAGTTGGTCATTTCCAAATCAGTTTTTAGTTGTTTTTTTTCCCGCCAAAAATATTTCTGATGAGTTTTCGACATTTTCGTTCAAAGATTCGGAATCAGCACGTGAAAATACGTTCAATGACCAAAATTTAAATTTCGAAAAATGAAAATAAAAATCTCAGAAAATTGGATTTTTGACCTTTAACGCCCTTTTCCGGCTAATCTTATATCTGAGCACATAAAAATCATACATTTTCGGAATGAGCATAAAATTATACGTATACAGTGAAAATTTCAAGTCGATGTGACGACTTGGTAGTTTTCATTATTTTTAGGGGTGACCCCCTTGCAACTTTTTTCGAGTAATTTTAAATTTTTCGATTTTCTCGAAATATACAATAAATACTAATTCGGCCATTCTGAATCGATTGGCGTTTGCAGAATTTGTCTATCTCTAACCGTTCTCGAGTTGGTCAGCTCTGAATCAGTTTTCAAATGGTTTTTTTGGCGCAAAAAATATTTCCGATGAGTTTTTGACATTTTCGTTCAAAGATTCGGAATCAGCACGTCAAAATTCGTTGGAGGACAAAAATTTGAAATTCGAAAAATGAAAAATAAAAAAGTGCAAAAAATTATGTATGGTAAATAAATAATACTCGACTTTTATGTCCGTCGATTTTTTCCGTTCAAATTCTCAGTATATACCAATTCGGCCATTCTGAATCGATTGGCGTTTGCAGAATTTGTCTATCTCTAACCGTTCTCGAGTTGGTCAGCTCTGAATCAGTTTTCAAATGGTTTTTTTGGCGCAAAAAATATTTCCGATGAGTTTTTGACATTTTCGTTCAAAGATTCGGAATCAGCACGTCAAAATTCGTTGGAGGACAAAAATTTGAAATTCGAAAAATGAAAAATAAAAAAGTGCAAAAAATTATGTATGGTAAATAAATAATATACTCGACTTTTATGTCCGTCGATTTTTTCCGTTCAAATTCTCAGTATATACTAATTCGGCCATTCTGAATCGATTGGCGTTTGCAGAATTTGTCTATTTCTAACCGTTCTCGAGTTGGTCATTTCCAAATCAGTTTTTAGTTGTTTTTTTTCCCGCCAAAAATATTTCTGATGAGTTTTCGACATTTTCGTTCAAAGATTCGGAATCAGCACGTCAAAATTCGTTGGAGGACAAAAATTTGAAATTCGAAAAATGAAAAATAAAAAAGTGCAAAAAATTATGTATGGTAAATAAATAATATACTCGACTTTTATGTCCGTCGATTTTTTCCGTTCAAATTCTCAGTATATACTAATTCGGCCATTCTGAATCGATTGGCGTTTGCAGAATTTGTCTATTTCTAACCGTTCTCGAGTTGGTCATTTCCAAATCAGTTTTTAGTTGTTTTTTTTCCCGCCAAAAATATTTCTGATGAGTTTTCGACATTTTCGTTCAAAGATTCGGAATCAGCACGTCAAAATTCGTTGGAGGACAAAAATTTGAAATTCGAAAAATGAAAAATAAAAAAGTGCAAAAAATTATGTATGGTAAATAAATAATATACTCGACTTTTATGTCCGTCGATTTTTTCCGTTCAAATTCTCAGTATATACTAATTCGGCCATTCTGAATCGATTGGCGTTTGCAGAATTTGTCTATTTCTAACCGTTCTCGAGTTGGTCGTTTCCAAATCAGTTTTTAGTTGTTTTTTTTCCCGCCAAAAATATTTCTGATGAGTTTTCGACATTTTCGTTCAAAGATTCGGAATCAGCACGTGAAAATACGTTCAATGACCAAAATTTGAATTTCGAAAAATGAAAAATTAAAAATCTCAGAAAATTGGATTTTTGACCTTTAACGCCCTTTTCCGGCTAATCTTATATCTGAGCACATAAAAATCATACATTTTCGGAATGAGCATAAAATTTTACGTATACAGTGAAAATTTCAAGTCGATGTGACGACTTGGTATTTTTCATTATTTTTAGGGGTGACCCCCTTGCAACTTTTTTCGAGTAATTTTAAATTTTTCGGTTTTCTCGAAATATACAATACACACTAATTCGGCCATTCTGAATCGATTGGCGTTTGCAGAATTTGTCTATCTCTAACCGTTCTCGAGTTGGTCAGCTCTGAATCAGTTTTCAAATGGTTTTTTTGGCGCAAAAAATATTTCCGATGAGTTTTTGACATTTTCGTTCAAAGATTCGGAATCAGCACGTCAAAATTCGTTGGAGGACAAAAATTTGAAATTCGAAAAATGAAAAATAAAAAAGTGCAAAAAATTATGTATGGTAAATAAATAATATACTCGACTTTTATGTCCGTCGATTTTTTCCATTCAAATTCTCAGTATATACTAATTCGGCCATTCTGAATCGATTGGCGTTTGCAGAATTTGTCTATTTCTAACCGTTCTCGAGTTGGTCGTTTCCAAATCAGTTTTTAGTTGTTTTTTTTCCCGCCAAAAATATTTCTGATGAGTTTTCGACATTTTCGTTCAAAGATTCGGAATCAGCACGTGAAAATACGTTCAATGACCAAAATTTGAATTTCGAAAAATGAAAAATTAAAAATCTCAGAAAATTGGATTTTTGACCTTTAACGCCCTTTTCCGGCTAATCTTATATCTGAGCACATAAAAATCATACATTTTCGGAATGAGCATAAAATTTTACGTATACAGTGAAAATTTCAAGTCGATGTGACGACTTGGTATTTTTCATTATTTTTAGGGGTGACCCCCTTGCAACTTTTTTCGAGTAATTTTAAATTTTTCGGTTTTCTCGAAATATACAATACACACTAATTCGGCCATTCTGAATCGATTGGCGTTTGCAGAATTTGTCTATCTCTAACCGTTCTCGAGTTGGTCAGCTCTGAATCAGTTTTCAAATGGTTTTTTTGGCGCAAAAAATATTTCCGATGAGTTTTTGACATTTTCGTTCAAAGATTCGGAATCAGCACGTCAAAATTCGTTGGAGGACAAAAATTTGAAATTCGAAAAATGAAAAATAAAAAAGTGCAAAAAATTATGTATGGTAAATAAATAATATACTCGACTTTTATGTCCGTCGTTTTTTTCCGTTCAAATTCTCAGTATATACTAATTCGGCCATTCTGAATCGATTGGCGTTTGCAGAATTTGTCTATCTCTAACCGTTCTCGAGTTGGTCAGCTCTGAATCAGTTTTCAAATGGTTTTTTTGGCGCAAAAAATATTTCCGATGAGTTTTTGACATTTTCGTTCAAAGATTCGGAATCAGCACGTCAAAATTCGTTGGAGGACAAAAATTTGAAATTCGAAAAATGAAAAATAAAAAAGTGCAAAAAATTATGTATGGTAAATAAATAATATACTCGACTTTTATGTCCGTCGATTTTTTCCGTTCAAATTCGCAGTATATACTAATTCGGCCATTCTGAATCGATTGGCGTTTGCAGAATTTGTCTATTTCTAACCGTTCTCGAGTTGGTCATTTCCAAATCAGTTTTTAGTTGTTTTTTTTCCCGCCAAAAATATTTCTGATGAGTTTTCGACATTTTCGTTCAAAGATTCGGAATCAGCACGTGAAAATACGTTCAATGACCAAAATTTAAATTTCGAAAAATGAAAATAAAAATCTCAGAAAATTGGATTTTTGACCTTTAACGCCCTTTTCCGGCTAATCTTATATCTGAGCACATAAAAATCATACATTTTCGGAATGAGCATAAAATTTTACGTATACAGTGAAAATTTCAAGTCGATGTGACGACTTGGTAGTTTTCATTATTTTTAGGGGTGACCCCCTTGCAACTTTTCTCGAGTAATTTTAAATTTTTCGATTTTCTCGAAATATACAATAAATACTAATTCGGCCATTCTGAATCGATTGGCGTTTGCAGAATTTGTCTATCTCTAACCGTTCTCGAGTTGGTCAGCTCTGAATCAGTTTTCAAATGGTTTTTTTGGCGCAAAAAATATTTCCGATGAGTTTTTGACATTTTCGTTCAAAGATTCGGAATCAGCACGTCAAAATTCGTTGGAGGACAAAAATTTGAAATTCGAAAAATGAAAAATAAAAAAGTGCAAAAAATTATGTATGGTAAATAAATAATACTCGACTTTTATGTCCGTCGATTTTTTCCGTTCAAATTCTCAGTATATACCAATTCGGCCATTCTGAATCGATTGGCGTTTGCAGAATTTGTCTATTTCTAACCGTTCTCGAGTTGGTCATTTCCAAATCAGTTATTAGTTGTTTTTTTTCCCGCCAAAAATATTTCTGATGAGTTTTCGACATTTTCGTTCAAAGATTCGGAATCAGCACGTCAAAATTCGTTGGAGGACAAAAATTTGAAATTCGAAAAATGAAAAATAAAAAAGTGCAAAAAATTATGTATGGTAAATAAATAATATACTCGACTTTTATGTCCGTCGATTTTTTCCGTTCAAATTCTCAGTATATACTAATTCGGCCATTCTGAATCGATTGGCGTTTGCAGAATTTGTCTATTTCTAACCGTTCTCGAGTTGGTCATTTCCAAATCAGTTTTTAGTTGTTTTTTTTCCCGCCAAAAATATTTCTGATGAGTTTTCGACATTTTCGTTCAAAGATTCGGAATCAGCACGTCAAAATTCGTTGGAGGACAAAAATTTGAAATTCGAAAAATGAAAAATAAAAAAGTGCAAAAAATTATGTATGGTAAATAAATAATATACTCGACTTTTATGTCCGTCGATTTTTTCCGTTCAAATTCTCAGTATATACTAATTCGGCCATTCTGAATCGATTGGCGTTTGCAGAATTTGTCTATTTCTAACCGTTCTCGAGTTGGTCGTTTCCAAATCAGTTTTTAGTTGTTTTTTTTCCCGCCAAAAATATTTCTGATGAGTTTTCGACATTTTCGTTCAAAGATTCGGAATCAGCACGTGAAAATACGTTCAATGACCAAAATTTGAATTTCGAAAAATGAAAAATTAAAAATCTCAGAAAATTGGATTTTTGACCTTTAACGCCCTTTTCCGGCTAATCTTATATCTGAGCACATAAAAATCATACATTTTCGGAATGAGCATAAAATTTTACGTATACAGTGAAAATTTCAAGTCGATGTGACGACTTGGTATTTTTCATTATTTTTAGGGGTGACCCCCTTGCAACTTTTTTCGAGTAATTTTAAATTTTTCGGTTTTCTCGAAATATACAATACACACTAATTCGGCCATTCTGAATCGATTGGCGTTTGCAGAATTTGTCTATCTCTAACCGTTCTCGAGTTGGTCAGCTCTGAATCAGTTTTCAAATGGTTTTTTTGGCGCAAAAAATATTTCCGATGAGTTTTTGACATTTTCGTTCAAAGATTCGGAATCAGCACGTCAAAATTCGTTGGAGGACAAAAATTTGAAATTCGAAAAATGAAAAATAAAAAAGTGCAAAAAATTATGTATGGTAAATAAATAATATACTCGACTTTTATGTCCGTCGATTTTTTCCGTTCAAATTCTCAGTATATACTAATTCGGCCATTCTGAATCGATTGGCGTTTGCCGAATTTGTCTATTTCTAACCGTTCTCGAGTTGGTCGTTTCCAAATCAGTTTTTAGTTGTTTTTTTTCCCGCCAAAAATATTTCTGATGAGTTTTCGACATTTTCGTTCAAAGATTCGGAATCAGCACGTGAAAATACGTTCAATGACCAAAATTTGAATTTCGAAAAATGAAAAATTAAAAATCTCAGAAAATTGGATTTTTGACCTTTAACGCCCTTTTCCGGCTAATCTTATATCTGAGCACATAAAAATCATACATTTTCGGAATGAGCATAAAATTTTACGTATACAGTGAAAATTTCAAGTCGATGTGACGACTTGGTATTTTTCATTATTTTTAGGGGTGACCCCCTTGCAACTTTTTTCGAGTAATTTTAAATTTTTCGGTTTTCTCGAAATATACAATACACACTAATTCGGCCATTCTGAATCGATTGGCGTTTGCAGAATTTGTCTATCTCTAACCGTTCTCGAGTTGGTCAGCTCTGAATCAGTTTTCAAATGGTTTTTTTGGCGCAAAAAATATTTCCGATGAGTTTTTGACATTTTCGTTCAAAGATTCGGAATCAGCACGTCAAAATTCGTTGGAGGACAAAAATTTGAAATTCGAAAAATGAAAAATAAAAAAGTGCAAAAAATTATGTATGGTAAATAAATAATATACTCGACTTTTATGTCCGTCGTTTTTTTCCGTTCAAATTCTCAGTATATACTAATTCGGCCATTCTGAATCGATTGGCGTTTGCAGAATTTGTCTATCTCTAACCGTTCTCGAGTTGGTCAGCTCTGAATCAGTTTTCAAATGGTTTTTTTGGCGCAAAAAATATTTCCGATGAGTTTTTGACATTTTCGTTCAAAGATTCGGAATCAGCACGTCAAAATTCGTTGGAGGACAAAAATTTGAAATTCGAAAAATGAAAAATAAAAAAGTGCAAAAAATTATGTATGGTAAATAAATAATATACTCGACTTTTATGTCCGTCGTTTTTTTCCGTTCAAATTCTCAGTATATACTAATTCGGCCATTCTGAATCGATTGGCGTTTGCAGAATTTGTCTATTTCTAACCGTTCTCGAGTTGGTCATTTCCAAATCAGTTTTTAGTTGTTTTTTTTCCCGCCAAAAATATTTCTGATGAGTTTTCGACATTTTCGTTCAAAGATTCGGAATCAGCACGTGAAAATACGTTCAATGACCAAAATTTAAATTTCGAAAAATGAAAATAAAAATCTCAGAAAATTGGATTTTTGACCTTTAACGCCCTTTTCCGGCTAATCTTATATCTGAGCACATAAAAATCATACATTTTCGGAATGAGCATAAAATTTTACGTATACAGTGAAAATTTCAAGTCGATGTGACGACTTGGTAGTTTTCATTATTTTTAGGGGTGACCCCCTTGCAACTTTTCTCGAGTAATTTTAAATTTTTCGATTTTCTCGAAATATACAATAAATACTAATTCGGCCATTCTGAATCGATTGGCGTTTGCAGAATTTGTCTATCTCTAACCGTTCTCGAGTTGGTCAGCTCTGAATCAGTTTTCAAATGGTTTTTTTGGCGCAAAAAATATTTCCGATGAGTTTTTGACATTTTCGTTCAAAGATTCGGAATCAGCACGTCAAAATTCGTTGGAGGACAAAAATTTGAAATTCGAAAAATGAAAAATAAAAAAGTGCAAAAAATTATGTATGGTAAATAAATAATACTCGACTTTTATGTCCGTCGATTTTTTCCGTTCAAATTCTCAGTATATACCAATTCGGCCATTCTGAATCGATTGGCGTTTGCAGAATTTGTCTATTTCTAACCGTTCTCGAGTTGGTCATTTCCAAATCAGTTATTAGTTGTTTTTTTTCCCGCCAAAAATATTTCTGATGAGTTTTCGACATTTTCGTTCAAAGATTCGGAATCAGCACGTCAAAATTCGTTGGAGGACAAAAATTTGAAATTCGAAAAATGAAAAATAAAAAAGTGCAAAAAATTATGTATGGTAAATAAATAATATACTCGACTTTTATGTCCGTCGATTTTTTCCGTTCAAATTCTCAGTATATACTAATTCGGCCATTCTGAATCGATTGGCGTTTGCAGAATTTGTCTATTTCTAACCGTTCTCGAGTTGGTCATTTCCAAATCAGTTTTTAGTTGTTTTTTTTCCCGCCAAAAATATTTCTGATGAGTTTTCGACATTTTCGTTCAAAGATTCGGAATCAGCACGTCAAAATTCGTTGGAGGACAAAAATTTGAAATTCGAAAAATGAAAAATAAAAAAGTGCAAAAAATTATGTATGGTAAATAAGTAATATACTCGACTTTTATGTCCGTCGATTTTTTCCGTTCAAATTCTCAGTATATACTAATTCGGCCATTCTGAATCGATTGGCGTTTGCAGAATTTGTCTATTTCTAACCGTTCTCGAGTTGGTCGTTTCCAAATCAGTTTTTAGTTGTTTTTTTTCCCGCCAAAAATATATCTGATGAGTTTTCGACATTTTCGTTCAAAGATTCGGAATCAGCACGTGAAAATACGTTCAATGACCAAAATTTGAATTTCGAAAAATGAAAAATTAAAAATCTCAGAAAATTGGATTTTTGACCTTTAACGCCCTTTTCCGGCTAATCTTATATCTGAGCACATAAAAATCATACATTTTCGGAATGAGCATAAAATTTTACGTATACAGTGAAAATTTCAAGTCGATGTGTCGACTTGGTAGTTTTCATTATTTTTAGGGGTGACCCCCTTGCAACTTTTCTCGAGTAATTTTAAATTTTTCGATTTTCTCGAAATATACAATAAATACTAATTCGGCCATTCTGAATCGATTGGCGTTTGCAGAATTTGTCTATCTCTAACCGTTCTCGAGTTGGTCAGCTCTGAATCAGTTTTCAAATGGTTTTTTTGGCGCAAAAAATATTTCCGATGAGTTTTTGACATTTTCGTTCAAAGATTCGGAATCAGCACGTCAAAATTCGTTGGAGGACAAAAATTTGAAATTCGAAAAATGAAAAATAAAAAAGTGCAAAAAATTATGTATGGTAAATAAGTAATATACTCGACTTTTATGTCCGTCGATTTTTTCCGTTCAAATTCTCAGTATATACTAATTCGGCCATTCTGAATCGATTGGCGTTTGCAGAATTTGTCTATTTCTAACCGTTCTCGAGTTGGTCATTTCCAAATCAGTTTTTAGTTGTTTTTTTTCCCGCCAAAAATATTTCTGATGAGTTTTCGACATTTTCGTTCAAAGATTCGGAATCAGCACGTGAAAATACGTTCAATGACCAAAATTTAAATTTCGAAAAATGAAAATAAAAATCTCAGAAAATTGGATTTTTGACCTTTAACGCCCTTTTCCGGCTAATCTTATATCTGAGCACATAAAAATCATACATTTTCGGAATGAGCATAAAATTATACGTATACAGTGAAAATTTCAAGTCGATGTGACGACTTGGTAGTTTTCATTATTTTTAGGGGTGACCCCCTTGCAACTTTTCTCGAGTAATTTTAAATTTTTCGATTTTCTCGAAATATACAATATATACTAATTCGGCCATTCTGAATCGATTGGCGTTTGCAGAATTTGTCTATCTCTAACCGTTCTCGAGTTGGTCAGCTCTGAATCAGTTTTCAAATGGTTTTTTTGGCGCAAAAAATATTTCCGATGAGTTTTTGACATTTTCGTTCAAAGATTCGGAATCAGCACGTCAAAATTCGTTGGAGGACAAAAATTTGAAATTCGAAAAATGAAAAATAAAAAAGTGCAAAAAATTATGTATGGTAAATAAATAATACTCGACTTTTATGTCCGTCGATTTTTTCCGTTCAAATTCTCAGTATATACCAATTCGGCCATTCTGAATCGATTGGCGTTTGCAGAATTTGTCTATTTCTAACCGTTCTCGAGTTGGTCATTTCCAAATCAGTTTTTAGTTGTTTTTTTTCCCGCCAAAAATATTTCTGATGAGTTTTCGACATTTTCGTTCAAAGATTCGGAATCAGCACGTCAAAATTCGTTGGAGGACAAAAATTTGAAATTCGAAAAATGAAAAATAAAAAAGTGCAAAAAATTATGTATGGTAAATAAATAATATACTCGACTTTTATGTCCGTCGATTTTTTCCGTTCAAATTCTCAGTATATACTAATTCGGCCATTCTGAATCGATTGGCGTTTGCAGAATTTGTCTATTTCTAACCGTTCTCGAGTTGGTCGTTTCCAAATCAGTTTTTAGTTGTTTTTTTTCCCGCCAAAAATATTTCTGATGAGTTTTCGACATTTTCGTTCAAAGATTCGGAATCAGCACGTGAAAATACGTTCAATGACCAAAATTTAAATTTCGAAAAATGAAAATAAAAATCTCAGAAAATTGGATTTTTGACCTTTAACGCCCTTTTCCGGCTAATCTTATATCTGAGCACATAAAAATCATACATTTTCGGAATGAGCATAAAATTATACGTATACAGTGAAAATTTCAAGTCGATGTGACGACTTGGTAGTTTTCATTATTTTTAGGGGTGACCCCCTTGCAACTTTTCTCGAGTAATTTTAAATTTTTCGGTTTTCTCGAAATATACAATAAATACTAATTCGGCCATTCTGAATCGATTGGCGTTTGCAGAATTTGTCTATCTCTAACCGTTCTCGAGTTGGTCAGCTCTGAATCAGTTTTCAAATGGTTTTTTTGGCGCAAAAAATATTTCCGATGAGTTTTTGACATTTTCGTTCAAAGATTCGGAATCAGCACGTCAAAATTCGTTGGAGGACAAAAATTTGAAATTCGAAAAATGAAAAATAAAAAAGTGCAAAAAATTATGTATGGTAAATAAATAATACTCGACTTTTATGTCCGTCGATTTTTTCCGTTCAAATTCTCAGTATATACCAATTCGGCCATTCTGAATCGATTGGCGTTTGCAGAATTTGTCTATTTCTAACCGTTCTCGAGTTGGTCATTTCCAAATCAGTTTTTAGTTGTTTTTTTTCCCGCCAAAAATATTTCTGATGAGTTTTCGACATTTTCGTTCAAAGATTCGGAATCAGCACGTCAAAATTCGTTGGAGGACAAAAATTTGAAATTCGAAAAATGAAAAATAAAAAAGTGCAAAAAATTATGTATGGTAAATAAATAATATACTCGACTTTTATGTCCGTCGATTTTTTCCGTTCAAATTCTCAGTATATACTAATTCGGCCATTCTGAATCGATTGGCGTTTGCAGAATTTGTCTATTTCTAACCGTTCTCGAGTTGGTCGTTTCCAAATCAGTTTTTAGTTGTTTTTTTTCCCGCCAAAAATATTTCTGATGAGTTTTCGACATTTTCGTTCAAAGATTCGGAATCAGCACGTGAAAATACGTTCAATGACCAAAATTTGAATTTCGAAAAATGAAAAATTAAAAATCTCAGAAAATTGGATTTTTGACCTTTAACGCCCTTTTCCGGCTAATCTTATATCTGAGCACATAAAAATCATACATTTTCGGAATGAGCATAAAATTTTACGTATACAGTGAAAATTTCAAGTCGATGTGACGACTTGGTATTTTTCATTATTTTTAGGGGTGACCCCCTTGCAACTTTTTTCGAATAATTTTAAATTTTTCGGTTTTCTCGAAATAAACAATACACACTAATTCGGCCATTCTGAATCGATTGGCGTTTGCAGAATTTGTCTATCTCTAACCGTTCTCGAGTTGGTCAGCTCTGAATCAGTTTTCAAATGGTTTTTTTGGCGCAAAAAATATTTCCGATGAGTTTTTGACATTTTCGTTCAAAGATTCGGAATCAGCACGTCAAAATTCGTTGGAGGACAAAAATTTGAAATTCGAAAAATGAAAAATAAAAAAGTGCAAAAAATTATGTATGGTAAATAAATAATATACTCGACTTTTATGTCCGTCGATTTTTTCCGTTCAAATTCTCAGTATATACTAATTCGGCCATTCTGAATCGATTGGCGTTTGCAGAATTTGTCTATTTCTAACCGTTCTCGAGTTGGTCATTTCCAAATCAGTTTTTAGTTGTTTTTTTTCCCGCCAAAAATATTTCTGATGAGTTTTCGACATTTTCGTTCAAAGATTCGGAATCAGCACGTCAAAATTCGTTGGAGGACAAAAATATGAAATTCGAAAAATGAAAAATAAAAAAGTGCAAAAAATTATGTATGGTAAATAAATAATATACTCGACTTTTATGTCCGTCGATTTTTTCCGTTCAAATTCTCAGTATATACTAATTCGGCCATTCTGAATCGATTGGCGTTTGCAGAATTTGTCTATTTCTAACCGTTCTCGAGTTGGTCATTTCCAAATCAGTTTTTAGTTGTTTTTTTTCCCGCCAAAAATATTTCTGATGAGTTTTCGACATTTTCGTTCAAAGATTCGGAATCAGCACGTCAAAATTCGTTGGAGGACAAAAATTTGAAATTCGAAAAATGAAAAATAAAAAAGTGCAAAAAATTATGTATGGTAAATAAGTAATATACTCGACTTTTATGTCCGTCGATTTTTTCCGTTCAAATTCTCAGTATATACTAATTCGGCCATTCTGAATCGATTGGCGTTTGCAGAATTTGTCTATTTCTAACCGTTCTCGAGTTGGTCGTTTCCAAATTAGTTTTTAGTTGTTTTTTTTCCCGCCAAAAATATATCTGATGAGTTTTCGACATTTTCGTTCAAAGATTCGGAATCAGCACGTGAAAATACGTTCAATGACCAAAATTTGAATTTCGAAAAATGAAAAATTAAAAATCTCAGAAAATTGGATTTTTGACCTTTAACGCCCTTTTCCGGCTAATCTTATATCTGAGCACATAAAAATCATACATTTTCGGAATGAGCATAAAATTTTACGTATACAGTGAAAATTTCAAGTCGATGTGACGACTTGGTAGTTTTCATTATTTTTAGGGGTGACCCCCTTGCAACTTTTCTCGAGTAATTTTAAATTTTTCGATTTTCTCGAAATATACAATAAATACTAATTCGGCCATTCTGAATCGATTGGCGTTTGCAGAATTTGTCTATCTCTAACCGTTCTCGAGTTGGTCAGCTCTGAATCAGTTTTCAAATGGTTTTTTTGGCGCAAAAAATATTTCCGATGAGTTTTTGACATTTTCGTTCAAAGATTCGGAATCAGCACGTCAAAATTCGTTGGAGGACAAAAATTTGAAATTCGAAAAATGAAAAATAAAAAAGTGCAAAAAATTATGTATGGTAAATAAATAATATACTCGACTTTTATGTCCGTCGATTTTTTCCGTTCAAATTCTCAGTATATACTAATTCGGCCATTCTGAATCGATTGGCGTTTGCAGAATTTGTCTATTTCTAACCGTTCTCGAGTTGGTCATTTCCAAATCAGTTTTTAGTTGTTTTTTTTCCCGCCAAAAATATTTCTGATGAGTTTTCGACATTTTCGTTCAAAGATTCGGAATCAGCACGTCAAAATTCGTTGGAGGACAAAAATATGAAATTCGAAAAATGAAAAATAAAAAAGTGCAAAAAATTATGTATGGTAAATAAATAATATACTCGACTTTTATGTCCGTCGATTTTTTCCGTTCAAATTCTCAGTATATACTAATTCGGCCATTCTGAATCGATTGGCGTTTGCAGAATTTGTCTATTTCTAACCGTTCTCGAGTTGGTCATTTCCAAATCAGTTTTTAGTTGTTTTTTTTCCCGCCAAAAATATTTCTGATGAGTTTTCGACATTTTCGTTCAAAGATTCGGAATCAGCACGTCAAAATTCGTTGGAGGACAAAAATTTGAAATTCGAAAAATGAAAAATAAAAAAGTGCAAAAAATTATGTATGGTAAATAAGTAATATACTCGACTTTTATGTCCGTCGATTTTTTCCGTTCAAATTCTCAGTATATACTAATTCGGCCATTCTGAATCGATTGGCGTTTGCAGAATTTGTCTATTTCTAACCGTTCTCGAGTTGGTCGTTTCCAAATTAGTTTTTAGTTGTTTTTTTTCCCGCCAAAAATATATCTGATGAGTTTTCGACATTTTCGTTCAAAGATTCGGAATCAGCACGTGAAAATACGTTCAATGACCAAAATTTGAATTTCGAAAAATGAAAAATTAAAAATCTCAGAAAATTGGATTTTTGACCTTTAACGCCCTTTTCCGGCTAATCTTATATCTGAGCACATAAAAATCATACATTTTCGGAATGAGCATAAAATTTTACGTATACAGTGAAAATTTCAAGTCGATGTGACGACTTGGTAGTTTTCATTATTTTTAGGGGTGACCCCCTTGCAACTTTTCTCGAGTAATTTTAAATTTTTCGATTTTCTCGAAATATACAATAAATACTAATTCGGCCATTCTGAATCGATTGGCGTTTGCAGAATTTGTCTATCTCTAACCGTTCTCGAGTTGGTCAGCTCTGAATCAGTTTTCAAATGGTTTTTTTGGCGCAAAAAATATTTCCGATGAGTTTTTGACATTTTCGTTCAAAGATTCGGAATCAGCACGTCAAAATTCGTTGGAGGACAAAAATTTGAAATTCGAAAAATGAAAAATAAAAAAGTGCAAAAAATTATGTATGGTAAATAAGTAATATACTCGACTTTTATGTCCGTCGATTTTTTCCGTTCAAATTCTCAGTATATACTAATTCGGCCATTCTGAATCGATTGGCGTTTGCAGAATTTGTCTATTTCTAACCGTTCTCGAGTTGGTCATTTCCAAATCAGTTTTTAGTTCTTTTTTTTCCCGCCAAAAATATTTCTGATGAGTTTTCGACATTTTCGTTCAAAGATTCGGAATCAGCACGTGAAAATACGTTCAATGACCAAAATTTGAATTTCGAAAAATGAAAAATTAAAAATCTCAGAAAATTGTATTTTTGACTTCAACGCCCTTTTCCGGCTAATCTTATATCTGAGCACATAAAAATCATACATTTTCGGAATGAGCATAAAATTTTACGTAGACAGTGAAAATTTCAAGTCGATGTTCGACTTGGTATTTTTCATTATTTTTAGGGGTGACCCCCTTGCAACTTTTTTCGAGTAATTTTAAATTTTTCCAATTTCTCGAAATATACAATACATACTAATTCGGCCATTCTGAATCGATTGGCGTTTGCAGAATTTGTCTATCTCTAACCGTTCTCGAGTTGGTCAGCTCTGAATCAGTTTTCAAATGGTTTTTTTGGCGCAAAAAATATTTCCGATGAGTTTTTGACATTTTCGTTCAAAGATTCGGAATCAGCACGTCAAAATTCGTTGGAGGCCAAAAATTTGAAATTCGAAAAATGAAAAATAAAAAAGTGCAAAAAATTATGTATGGTAAATAAATAATATACTCGACTTTTATGTCCGTCGATTTTTTCCGTTCAAATTCTCAGTATATACTAATTCGGCCATTCTGAATCGATTGGCGTTTGCAGAATTTGTCTATTTCTAACCGTTCTCGAGTTGGTCATTTCCAAATCAGTTTTTAGTTGTTTTTTTTTCCCGCAAAAAATATTTCCGATGAGTTTTTGACATTTTCGTTCAAAGATTCGGAATTAGCACGTGAAAATACGTTCAAAGGCAAAAATTTGAATTTCGAAAAATGAAAAATAAAAAATCTCAGAAAATTGGATTTTTTACATTTAACGCCATTTTCCGGCTAATCTCATATCTGAGCACATAAAAATCATACATTTTCGGAGTGAGCATGAAATTTTACGTATACAGTGCAAATTTCGAGTCGATATGACGACTTGGTATTTTTCATGATTTTTAGGGGTGGACGGACCCCTTGCAACTTTTTTCGAGTGATTTTAAATTTTTCGATTGACTCGAAAAAAAATGAAAAAAAAGTGCATAAAATTATCTATGGTAAATAAATAGGAAATAAATAATATACTCGACTTTTATGTCCGTCGATTTTTTCCGTTCAAATTATCAGTATATACTAATTCGGCCATTCTGAATCGATTGGCGTTCGCAGAATTGGTCTATCTCTAATCGTTCTCGAGTTGGTCAGCTCTGAATCAGTTTTCAAATGGTTTTTTTGGCGCCAAAAATATTTCTGATAAGTTTTCGACATTTTCGTTCAAAGATTCGGAATCAGCACGTCAAAATTCGTTGGAGGACAAAAATTTGAAATTCGAAAAATGAAAAATAAAAAAGTGCAAAAAATTATGTATGGTAAATAAATAATATACTCGACTTTTATGTCCGTCGATTATTTCCGTTCATTCAAATTCTCAGTATATACTAATTCGGCCATTCTGAATCGATTGGCGTTTGCAGAATTTGTCTATTTCTAACCGTTCTCGAGTTGGTCATTTCCAAATCAGTTTTTAGTTGTTTTTTTCCCGCAAAAAATATTTCCGATGAGTTTTTGACATTTTCGTTCAAAGATTCGGAATCAGCACGTCAAAATTCGTTAGAGGACCAAAATTTGAAATTCGAAAAATGAAAAATAAAAAAGTGCAAAAAATTATGTATGGTAAATAAATAATATACTCGACTTTTATGTCCGTCGATTTTTTCCGTTCAAATTCTCAGTATATACTAATTCGGCCATTCTGAATCGATTGGCGTTTGCAGAATTTGTCTATTTCTAACCGTTCTCGAGTTGGTCATTTCCAAATCAGTTTTTAGTTGTTTTTTTTCCCGCCAAAAATATTTCTGATGAGTTTTCGACATTTTCGTTCAAAGATTCGGAATCAGCACGTGAAAATACGTTCAAAGGCAAAAATTTGAATTTCGAAAAATGAAAAATTAAAAATCTCAGAAAATTGGATTTTTGACCTTTAACGCCCTTTTCCGGCTAATCTTATATCTGAGCACATAAAAATCATACATTTTCGGAATGAGCATAAAATTTTACGTATACAGTGAAAATTTCAAGTCGATGTGACGACTTGGTATTTTTCATTATTTTTAGGGGTGACCGACCCCCTTGCAACTTTTTTCGAGTAATTTTAAATTTTTCGATTTTCTCGAAATATACAATACATACTATTTCGGCCATTCTGAATCGATTGGCGTTTGCAGAATTTGTCTATCTCTAACCGTTCTCGAGTTGGTCAGCTCTGAATCGGTTTTCAAATGGTTTTTTTGGCGCAAAAAATATTTCCGATGAGTTTTTGACATTTTCGTTCAAAGATTCGGAATCAGCACGTCAAAATTCGTAGGAGGACAATAATTTGAAATTCGAAAAATGAAAAATAAAAAAGTACAAAAAATTATGTATGGTAAATAAATAATATACTCGACTTTTATATCCGTCGATTTTTTCCGTTCAAATTCTCAGTATATACTAATTCGGCCATTCTGAATCGATTGGCGTTTGCAGAATTTGTCTATCTCTAACCGTTCTCGAGTTGGTCAGCTCTGAATCAGTTTTCAAATGGTTTTTTTGGCGCAAAAAATATTTCCGATGAGTTTTTGACATTTTCGTTCAAAGATTCGGAATCAGCACGTCAAAATTCGTTGGAGGACAAAAATTTGAAATTCGAAAAATGAAAAATAAAAAAGTACAAAAAATTATGTATGGTAAATAAATAATATACTCGACTTTTATGTCCGTCGATTTTTTCCGTTCAAATTCTCAGTATATACTAATTCGGCCATTCTGAATCGATTGGCGTTTGCAGAATTTGTCTATTTCTAACCGTTCTCGAGTTGGTCATTTCCAAATCAGTTTTTAGTTGTTTTTTTTCCCGCAAAAAATATTTCTGATGAGTTTTCGACATTTTCGTTCAAAGATTCGGAATCAGCACGTCAAAATTCGTTGGAGGACAAAAATTTGAAATTCGAAAAATGAAAAATAAAAAAGTGCAAAAAATTATGTATGGTAAATAAATAATATACTCGACTTTTATGTCCGTCGATTTTTTCCGTTCAAATTCTCAGTATATACTAATTCGGCCATTCTGAATCGATTGGCGTTTGCAGAATTTGTCTATTTCTAACCGTTCTCGAGTTGGTCATTTCCAAATCAGTTTTTAGTTGTTTTTTTTCCCGCCAAAAATATTTCTGATGAGTTTTCGACATTTTCGTTCAAAGATTCGGAATCAGCACGTCAAAATTCGTTGGAGGACAAAAATTTGAAATTCGAAAAATGAAAATAAAAAAGTGCAAAAAATTATGTATGGTAAATAAATAATATACTCGACTTTTATGTCCGTCGATTTTTTCCGTTCAAATTCTCAGTATATACTAATTCGGCCATTCTGAATCGATTGGCGTTTGCAGAATTTGTCTATTTCTAACCGTTCTCGAGTTGGTCGTTTCCAAATCAGTTTTTAGTTGTTTTTTTTCCCGCCAAAAATATTTCTGATGAGTTTTCGACATTTTCGTTCAAAGATTCGGAATCAGCACGTCAAAATTCGTTGGAGGACAAAAATTTGAAATTCGAAAAATGAAAAATAAAAAAGTGCAAAAAATTATGTATGGTAAATAAATAATATACTCGACTTTTATGTCCGTCGATTTTTTCCGTTCAAATTCTCAGTATATACTAATTCGGCCATTCTGAATCGATTGGCGTTTGCAGAATTTGTCTATTTCTAACCATTCTCGAGTTGGTCATTTCCAAATCAGTTTTTAGTTGTTTTTTTTCCCGCCAAAAATATTTCTGATGAGTTTTCGACATTTTCGTTCAAAGATTCGGAATCAGCACGTCAAAATTCGTTGGAGGACAAAAATTTGAAATTCGAAAAATGAAAAATAAAAAAGTGCAAAAAATTATGTATGGTAAATAAATAATATACTCGACTTTTATGTCCGTCGATTTTTTCCGTTCAAATTCTCAGTATATACTAATTCGGCCATTCTGAATCGATTGGCGTTTGCAGAATTTGTCTATTTCTAACCGTTCTCGAGTTGGTCATTTCCAAATCAGTTTTTAGTTGTTTTTTTCCCGCAAAAAATATTTCCGATGAGTTTTTGACATTTTCGTTCAAAGATTCGGAATCAGCACGTCAAAATTCGTTGGAGGACAAAAATTTGAAATTCGAAAAATGAAAAATAAAAAAGTGCAAAAAATTATGTATGGTAAATAAATAATATACTCGACTTTTATGTCCGTCGATTTTTTCCGTTCAAATTCTCAGTATATACTAATTCGGCCATTCTGAATCGATTGGCGTTTGCAGAATTTGTCTATTTCTAACCGTTCTCGAGTTGGTCATTTCCAAATCAGTTTTTAGTTGTTTTTTTCCCGCAAAAAATATTTCCGATGAGTTTTTGACATTTTCGTTCAAAGATTCGGAATCAGCACGTGAAAATACGTTCAATGACCAAAATTTGAATTTCGAAAAATGAAAATAAAAATCTCAGAAAATTGGATTTTTGACCTTTAACGCCCTTTTCCGGCTAATCTTATATCTGAGCACATAAAAATCATACATTTTCGGAATGAGCATAAAATTATACGTATACAGTGAAAATTTCAAGTCGATGTGACGACTTGGTAGTTTTCATTATTTTTAGGGGTGACCCCCTTGCAACTTTTTTCGAGTAATTTTAAATTTTTCGATTTTCTCGAAATATACAATAAATACTAATTCGGCCATTCTGAATCGATTGGCGTTTGCAGAATTTGTCTATCTCTAACCGTTCTCGAGTTGGTCAGCTCTGAATCAGTTTTCAAATGGTTTTTTTGGCGCAAAAAATATTTCCGATGAGTTTTTGACATTTTCGTTCAAAGATTCGGAATCAGCACGTCAAAATTCGTTGGAGGACAAAAATTTGAAATTCGAAAAATGAAAAATAAAAAAGTGCAAAAAATTATGTATGGTAAATAAATAATATACTCGACTTTTATGTCCGTCGATTTTTTCCGTTCAAATTCTCAGTATATACTAATTCGGCCATTCTGAATCGATTGGCGTTTGCAGAATTTGTCTATTTCTAACCGTTCTCGAGTTGGTCATTTCCAAATCAGTTTTTAGTTGTTTTTTTTCCCGCCAAAAATATTTCTGATGAGTTTTCGACATTTTCGTTCAAAGATTCGGAATCAGCACGTCAAAATTCGTTGGAGGACAAAAATTTGAAATTCGAAAAATGAAAAATAAAAAAGTGCAAAAAATTATGTATGGTAAATAAATAATATACTCGACTTTTATGTCCGTCGATTTTTTCCGTTCAAATTCTCAGTATATACTAATTCGGCCATTCTGAATCGATTGGCGTTTGCAGAATTTGTCTATTTCTAACCGTTCTCGAGTTGGTCATTTCCAAATCAGTTTTTAGTTGTTTTTTTTCCCGCCAAAAATATTTCTGATGAGTTTTCGACATTTTCTTTCAAAGATTCGGAATCAGCACGTCAAAATTCGTTGGAGGACAAAAATTTGAAATTCGAAAAATGAAAAATAAAAAAGTGCAAAAAATTATGTATGGTAAATAAATAATATACTCGACTTTTATGTCCGTCGATTTTTTCCGTTCAAATTCTCAGTATATACTAATTCGGCCATTCTGAATCGATTGGCGTTTGCAGAATTTGTCTATTTCTAACCGTTCTCGAGTTGGTCATTTCCAAATCAGTTTTTAGTTGTTTTTTTCCCGCCAAAAATATTTCTGATGAGTTTTCGACATTTTCGTTCAAAGATTCGGAATCAGCACGTGAAAATACGTTCAATGACCAAAATTTGAATTTCGAAAAATGAAAATAAAAATCTCAGAAAATTGGATTTTTGACCTTTAACGCCCTTTTCCGGCTAATCTTATATCTGAGCACATAAAAATCATACATTTTCGGAATGAGCATAAAATTATACGTATACAGTGAAAATTTCAAGTCGATGTGACGACTTGGTAGTTTTCATTATTTTTAGGGGTGACCCCCTTGCAACTTTTTTCGAGTAATTTTAAATTTTTCGATTTTCTCGAAATATACAATAAATACTAATTCGGCCATTCTGAATCGATTGGCGTTTGCAGAATTTGTCTATCTCTAACCGTTCTCGAGTTGGTCAGCTCTGAATCAGTTTTCAAATGGTTTTTTTGGCGCAAAAAATATTTCCGATGAGTTTTTGACATTTTCGTTCAAAGATTCGGAATCAGCACGTCAAAATTCGTTGGAGGACAAAAATTTGAAATTCGAAAAATGAAAAATAAAAAAGTGCAAAAAATTATGTATGGTAAATAAATAATACTCGACTTTTATGTCCGTCGATTTTTTCCGTTCAAATTCTCAGTATATACCAATTCGGCCATTCTGAATCGATTGGCGTTTGCAGAATTTGTCTATTTCTAACCGTTCTCGAGTTGGTCATTTCCAAATCAGTTTTTAGTTGTTTTTTTTCCCGCCAAAAATATTTCTGATGAGTTTTCGACATTTTCGTTCAAAGATTCGGAATCAGCACGTCAAAATTCGTTGGAGGACAAAAATTTGAAATTCGAAAAATGAAAAATAAAAAAGTGCAAAAAATTATGTATGGTAAATAAATAATATACTCGACTTTTATGTCCGTCGATTTTTTCCGTTCAAATTCTCAGTATATACTAATTCGGCCATTCTGAATCGATTGGCGTTTGCAGAATTTGTCTATTTCTAACCGTTCTCGAGTTGGTCATTTCCAAATCAGTTTTTAGTTGTTTTTTTTCCCGCCAAAAATATTTCTGATGAGTTTTCGACATTTTCGTTCAAAGATTCGGAATCAGCACGTCAAAATTCGTTGGAGGACAAAAATTTGAAATTCGAAAAATGAAAAATAAAAAAGTGCAAAAAATTATGTATGGTAAATAAATAATATACTCGACTTTTATGTCCGTCGATTTTTTCCGTTCAAATTCTCAGTATATACTAATTCGGCCATTCTGAATCGATTGGCGTTTGCAGAATTTGTCTATTTCTAACCGTTCTCGAGTTGGTCGTTTCCAAATCAGTTTTTAGTTGTTTTTTTTTCCCGCCAAAAATATTTCTGATGAGTTTTCGACATTTTCGTTCAAAGATTCGGAATCAGCACGTGAAAATACGTTCAATGACCAAAATTTGAATTTCGAAAAATGAAAAATTAAAAATCTCAGAAAATTGGATTTTTGACCTTTAACGCCCTTTTCCGGCTAATCTTATATCTGAGCACATAAAAATCATACATTTTCGGAATGAGCATAAAATTTTACGTATACAGTGAAAATTTCAAGTCGATGTGACGACTTGGTATTTTTCATTATTTTTAGGGGTGACCCCCTTGCAACTTTTTTCGAGTAATTTTAAATTTTTCGGTTTTCTCGAAATATACAATACACACTAATTCGGCCATTCTGAATCGATTGGCGTTTGCAGAATTTGTCTATTTCTAACCGTTCTCGAGTTGGTCATTTCCAAATCAGTTTTTAGTTGTTTTTTTTTCCCGCCAAAAATATTTCTGATGAGTTTTCGACATTTTCGTTCAAAGATTCGGAATCAGCACGTCAAAATTCGTTGGAGGACAAAAATTTGAAATTCGAAAAATGAAAAATAAAAAAGTGCAAAAAATTATGTATGGTAAATAAATAATATACTCGACTTTTATGTCCGTCGATTTTTTCCGTTCAAATTCTCAGTATATACTAATTCGGCCATTCTGAATCGATTGGCGTTTGCAGAATTTGTCTATTTCTAACCGTTCTCGAGTTGGTCGTTTCCAAATCAGTTTTTAGTTGTTTTTTTTCCCGCCAAAAATATATCTGATGAGTTTTCGACATTTTCGTTCAAAGATTCGGAATCAGCACGTGAAAATACGTTCAATGACCAAAATTTGAATTTCGAAAAATGAAAAATTAAAAATCTCAGAAAATTGGATTTTTGACCTTTAACGCCCTTTTCCGGCTAATCTTATATCTGAGCACATAAAAATCATACATTTTCGGAATGAGCATAAAATTTTACGTATACAGTGAAAATTTCAAGTCGATGTTCGACTTGGTATTTTTCATTATTTTTAGGGGTGACCCCCTTGCAACTTTTTTCGAGTAATTTTAAATTTTTCCAATTTCTCGAAATATACAATACATACTAATTCGGCCATTCTGAATCGATTGGCGTTTGCAGAATTTGTCTATCTCTAACCGTTCTCGAGTTGGTCAGCTCTGAATCAGTTTTCAAATGGTTTTTTTGGCGCAAAAAATATTTCCGATGAGTTTTTGACATTTTCGTTCAAAGATTCGGAATCAGCACGTCAAAATTCGTTGGAGGACAAAAATTTGAAATTCGAAAAATGAAAAATAAAAAAGTGCAAAAAATTATGTATGGTAAATAAATAATATACTCGACTTTTATGTCCGTCGATTTTTTCCGTTCAAATTCTCAGTATATACTAATTCGGCCATTCTGAATCGATTGGCGTTTGCAGAATTTGTCTATCTCTAACCGTTCTCGAGTTGGTCAGCTCTGAATCAGTTTTCAAATGGTTTTTTTGGCGCAAAAAATATTTCCGATGAGTTTTTGACATTTTCGTTCAAAGATTCGGAATCAGCACGTCAAAATTCGTTGGAGGACAAAAATTTGAAATTCGAAAAATGAAAAATAAAAAAGTGCAAAAAATTATGTATGGTAAATAAATAATACTCGACTTTTATGTCCGTCGATTTTTTCCGTTCAAATTCTCAGTATATACCAATTCGGCCATTCTGAATCGATTGGCGTTTGCAGAATTTGTCTATTTCTAACCGTTCTCGAGTTGGTCATTTCCAAATCAGTTTTTAGTTGTTTTTTTTCCCGCCAAAAATATTTCTGATGAGTTTTCGACATTTTCGTTCAAAGATTCGGAATCAGCACGTCAAAATTCGTTGGAGGACAAAAATTTGAAATTCGAAAAATGAAAAATAAAAAAGTGCAAAAAATTATGTATGGTAAATAAATAATATACTCGACTTTTATGTCCGTCGATTTTTTCCGTTCAAATTCTCAGTATATACTAATTCGGCCATTCTGAATCGATTGGCGTTTGCAGAATTTGTCTATTTCTAACCGTTCTCGAGTTGGTCATTTCCAAATCAGTTTTTAGTTGTTTTTTTTTCCCGCCAAAAATATTTCTGATGAGTTTTCGACATTTTCGTTCAAAGATTCGGAATCAGCACGTCAAAATTCGTTGGAGGACAAAAATTTGAAATTCGAAAAATGAAAAATAAAAAAGTGCAAAAAATTATGTATGGTAAATAAATAATATACTCGACTTTTATGTCCGTCGATTTTTTCCGTTCAAATTCTCAGTATATACTAATTCGGCCATTCTGAATCGATTGGCGTTTGCAGAATTTGTCTATTTCTAACCGTTCTCGAGTTGGTCGTTTCCAAATCAGTTTTTAGTTGTTTTTTTTCCCGCCAAAAATATTTCTGATGAGTTTTCGACATTTTCGTTCAAAGATTCGGAATCAGCACGTGAAAATACGTTCAATGACCAAAATTTGAATTTCGAAAAATGAAAAATTAAAAATCTCAGAAAATTGGATTTTTGACCTTTAACGCCCTTTTCCGGCTAATCTTATATCTGAGCACATAAAAATCATACATTTTCGGAATGAGCATAAAATTTTACGTATACAGTGAAAATTTCAAGTCGATGTGACGACTTGGTATTTTTCATTATTTTTAGGGGTGACCCCCTTGCAACTTTTTTCGAGTAATTTTAAATTTTTCGGTTTTCTCGAAATATACAATACACACTAATTCGGCCATTCTGAATCGATTGGCGTTTGCAGAATTTGTCTATCTCTAACCGTTCTCGAGTTGGTCAGCTCTGAATCAGTTTTCAAATGGTTTTTTTTGGCGCAAAAAATATTTCCGATGAGTTTTTGACATTTTCGTTCAAAGATTCGGAATCAGCACGTCAAAATTCGTTGGAGGACAAAAATTTGAAATTCGAAAAATGAAAAATAAAAAAGTGCAAAAAATTATGTATGGTAAATAAATAATATACTCGACTTTTATGTCCGTCGATTTTTTCCGTTCAAATTCTCAGTATATACTAATTCGGCCATTCTGAATCGATTGGCGTTTGCAGAATTTGTCTATTTCTAACCGTTCTCGAGTTGGTCATTTCCAAATCAGTTTTTAGTTGTTTTTTTTCCCGCCAAAAATATTTCTGATGAGTTTTCGACATTTTCGTTCAAAGATTCGGAATCAGCACGTCAAAATTCGTTGGAGGACAAAAATTTGAAATTCGAAAAATGAAAAATAAAAAAGTGCAAAAAATTATGTATGGTAAATAAATAATATACTCGACTTTTATGTCCGTCGATTTTTTCCGTTCAAATTCTCAGTATATACTAATTCGGCCATTCTGAATCGATTGGCGTTTGCAGAATTTGTCTATTTCTAACCGTTCTCGAGTTGGTCGTTTCCAAATCAGTTTTTAGTTGTTTTTTTTCCCGCCAAAAATATTTCTGATGAGTTTTCGACATTTTCGTTCAAAGATTCGGAATCAGCACGTGAAAATACGTTCAATGATCAAAATTTGAATTTCGAAAAATGAAAAATTAAAAATCTCAGAAAATTGGATTTTTGACCTTTAACGCCCTTTTCCGGCTAATCTTATATCTGAGCACATAAAAATCATACATTTTCGGAATGAGCATAAAATTTTACGTATACAGTGAAAATTTCAAGTCGATGTGACGACTTGGTATTTTTCATTATTTTTAGGGGTGACCCACTTGCAACTTTTTTCGAGTAATTTTAAATTTTTCGGTTTTCTCGAAATATACAATACACACTAATTCGGCCATTCTGAATCGATTGGCGTTTGCAGAATTTGTCTATCTCTAACCGTTCTCGAGTTGGTCAGCTCTGAATCAGTTTTCAAATGGTTTTTTTGGCGCAAAAAATATTTCCGATGAGTTTTTGACATTTTCGTTCAAAGATTCGGAATCAGCACGTCAAAATTCGTTGGAGGACAAAAATTTGAAATTCGAAAAATGAAAAATAAAAAAGTGCAAAAAATTATGTATGGTAAATAAATAATATACTCGACTTTTATGTCCGTCGATTTTTTCCGTTCAAATTCTCAGTATATACTAATTCGGCCATTCTGAATCGATTGGCGTTTGCAGAATTTGTCTATTTCTAACCGTTCTCGAGTTGGTCATTTCCAAATCAGTTTTTAGTTGTTTTTTTTCCCGCCAAAAATATTTCTGATGAGTTTTCGACATTTTCGTTCAAAGATTCGGAATCAGCACGTCAAAATTCGTTGGAGGACAAAAATTTGAAATTCGAAAAATGAAAAATAAAAAAGTGCAAAAAATTATGTATGGTAAATAAATAATATACTCGACTTTTATGTCCGTCGATTTTTTCCGTTCAAATTCTCAGTATATACTAATTCGGCCATTCTGAATCGATTGGCGTTTGCAGAATTTGTCTATTTCTAACCGTTCTCGAGTTGGTCATTTCCAAATCAGTTTTTAGTTGTTTTTTTTCCCGCCAAAAATATTTCTGATGAGTTTTCGACATTTTCGTTCAAAGATTCGGAATCAGCACGTCAAAATTCGTTGGAGGACAAAAATTTGAAATTCGAAAAATGAAAAATAAAAAAGTGCAAAAAATTATGTATGGTAAATAAATAATATACTCGACTTTTATGTCCGTCGATTTTTTCCGTTCAAATTCTCAGTATATACTAATTCGGCCATTCTGAATCGATTGGCGTTTGCAGAATTTGTCTATTTCTAACCGTTCTCGAGTTGGTCGTTTCCAAATCAGTTTTTAGTTGTTTTTTTTCCCGCAAAAAATATTTCCGATGAGTTTTTGACATTTTCGTTCAAAGATTCGGAATTAGCACGTGAAAATACGTTCAAAGGCAAAAATTTGAATTTCGAAAAATGAAAAATAAAAAATCTCAGAAAATTGGATTTTTTACATTTAACGCCATTTTCCGGCTAATCTCATATCTGAGCACATAAAAATCATACATTTTCGGAGTGAGCATGAAATTTTACGTATACAGTGCAAATTTCGAGTCGATATGACGACTTGGTATTTTTCATGATTTTTAGGGGTGGACGGACCCCTTGCAACTTTTTTCGAGTGATTTTAAATTTTTCGATTGACTCGAAAAAAAATGAAAAAAAAGTGCAAAAAATTATCTATGGTAAATAAATAGGAAATAAATAATATACTCGACTTTTATGTCCGTCGATTTTTTCCGTTCAAATTATCAGTATATACTAATTCGGCCATTCTGAATCGATTGGCGTTCGCAGAATTGGTCTATCTCTAATCGTTCTCGAGTTGGTCAGCTCTGAATCAGTTTTCAAATGGTTTTTTTGGCGCCAAAAATATTTCTGATAAGTTTTCGACATTTTCGTTCAAAGATTCGGAATCAGCACGTCAAAATTCGTTGGAGGACAAAAATTTGAAATTCGAAAAATGAAAAATAAAAAAGTGCAAAAAATTATGTATGGTAAATAAATAATATACTCGACTTTTATGTCCGTCGATTATTTCCGTTCATTCAAATTCTCAGTATATACTAATTCGGCCATTCTGAATCGATTGGCGTTTGCAGAATTTGTCTATTTCTAACCGTTCTCGAGTTGGTCATTTCCAAATCAGTTTTTAGTTGTTTTTTTCCCGCAAAAAATATTTCCGATGAGTTTTTGACATTTTCGTTCAAAGATTCGGAATCAGCACGTCAAAATTCGTTGGAGGACAAAAATTTGAAATTCGAAAAATGAAAAATAAAAAAGTGCAAAAAATTATGTATGGTAAATAAATAATATACTCGACTTTTATGTCCGTCGATTTTTTCCGTTCAAATTCTCAGTATATACTAATTCGGCCATTCTGAATCGATTGGCGTTTGCAGAATTTGTCTATTTCTAACCGTTCTCGAGTTGGTCATTTCCAAATCAGTTTTTAGTTGTTTTTTTTCCCGCCAAAAATATTTCTGATGAGTTTTCGACATTTTCGTTCAAAGATTCGGAATCAGCACGTGAAAATACGTTCAAAGGCAAAAATTTGAGTTTCGAAAAATGAAAAATTAAAAATCTCAGAAAATTGGATTTTTGACCTTTAACGCCCTTTTCCGGCTAATCTTATATCTGAGCACATAAAAATCATACATTTTCGGAATGAGCATAAAATTTTACGTATACAGTGAAAATTTCAAGTCGATGTGACGACTTGGTATTTTTCATTATTTTTAGGGGTGACCGACCCCCTTGCAACTTTTTTCGAGTAATTTTAAATTTTTCGATTTTCTCGAAATATACAATACATACTAATTCGGCCATTCTGAATCGATTGGCGTTTGCAGAATTTGTCTATCTCTAACCGTTCTCGAGTTGGTCAGCTCTGAATCGGTTTTCAAATGGTTTTTTTGGCGCAAAAAATATTTCCGATGAGTTTTTGACATTTTCGTTCAAAGATTCGGAATCAGCACGTCAAAATTCGTAGGAGGACAATAATTTGAAATTCGAAAAATGAAAAATAAAAAAGTACAAAAAATTATGTATGGTAAATAAATAATATACTCGACTTTTATATCCGTCGATTTTTTCCGTTCAAATTCTCAGTATATACTAATTCGGCCATTCTGAATCGATTGGCGTTTGCAGAATTTGTCTATCTCTAACCGTTCTCGAGTTGGTCAGCTCTGAATCGGTTTTCAAATGGTTTTTTTGGCGCAAAAAATATTTCCGATGAGTTTTTGACATTTTCGTTCAAAGATTCGGAATCAGCACGTCAAAATTCGTTGGAGGACAAAAATTTGAAATTCGAAAAATGAAAAATAAAAAAGTGCAAAAAATTATGTATGGTAAATAAATAATATACTCGACTTTTATGTCCGTCGATTTTTTCCGTTCAAATTCTCAGTATATACTAATTCGGCCATTCTGAATCGATTGGCGTTTGCAGAATTTGTCTATTTCTAACCGTTCTCGAGTTGGTCATTTCCAAATCAGTTTTTAGTTGTTTTTTTTCCCGCCAAAAATATTTCTGATGAGTTTTCGACATTTTCGTTCAAAGATTCGGAATCAGCACGTCAAAATTCGTTGGGGGACAAAAATTTGAAATTCGAAAAATGAAAAATAAAAAAGTGCAAAAAATTATGTATGGTAAATAAATAATATACTCGACTTTTATGTCCGTCGATTTTTTCCGTTCAAATTCTCAGTATATACTAATTCGGCCATTCTGAATCGATTGGCGTTTGCAGAATTTGTCTATTTCTAACCGTTCTCGAGTTGGTCATTTCCAAATCAGTTTTTAGTTGTTTTTTTTCCCGCCAAAAATATTTCTGATGAGTTTTCGACATTTTCGTTCAAAGATTCGGAATCAGCACGTCAAAATTCGTTGGAGGACAAAAATTTGAAATTCGAAAAATGAAAATAAAAAAGTGCAAAAAATTATGTATGGTAAATAAATAATATACTCGACTTTTATGTCCGTCGATTTTTTCCGTTCAAATTCTCAGTATATACTAATTCGGCCATTCTGAATCGATTGGCGTTTGCAGAATTTGTCTATTTCTAACCGTTCTCGAGTTGGTCGTTTCCAAATCAGTTTTTAGTTGTTTTTTTTCCCGCCAAAAATATTTCCGATGAGTTTTTGACATTTTCGTTCAAAGATTCGGAATCAGCACGTCAAAATTCGTTGGAGGACAAAAATTTGAAATTCGAAAAATGAAAAATAAAAAAGTGCAAAAAATTATGTATGGTAAATAAATAATATACTCGACTTTTATGTCCGTCGATTTTTTCCGTTCAAATTCTCAGTATATACTAATTCGGCCATTCTGAATCGATTGGCGTTTGCAGAATTTGTCTATTTCTAACCGTTCTCGAGTTGGTCGTTTCCAAATCAGTTTTTAGTTGTTTTTTTTTCCCGCCAAAAATATATCTGATGAGTTTTCGACATTTTCGTTCAAAGATTCGGAATCAGCACGTGAAAATACGTTCAATGACCAAAATTTGAATTTCGAAAAATGAAAAATTAAAAATCTCAGAAAATTGGATTTTTGACCTTTAACGCCCTTTTCCGGCTAATCTTATATCTGAGCACATAAAAATCATACATTTTCGGAATGAGCATAAAATTTTACGTATACAGTGAAAATTTCAAGTCGATGTTCGACTTGGTATTTTTCATTATTTTTAGGGGTGACCCCCTTGCAACTTTTTTCGAGTAATTTTAAAGTTTTCCATTTTCTCGAAATATACAATACATACTAATTCGGCCATTCTGAATCGATTGGCGTTTGCAGAATTTGTCTATCTCTAACCGTTCTCGAGTTGGTCAGCTCTGAATCAGTTTTCAAATGGTTTTTTTGGCGCAAAAAATATTTCCGATGAGTTTTTGACATTTTCGTTCAAAGATTCGGAATCAGCACGTCAAAATTCGTTGGAGGACAAAAATTTGAAATTCGAAAAATGAAAAATAAAAAAGTGCAAAAAATTATGTATGGTAAATAAATAATATACTCGACTTTTATGTCCGTCGATTTTTTCCGTTCAAATTCTCAGTATATACTAATTCGGCCATTCTGAATCGATTGGCGTTTGCAGAATTTGTCTATTTCTAACCGTTCTCGAGTTGGTCATTTCCAAATCAGTTTTTAGTTGTTTTTTTTCCCGCAAAAAATATTTCCGATGAGTTTTTGACATTTTCGTTCAAAGATTCGGAATTAGCACGTGAAAATACGTTCAAAGGCAAAAATTTGAATTTCGAAAAATGAAAAATAAAAAATCTCAGAAAATTGGATTTTTTACATTTAACGCCATTTTCCGGCTAATCTTATATCTGAGCACATAAAAATCATACATTTTCGGAGTGAGCATGAAATTTTACGTATACAGTGCAAATTTCGAGTCGATATGACGACTTGGTATTTTTCATGATTTTTAGGGGTGGACGGACCCCTTGCAACTTTTTTCGAGTGATTTTAAATTTTTCGATTGACTCGAAAAAAAATGAAAAAAAAGTGCAAAAAATTATCTATGGTAAATAAATAGGAAATAAATAATATACTCGACTTTTATGTCCGTCGATTTTTTCCGTTCAAATTATCAGTATATACTAATTCGGCCATTCTGAATCGATTGGCGTTCGCAGAATTGGTCTATCTCTAATCGTTCTCGAGTTGGTCAGCTCTGAATCAGTTTTCAAATGGTTTTTTTGGCGCCAAAAATATTTCTGATAAGTTTTCGACATTTTCGTTCAAAGATTCGGAATCAGCACGTCAAAATTCGTTGGAGGACAAAAACTTGAAATTCGAAAAATGAAAAATAAAAAAGTGCAAAAAATTATGTATGGTAAATAAATAATATACTCGACTTTTATGTCCGTCGATTTTTTCCGTTCAAATTCTCAGTATATACTAATTCGGCCATTCTGAATCGATTGGCGTTTGCAGAATTTGTCTATTTCTAACCGTTCTCGAGTTGGTCGTTTCCAAATCAGTTTTTAGTTGTTTTTTTTTCCCGCCAAAAATATATCTGATGAGTTTTCGACATTTTCGTTCAAAGATTCGGAATCAGCACGTGAAAATACGTTCAATGACCAAAATTTGAATTTCGAAAAATGAAAAATTAAAAATCTCAGAAAATTGGATTTTTGACCTTTAACGCCCTTTTCCGGCTAATCTTATATCTGAGCACATAAAAATCATACATTTTCGGAATGAGCATAAAATTTTACGTATACAGTGAAAATTTCAAGTCGATGTTCGACTTGGTATTTTTCATTATTTTTAGGGGTGACCCCCTTGCAACTTTTTTCGAGTAATTTTAAAGTTTTCGATTTTCTCGAAATATACAATACATACTAATTCGGCCATTCTGAATCGATTGGCGTTTGCAGAATTTGTCTATCTCTAACCGTTCTCGAGTTGGTCAGCTCTGAATCAGTTTTCAAATGGTTTTTTTGGCGCAAAAAATATTTCCGATGAGTTTTTGACATTTTCGTTCAAAGATTCGGAATCAGCACGTCAAAATTCGTTGGAGGACAAAAATTTGAAATTCGAAAAATGAAAAATAAAAAAGTGCAAAAAATTATGTATGGTAAATAAATAATATACTCGACTTTTATGTCCGTCGATTTTTTCCGTTCAAATTCTCAGTATATACTAATTCGGCCATTCTGAATCGATTGGCGTTTGCAGAATTTGTCTATTTCTAACCGTTCTCGAGTTGGTCATTTCCAAATCAGTTTTTAGTTGTTTTTTTTCCCGCAAAAAATATTTCCGATGAGTTTTTGACATTTTCGTTCAAAGATTCGGAATTAGCACGTGAAAATACGTTCAAAGGCAAAAATTTGAATTTCGAAAAATGAAAAATAAAAAATCTCAGAAAATTGGATTTTTTACATTTAACGCCATTTTCCGGCTAATCTTATATCTGAGCACATAAAAATCATACATTTTCGGAGTGAGCATGAAATTTTACGTATACAGTGCAAATTTCGAGTCGATATGACGACTTGGTATTTTTCATGATTTTTAGGGGTGGACGGACCCCTTGCAACTTTTTTCGAGTGATTTTAAATTTTTCGATTGACTCGAAAAAAAATGAAAAAAAAGTGCAAAAAATTATCTATGGTAAATAAATAGGAAATAAATAATATACTCGACTTTTATGTCCGTCGATTTTTTCCGTTCAAATTATCAGTATATACTAATTCGGCCATTCTGAATCGATTGGCGTTCGCAGAATTGGTCTATCTCTAATCGTTCTCGAGTTGGTCAGCTCTGAATCAGTTTTCAAATGGTTTTTTTGGCGCCAAAAATATTTCTGATAAGTTTTCGACATTTTCGTTCAAAGATTCGGAATCAGCACGTCAAAATTCGTTGGAGGACAAAAATTTGAAATTCGAAAAATGAAAAATAAAAAAGTGCAAAAAATTATGTATGGTAAATAAATAATATACTCGACTTTTATGTCCGTCGATTATTTCCGTTCATTCAAATTCTCAGTATATACTAATTCGGCCATTCTGAATCGATTGGCGTTTGCAGAATTTGTCTATTTCTAACCGTTCTCGAGTTGGTCATTTCCAAATCAGTTTTTAGTTGTTTTTTTCCCGCAAAAAATATTTCCGATGAGTTTTTGACATTTTCGTTCAAAGATTCGGAATCAGCACGTCAAAATTCGTTGGAGGACAAAAATTTGAAATTCGAAAAATGAAAAATAAAAAAGTGCAAAAAATTATGTATGGTAAATAAATAATATACTCGACTTTTATGTCCGTCGATTTTTTCCGTTCAAATTCTCAGTATATACTAATTCGGCCATTCTGAATCGATTGGCGTTTGCAGAATTTGTCTATTTCTAACCGTTCTCGAGTTGGTCATTTCCAAATCAGTTTTTAGTTGTTTTTTTTCCCGCCAAAAATATTTCTGATGAGTTTTCGACATTTTCGTTCAAAGATTCGGAATCAGCACGTGAAAATACGTTCAATGACCAAAATTTGAATTTCGAAAAATGAAAAATGAAAAATCTCAGAAAATTGGATTTTTGACCTTTAACGCCCTTTTCCGGCTAATCTTATATCTGAGCACATAAAAATAATACATTTTCGGAATGAGCATAAAATTTTACGTATACAGTGAAAATTTCAAGTCGATGTGACGACTTGGTATTTTTCATTATTTTTAGGGGTGACAACCTTGCAACTTTTTTCGAGTAATTTTAAATTTTTCGATTTTCTCGAGATATACAATACATACTAATTCGGCCATTCTGAATCGATTGGCGTTTGCAGAATTTGTCTATCTCTAACCGTTCTCGAGTTGGTCAGCTCTGAATCAGTTTTCAAATGGTTTTTTTGGCGCAAAAAATATTTCCGATGAGTTTTTGACATTTTCGTTCAAAGATTCGGAATCAGCACGTCAAAATTCGTTGGAGGACAAAAATTTGAAATTCGAAAAATGAAAAATAAAAAAGTGCAAAAAATTATGTATGGTAAATAAATAATATACTCGACTTTTATGTCCGTCGATTTTTTCCGTTCAAATTCTCAGTATATACTAATTCGGCCATTCTGAATCGATTGGCGTTTGCAGAATTTGTCTATCTCTAACCGTTCTCGAGTTGGTCAGCTCTGAATCAGTTTTCAAATGGTTTTTTTGGCGCAAAAAATATTTCCGATGAGTTTTTGACATTTTCATTCAAAGATTTGGAATCAGCACGTCAAAATTCGTTGGAGGACAAAAATTTGAAATTCGAAAAATGAAAAATAAAAAAGTGCAAAAAATTATGTATGGTAAATAAATAATATACTCGACTTTTATGTCCGTCGATTTTTTCCGTTCAAATTCTCAGTATATACTAATTCGGCCATTCTGAATCGATTGGCGTTTGCAGAATTTGTCTATTTCTAACCGTTCTCGAGTTGGCCATTTCCAAATCAGTTTTTAGTTGTTTTTTTTCCCGCCAAAAATATTTCTGATGAGTTTTCGACATTTTCGTTCAAAGATTCGGAATCAGCACGTGAAAATACGTTCAATGACCAAAATTTGAATTTCGAAAAATGAAAAATTAAAAATCTCAGAAAATTGGATTTTTGACCTTTAACGCCCTTTTCCGGCTAATCTTATATCTGAGCACATAAAAATCATACATTTTCGGAATGAGCATAAAATTTTACGTATACAGTGAAAATTTCAAGTCGATGTGACGACTTGGTATTTTTCATTATTTTTAGGGGTGACCCCCTTGCAACTTTTTTCGAGTAATTTTAAATTTTTCGATTTTCTCGAAATATACAATACATACTAATTCGGCCATTCTGAATCGATTGGCGTTTGCAGAATTTGTCTATCTCTAACCGTTCTCGAGTTGGTCAGCTCTGAATCAGTTTTCAAATGGTTTTTTTGGCGCAAAAAATATTTCCGATGAGTTTTTGACATTTTCGTTCAAAGATTCGGAATCAGCACGTCAAAATTCGTTGGAGGACAAAAATTTGAAATTCGAAAAATGAAAAATAAAAAAGTGCAAAAAATTATGTATGGTAAATAAATAATATACTCGACTTTTATGTCCGTCGATTTTTTCCGTTCAAATTCTCAGTATATACTAATTCGGCCATTTTGAATCGATTGGCGTTTGCAGAATTTGTCTATTTCTAACCGTTCTCGAGTTGGTCATTTCCAAATCAGTTTTTAGTTGTTTTTTTTTCCCGCCAAAAATATTTCTGATGATATTTCGACATTTTCGTTCAAAGATTCGGAATCAGCACGTCAAAATTCGTTGGAGGACAAAAATTTGAAATTCGAAAAATGAAAAATAAAAAAGTGCAAAAAATTATGTATGGTAAATAAATAATATACTCGACTTTTATGTCCGTCGATTTTTTCCGTTCAAATTCTCAGTATATACTAATTCGGCCATTCTGAATCGATTGGCGTTTGCAGAATTTGTCTATTTCTAACCGTTCTCGAGTTGGTCATTTCCAAATCAGTTTTTAGTTGTTTTTTTTCCCGCCAAAAATATTTCTGATGAGTTTTCGACATTTTCGTTCAAAGATTCGGAATCAGCACGTGAAAATACGTTCAATGACCAAAATTTGAATTTCGAAAAATGAAAAATTAAAAATCTCAGAAAATTGGATTTTTGACCTTTAACGCCCTTTTCCGGCTAATCTTATATCTGAGCACATAAAAATAATACATTTTCGGAATGAGCATAAAATTTTACGTATACAGTGAAAATTTCAAGTCGATGTGACGACTTGGTATTTTTCATTATTTTTAGGGGTGACAACCTTGCAACTTTTTTCGAGTAATTTTAAATTTTTCGATTTTCTCGAGATATACAATACATACTAATTCGGCCATTCTGAATCGATTGGCGTTTGCAGAATTTGTCTATCTCTAACCGTTCTCGAGTTGGTCAGCTCTGAATCAGTTTTCAAATGGTTTTTTTGGCGCAAAAAATATTTCCGATGAGTTTTTGACATTTTCGTTCAAAGATTCGGAATCAGCACGTCAAAATTCGTTGGAGGACAAAAATTTGAAATTCGAAAAATGAAAAATAAAAAAGTGCAAAAAATTATGTATGGTAAATAAATAATATACTCGACTTTTATGTCCGTCGATTTTTTCCGTTCAAATTCTCAGTATATACTAATTCGGCCATTCTGAATCGATTGGCGTTTGCAGAATTTGTCTATCTCTAACCGTTCTCGAGTTGGTCAGCTCTGAATCAGTTTTCAAATGGTTTTTTTGGCGCAAAAAATATTTCCGATGAGTTTTTGACATTTTCATTCAAAGATTTGGAATCAGCACGTCAAAATTCGTTGGAGGACAAAAATTTGAAATTCGAAAAATGAAAAATAAAAAAGTGCAAAAAATTATGTATGGTAAATAAATAATATACTCGACTTTTATGTCCGTCGATTTTTTCCGTTCAAATTCTCAGTATATACTAATTCGGCCATTCTGAATCGATTGGCGTTTGCAGAATTTGTCTATTTCTAACCGTTCTCGAGTTGGTCATTTCCAAATCAGTTTTTAGTTGTTTTTTTTCCCGCCAAAAATATTTCTGATGAGTTTTCGACATTTTCGTTCAAAGATTCGGAATCAGCACGTGAAAATACGTTCAATGACCAAAATTTGAATTTCGAAAAATGAAAAATTAAAAATCTCAGAAAATTGGATTTTTGACCTTTAACGCCCTTTTCCGGCTAATCTTATATCTGAGCACATAAAAATCATACATTTTCGGAATGAGCATAAAATTTTACGTAGACAGTAAAAATTTCAAGTCGATGTGACCACTTGGTATTTTTCATTATTTTTAGGGGTGACCCCCTTGCAACTTTTTTCGAGTAATTTTAAATTTTTCGATTTTCTCGAAATATACAATACATACTAATTCGGCCATTCTGAATCGATTGGCGTTTGCAGAATTTGTCTATCTCTAACCGTTCTCGAGTTGGTCAGCTCTGAATCAGTTTTCAAATGGTTTTTTTGGCGCAAAAAATATTTCCGATGAGTTTTTGACATTTTCGTTCAAAGATTCGGAATCAGCACGTCAAAATTCGTTGGAGGACAAAAATTTGAAATTCGAAAAATGAAAAATAAAAAAGTGCAAAAAATTATGTATGGTAAATAAATAATATACTCGACTTTTATGTCCGTCGATTTTTTCCGTTCAAATTCTCAGTATATACTAATTCGGCCATTCTGAATCGATTAGCGTTTGCAGAATTTGTCTATCTCTAACCGTTCTCGAGTTGGTCAGCTCTGAATCGGTTTTCAAATGGTTTTTTTGGCGCAAAAAATATTTCCGATGAGTTTTCGACATTTTCGTTCAAAGATTCGGAATCAGCACGTCAAAATTCGTTGGAGGACAAAAATTTGAAATTCGAAAAATGAAAAATAAAAAAGTGCAAAAAATTATGTATGGTAAATAAATAATATACTCGACTTTTATGTCCGTCGATTTTTTCCGTTCAAATTCTCAGTATATACTAATTCGGCCATTCTGAATCGATTGGCGTTTGCAGAATTTGTCTATTTCTAACCGTTCTCGAGTTGGTCATTTCCAAATCAGTTTTTAGTTGTTTTTTTCCCGCCAAAAATATTTCTGATGAGTTTTCGACATTTTCGTTCAAAGATTCGGAATCAGCACGTGAAAATACGTTCAATGACCAAAATTTGAATTTCGAAAAATGAAAATAAAAATCTCAGAAAATTGGATTTTTGACCTTTAACGCCCTTTTCCGGCTAATCTTATATCTGAGCACATAAAAATCATACATTTTCGGAATGAGCATAAAATTATACGTATACAGTGAAAATTTCAAGTCGATGTGACGACTTGGTAGTTTTCATTATTTTTAGGGGTGACCCCCTTGCAACTTTTTTCGAGTAATTTTAAATTTTTCGATTTTCTCGAAATATACAATACATACTAATTCGGCCATTCTGAATCGATTAGCGTTTGCAGAATTTGTCTATCTCTAACCGTTCTCGAGTTGGTCAGCTCTGAATCAGTTTTCAAATGGTTTTTTTGGCGCAAAAAATATTTCCGATGAGTTTTTGACATTTTCGTTCAAAGATTCGGAATCAGCACGTCAAAATTCGTTGGAGGACAAAAATTTGAAATTCGAAAAATGAAAAATAAAAAAGTGCAAAAAATTATGTATGGTAAATAAATAATATACTCGACTTTTATGTCCGTCGATTTTTTCCGTTCAAATTCTCAGTATATACTAATTCGGCCATTCTGAATCGATTGGCATTTGCAGAATTTGTCTATTTCTAACCGTTCTCGAGTTGGTCATTTCCAAATCAGTTTTTAGTTGGTTTTTTTCCCGCCAAAAATATTTCTGATGAGTTTTCGACATTTTCGTTCAAAGATTCGGAATCAGCACGTCAAAATTCGTTGGAGGACAAAAATTTGAAATTCGAAAAATGAAAAATAAAAAAGTGCAAAAAATTATGTATGGTAAATAAATAATATACTCGACTTTTATGTCCGTCGATTTTTTCCGTTCAAATTCGCAGTATATACTAATTCGGCCATTCTGAATCGATTGGCGTTTGCAGAATTTGTCTATTTCTAACCGTTCTCGAGTTGGTCATTTCCAAATCAGTTTTTAGTTGTTTTTTTTCCCGCCAAAAATATTTCTGATGAGTTTTCGACATTTTCGTTCAAAGATTCGGAATCAGCACGTGAAAATACGTTCAATGACCAAAATTTGAATTTCGAAAAATGAAAAATTAAAAATCTCAGAAAATTGGATTTTTGACCTTTAACGCCCTTTTCCGGCTAATCTTATATCTGAGCACATAAAAATCATACATTTTCGGAATGAGCATAAAATTTTACGTATACAGTGAAAATTTCAAGTCGATGTGACGACTTGGTATTTTTCATTATTTTTGGGGGGTGACCCCCTTGCAACTTTTTTCGAGTAATTTTAAATTCTTCGATTTTCTCGAAATATACAATTAATACTGATTCGGCCATTCTGAATCGATTGGCGTTTGCAGAATTTGTCTATCTCTAACCGTTCTCGAGTTGGTCAGCTCTGAATCAGTTTTCAAATGGTTTTTTTGGCGCAAAAAATATTTCCGATGAGTTTTTGACATTTTCGTTCAAAGATTCGGAATCAGCACGTCAAAATTCGTTGGAGGACAAAAATTTGAAATTCGAAAAATGAAAAATAAAAAAGTGCATAAAATTATGTACGGTAAATAAATAATATACTCGACTTTTAGGTCCGTCGATTTTTTCCTTTCAAATTCTCAGTATATACTAATTCGGCCATTCTGAATCGATTGGCGTTTGCAGAATTTGTCTATTTCTAACCGTTCTCGAGTTGGTCATTTCCAAATCAGTTTTTAGTTGTTTTTTTTCCCGCCAAAAATATTTCTGATGAGTTTTCGACATTTTCGTTCAAAGATTCGGAATCAGCACGTCAAAATTCGTTGGAGGACAAAAATTTGAAATTCGAAAAATGAAAAATAAAAAAGTGCAAAAAATTATGTATGGTAAATAAATAATATACTCGACTTTTATGTCCGTCGATTTTTTCCGTTCAAATTCTCAGTATATACTAATTCGGCCATTCTGAATCGATTGGCGTTTGCAGAATTTGTCTATTTCTAACCGTTCTCGAGTTGGTCATTTCCAAATCAGTTTTTAGTTGTTTTTTTTCCCGCCAAAAATATTTCTGATGAGTTTTCGACATTTTCGTTCAAAGATTCGGAATCAGCACGTGAAAATACGTTCAATGACCAAAATTTGAATTTCGAAAAATGAAAAATTAAAAATCTCAGAAAATTGGATTTCTGACCTTTAACGCCCTTTTCCGGCTAATCTTATATCTGAGCACATAAAAATCATACATTTTCGGAATGAGCATAAAATTTTACGTATACAGTGAAAATTTCAAGTCGATGTGACGACTTGGTATTTTTCATTATTTTTAGGGGTGACCCCCTTGCAACTTTTTTCGAGTAATTTTAAATTTTTCGATTTTCTCGAAATATACAATACATACTAATTCTGCCATTCTGAATCGATTGGCGTTTGCAGAATTTGTCTATCTCTAACCGTTCTCGAGTTGGTCAGCTCTGAATCAGTTTTCAAATGGTTTTTTTGACGCAAAAAATATTTCCGATGAGTTTTTGACATTTTCGTTCAAAGATTCGGAATCAGCACGTCAAAATTCGTTGGAGGACAAAAATTTGAAATTCGAAAAATGAAAAATAAAAAAGTGCAAAAAATTATGTATGGTAAATAAATAATATACTCGACTTTTAGGTCCGTCGATTTTTTCCTTTCAAATTCTCAGTATATACTAATTCGGCCATTCTGAATCGATTGGCGTTTGCAGAATTTGTCTATTTCTAACCGTTCTCGAGTTGGTCATTTCCAAATCAGTTTTTAGTTGTTTTTTTTCCCGCCAAAAATATTTCTGATGAGTTTTCGACATTTTCGTTCAAAGATTCGGAATCAGCACGTCAAAATTCGTTGGAGGACAAAAATTTGAAATTCGAAAAATGAAAAATAAAAAAGTGCAAAAAATTATGTATGGTAAATAAATAATATACTCGACTTTTATGTCCGTCGATTTTTTCCGTTCAAATTCTCAGTATATACTAATTCGGCCATTCTGAATCGATTGGCGTTTGCAGAATTTGTCTATTTCTAACCGTTCTCGAGTTGGTCATTTCCAAATCAGTTTTTAGTTGTTTTTTTTCCCGCCAAAAATATTTCTGATGAGTTTTCGACATTTTCGTTCAAAGATTCGGAATCAGCACGTGAAAATACGTTCAATGACCAAAATTTGAATTTCGAAAAATGAAAAATTAAAAATCTCAGAAAATTGGATTTCTGACCTTTAACGCCCTTTTCCGGCTAATCTTATATCTGAGCACATAAAAATCATACATTTTCGGAATGAGCATAAAATTTTACGTATACAGTGAAAATTTCAAGTCGATGTGACGACTTGGTATTTTTCATTATTTTTAGGGGTGACCCCCTTGCAACTTTTTTCGAGTAATTTTAAATTTTTCGATTTTCTCGAAATATACAATACATACTAATTCTGCCATTCTGAATCGATTGGCGTTTGCAGAATTTGTCTATCTCTAACCGTTCTCGAGTTGGTCAGCTCTGAATCAATTTTCAAATGGTTTTTTTGACGCAAAAAATATTTCCGATGAGTTTTTGACATTTTCGTTCAAAGATTCGGAATCAGCACGTCAAAATTCGTTGGAGGACAAAAATTTGAAATTCGAAAAATGAAAAATAAAAAAGTACAAAAAATTATGTATGGTAAATAAATAATATACTCGACTTTTGTGTCCGTCGATTTTTTCCGTTCAAATTCTCAGTATATACTAATTCGGCCATTCTGAATCGATTGGCGTTTGCAGAATTTGTCTATCTCTAACCGTTCTCGAGTTGGTCAGCTCTGAATCAGTTTTCAAATGGTTTTTTTGGCGCAAAAAATATTTCCGATGAGTTTTTGACATTTTCATTCAAAGATTTGGAATCAGCACGTCAAAATTCGTTGGAGGACAAAAATTTGAAATTCGAAAAATGAAAAATAAAAAAGTGCAAAAAATTATGTATGGTAAATAAATAATATACTCGACTTTTATGTCCGTCGATTTTTTCCGTTCAAATTCTCAGTATATACTAATTCGGCCATTCTGAATCGATTGGCGTTTGCAGAATTTGTCTATTTCTAACCGTTCTCGAGTTGGTCATTTCCAAATCAGTTTTTAGTTGTTTTTTTTCCCGCCAAAAATATTTCTGATGAGTTTTCGACATTTTCGTTCAAAGATTCGGAATCAGCACGTGAAAATACGTTCAATGACCAAAATTTGAATTTCGAAAAATGAAAAATTGAAAATCTCAGAAAATTGGATTTTTGACCTTTAACGCCCTTTTCCGGCTAATCTTATATCTTAGCACATAAAAATCATACATTTTCGGAATGAGCATAAAATTTTACGTATACAGTGAAAATTTCAAGTCGATGTGACGACTTGGTATTTTTCATTATTTTTAGGGGTGACCCCCTTGCAACTTTTTTCGAGTAATTTTAAATTTTTCGATTTTCTCGAAATATACAATACATACTAATTCGGCCATTCTGAATCGATTAGCGTTTGCAGAATTTGTCTATCTCTAACCGTTCTCGAGTTGGTCAGCTCTGAATCGGTTTTCAAATGGTTTTTTTGGCGCAAAAAATATTTCCGATGAGTTTTTGACATTTTCGTTCAAAGATTCGGAATCAGCACGTCAAAATTCGTAGGAGGACAAAAATTTGAAATTCGAAAAATGAAAAATAAAAAAGTACAAAAAATTATGTATGGTAAAAAAATAATATACTCGACTTTTGTGTCCGTCGATTTTTTCCGTTCAAATTCTCAGTATATACTAATTCGGCCATTCTGAATCGATTGGCGTTTGCAGAATTTGTCTATCTCTAACCGTTCTCGAGTTGGTCAGCTCTGAATCAGTTTTCAAATGGTTTTTTTGGCGCAAAAAATATTTCCGATGAGTTTTTGACATTTTCATTCAAAGATTTGGAATCAGCACGTCAAAATTCGTTGGAGGACAAAAATTTGAAATTCGAAAAATGAAAAATAAAAAAGTGCAAAAAATTATGTATGGTAAATAAATAATATACTCGACTTTTATGTCCGTCGATTTTTTCCGTTCAAATTCTCAGTATATACTAATTCGGCCATTCTGAATCGATTGGCGTTTGCAGAATTTGTCTATTTCTAACCGTTCTCGAGTTGGTCATTTCCAAATCAGTTTTTAGTTGTTTTTTTTCCCGCCAAAAATATTTCTGATGAGTTTTCGACATTTTCGTTCAAAGATTCGGAATCAGCACGTGAAAATACGTTCAATGACCAAAATTTGAATTTCGAAAAATGAAAAATTGAAAATCTCAGAAAATTGGATTTTTGACCTTTAACGCCCTTTTCCGGCTAATCTTATATCTTAGCACATAAAAATCATACATTTTCGGAATGAGCATAAAATTTTACGTATACAGTGAAAATTTCAAGTCGATGTGACGACTTGGTATTTTTCATTATTTTTAGGGGTGACCCCCTTGCAACTTTTTTCGAGTAATTTTAAATTTTTCGATTTTCTCGAAATATACAATACATACTAATTCGGCCATTCTGAATCGATTAGCGTTTGCAGAATTTGTCTATCTCTAACCGTTCTCGAGTTGGTCAGCTCTGAATCGGTTTTCAAATGGTTTTTTTGGCGCAAAAAATATTTCCGATGAGTTTTTGACATTTTCGTTCAAAGATTCGGAATCAGCACGTCAAAATTCGTAGGAGGACAAAAATTTGAAATTCGAAAAATGAAAAATAAAAAAGTACAAAAAATTATGTATGGTAAATAAATAATATACTCGACTTTTGTGTCCGTCGATTTTTTCCGTTCAAATTCTCAGTATATACTAATTCGGCCATTCTGAATCGATTGGCGTTTGCAGAATTTGTCTATCTCTAACCGTTCTCGAGTTGGTCAGCTCTGAATCAGTTTTCAAATGGTTTTTTTGGCGCAAAAAATATTTCCGATGAGTTTTTGACATTTTCATTCAAAGATTTGGAATCAGCACGTCAAAATTCGTTGGAGGACAAAAATTTGAAATTCGAAAAATGAAAAATAAAAAAGTGCAAAAAATTATGTATGGTAAATAAATAATATACTCGACTTTTATGTCCGTCGATTTTTTCCGTTCAAATTCTCAGTATATACTAATTCGGCCATTCTGAATCGATTGGCGTTTGCAGAATTTGTCTATTTCTAACCGTTCTCGAGTTGGTCATTTCCAAATCAGTTTTTAGTTGTTTTTTTTCCCGCCAAAAATATTTCTGATGAGTTTTCGACATTTTCGTTCAAAGATTCGGAATCAGCACGTGAAAATACGTTCAATGACCAAAATTTGAATTTCGAAAAATGAAAAATTGAAAATCTCAGAAAATTGGATTTTTGACCTTTAACGCCCTTTTCCGGCTAATCTTATATCTTAGCACATAAAAATCATACATTTTCGGAATGAGCATAAAATTTTACGTATACAGTGAAAATTTCAAGTCGATGTGACGACTTGGTATTTTTCATTATTTTTAGAGGTGACCCCCTTGCAACTTTTTTCGAGTAATTTTAAATTTTTCGATTTTCTCGAAATATACAATACGTACTAATTCGGCCATTCTGAATCGATTAGCGTTTGCAGAATTTGTCTATCTCTAACCGTTCTCGAGTTGGTCAGCTCTGAATCGGTTTTCAAATGGTTTTTTTGGCGCAAAAAATATTTCCGATGAGTTTTTGACATTTTCGTTCAAAGATTCGGAATCAGCACGTCAAAATTCGTAGGAGGACAAAAATTTGAAATTCGAAAAATGAAAAATAAAAAAGTACAAAAAATTATGTATGGTAAATAAATAATATACTCGACTTTTATGTCCGTCGATTTTTTCCGTTCAAATTCTCAGTATATACTAATTCGGCCATTCTGAATCGATTGGCGTTTGCAGAATTTGTCTATCTCTAACCGTTCTCGAGTGGGTCAGCTCTGAATCAGTTTTCAAATGGTTTTTTTGGCGCAAAAAATATTTCCGATGAGTTTTTGACATTTTCGTTCAAAGATTCGGAATCAGCACGTCAAAATTCGTTGGAGGACAAAAATTTGAAATTCGAAAAATGAAAAATAAAAAAGTGCAAAAAATTATGTATGGTAAATAAATAATATACTCGACTTTTATGTCCGTCGATTTTTTCCGTTCAAATTCTCAGTATATACTAATTGGGCCATTCTGAATCGATTGGCGTTTGCAGAATATGTCTATTTCTAACCGTTCTCGAGTTGGTCATTTCCAAATCAGTTTTTAGTTGTTTTTTTCCCGCCAAAAATATTTCTGATGAGTTTTCGACATTTTCGTTCAAAGATTCGGAATCAGCACGTGAAAATACGTTCAATGACCAAAATTTGAATTTCGAAAAATGAAAAATTAAAAATCTCAGAAAATTGGATTTCTGACCTTTAACGCCCTTTTCCGGCTAATCTTATATCTGAGCACATATAAATCATACATTTTCGGAATGAGCATAAAATTTTACGTAGACAGTGAAAATTTCAAGTCGATGTGACGACTTGGTATTTTTCATTGTTTTTAGGGGTGACCCCATTGCAACTTTTTTCGAGTAATTTTAAATTTTTCGATTTTCTCGAAATATACAATACATACTAATTCGGCCATTCTGAATCGATTGGCGTTTGCAGAATTTGTCTATCTCTAACCGTTCTCGAGTTGGTCAGCTCTGAATCAGTTTTCAAATGGTTTTTTTGGCGCAAAAAATATTTCCGATGAGTTTTTGACATTTTCGTTCAAAGATTCGGAATCAGCACGTCAAAATTCGTTGGAGGACAAAAATTTGAAATTCGAAAAATGAAAAATAAAAAAGTGCAAAAAATTATGTATGGTAAATAAATAATATACTCGACTTTTATGTCCGTCGATTTTTTCCGTTCAAATTGTCAGTATATACTCATTCGGCCATTCTGAATCGATTGGCGTTTGCAGAATTTGTCTATTTCTAACCGTTCTCGAGTTGGTCATTTCCAAATCAGTTTTTAGTTGTTTTCTTTCCCGCCAAAAATATTTCTGATGAGTTTTCGACATTTTCATTCAAAGATTCGGAATCAGCACGTCAAAATTCGTAGGAGGACAAAAATTTGAAATTCGAAAAATGAAATATAAAAAAGTACAAAAAATTATGTATGGTAAATTAATAATATACTCGACTTTTATGTCCGTCGATTTTTTCCCTTCAAATTCTCAGTATATACTAATTCGGCCATTCTGAATCGATTGGCGTTTGCAGAATTTGTCTATCTCTAACCGTTCTCGAGTTGGTCAGCTCTGAATCAGTTTTCAAATGGTTTTTTTGGCGCAAAAAATATTTCCGATGAGTTTTTGACATTTTCGTTCAAAGATTCGGAATCAGCACGTCAAAATTCGTTGGAGGCCAAAAATTTGAAATTCGAAAAATGAAAAATAAAAAAGTGCAAAAAATTATGTATGGTAAATAAATAATATACTCGACTTTTATGTCCGTCGATTTTTTCCGTTCAAATTTTCAGTATATACTAATTCGGCCATTCTGAATCGATTGGCGTTTGCCGAATTTGTCTATTTCTAACCGTTCTCGAGTTGGTCATTTCCAAATCAGTTTTTAGTTGTCTTTTTTCCCGCCAAAAATATTTCTGATGAGTTTTCGACATTTTCGTTCAAAGATTCGGAATCAGCACGTGAAAATACGTTCAATGACCAAAATTTGAATTTCGAAAAATGAAAAATTAAAAATCTCAGAAAATTGGATTTCTGACCTTTAACGCCCTTTTCCGGCTAATCTTATATCTGAGCACATAAAAATCATACATTTTCGGAATGAGCATAAAATTTTACGTAGACAGTGAAAATTTCAAGTCGATGTGACGACTTGGTATTTTTCATTATTTTTAGGGGTGACCCCATTGCAACTTTTTTCGAGTAATTTTAAATTTTTCGATTTTCTCGAAATATACAATACATACTAATTCGGCCATTCTGAATCGATTGGCGTTTGCAGAATTTGTCTATCTCTAACCGTTCTCGAGTTGGTCAGCTCTGAATCAGTTTTCAAATGGTTTTTTTGGCGCAAAAAATATTTCCGATGAGTTTTTGACATTTTCGTTCAAAGATTCGGAATCAGCACGTCAAAATTCGTTGGAGGACAAAAATTTGAAATTCGAAAAATGAAAAATAAAAAAGTGCAAAAAATTATGTATGGTAAATAAATAATATACTCGACTTTTATATCCGTCGATTTTTTCCGTTCAAATTGTCAGTATATACTCATTCGGCCATTCTGAATCGATTGGCGTTTGCAGAATTTATCTATTTCTAACCGTTCTCGAGTTGGTCATTTCCAAATCAGTTTTTAGTTGTTTTCTTTCCCGCCAAAAATATTTCTGATGAGTTTTCGACATTTTCGTTCAAAGATTCGGAATCAGCACGTCAAAATTCGTAGGAGGACAAAAATTTGAAATTCGAAAAATGAAAAATAAAAAAGTACAAAAAATTATGTATGGTAAATAAATAATATACTCGACTTTTATGTCCGTCGATTTTTTCCCTTCAAATTCTCAGTATATACTAATTCGGCCATTATGAATCGATTGGCGTTTGCAGAATTTGTCTATCTCTAACCGTTCTCGAGTTGGTCAGCTCTGAATCAGTTTTCAAATGGTTTTTTTGGCGCAAAAAATATTTCCGATGAGTTTTTGACATTTTCGTTCAAAGATTCGGAATCAGCACGTCAAAATTCGTTGGAGGCCAAAAATTTGAAATTCGAAAAATGAAAAATAAAAAAGTGCAAAAAATTATGTATGGTAAATAAATAATATACTCGACTTTTATGTCCGTCGATTTTTTCCGTTCAAATTCTCAGTATATACTAATTCGGCCATTCTGAATCGATTGGCGTTTGCAGAATTTGTCTATTTCTAACCGTTCTCGAGTTGGTCATTTCCAAATCAGTTTTTAGTTGTCTTTTTTCCCGCCAAAAATATTTCTGATGAGTTTTCGACATTTTCGTTCAAAGATTCGGAATCAGCACGTGAAAATACGTTCAATGACCAAAATTTGAATTTCGAAAAATGAAAAATTAAAAATCTCAGATAATTGGATTTCTGACCTTTAACGCCCTTTTCCGGCTAATCTTATATCTGAGCACATAAAAATCATACATTTTCGGAATGAGCATAAAATTTTACGTAGACAGTGAAAATTTCAAGTCGATGTGACGACTTGGTATTTTTCATTATTTTTAGGGGTGACTTCCCTTGCAACTTTTTTCGAGTAATTTAAAATTTTTCGATTTTCTCGAAATATACAATACATACTAATTCGGCTATTCTGAATCGATTGGCGTTTGCAGAATTTGTCTATCTCTAACCGTTCTCGAGTTGGTCAGCTCTGAATCAGTTTTCAAATGGTTTTTTTGGCGCAAAAAATATTTCCGATGAGTTTTTGACATTTTCGTTCAAAGATTCGGAATCAGCACGTCAAAATTCGTTGGAGGACAAAAATTTGAAATTCGAAAAATGAAAAATAAAAAAGTGCAAAAAATTATGTATGGTAAATAAATAATATACTCGACTTTTATGTCCGTCGATTTTTTCCGTTCAAATTCTCAGTATATACTAATTCGGCCATTCTGAATCGATTGGCGTTTGCAGAATTTGTCTATTTCTAACCGTTCTCGAGTTGGTCATTTCCAAATCAGTTTTTAGTTGTTTTTTTCCCGCCAAAAATATTTCTGATGAGTTTTCGACATTTTCGTTCAAAGATTCGGAATCAGCACGTCAAAATTCGTAGGAGGACAAAAATTTGAAATTCGAAAAATGAAAAATAAAAAAGTGCAAAAAATTATGTACGGTAAATAAATAATATACTCGACTTTTATGTCCGTCGATTTTTTCCGTTCATATTCTCAGTATATACTAATTCGGCCATTCTGAATCGATTGGCGTTTGCAGAATTTGTCTATTTCTAACCGTTCTCGAGTTGGTCATTTCCAAATCAGTTTTTAGTTGTTTTTTTTTCCCGCCAAAAATATTTCTGATGAGTTTTCGACATTTTCGTTCAAAGATTCGGAATCAGCATGTGAAAATACGTTCAATGACCAAAATTTGAATTTCGAAAAATGAAAAATTAAAAATCTCAGAAAATTGGATTTTTGACCTTTAACGCCCTTTTCCAGCTAATCTTATATCTTAGCACATAAAAATCATACATTTTCGGAATGAGCATAAAATTTTACGTATACAGTGAAAATTTCAAGTCGATGTGACGACTTGGTATTTTTCATTATTTTTAGGGGTGACCCCCTTGCAACTTTTTTCGAGTAATTTTAAATTTTTCGATTTTCTCGAAATATACGATACATACTAATTCGGCCATTCTGAATCGATTGGCGTTTGCAGAATTTGTCTATCTTTAACCGTTCTCGAGTTGGTCAGCTCTGAATCAGTTTTCAAATGGTTTTTTTGGCGCAAAAAATATTTCCGATGAATTTTCGACATTTTCGTTCAAAGATTCGGAATCAGCACGTCAAAATTCGTTGGAGGACAAAAATTTGAAATTCGAAATATGAAAAATAAAAAAGTGCAAAATATTATGTATGGTAAATAAATAATATACTCGACTTTTATGTCCGTCGATTTTTTCCGTTCAAATTCTCAGTATATACTAATTCGGCCATTCTGAATCGATTGGCGTTTGTAGAATTTGTCTATTTCTAACCGTTCTCGAGTTGGTCATTTCCAAATCAGTTTTTAGTTGTTTTTTTTCCCGCCAAAAATATTTCTGATGAGTTTTCGACATTTTCGTTCAAAGATTCGGAATCAGCACGTGAAAATACGTTCAATGACCAAAATTTGAATTTCGAAAAATGAAAAATTGAAAATCTCAGAAAATTGGATTTTTGACCTTTAACGCCCTTTTCCGGCTAATCTTATATCTGAGCACAGCAAAATCATACATTTTCGGAAAGTGCATAAAATTTTACGTATACAGTGAAAATTTCAAGTCGATGTGACGACTTGGTATTTTTCATTATTTTTAGGGGTGACCCCATTGCAACTTTTTTCGAGTAATTTTAAATTTTTCGATTTTCTCGAAATATACAATACATACTAATTCGGCCATTCTGAATCGATTGGCGTTTGCAGAATTTGTCTATCTCTAACCGTTTTCGAGTTGGTCAGCTCTGAATCGGTTTTCAAATGGTTTTTTTGGCGCAAAAAATATTTCCGATGAGTTTTTGACATTTTCGTTCAAAGATTCGGAATCAGCACGTCAAAATTCGTAGGAGGACAAAAATTTGAAATTCGAAAAATGAAAAATAAAAAAGTACAAAAAATTATGTATGGTAAATAAATAATATACTCGACTTTTATGTCCGTCGATTTTTTCCGTTCAAATTCTCAGTATATACTAATTCGGCCATTCTGAATCGATTGGCGTTTGCAGAATTTGTCTATCTCTAACCGTTCTCGAGTTGGTCAGCTCTGAATCGGTTTTCAAATGGTTTTTTTGGCGCAAAAAATATTTCCGATGAGTTTTTGATATTTTCGTTCAAAGATTCGGAATCAGCACGTCAAAATTCGTAGGAGGACAAAAATTTGAAATTCGAAAAATGAAAAATAAAAAAGTACAAAAAATTATGTATGGTAAATAAATAATATACTCGACTTTTATGTCCGTCGATTTTTTCCGTTCAAATTCTCAGTATATACTAATTCGGCCATTCTGAATCGATTGGCGTTTGCAGAATTTGTCTATCTCTAACCGTTCTCGAGTTGGTCAGCTCTGAATCAGTTTTCAAATGGTTTTTTTGGCGCAAAAAATATTTCCGATGAGTTTTTGACATTTTCGTTCAAAGATTCGGAATCAGCACGTCAAAATTCGTTGGAGGACAAAAATTTGAAATTCGAAAAATGAAAAATAAAAAAGTACAAAAAATTATGTATGGTAAATAAATAATATACTCGACTTTTATGTCCGTCGATTTTTTCCGTTCATATTCTCAGTATATACTAATTCGGCCATTCTGAATCGATTGGCGTTTGCAGAATTTGTCTATTTCTAACCGTTCTCGAGTTGGTCATCAGTTTTTAGTTGTTTTCTTTCCCGCCAAAAATATTTCTGATGAGTTTTCGACATTTTCGTTCAAAGATTCGGAATCAGCACGTGAAAATACGTTCAATGACCAAAATTTGAATTTCGAAAAATGAAAAATTAATAATCTCAGAAAATTGGATTTTTGACCTTTAACGCCCTTTTCCGGCTAATCTTATATCTGAGCACATAAAAATCATACATTTTCGGAATGAGCATAAAATTTTACGTATACAGTGAAAATTTCAAGTCGATGTGACGACTTGGTATTTTTCATTATTTTTAGGGGTGACCCCCTTGCAACTTTTTTCGAGTAATTTTAAATTTTTCGATTTTCTCGAAATATACAATACATACTAATTCGGCCATTCTGAATCGATTGGCGTTTGCAGAATTTGTCTATCTCTAACCGTTCTCGAGTTGGTCAGCTCTGAATCGGTTTTCAAATGGTTTTTTTGGCGCAAAAAATATTTCCGATGAGTTTTTGACATTTTCGTTCAAAGATTCGGAATCAGCACGTCAAAAATTCGTAGGAGGACAAAAATTTGAAATTCGAAAAATGAAAAATAAAAAAGTACAAAAAATTATGTATGGAAAATAAATAATATACTCGACTTTTATGTCCGTCGATTTTTTCCGTTCAAATTCTCAGTATATACTAATTCGGCCATTCTGAATCGATTGGCGTTTGCAGAATTTGTCTATCTCTAACCGTTCTCGAGTTGGTCAGCTCTGAATCAGTTTTCAAATGGTTTTTTTGGCGCAAAAAATATTTCCGATGAGTTTTTGACATTTTCGTTCAAAGATTCGGAATCAGCACGTCAAAATTCGTTGGAGGACAAAAATTTGAAATTCGAAAAATGAAAAATAAAAAAGTGCAAAAAATTATGTATGGTAAATAAATAATATACTCGACTTTTATGTCCGTCGATTTTTTCCGTTCAAATTCTCAGTATATACTAATTCGGCCATTCTGAATCGATTGGCGTTTGCAGAATTTGTCTATTTCTAACCGTTCTCGAGTTGGTCATTTCCAAATCAGTTTTTAGTTGTTTTTTTTCCCGCCAAAAATATTTCTGATGAGTTTTCGACATTTTCGTTCAAAGATTCGGAATCAGCACGTGAAAATACGTTCAATGACCAAAATTTGAATTTCGAAAAATGAAAAATTGAAAATCTCAGAAAATTGGATTTTTGACCTTTAACGCCCTTTTCCGGCTAATCTTATATCTGAGCACAGCAAAATCATACATTTTCGGAAAGTGCATAAAATTTTACGTATACAGTGAAAATTTCAAGTCGATGTGACGACTTGGTATTTTTCATTATTTTTAGGGGTGACCCCCTTGCAACTTTTTTCGAGTAATTTTAAATTTTTCGATTTTCTCGAAATATACGATACATACTAATTCGGCCATTCTGAATCGATTGGCGTTTGCAGAATTTGTCTATCTTTAACCGTTCTCGAGTTGGTCAGCTCTGAATCAGTTTTCAAATGGTTTTTTTGGCGCAAAAAATATTTCCGATGAATTTTCGACATTTTCGTTCAAAGATTCGGAATCAGCACGTCAAAATTCGTTGGAGGACAAAAATTTGAAATTCGAAATATGAAAAATAAAAAAGTGCAAAATATTATGTATGGTAAATAAATAATATACTCGACTTTTATGTCCGTCGATTTTTTCCGTTCAAATTCTCAGTATATACTAATTCGGCCATTCTGAATCGATTGGCGTTTGTAGAATTTGTCTATTTCTAACCGTTCTCGAGTTGGTCATTTCCAAATCAGTTTTTAGTTGTTTTTTTTCCCGCCAAAAATATTTCTGATGAGTTTTCGACATTTTCGTTCAAAGATTCGGAATCAGCACGTGAAAATACGTTCAATGACCAAAATTTGAATTTCGAAAAATGAAAAATTGAAAATCTCAGAAAATTGGATTTTTGACCTTTAACGCCCTTTTCCGGCTAATCTTATATCTGAGCACAGCAAAATCATACATTTTCGGAAAGTGCATAAAATTTTACGTATACAGTGAAAATTTCAAGTCGATGTGACGACTTGGTATTTTTCATTATTTTTAGGGGTGACCCCATTGCAACTTTTTTCGAGTAATTTTAAATTTTTCGATTTTCTCGAAATATACAATACATACTAATTCGGCCATTCTGAATCGATTGGCGTTTGCAGAATTTGTCTATCTCTAACCGTTTTCGAGTTGGTCAGCTCTGAATCGGTTTTCAAATGGTTTTTTTGGCGCAAAAAATATTTCCGATGAGTTTTTGACATTTTCGTTCAAAGATTCGGAATCAGCACGTCAAAATTCGTAGGAGGACAAAAATTTGAAATTCGAAAAAAGAAAAATAAAAAAGTACAAAAAATTATGTATGGTAAATAAATAATATACTCGACTTTTATGTCCGTCGATTTTTTCCGTTCAAATTCTCAGTATATACTAATTCGGCCATTCTGAATCGATTGGCGTTTGCAGAATTTGTCTATCTCTAACCGTTCTCGAGTTGGTCAGCTCTGAATCGGTTTTCAAATGGTTTTTTTGGCGCAAAAAATATTTCCGATGAGTTTTTGATATTTTCGTTCAAAGATTCGGAATCAGCACGTCAAAATTCGTAGGAGGACAAAAATTTGAAATTCGAAAAATGAAAAATAAAAAAGTACAAAAAATTATGTATGGTAAATAAATAATATACTCGACTTTTATGTCCGTCGATTTTTTCCGTTCAAATTCTCAGTATATACTAATTCGGCCATTCTGAATCGATTGGCGTTTGCAGAATTTGTCTATCTCTAACCGTTCTCGAGTTGGTCAGCTCTGAATCAGTTTTCAAATGGTTTTTTTGGCGCAAAAAATATTTCCGATGAGTTTTTGACATTTTCGTTCAAAGATTCGGAATCAGCACGTCAAAATTCGTTGGAGGACAAAAATTTGAAATTCGAAAAATGAAAAATAAAAAAGTACAAAAAATTATGTATGGTAAATAAATAATATACTCGACTTTTATGTCCGTCGATTTTTTCCGTTCATATTCTCAGTATATACTAATTCGGCCATTCTGAATCGATTGGCGTTTGCAGAATTTGTCTATTTCTAACCGTTCTCGAGTTGGTCATCAGTTTTTAGTTGTTTTCTTTCCCGCCAAAAATATTTCTGATGAGTTTTCGACATTTTCGTTCAAAGATTCGGAATCAGCACGTGAAAATACGTTCAATGACCAAAATTTGAATTTCGAAAAATGAAAAATTAATAATCTCAGAAAATTGGATTTTTGACCTTTAACGCCCTTTTCCGGCTAATCTTATATCTGAGCACATAAAAATCATACATTTTCGGAATGAGCATAAAATTTTACGTATACAGTGAAAATTTCAAGTCGATGTGACGACTTGGTATTTTTCATTATTTTTAGGGGTGACCCCCTTGCAACTTTTTTCGAGTAATTTTAAATTTTTCGATTTTCTCGAAATATACAATACATACTAATTCGGCCATTCTGAATCGATTGGCGTTTGCAGAATTTGTCTATCTCTAACCGTTCTCGAGTTGGTCAGCTCTGAATCGGTTTTCAAATGGTTTTTTTGGCGCAAAAAATATTTCCGATGAGTTTTTGACATTTTCGTTCAAAGATTCGGAATCAGCACGTCAAAAATTCGTAGGAGGACAAAAATTTGAAATTCGAAAAATGAAAAATAAAAAAGTACAAAAAATTATGTATGGAAAATAAATAATATACTCGACTTTTATGTCCGTCGATTTTTTCCGTTCAAATTCTCAGTATATACTAATTCGGCCATTCTGAATCGATTGGCGTTTGCAGAATTTGTCTATCTCTAACCGTTCTCGAGTTGGTCAGCTCTGAATCAGTTTTCAAATGGTTTTTTTGGCGCAAAAAATATTTCCGATGAGTTTTTGACATTTTCGTTCAAAGATTCGGAATCAGCACGTCAAAATTCGTTGGAGGACAAAAATTTGAAATTCGAAAAATGAAAAATAAAAAAGTGCAAAAAATTATGTATGGTAAATAAATAATATACTCGACTTTTATGTCCGTCGATTTTTTCCGTTCAAATTCTCAGTATATACTAATTCGGCCATTCTGAATCGATTGGCGTTTGCAGAATTTGTCTATTTCTAACCGTTCTCGAGTTGGTCACTTCCAAATCAGTTTTTAGTTGTTTTTTTTCCCGCCAAAAATATTTCTGATGAGTTTTCGACATTTTCGTTCAAAGATTCGGAATCAGCACGTCAAAATTCGTTGGAGGACAAAAATTTGAAATTCGAAAAATGAAAAATAAAAAAGTGCAAAAAATTATGTACGGTAAATAAATAATATACTCGACTTTTATGTCCGTCGATTTTTTCCGTTCATATTCTCAGTATATACTAAATCGGCCATTCTGAATCGATTGGCGTTTGCAGAATTTGACTATTTCTAACCGTTCTCGAGTTGGTCATTTCCAAATCAGTTTTTAGTTGTTTTTTTTCCCGCCAAAAATATTTCTGATGAGTTTTCGACATTTTCGTTCAAAGATTCGGAATCAGCATGTGAAAATACGTTCAATGACCAAAATTTGAATTTCGAAAAATGAAAAATTAAAAATCTCAGAAAATTGGATTTTTGACCTTTAACGCCCTTTTCCGGCTAATCTTATATCTGAGCACAGCAAAATCATACATTTTCGGAATGAGCATAAAATTTTACGTATACAGTGAAAATTTCAAGTCGATGTGACGACTTGGTATTTTTCATTATTTTTAGGGGTGACCCCCTTGCAACTTTTTTCGAGTAATTTTAAATTTTTCGATTTTCTCGAAATATACGATACATACTAATTCGGCCATTCTGAATCGATTGGCGTTTGCAGAATTTGTCTATCTTTAACCGTTCTCGAGTTGGTCAGCTCTGAATCAGTTTTCAAATGGTTTTTTTGGCGCAAAAAATATTTCCGATGAATTTTCGACATTTTCGTTCAAAGATTCGGAATCAGCACGTCAAAATTCGTTGGAGGACAAAAATTTGAAATTGGAAAAATGAAAAATAAAAAAGTGCAAAATATTATGTATGGTAAATAAATAATATACTCGACTTTTATGTCCGTCGATTTTTTCCGTTCAAATTCTCAGTATATACTAATTCGGCCATTCTGAATCGATTGGCGTTTGAATTTGTCTATTTCTAACCGTTCTCGAGTTGGTCATTTCCAAATCAGTTTTTAGTTGTTTTTTTTCCCGCCGAAAATATTTCTGATGAGTTTTCGACATTTTCGTTCAAAGATTCGGAATCAGCACGTGAAAATACGTTCAATGACCAAAATTTGAATTTCGAAAAATGAAAAATTGAAAATCTCAGAAAATTGGATTTTTGACCTTTAACGCCCTTTTCCGGCTAATCTTATATCTGAGCACAGCAAAATCATACATTTTCGGAAAGAGCATAAAATTTTACGTATACAGTGAAAATTTCAAGTCGATGTGACGACTTGGTATTTTTCATTATTTTTAGGGGTGACCCCATTGCAACTTTTTTCGAGTAATTTTAAATTTTTCGATTTTCTCGAAATATACAATACATACTAATTCGGCCATTCTGAATCGATTGGCGTTTGCAGAATTTGTCTATCTCTAACCGTTTTCGAGTTGGTCAGCTCTGAATCGGTTTTCAAATGGTTTTTTTGGCGCAAAAAATATTTCCGATGAGTTTTTGACATTTTCGTTCAAAGATTCGGAATCAGCACGTCAAAATTCGTAGGAGGACAAAAATTTGAAATTCGAAAAATGAAAAATAAAAAAGTACAAAAAATTATGTATGGTAAATAAATAATATACTCGACTTTTATGTCCGTCGATTTTTTCCGTTCAAATTCTCAGTATATACTAATTCGGCCATTCTGAATCGATTGGCGTTTGCAGAATTTGTCTATTTCTAACCGTTCTCGAGTTGGTCATTTCCAAATCAGTTTTTAGTTGTTTTTTTTCCCGCCAAAAATATTTCTGATGAGTTTTCGACATTTTCGTTCAAAGATTCGGAATCAGCACGTCAAAATTCGTTGGAGGACAAAAATTTGAAATTCGAAAAATGAAAAATAAAAAAGTGCAAAAAATTATGTACGGTAAATAAATAATATACTCGACTTTTATGTCCGTCGATTTTTTCCGTTCATATTCTCAGTATATACTAAATCGGCCATTCTGAATCGATTGGCGTTTGCAGAATTTGTCTATTTCTAACCGTTCTCGAGTTGGTCATTTCCAAATCAGTTTTTAGTTGTTTTTTTTCCCGCCAAAAATATTTCTGATGAGTTTTCGACATTTTCGTTCAAAGATTCGGAATCAGCACGTGAAAATACGTTCAATGACCAAAATTTGAATTTCGAAAAATGAAAAATTAATAATCTCAGAAAATTGGATTTTTGACCTTTAACGCCCTTTTCCGGCTAATCTTATATCTGAGCACATAAAAATCATACATTTTCGGAATGAGCATAAAATTTTACGTATACAGTGAAAATTTCAAGTCGATGTGACGACTTGGTATTTTTCATTATTTTTAGGGGTGACCCCCTTGCAACTTTTTTCGAGTAATTTTAAATTTTTCGATTTTCTCGAAATATACAATACATACTAATTCGGCCATTCTGAATCGATTAGCGTTTGCAGAATTTGTCTATCTCTAACCGTTCTCGAGTTGGTCAGCTCTGAATCGGTTTTCAAATGGTTTTTTTGGCGCAAAAAATATTTCCGATGAGTTTTTGACATTTTCGTTCAAAGATTCGGAATCAGCACGTCAAAATTCGTAGGAGGACAAAAATTTGAAATTCGAAAAATGAAAAATAAAAAAGTACAAAAAATTATGTATGGTAAATAAATAATATACTCGACTTTTGTGTCCGTCGATTTTTTCCGTTCAAATTCTCAGTATATACTAATTTGGCCATTCTGAATCGATTGGCGTTTGCAGAATTTGTCTATCTCTAACCGTTCTCGAGTTGGTCAGCTCTGAATCAGTTTTCAAATGGTTTTTTTTGGCGCAAAAAATATTTCCGATGAGTTTTTGACATTTTCATTCAAAGATTTGGAATCAGCACGTCAAAATTCGTTGGAGGACAAAAATTTGAAATTCGAAAAATGAAAAATAAAAAAGTGCAAAAAATTATGTATGGTAAATAAATAATATACTCGACTTTTATGTCCGTCGATTTTTTCCGTTCAAATTCTCAGTATATACTAATTCGGCCATTCTGAATCGATTGGCGTTTGCAGAATTTGTCTATTTCTAACCGTTCTCGAGTTGGTCATTTCCAAATCAGTTTTTAGTTGTTTTTTTTTCCCGCCAAAAATATTTCTGATGAGTTTTCGACATTTTCGTTCAAAGATTCGGAATCAGCACGTGAAAATACGTTCAATGACCAAAATTTGAATTTCGAAAAATGAAAAATTGAAAATCTCAGAAAATTGGATTTTTGACCTTTAACGCCCTTTTCCGGCTAATCTTATATCTTAGCACATAAAAATCATACATTTTCGGAATGAGCATAAAATTTTACGTATACAGTGAAAATTTCAAGTCGATGTGACGACTTGGTATTTTTCATTATTTTTAGGGGTGACCCCCTTGCAACTTTTTTCGAGTAATTTTAAATTTTTCGATTTTCTCGAAATATACAATACATACTAATTCGGCCATTCTGAATCGATTAGCGTTTGCAGAATTTGTCTATCTCTAACCGTTCTCGAGTTGGTCAGCTCTGAATCGGTTTTCAAATGGTTTTTTTGGCGCAAAAAATATTTCCGATGAGTTTTTGACATTTTCGTTCAAAGATTCGGAATCAGCACGTCAAAATTCGTAGGAGGACAAAAATTTGAAATTCGAAAAATGAAAAATAAAAAAGTACAAAAAATTATGTATGGTAAATAAATAATATACTCGACTTTTGTGTCCGTCGATTTTTTCCGTTCAAATTCTCAGTATATACTAATTCGGCCATTCTGAATCGATTGGCGTTTGCAGAATTTGTCTATCTCTAACCGTTCTCGAGTTGGTCAGCTCTGAATCGGTTTTCAAATGGTTTTTTTGGCGCAAAAAATATTTCCGATGAGTTTTTGACATTTTCGTTCAAAGATTCGGAATCAGCACGTCAAAATTCGTAGGAGGACAAAAATTTGAAATTCGAAAAATGAAAAATAAAAAAGTACAAAAAATTATGTATGGTAAATAAATAATATACTCGACTTTTATGTCCGTCGATTTTTTCCGTTCAAATTCTCAGTATATACTAATTCGGCCATTCTGAATCGATTGGCGTTTGCAGAATATGTCTATTTCTAACCGTTCTCGAGTTGGTCATTTCCAAATCAGTTTTTAGTTGTTTTTTTCCCGCCAAAAATATTTCTGATGAGTTTTCGACATTTTCGTTCAAAGATTCGGAATCAGCACGTGAAAATACGTTCAATGACCAAAATTTGAATTTCGAAAAATGAAAAATTAAAAATCTCAGAAAATTGGATTTCTGACCTTTAACGCCCTTTTCCGGCTAATCTTATATCTGAGCACATATAAATCATACATTTTCGGAATGAGCATAAAATTTTACGTAGACAGTGAAAATTTCAAGTCGATGTGACGACTTGGTATTTTTCATTGTTTTTAGGGGTGACCCCATTGCAACTTTTTTCGAGTAATTTTAAATTTTTCGATTTTCTCGAAATATACAATACATACTAATTCGGCCATTCTGAATCGATTGGCGTTTGCAGAATTTGTCTATCTCTAACCGTTCTCGAGTTGGTCAGCTCTGAATCAGTTTTCAAATGGTTTTTTTGGCGCAAAAAATATTTCCGATGAGTTTTTGACATTTTCGTTCAAAGATTCGGAATCAGCACGTCAAAATTCGTTGGAGGACAAAAATTTGAAATTCGAAAAATGAAAAATAAAAAAGTGCAAAAAATTATGTATGGTAAATAAATAATATACTCGACTTTTATGTCCGTCGATTTTTTCCGTTCAAATTGTCAGTATATACTCATTCGGCCATTCTGAATCGATTGGCGTTTGCAGAATTTGTCTATCTCTAACCGTTCTCGAGTTGGTCAGCTCTGAATCAGTTTTCAAATGGTTTTTTTGGCGCAAAAAATATTTCCGATGAGTTTTTGACATTTTCGTTCAAAGATTCGGAATCAGCACGTCAAAATTCGTTGGAGGACAAAAATTTGAAATTCGAAAAATGAAAAATAAAAAAGTGCAAAAAATTATGTATGGTAAATAAATAATATACTCGACTTTTATATCCGTCGATTTTTTCCGTTCAAATTGTCAGTATATACTCATTCGGCCATTCTGAATCGATTGGCGTTTGCAGAATTTGTCTATTTCTAACCGTTCTCGAGTTGGTCATTTCCAAATCAGTTTTTAGTTGTTTTCTTTCCCGCCAAAAATATTTCTGATGAGTTTTCGACATTTTCGTTCAAAGATTCGGAATCAGCACGTCAAAATTCGTAGGAGGACAAAAATTTGAAATTCGAAAAATGAAAAATAAAAAAGTACAAAAAATTATGTATGGTAAATAAATAATATACTCGACTTTTATGTCCGTCGATTTTTTCCCTTCAAATTCTCAGTATATACTAATTCGGCCATTATGAATCGATTGGCGTTTGCAGAATTTGTCTATCTCTAACCGTTCTCGAGTTGGTCAGCTCTGAATCAGTTTTCAAATGGTTTTTTTGGCGCAAAAAATATTTCCGATGAGTTTTTGACATTTTCGTTCAAAGATTCGGAATCAGCACGTCAAAATTCGTTGGAGGCCAAAAATTTGAAATTCGAAAAATGAAAAATAAAAAAGTGCAAAAAATTATGTATGGTAAATAAATAATATACTCGACTTTTATGTCCGTCGATTTTTTCCGTTCAAATTCTCAGTATATACTAATTCGGCCATTCTGAATCGATTGGCGTTTGCAGAATTTGTCTATTTCTAACCGTTCTCGAGTTGGTCATTTCCAAATCAGTTTTTAGTTGTCTTTTTTCCCGCCAAAAATATTTCTGATGAGTTTTCGACATTTTCGTTCAAAGATTCGGAATCAGCACGTGAAAATACGTTCAATGACCAAAATTTGAATTTCGAAAAATGAAAAATTAAAAATCTCAGATAATTGGATTTCTGACCTTTAACGCCCTTTTCCGGCTAATCTTATATCTGAGCACATAAAAATCATACATTTTCGGAATGAGCATAAAATTTTACGTAGACAGTGAAAATTTCAAGTCGATGTGACGACTTGGTATTTTTCATTATTTTTAGGGGTGACTTCCCTTGCAACTTTTTTCGAGTAATTTTAAATTTTTCGATTTTCTCGAAATATACAATACATACTAATTCGGCTATTCTGAATCGATTGGCGTTTGCAGAATTTGTCTATCTCTAACCGTTCTCGAGTTGGTCAGCTCTGAATCAGTTTTCAAATGGTTTTTTTGGCGCAAAAAATATTTCCGATGAGTTTTTGACATTTTCGTTCAAAGATTCGGAATCAGCACGTCAAAATTCGTTGGAGGACAAAAATTTGAAATTCGAAAAATGAAAAATAAAAAAGTGCAAAAAATTATGTATGGTAAATAAATAATATACTCGACTTTTATGTCCGTCGATTTTTTCCGTTCAAATTCTCAGTATATACTAATTCGGCCATTCTGAATCGATTGGCGTTTGCAGAATTTGTCTATTTCTAACCGTTCTCGAGTTGGTCATTTCCAAATCAGTTTTTAGTTGTTTTTTTCCCGCCAAAAATATTTCTGATGAGTTTTCGACATTTTCGTTCAAAGATTCGGAATCAGCACGTCAAAATTCGTAGGAGGACAAAAATTTGAAATTCGAAAAATGAAAAATAAAAAAGTACAAAAAATTATGTATGGTAAATAAATAATATACTCGACTTTTATGTCCGTCGATTTTTTCCGTTCAAATTCTCAGTATATACTAATTCGGCCAACCTGAATCGATTGGTGTTTGCAGAATTTGTCTATTTCTAACCGTTCTCGAGTTGGTCATTTCCAAATCAGTTTTTAGTTGTTTTTTTTCCCGCCAAAAATATTTCTGATGAGTTTTCGACATTTTCGTTCAAAGATTCGGAATCAGCACGTGAAAATACGTTCATTGACCAAAATTTGAATTTCGAAAAATGAAAAATTAAAAATCTCAGAAAATTGGATTTCTGACCTTTAACGCCCTTTTCCGGCTAATCTTATATCTGAGCACATAAAAATCATACATTTTCGGAATGAGCATAAAATTTTACGTAGACAGTGAAAATTTCAAGTCGATGTGACGACTTGGTATTTTTCATTATTTTTAGGGGTGACCCCCTTGCAACTTTTTTCGAGTAATTTTAAATTTTTCGATTTTCTCGAAATATGCAATACATACTAATTCGGCCATTCTGAATCGATTGGCGTTTGCAGAATTTGTCTATCTCTAACCGTTCTCGAATTGGTCAGCTCTGAATCAGTTTTCAAATGGTTTTTTTGGCGCAAAAAATATTTCCGATGAGTTTTTGACATTTTCGTTCAAAGATTCGGAATCAGCACGTGAAAATACGTTCAATGACCAAAATTTGAATTTCGAAAAATGAAAAATAAAAAATCTCAGAAAATTGGATTTTTGACCTTTAACGCCCTTTTCCGGCTAATCTTATATCTGAGCACAAAAAAATCATACATTTTCGGAATGAGCATAAAATTTTACGTAGACAGTGAAAATTTCAAGTCGATGTGACGACTTGGTATTTTTCATTATTTTTAGGGGTGACCCCCTTGCAACTTTTTTCGAGTAATTTTAAATTTTTCGATTTTCTCGAAATATACAATACATACTAATTCGGCCATTCTGAATCGATTGGCGTTTGCAGAATTTGTCTATTTCTAACCGTTCTCGAGTTGGTCATTTCCAAATCAGTTTTTAGTTGTTTTTTTTTTCCCGCCAAAAATATTTCTGATGAGTTTTCGACATTTTCGTTCAAAGATTCGGAATCAGCACGTCAAAATTCGTTGGAGGACAAAAATTTTAAATTCGAAAAATGAAAAATAATAAAGTGCAAAAAATTATGTACGGTAAATAAATAATATACTCGACTTTTATGTCCGTCGATTTTTTCCGTTCATATTCTCAGTATATACTAATTCGGCCATTCTGAATCGATTGGCGTTTGCAGAATTTGTCTATTTCTAACCGTTCTCGAGTTGGTCATCAGTTTTTAGTTGTTTTCTTTCCCGCCAAAAATATTTCTGGTGAGTTTTCGACATTTTCGTTCAAAGATTCGGAATCAGCACGTGAAAATACGTTCAATGACCAAAATTTGAATTTCGAAAAATGAAAAATTAATAATCTCAGAAAATTGGATTTTTGACCTTTAACGCCCTTTTCCGGCTAATCTTATATCTGAGCACAGCAAAATCATACATTTTCGGAATGAGCATAAAATTTTACGTATACAGTGAAAATTTCAAGTCGATGTGACGACTTGGTATTTTTCATTATTTTTAGGGGTGACCCCCTTGCAACTTTTTTCGAGTAATTTTAAATTTTTCGATTTTCTCGAAATATACAATACATACTAATTCGGCCATTCTGAATCGATTGGCGTTTGCAGAATTTGTCTATCTCTAACCGTTCTCGAGTTGGTCAGCTCTGAATCGGTTTTCAAATGGTTTTTTTGGCGCAAAAAATATTTCCGATGAGTTTTTGACATTTTCGTTCAAAGATTCGGAATCAGCACGTCAAAATTCGTAGAAGGACAAAAATTTGAAATTCGAAAAATGAAAAATAAAAAAGTACAAAAAATTATGTATGGTAAATAAATAATATACTCGACTTTTATGTCCGTCGATTTTTTCCGTTCAAATTCTCAGTATATACTAATTCGGCCATTCTGAATCGATTGGCGTTTGCAGAATTTGTCTATGTCTAACCGTTCTCGAGTTGGTCAGCTCTGAATCAGTTTTCAAATGGTTTTTTTGGCGCAAAAAATATTTCCGATGAGTTTTTGACATTTTCGTTCAAAGATTCGGAATCAGCACGTCAAAATTCGTTGGAGGACAAAAATTTGAAATTAGAAAAATGAAAAATAAAAAAGTGCAAAAAATTATGTATGGTAAATAAATAATATACTCGACTTTTATGTCCGTCGATTTTTTCCGTTCAAATTCTCAGTATATACTAATTCGGCCATTCTGAATCGATTGGCGTTTGCAGAATTTGTCTATTTCTAACCGTTCTCGAGTTGGTCATTTCCAAATCAGTTTTTAGTTGTTTTTTTTCCCGCCAAAAATATTTCTGATGAGTTTTCGACATTCTCGTTCAAAGATTCGGAATCAGCACGTCAAAATTCGTTGGAGGACAAAAATTTGAAATTCGAAAAATGAAAAATAAAAAAGTGCAAAAAATTATGTACGGTAAATAAATAATATACTCGACTTTTATGTCCGTCGATTTTTTCCGTTCATATTCTCAGTATATACTAATTCGGCCATTCTGAATCGATTGGCGTTTGCAGAATTTGTCTATTTCTAACCGTTCTCGAGTTGGTCATTTCCAAATCAGTTTTTAGTTGTTTTTTTTTCCCGCCAAAAATATTTCTGATGAGTTTTCGACATTTTCGTTCAAAGATTCGGAATCAGCATGTGAAAATACGTTCAATGACCAAAATTTGAATTTCGAAAAATGAAAAATTAAAAATCTCAGAAAATTGGATTTTTGACCTTTAACGCCCTTTTCCGGCTAATCTTATATCTGAGCACAGCAAAATCATACATTTTCGGAATGAGCATAAAATTTTACGTATACAGTGAAAATTTCAAGTCGATGTGACGACTTGGTATTTTTCATTATTTTTAGGGGTGACCCCCTTGCAACTTTTTTCGAGTAATTTTAAATTTTTCGATTTTCTCGAAATATACGATACATACTAATTCGGCCATTCTGAATCGATTGGCGTTTGCAGAATTTGTCTATCTTTAACCGTTCTCGAGTTGGTCAGCTCTGAATCAGTTTTCAAATGGTTTTTTTGGCGCAAAAAATATTTCCGATGAATTTTCGACATTTTCGTTCAAAGATTCGGAATCAGCACGTCAAAATTCGTTGGAGGACAAAAATTTGAAATTCGAAATATGAAAAATAAAAAAGTGCAAAATATTATGTATGGTAAATAAATAATATACTCGACTTTTATGTCCGTCGATTTTTTCCGTTCAAATTCTCAGTATATACTAATTCGGCCATTCTGAATCGATTGGCGTTTGTAGAATTTGTCTATTTCTAACCGTTCTCGAGTTGGTCATTTCCAAATCAGTTTTTAGTTGTTTTTTTTCCCGCCAAAAATATTTCTGATGAGTTTTCGACATTTTCGTTCAAAGATTCGGAATCAGCACGTGAAAATACGTTCAATGACCAAAATTTGAATTTCGAAAAATGAAAAATTGAAAATCTCAGAAAATTGGATTTTTGACCTTTAACGCCCTTTTCCGGCTAATCTTATATCTGAGCACAGCAAAATCATACATTTTCGGAAAGAGCATAAAATTTTACGTATACAGTGAAAATTTCAAGTCGATGTGACGACTTGGTATTTTTCATTATTTTTAGGGGTGACCCCATTGCAACTTTTTTCGAGTAATTTTAAATTTTTCGATTTTCTCGAAATATACAATACATACTAATTCGGCCATTCTGAATCGATTGGCGTTTGCAGAATTTGTCTATCTCTAACCGTTTTCGAGTTGGTCAGCTCTGAATCGGTTTTCAAATGGTTTTTTTGGCGCAAAAAATATTTCCGATGAGTTTTTGACATTTTCGTTCAAAGATTCGGAATCAGCACGTCAAAATTCGTAGGAGGACAAAAATTTGAAATTCGAAAAATGAAAAATAAAAAAGTACAAAAAATTATGTATGGTAAATAAATAATATACTCGACTTTTATGTCCGTCGATTTTTTCCGTTCAAATTCTCAGTATATACTAATTCGGCCATTCTGAATCGATTGGCGTTTGCAGAATTTGTCTATCTCTAACCGTTCTCGAGTTGGTCAGCTCTGAATCGGTTTTCAAATGGTTTTTTTGGCGCAAAAAATATTTCCGATGAGTTTTTGATATTTTCGTTCAAAGATTCGGAATCAGCACGTCAAAATTCGTAGGAGGACAAAAATTTGAAATTCGAAAAATGAAAAATAAAAAAGTACAAAAAATTATGTATGGTAAATAAATAATATACTCGACTTTTATGTCCGTCGATTTTTTCCGTTCAAATTCTCAGTATATACTAATTCGGCCATTCTGAATCGATTGGCGTTTGCAGAATTTGTCTATCTCTAACCGTTCTCGAGTTGGTCAGCTCTGAATCAGTTTTCAAATGGTTTTTTTGGCGCAAAAAATATTTCCGATGAGTTTTTGACATTTTCGTTCAAAGATTCGGAATCAGCACGTCAAAATTCGTTGGAGGACAAAAATTTGAAATTCGAAAAATGAAAAATAAAAAAGTACAAAAAATTATGTATGGTAAATAAATAATATACTCGACTTTTATGTCCGTCGATTTTTTCCGTTCATATTCTCAGTATATACTAATTCGGCCATTCTGAATCGATTGGCGTTTGCAGAATTTGTCTATTTCTAACCGTTCTCGAGTTGGTCATCAGTTTTTAGTTGTTTTCTTTCCCGCCAAAAATATTTCTGATGAGTTTTCGACATTTTCGTTCAAAGATTCGGAATCAGCACGTGAAAATACGTTCAATGACCAAAATTTGAATTTCGAAAAATGAAAAATTAATAATCTCAGAAAATTGGATTTTTGACCTTTAACGCCCTTTTCCGGCTAATCTTATATCTGAGCACATAAAAATCATACATTTTCGGAATGAGCATAAAATTTTACGTATACAGTGAAAATTTCAAGTCGATGTGACGACTTGGTATTTTTCATTATTTTTAGGGGTGACCCCCTTGCAACTTTTTTCGAGTAATTTTAAATTTTTCGATTTTCTCGAAATATACAATACATACTAATTCGGCCATTCTGAATCGATTGGCGTTTGCAGAATTTGTCTATCTCTAACCGTTCTCGAGTTGGTCAGCTCTGAATCGGTTTTCAAATGGTTTTTTTGGCGCAAAAAATATTTCCGATGAGTTTTTGACATTTTCGTTCAAAGATTCGGAATCAGCACGTCAAAAATTCGTAGGAGGACAAAAATTTGAAATTCGAAAAATGAAAAATAAAAAAGTACAAAAAATTATGTATGGTAAATAAATAATATACTCGACTTTTATGTCCGTCGATTTTTTCCGTTCAAATTCTCAGTATATACTAATTCGGCCATTCTGAATCGATTGGCGTTTGCAGAATTTGTCTATCTCTAACCGTTCTCGAGTTGGTCAGCTCTGAATCAGTTTTCAAATGGTTTTTTTGGCGCAAAAAATATTTCCGATGAGTTTTTGACATTTTCGTTCAAAGATTCGGAATCAGCACGTCAAAATTCGTTGGAGGACAAAAATTTGAAATTCGAAAAATGAAAAATAAAAAAGTGCAAAAAATTATGTATGGTAAATAAATAATATACTCGACTTTTATGTCCGTCGATTTTTTCCGTTCAAATTCTCAGTATATACTAATTCGGCCATTCTGAATCGATTGGCGTTTGCAGAATTTGTCTATTTCTAACCGTTCTCGAGTTGGTCACTTCCAAATCAGTTTTTAGTTGTTTTTTTTCCCGCCAAAAATATTTCTGATGAGTTTTCGACATTTTCGTTCAAAGATTCGGAATCAGCACGTCAAAATTCGTTGGAGGACAAAAATTTGAAATTCGAAAAATGAAAAATAAAAAAGTGCAAAAAATTATGTACGGTAAATAAATAATATACTCGACTTTTATGTCCGTCGATTTTTTCCGTTCATATTCTCAGTATATACTAAATCGGCCATTCTGAATCGATTGGCGTTTGCAGAATTTGTCTATTTCTAACCGTTCTCGAGTTGGTCATTTCCAAATCAGTTTTTAGTTGTTTTTTTTCCCGCCAAAAATATTTCTGATGAGTTTTCGACATTTTCGTTCAAAGATTCGGAATCAGCATGTGAAAATACGTTCAATGACCAAAATTTGAATTTCGAAAAATGAAAAATTAAAAATCTCAGAAAATTGGATTTTTGACCTTTAACGCCCTTTTCCGGCTAATCTTATATCTGAGCACAGCAAAATCATACATTTTCGGAATGAGCATAAAATTTTACGTATACAGTGAAAATTTCAAGTCGATGTGACGACTTGGTATTTTTCATTATTTTTAGGGGTGACCCCCTTGCAACTTTTTTCGAGTAATTTTAAATTTTTCGATTTTCTCGAAATATACGATACATACTAATTCGGCCATTCTGAATCGATTGGCGTTTGCAGAATTTGTCTATCTTTAACCGTTCTCGAGTTGGTCAGCTCTGAATCAGTTTTCAAATGGTTTTTTTGGCGCAAAAAATATTTCCGATGAATTTTCGACATTTTCGTTCAAAGATTCGGAATCAGCACGTCAAAATTCGTTGGAGGACAAAAATTTGAAATTGGAAAAATGAAAAATAAAAAAGTGCAAAATATTATGTATGGTAAATAAATAATATACTCGACTTTTATGTCCGTCGATTTTTTCCGTTCAAATTCTCAGTATATACTAATTCGGCCATTCTGAATCGATTGGCGTTTGTAGAATTTGTCTATTTCTAACCGTTCTCGAGTTGGTCATTTCCAAATCAGTTTTTAGTTGTTTTTTTTCCCGCCGAAAATATTTCTGATGAGTTTTCGACATTTTCGTTCAAAGATTCGGAATCAGCACGTGAAAATACGTTCAATGACCAAAATTTAAATTTCGAAAAATGAAAAATTGAAAATCTCAGAAAATTGGATTTTTGACCTTTAACGCCCTTTTCCGGCTAATCTTATATCTGAGCACAGCAAAATCATACATTTTCGGAAAGAGCATAAAATTTTACGTATACAGTGAAAATTTCAAGTCGATGTGACGACTTGGTATTTTTCATTATTTTTAGGGGTGACCCCATTGCAACTTTTTTCGAGTAATTTTAAATTTTTCGATTTTCTCGAAATATACAATACATACTAATTCGGCCATTCTGAATCGATTGGCGTTTGCAGAATTTGTCTATCTCTAACCGTTTTCGAGTTGGTCAGCTCTGAATCGGTTTTCAAATGGTTTTTTTGGCGCAAAAAATATTTCCGATGAGTTTTTGACATTTTCGTTCAAAGATTCGGAATCAGCACGTCAAAATTCGTAGGAGGACAAAAATTTGAAATTCGAAAAATGAAAAATAAAAAAGTACAAAAAATTATGTATGGTAAATAAATAATATACTCGACTTTTATGTCCGTCGATTTTTTCCGTTCAAATTCTCAGTATATACTAATTCGGCCATTCTGAATCGATTGGCGTTTGCAGAATTTGTCTATCTCTAACCGTTCTCGAGTTGGTCAGCTCTGAATCAGTTTTCAAATGGTTTTTTTGGCGCAAAAAATATTTCCGATGAGTTTTTGACATTTTCGTTCAAAGATTCGGAATCAGCACGTCAAAATTCGTTGGAGGACAAAAATTTGAAATTCGAAAAATGAAAAATAAAAAAGTGCAAAAAATTATGTATGGTAAATAAATAATATACTCGACTTTTATGTCCGTCGATTTTTTCCGTTCAAATTCTCAGTATATACTAATTCGGCCATTCTGAATCGATTGGCGTTTGCAGAATTTGTCTATTTCTAACCGTTCTCGAGTTGGTCACTTCCAAATCAGTTTTTAGTTGTTTTTTTTCCCGCCAAAAATATTTCTGATGAGTTTTCGACATTTTCGTTCAAAGATTCGGAATCAGCACGTCAAAATTCGTTGGAGGACAAAAATTTGAAATTCGAAAAATGAAAAATAAAAAAGTGCAAAAAATTATGTACGGTAAATAAATAATATACTCGACTTTTATGTCCGTCGATTTTTTCCGTTCAAATTCTCAGTATATACTAATTCGGCCATTCTGAATCGATTGGCGTTTGTAGAATTTGTCTATTTCTAACCGTTCTCGAGTTGGTCATTTCCAAATCAGTTTTTAGTTGTTTTTTTTCCCGCCGAAAATATTTCTGATGAGTTTTCGACATTTTCGTTCAAAGATTCGGAATCAGCACGTGAAAATACGTTCAATGACCAAAATTTAAATTTCGAAAAATGAAAAATTGAAAATCTCAGAAAATTGGATTTTTGACCTTTAACGCCCTTTTCCGGCTAATCTTATATCTGAGCACAGCAAAATCATACATTTTCGGAAAGAGCATAAAATTTTACGTATACAGTGAAAATTTCAAGTCGATGTGACGACTTGGTATTTTTCATTATTTTTAGGGGTGACCCCATTGCAACTTTTTTCGAGTAATTTTAAATTTTTCGATTTTCTCGAAATATACAATACATACTAATTCGGCCATTCTGAATCGATTGGCGTTTGCAGAATTTGTCTATCTCTAACCGTTTTCGAGTTGGTCAGCTCTGAATCGGTTTTCAAATGGTTTTTTTGGCGCAAAAAATATTTCCGATGAGTTTTTGACATTTTCGTTCAAAGATTCGGAATCAGCACGTCAAAATTCGTAGGAGGACAAAAATTTGAAATTCGAAAAATGAAAAATAAAAAAGTACAAAAAATTATGTATGGTAAATAAATAATATACTCGACTTTTATGTCCGTCGATTTTTTCCGTTCAAATTCTCAGTATATACTAATTCGGCCATTCTGAATCGATTGGCGTTTGCAGAATTTGTCTATTTCTAACCGTTCTCGAGTTGGTCATTTCCAAATCAGTTTTTAGTTGTTTTTTTTCCCGCCAAAAATATTTCTGATGAGTTTTCGACATTTTCGTTCAAAGATTCGGAATCAGCACGTCAAAATTCGTTGGAGGACAAAAATTTGAAATTCGAAAAATGAAAAATAAAAAAGTGCAAAAAATTATGTACGGTAAATAAATAATATACTCGACTTTTATGTCCGTCGATTTTTTCCGTTCATATTCTCAGTATATACTAAATCGGCCATTCTGAATCGATTGGCGTTTGCAGAATTTGTCTATTTCTAACCGTTCTCGAGTTGGTCATTTCCAAATCAGTTTTTAGTTGTTTTTTTTCCCGCCAAAAATATTTCTGATGAGTTTTCGACATTTTCGTTCAAAGATTCGGAATCAGCACGTGAAAATACGTTCAATGACCAAAATTTGAATTTCGAAAAATGAAAAATTAATAATCTCAGAAAATTGGATTTTTGACCTTTAACGCCCTTTTCCGGCTAATCTTATATCTGAGCACATAAAAATCATACATTTTCGGAATGAGCATAAAATTTTACGTATACAGTGAAAATTTCAAGTCGATGTGACGACTTGGTATTTTTCATTATTTTTAGGGGTGACCCCCTTGCAACTTTTTTCGAGTAATTTTAAATTTTTCGATTTTCTCGAAATATACAATACATACTAATTCGGCCATTCTGAATCGATTGGCGTTTGCAGAATTTGTCTATCTCTAACCGTTCTCGAGTTGGTCAGCTCTGAATCGGTTTTCAAATGGTTTTTTTGGCGCAAAAAATATTTCCGATGAGTTTTTGACATTTTCGTTCAAAGATTCGGAATCAGCACGTCAAAAATTCGTAGGAGGACAAAAATTTGAAATTCGAAAAATGAAAAATAAAAAAGTACAAAAAATTATGTATGGTAAATAAATAATATACTCGACTTTTATGTCCGTCGATTTTTTCCGTTCAAATTCTCAGTATATACTAATTCGGCCATTCTGAATCGATTGGCGTTTGCAGAATTTGTCTATCTCTAACCGTTCTCGAGTTGGTCAGCTCTGAATCAGTTTTCAAATGGTTTTTTTGGCGCAAAAAATATTTCCGATGAGTTTTTGACATTTTCGTTCAAAGATTCGGAATCAGCACGTCAAAATTCGTTGGAGGACAAAAATTTGAAATTCGAAAAATGAAAAATAAAAAAGTGCAAAAAATTATGTATGGTAAATAAATAATATACTCGACTTTTATGTCCGTCGATTTTTTCCGTTCAAATTCTCAGTATATACTAATTCGGCCATTCTGAATCGATTGGCGTTTGCAGAATTTGTCTATTTCTAACCGTTCTCGAGTTGGTCACTTCCAAATCAGTTTTTAGTTGTTTTTTTTCCCGCCAAAAATATTTCTGATGAGTTTTCGACATTTTCGTTCAAAGATTCGGAATCAGCACGTCAAAATTCGTTGGAGGACAAAAATTTGAAATTCGAAAAATGAAAAATAAAAAAGTGCAAAAAATTATGTACGGTAAATAAATAATATACTCGACTTTTATGTCCGTCGATTTTTTCCGTTCATATTCTCAGTATATACTAAATCGGCCATTCTGAATCGATTGGCGTTTGCAGAATTTGTCTATTTCTAACCGTTCTCGAGTTGGTCATTTCCAAATCAGTTTTTAGTTGTTTTTTTTCCCGCCAAAAATATTTCTGATGAGTTTTCGACATTTTCGTTCAAAGATTCGGAATCAGCATGTGAAAATACGTTCAATGACCAAAATTTGAATTTCGAAAAATGAAAAATTAAAAATCTCAGAAAATTGGATTTTTGACCTTTAACGCCCTTTTCCGGCTAATCTTATATCTGAGCACAGCAAAATCATACATTTTCGGAATGAGCATAAAATTTTACGTATACAGTGAAAATTTCAAGTCGATGTGACGACTTGGTATTTTTCATTATTTTTAGGGGTGACCCCCTTGCAACTTTTTTCGAGTAATTTTAAATTTTTCGATTTTCTCGAAATATACGATACATACTAATTCGGCCATTCTGAATCGATTGGCGTTTGCAGAATTTGTCTATCTTTAACCGTTCTCGAGTTGGTCAGCTCTGAATCAGTTTTCAAATGGTTTTTTTGGCGCAAAAAATATTTCCGATGAATTTTCGACATTTTCGTTCAAAGATTCGGAATCAGCACGTCAAAATTCGTTGGAGGACAAAAATTTGAAATTGGAAAAATGAAAAATAAAAAAGTGCAAAATATTATGTATGGTAAATAAATAATATACTCGACTTTTATGTCCGTCGATTTTTTCCGTTCAAATTCTCAGTATATACTAATTCGGCCATTCTGAATCGATTGGCGTTTGTAGAATTTGTCTATTTCTAACCGTTCTCGAGTTGGTCATTTCCAAATCAGTTTTTAGTTGTTTTTTTTCCCGCCGAAAATATTTCTGATGAGTTTTCGACATTTTCGTTCAAAGATTCGGAATCAGCACGTGAAAATACGTTCAATGACCAAAATTTGAATTTCGAAAAATGAAAAATTGAAAATCTCAGAAAATTGGATTTTTGACCTTTAACGCCCTTTTCCGGCTAATCTTATATCTGAGCACAGCAAAATCATACATTTTCGGAAAGAGCATAAAATTTTACGTATACAGTGAAAATTTCAAGTCGATGTGACGACTTGGTATTTTTCATTATTTTTAGGGGTGACCCCATTGCAACTTTTTTCGAGTAATTTTAAATTTTTCGATTTTCTCGAAATATACAATACATACTAATTCTGCCATTCTGAATCGATTGGCGTTTGCAGAATTTGTCTATCTCTAACCGTTTTCGAGTTGGTCAGCTCTGAATCGGTTTTCAAATGGTTTTTTTGGCGCAAAAAATATTTCCGATGAGTTTTTGACATTTTCGTTCAAAGATTCGGAATCAGCACGTCAAAATTCGTAGGAGGACAAAAATTTGAAATTCGAAAAATGAAAAATAAAAAAGTACAAAAAATTATGTATGGTAAATAAATAATATACTCGACTCTTATGTCCGTCGATTTTTTCCGTTCAAATTCTCAGTATATACTAATTCGGCCATTCTGAATCGATTGGCGTTTGCAGAATTTGTCTATTTCTAACCGTTCTCGAGTTGGTCATTTCCAAATCAGTTTTTAGTTGTTTTTTTTCCCGCCAAAAATATTTCTGATGAGTTTTCGACATTTTCGTTCAAAGATTCGGAATCAGCACGTCAAAATTCGTTGGAGGACAAAAATTTGAAATTCGAAAAATGAAAAATAAAAAAGTGCAAAAAATTATGTACGGTAAATAAATAATATACTCGACTTTTATGTCCGTCGATTTTTTCCGTTCATATTCTCAGTATATACTAATTCGGCCATTCTGAATCGATTGGCGTTTGCAGAATTTGTCTATTTCTAACCGTTCTCGAGTTGGTCATTTCCAAATCAGTTTTTAGTTGTTTTTTTTCCCGCCAAAAATATTTCTGATGAGTTTTCGACATTTTCGTTCAAAGATTCGGAATCAGCACGTGAAAATACGTTCAATGACCAAAATTTGAATTTCGAAAAATGAAAAATTAAAAATCTCAGAAAATTGGATTTTTGACCTTTAACGCCCTTTTCCGGCTAATCTTATATCTGAGCACAGCAAAATCATACATTTTCGGAATGAGCATAAAATTTTACGTATACAGTGAAAATTTCAAGTCGATGTGACGACTTGGTATTTTTCATTATTTTTAGGGGTGACCCCCTTGCAACTTTTTTCGAGTAATTTTAAATTTTTCGATTTTCTCGAAATATACGATACATACTAATTCGGCCATTCTGAATCGATTGGCGTTTGCAGAATTTGTCTATCTTTAACCGTTCTCGAGTTGGTCAGCTCTGAATCAGTTTTCAAATGGTTTTTTTGGCGCAAAAAATATTTCCGATGACTTTTTGATATTTTATACTCGACTTTTATGTCCGTCGATTTTTTCCGTTCAAATTGTCAGTATATACTAATTCGGCCATTCTGAATCGATTGGCGTTTGCAGAATTTGTCTATTTCTAACCGTTCTCGAGTTGGTCATTTCCAAATCAGTTTTTAGTTGTTTTCTTTCCCGCCAAAAATATTTCTGATGAGTTTTCGACATTTTCGTTCAAAGATTCGGAATCAGCACGACAAAATTCGTAGGAGGACAAAAATTTGAAATTCGAAAAATGAAAAATAAAAAAGTACAAAAAATTATGTATGGTAAATAAATAATATACTCGACTTTTATGTCCGTCGATTTTTTCCGTTCAAATTCTCAGTATATACTAATTCGGCCATTCTGAATCGATTGGCGTTTGCAGAATTTGTCTATCTCTAACCGTTCTCGAGTTGGTCAGCTCTGAATCGGTTTTTAAATGGTTTTTTTGGCGCAAAAAATATTTCCGATGAGTTTTTGACATTTTCGTTCAAAGATTCGGAATCAGCACGTCAAAATTCGTAGGAGGACAAAAATTTGAAATTCGAAAAATGAAAAATAAAAAAGTACAAAAAATTATGTATGGTAAATAAATAATATACTCGACTTTTATGTCCGTCGATTTTTTCCGTTCAAATTCTCAGTATATACTAATTCGGCCATTCTGAATCGATTGGCGTTTGCAGAATTTGTCTATCTCTAACCGTTCTCGAGTTGGTCAGCTCTGAATCAGTTTTCAAATGGTTTTTTTGGCGCAAAAAATATTTCCGATGAGTTTTTGACATTTTCGTTCAAAGGTTCGGAATCAGCACGTCAAAATTCGTTGGAGGACAAAAATTTGAAATTCGAAAAATGAAAAATAAAAAAGTGCAAAAAATTATGTACGGTAAATAAATAATATACTCGACTTTTATGTCCGTCGATTTTTTCCGTTCATATTCTCAGTATATACTAATTCGGCCATTCTGAATCGATTGGCGTTTGCAGAATTTGTCTATTTCTAACCGTTCTCGAGTTGGTCATTTCCAAATCAGTTTTTAGTTGTTTTTTTTCCCGCCAAAAATATTTCTGATGAGTTTTCGACATTTTCGTTCAAAGATTCGGAATCAGCACGTGAAAATACGTTCAATGACCAAAATTTGAATTTCGAAAAATGAAAAATGAAAAATCTCAGAATATTGGATTTTTGACCTTTAACGCCCTTTTCCGGCTAATCTTATATCTGAGCACATCAAAATCATACATTTTCGGAATGAGCATAAAATTTTACGTATACAGTGAAAATTTCAAGTCGATGTGACGACTTGGTATTTTTCATTATTTTTAGGGGTGACCCCCTTGCAACTTTTTTCGAGTAATTTTAAATTTTTCGATTTTCTCGAAATATACAATACACACTAATTCGGCCATTCTGAATCGATTGGCGTTTGCAGAATTTGTCTATCTCTAACCGTTCTCGAGTTGGTCAGCTCTGAATCAGTTTTCAAATGGTTTTTTTGGCGCAAAAAATATTTCCGATGAGTTTTTGACATTTTCGTTCAAAGATTCGGAATCAGCACGTCAAAATTCGTTGGAGGACAAAAATTTGAAATTCGAAAAATGAAAAATAAAAAAGTGCAAAAAATTATGTATGGTAAATAAATAATATACTCGACTTTTATGTCCGTCGATTTTTTCCGTTCAAATTCTCAGTATATACTAATTCGGCCATTCTGAATCGATTGGCGTTTGCAGAATATGTCTATTTCTAACCGTTCTCGAGTTGGTCATTTCCAAATCAGTTTTTAGTTGTTTTTTTTCCCGCCAAAAATATTTCTGATGAGTTTTCGACATTTTCGTTCAAAGATTCGGAATCAGCACGTGAAAATACGTTCAATGACCAAAATTTGAATTTCGAAAAATGAAAAATGAAAAATCTCAGAATATTGGATTTTTGACCTTTAACGCCCTTTTCCGGCTAATCTTATATCTGAGCACATCAAAATCATACATTTTCGGAATGAGCATAAAATTTTACGTATACAGTGAAAATTTCAAGTCGATGTGACGACTTGGTATTTTTCATTATTTTTAGGGGTGACCCCCTTGCAACTTTTTTCGAGTAATTTTAAATTTTTCGATTTTCTCGAAATATACAATACACACTAATTCGGCCATTCTGAATCGATTGGCGTTTGCAGAATTTGTCTATCTCTAACCGTTCTCGAGTTGGTCAGCTCTGAATCAGTTTTCAAATGGTTTTTTTGGCGCAAAAAATATTTCCGATGAGTTTTTGACATTTTCGTTCAAAGATTCGGAATCAGCACGTCAAAATTCGTTGGAGGACAAAAATTTGAAATTCGAAAAATGAAAAATAAAAAAGTGCAAAAAATTATGTATGGTAAATAAATAATATACTCGACTTTTGTGTCCGTCGATTTTTTCCGTTCAAATTCTCAGTATATACTAATTCGGCCATTCTGAATCGATTGGCGTTTGCAGAATTTGTCTATCTCTAACCGTTCTCGAGTTGGTCAGCTCTGAATCAGTTTTCAAATGGTTTTTTTGGCGCAAAAAATATTTCCGATGAGTTTTTGACATTTTCGTTCAAAGATTCGGAATCAGCACGTCAAAATACGTTGGAGGACTAATATTTGAAATTAAAAAAATGAAACTAGGTATTGACAGTGTTCTTTCCAGTTCAGATTTGTGTCTATCTGAAGACCCAAAAATGTGATATGATCCAAGTTAGTTGAAACTACTGAACCCTCTCCATTAGTTCTGAACGATATATCCTCGCACACTTTTTGCGCATGGTGAAATCTTTATACTAATTCGGCCATTCTGAATCGATTGGAGTTTGCAGAATTTGTCTATCTCTAACCCCTAAAAATAATGAAAAATACCAAGTCGTCACATCGACTCAAAATTTGCACTGTATACGTAAAATTTCATGCTCACTCCGAAAATGTATGATTTTTATGTGCTCAGATATGAGATTAGCCGGAAAAGGGCATTAAAGATAAAAAATCCAATTTTCTGAGTTTTTTATTTTTCACTTTTCGAATTTCAAATTTTTGTCCTCGAACGTATTTTGACGTATTCGAACGAAAATATCTAAAACTCATCAGAAATAGTTTTGGCGCCAAAAAAACGATTTGAAAACTGATTCAGAGCTCACCAACTCGAGAACGTTTAAAGATAGACGAATTCTGCTAACGCCAATTGATTCAGAACTGCTGAATTAGTATATATTGGGAATGTGAACGAAAAAAATCAACGGACAAAAAAAGCAAGTATAGCATGATAAATAATTTTTTGAACTTTTTAAATTTAATCTTTTCAAATTCCAAATTTTTATCCCCGAACGTATTTCGACATGCTGATTCCGAATCTTTGAACGAAAATGTCGAAAACTCATCAGAAATATTTTTGGCGACAAAAAAACCATTTGAAAACTGATTCAGAGCTCACCAACTCGAGAACGTTTAAAGATAGACGAATTCTGCTAACGCCAATTGATTCAGAATTGCTGAATTAGTATATATTGGGAATGTGAACGAAAAAAATCAAAGGACAAAAAAGGCAAGTATAGCATGATAAATAATTTTTTGAACTTTTTAAATTTAATTTTTTCAAATTCCAAATTTTTATCCCCGAACGTATTTCGACATGCTGATTCCGAATCTTTGAACGAAAATGTCGAAAACTCATCAGAAATATTTTTGGCGACAAAAAAACCATTTGAAAACTGATTCAGAGCTCACCAACTCGAGAACGTTTAAAGATAGACGAATTCTGCTAACGCCAATTGATTCAGAATTGCTGAATTAGTATAAATTGGGAATTTGAACGAAAAAAATCAACGGACAAAAAAGGCAAGTATATCATGATAAATAATTTTTTGAACTTTTTAAATTTTAATATTTCAAATTCCAAATTTTTATCCCCGAACGTATTTCGACGTGCTGATTCCGAATCTTTGAACGAAAATGTCGAAAACTCATCAGAAATATTTTTCGCGCCAAAAAAACCATTTGAAAACTAATTCAGAACTTACCAACTCGAGAACGGTTAGAGATAGACAAATTCTGCGAACGCTAATCGATTCAAAATGGTTGAATTAGTATTATTGGGTATGATGTATTTGGGAATTATTTTATGACAAGGTACTAAAATGAACCTTTCTCCTGTTCTCCTTATGTAACCATCCAATCTCCTTCAATTTATTTGATACCCGTTGTCGCCTACTTACACCAAAAATCATACGTGGACATAAGAGTTAAAATATGTCCATACAACGTATCCGCGTAATTGAATGGTAATTATCTTTCAATGCCCCCTAAAACTCTTTCATTTTTTTTCATTAGTGATAATTACTTCACTGCTTTCATTAGGTGTACAAAAAATGACTAGTTGTTTCCCCCTCGTAAAATACCTATGTGATTTGTCTTCTTTAATAAGTTTCTAGAAGAAAATTGTTTATTATTTCTACATTCGAAGCAGTGAAAGTTGTTAAGAAATCACACCGCACATTTTTTACAAGCTTTCAATTTTCATTTAGTTTCGTAAGTTCGTTAGTTTGGGTCAAATCACGCAAGTGCATGAATTTTGATCAACTTCTTTTCGTCCAATCAACTTGAAATTTGACAGGTGTTCCCATGCATTATGGAATGTCTATTAAAAAAAACAAAATGATGGCGAGATTAATCTTTATGATCGGATTTTATTCTATTCAAAATTGGTATGTGGGAAGTTTGGGGGTCGCAGATCATGAATTTCTTATCAAAACTTTCTCGTCATGAACCGAAATTATGAACACCTGCCAAATTTCAAATCAAAGCCTTGTAAAGAGGTGTCATATCAATATTCATTTTTACGGTGATAACTAAAAAAATACTTTTTATTCTATCTTTGCAGTCAAACAGAGTCGTTCACAATTTAGAAAAAAGTATGCGTTTTCATTTAAACGTTTTGTTTGCTCTTCATTTTTTTGTTATTGTCGATCGTCAACTTCATATAACAAGAATAATAATGAATGTTGTGTATTGAATCAGAATTACATTCAATTCAAAAGGATATCGAACGAGGTCCTTCTGCCCATTAAATACAATTTTGTTTTGTAATAATATGTATGGATATAATTTTCAATACTTATATCTTTTTCATTTTGTAGTGTCAATCTCTAATTTGTAAACAAAAGATATACTCACCTATGAAAGCTGAGATTCTGGTTGTTAAAACAATTGGATCGTTTGCAAACACCATTATAAGACTCTATCTATTTTTCTTTCACTATATAATCCAAAACACGACAAAACACCAATATTTCCACAAATAACTCACACGACAAAGAATGTCAACTAAAACTGGTGAAATTTGTAAATAAAATTGAATTTTTATGACATCCAGTAACCACAGCGGGAGCCGACTTAATCTAAGTCGGCTACTCGGCTGTGCGCCTGTGCAATAACCAACGCGTATTTTGACAGCGTTGCCGCTCGTTCAGCATTGTAACGGACTGTCCAGAATTCTTTGGAAGCATAACAATTTTTCAAATTCATTTAGCTAGTTTGGATCCCGGAATGTATAATACCGGTTTTCACTACATAAACAAAACAAGGATCGAAATGTTCAATAACTAAATGAAATTCGTTGGCGATAAAGTTTAAGCAAGTGTAAAGAATAATTTTAACAATCTCGACGTGGCAACGCCCAACAGCACGAGCTTAGAATCTGATCGTTCAGCGGCTACACGTAGTGGAGTAAATAACTCGATCCATTATTTATTATTAGTTATTAGAAAAAAGTTGCATGTCAACAAAACAAAATTGCAACGCATGTGCACGCCGCGATTGTAGGCTTTTTAATTTTTGTGTTCCATATACACCAAAAAAGAGCCCGTGAAAAATCATACGTGTGCCTGAAAACTGCAAGACCATTCACATTACGTGCCTTTTACAAGCGTTTCTATCACAAGGTTATATTTTCTCTGATTCTGTATTAATTTTCTCAATACTAGAGGTACGACATTTGAGTTTTTCAAATTATCAAGTCGCAATATTTTACTGAATTTTAATATGTGAACTAGAAAATGTTCCGTGTCCACCCCGCGTTTTTCACGCACGCCAACAGGCACAGGTGTGAACGTCGATGGGTGTGCATTTCTCATACAGTGTTAAAAATGCAGGGTGGGCGCATATATATCTGAATCGTACTTTAGATACCGTCTTTTTTTTTACATGTTCAGTTGATAATTTCCGAGGCCTTCTACACGAGAGAAGAGTATGCTTTTTCATTTCGAGGGTTTTTCACTTATAATTGCACAAGTTGTTTTTTATTTTATCGGGTAAATTTGGGTTGTTTAAGGAGAAACTGTTTCCTAGCAATTTACGAGAATAACTGTCAACTATATTAAAAACACGACACCGAAGGTGGAGTGTTTTTAGGTTGACAGTCCCGTAGGGACGAGTGGTGTTACCTCAAAGCAATTTGATCGAGTTAAAGATTTCTAACAGAATTATCGATTGTATTGTGAGCACGAGTCGTATTTATTGAGATAATTTCACGAACCAACCAAGTTATTATTTGAAATTTGATCGAGTAAACAAAGAAAAACAATAGTTGCAACTAATGAATAATAAACATGAAGTCTGTCAACCTGACGTTTATGTCAAATTAGATTACAAGATGTATCATTGCTGTTTGCTGTTTATATTTGTGGTTGACTTGACGACGTGGTCTTTCCGGATCGGAAAGAAAGGAAGCGTGTACTTTCGCGAAATCCCATTCTGATTGGTCCTCATATCGCAGGAGATGCGACTTTCATATAGTGAGTGAAATTGTCGTTGTAAAAGTTAAAACTAACTTTGGCCGCTGTCAAAGTGACAATTGCACTGTGGCATATGCGTTTTTTATACCTGAATTAAGTTGTCAATTCAAAATGTCGGAAAAACCACTTTGCATACATTAAAAAATAGTTCGAATATACCAATTTTTTTTTTGCAAATTCAAATTTGGTTGGTGACGCCGCTGCATGTGAGCAGTCTTAGATATTTGGTGAGAACATTTAAAACTCGATATTAATAATAATTTTAAAAAATCATACGTTAAAAAAACGTTGCAAAAAATGTTTTATTAACGTGCGGTCTATATAGTGTCAATGCTTGCCTGGTTTCTTGGTCGCGAAGTTCATCCAAGATGCCTGAAACGCTAGTCTAGTTCAATCTTCCGTCTAGTTCAATCTTCCTCTTGCAAATGGTCACTTGGTGATTGAAACATGTGTCGACTGTCGATGTGTTAAAAATAGCGGTTTGGTGTTGGGATAAAACTCCAGTATATTCCCCAGTCACTCCATTGGGCAAGTTTTTAAATTCGTCGATGGATCCATCGATGAGCATTGCATCCTTATTCAACTAATAGAAAATGACAATGACAGCACGAATACGCATTATCCATCGATGAATTTAAAAACTTGCCCATTGAATTTTTGTGGCTGAATATGCAAGACGAACTAAACGTACTATCTAATGCCGGGTCCAGACCAAGCAGATTAAAGTGAACACGATTTTGAGACAAAAACACGACAAAATTTTAGATATTCATACAAGACAAAATTGAGACAAACTGTCCACACCACGAGAACAAATGTGCAACAAAATTTAGTTGTTGAGAATTCCACCAGGGAGAAAATTAAAAAAAATGAAGATTCATTATTAGCCGCCAGTCGTTATACCCTTCTTCCTCTTCAACCAATGTTGGAAAAATGAAACGCAAACGTTTTTGGATGAGAACAAGCTCAAAAAAGCGAGAATTTTCTAATTTTCTAAGAATGTCCACGGAAGATTTCGAAAATCTGATATGCCTCGTTGGTCATGCAGTTTCCAAAAGACATACTAACTACCGAAATGCTATAACAGAAAGGTTAGCAATAACTTTAAGATTTCTATCAACAGGCCACATTTCCTTTTTTATTTTATCTACCTCTGTCTCTACGGTTTTTATTATTTCTTTCAATAGGTTCGCCAGACCACTTGCAGTTCTTCTTTTAAACTATTAGAATTTTCTGCAAGTTGCTCTCCCAGAATCTTCGAGTTTTCTTGAAGTTTTTTCAAACTTTCTCCAATTTCCTTGATTTTTTTTTAAGCTTTGATATCCTTATCAAATCATTATCGACCTCAAATCACTTCCAGGTCTTCTTCTTGAATGTATTTAGTATTTTCTACAGTACAGACATCTTACCGCGGTGGTTTCAAGTTCCCTTTCTTGAAATCTTTAAATCTGTGACTTTCAAGTATACATGACGCATGTTTCTCAAAAACATTTTTGTCTCTCACTGTCTCTGAACAATTAACGGTAATTTGTTCCACGAGGTGTGAAAATGTATGTCTTATGTGTTTATTTTATAGAAATTCGGAATCTATTCATCCCATAAACACATGTTTCATGAGCCACCAATTTTTTTTATGAATGCTTATTTTTTACAATATAGCGACTACCGACTTCGTGAACACTTATTGTGATAAAAATGCACTCAACTTTGCACTCGCGCTAAGTTTTTATATAGCCTGGTAGAGTTCTCTCGATGGTTGTGAGTCTACAGAATAGCCTCGATTGTTCGTTCATAGCAGTGGCCAAATATAGAGGGGTCGGCTCCAGTTCGTTACAATAAATTGATCAGAACATCACAAAATATGAAAATATTCATTAATTTCAACAATTGTTTCTTTCGATTCTATGAACAACTCTAGAATACTTCCAGTGGAGAATTGGAGAAAAGCATTTTTTTCACAGAATTTGAATATTTTTCTTAGGAAATCTCTATTTCTTTCAGAAATATTGCAATGAATCTACTTTATATAATCTTTTAGCTAAAAAGCAATATGTTTTCTGTTGGATTATTATTTTTTTTATCACTATTCAATTGTTGTCTGTATATATGTGGAAACAACAAATGCGTTAAACCTTTGTTAAACAAATACGTAATGTTGTTATGAACAAGACATTAATATATAGAAAAAATTAAATAAATGTTTTTACTCATAAATATGTTTACTCACACAATGTAAATATATAATATACAAGTTTCAACAAATGAAAATAGAGATGAAGTTAAATAATTTAACTGAAAAAGTTTGAGCTTCATAAAAGATATATTCCAGATCGAAAAACAAATCTTTGATCTTTTTTATTCACATCTTAGCGCATGTTCATTTTTTTATGCATATCTATTTCTTCTTTGTAGATTTTATGACAAATCATATAATTTCTGAGCAACTTATACAGTATATGGTAGTTGTAAAATAAAATGAATGTCAAAGAAATAATTTTGTACCAGAAGGTACAACTGGCCAATACAATTAACTGGTCCAGAACCATGAATGACAAAAGTAAGAGATTGATTCCCAAGGTGTTGGTAGGATTCTTGAAGATGAACTGAAAAAAATCATAAACTGTTTTGAATTGTTCGATGTTTCGGTAAGACATTGTCAACAGTCTGTAGTTATGAAAAGTGACTGCATCAATACCTCAATCTCACATATCTATGGGGAAGCCATAAAAGACGAAGAGTCTCAAAGAATGTAGCCTAACACATTCTCTGGTAATTTATTTAAAATTTTAAAAAATCAGTAGATTTTGGGCAAAACTGATCCTACGGTTAGGGGCTATATATCTACACCTTATTGGCGTTACCAGCTACGTAGTTTTTTTACAGACAGGTGCTTCGATTTTTCCACTATCGCTATTGAAAAATTGTGAAGTGATAACCATATTTATATATTTTGATTTCGTTATGGTTAAAAGAAAATAAGTTGACTTTGAATTTTGAAAAATCTAGTTTTATGTACATTTCTAAAAGATCTTTACCTGAAAACCAGATTAAGCCACTCAATGTGGATAATTCTTGCATACGATACAAAGAAAACTTGAAATTTCTATTGTTGGCATTTAATACAGACTGAGGTCTTACGTTCCAGTAAAATATTTTAAACTATCAATTTCAGTTTGATATATTCAAAGCTTCAGTATTTAATTTCAATATTGGGCACTGCACAAAATCAATTTTAAAACATTTGGAAATCTTATAGGATAAGGCTTTGAAGTGTATTTTCAAATTACCTTTCTTGGAGCCAACTTCAAAATTATATAAACCTAGAAATCTCCTAGATATTGATTCATTGTTCAGAATGAGAATTTGCACTTTCATTCACTTGAGAAAAAATAAGAAAAAGCATTCCAAACTCTTTTATGTTGTTACTTCTGATAGATTTAGTCATTTAAACAATCTGATAATCTGAAAACATGAAAACTGTGCAAATAAAAACTAATTTGGCAAAAATTCTTTATATTATCGTGGTATTATAGCTTATAATATCCTGCCGATACGAATTAGGTCTATTAATAATTACCTCACAAAATTCAAAAAGAATTTAAGAAATTACTCATTTTTACTGAGGATAAAATAGCATAATTTCTCCAAAATCGGCTTAATACTGATATAACTATTATATTCAATTGTTATCTATAAATTGAATCTATTATTTACCATTGTTATTGTTTAAAAATAAATATATTTGAAGAAAAACGAGTTAAGAGGTTAATTATTTATCATTAATAATGAAGTGGTGGTTTAGGTCTGTAATTCAATAGAAATCAAAAAAAAGTTTACGTATTTTGGCTAGCGAAACAACATGTAATTTCTTCTATAATATTGAGTAAGAAATGTTCAGGATACAATGGTTGAAAATGTGCTCAATGTGAGGCAGTATTAAAAAAGTAATCTAATTCTGATACCGTTGTCTTTAAAACCAAAAATTAACAAGTGATACCATGAACAAATAAAGAATTTACTCACATAAAACCTTTTCAGAACTAAATTTCCAGGTTCGCTGCTATTACAATCACCTTGTGCTCTCCATATGTCTTTACCATGTCTAACAAGCGCCCCATAAGGCCATAAAATATCCTCTTTCCACGTATTATTCACCAATAACATCGTCCTTCCCGTTTCCAGCTTTTCCCAAGTTCCTAGATGGAGAGCAGATCGATGTAATATATCACAATAACGCAGCGGCACGATGTGCAGAGACAGGGATAAGAAACAGCTTGTGAAGATGAATAGTATGTGTTGAGCAGCCCATATTATGTCATAATGAAGAGAAGGCTGAAAAAAAAAGAGTGCAGATTACGAATGAATGGAATATCAGTGTTTTATTGATATGCAAGGACCATTTGATGATGGCTATCAAGGCACGAATATGAGAATTCGCCTTTCCAGTTACATTCAGAAATAGTATATGGTGCAACTAGTGCGGAAAATAGGATATTTCATATGAGTTTCGCAAGATGATGAACCACGAACCCTTGGGACAAACGAGTATGAAATATCCAGTAAACGCACAAGTTGTACACTATACTTTTCCGATGACTTTTAATATTTCTCTAGTAGCGATCACTGTATCTTGACAAAAAAATATATATAATTTAGTTCTATAATATATCTATACTATAAAATGAGTTTATAAGTGATTATTACTCTTTAATTATGAAATATTAAATGAGAAAAAATAAAAAATAAATTACTCGCTAGGGATTCGAACCTACGCCACACATATCTGTGGGTTAGTTCAAACTTCAACTTCAGGGTTTGTCGATGCATTAACTCGTTGAGCTATCGAAGTATATTAATATCGAAAAGGGGAACATTCTCCATAAAAATTGAAAAATGAAAAATGTGACTTATTTGTAATATCTAACAGAAAACAACTACTTCCCCGGCACAAGCCACGCTGGACATTGAACTACATCTGATAGATATTGTGAAAAGACTCTAACTGAAAAGAAAAGAAAAAATCTGAAAGTGAAAATAGCGACTAAAGTTTGTCTTTCAGTCGCAGATGATTCTACAAAAGATTTTAGGAATTTCCCATTCATATTTTCGAACTAAAATATATTAATATCATTAATCAAAAACAATGATTTCCTGATACAAAACATTTATCGTGATGCAATAAAATATAAAAGAACACTTTTTTATCTTCAGATTAGATAGCGAAAGAAACTTTGAACAAACTATACAATTTGGTATCTACTTAGTAAATATTAACACACTGACACCCAAAAAGTCCACTAGGACACCAAATTTTATTGCTAAATCTCCATCTCCAGGGCCAACTAATCTTATTTTTCAAGGTCAAAAATCTAGAAAAAATCGCTAGCGATTTTTTTGGAAAAAATCCTCTACACCACTGGATTCGCGACATTTTTAAATGGTTCATATGTAAATTGCGTTGAAATGTGTTAAACAAAAAAATTATAGGGGAATGAAATTTGAGAAATATGCCGTTTAATCAACCACCACTTCAAATTCAAAACTTTTATCAGAACTTTGACTACACCACTGGATTCAGGGAGTTTCAAAATATCACTGATGATTATTTGTAGTGTAGTAAGATTTTTTCTAAAAAAATCGCTAGTATTTTTTTAGATTTTTAACCTTGAAAAATAAAATCAGTTGGCACTGGAAATGGAGATTCATTCATGAAATTTGGTGTCCCAGTAGACTTTTTGAATGTCTACCTAACGAAAAAAAAAATCATTCCAATCGGTTGAAAAATGTAAGTTTTATAAGGGTGGTTCCATCTTAAATGGGCAACACTGTATACAGTGACATTTAAAAACTTTAGTCTCTTCTTGAAACGTACTTAGCCCCTATCAGATATACTGAGTGATTTTCAGTTTCTTGAAAATACGTATTTTTAGAATAAGCAAAATCTCAAAAGTTTTTTCGGAAAATAAATAACAATTGGATATTTTATGATAGTAATTCATTGGCAAAGATTGATTTAGAGTTTTTTCTATGAAATGTAAAAGAATGGTTGCCAGTTTTCAATGGTTTTGCCAATCATTACATCGCTGAGGTCATCCTAAAGTTTTCAAATCAATTCCTGATGTACGAAATTTGTAATTTATTCAAAAAATTGATTATTGTAGAATTTCAGGAATAATTCAAATTTTTCTCACCTTCACATTGTTTAATGACAACAAAGATCTTGAAAAATTTCATTTAAATGTTACTTTTTTCCGAAAATCATAACTTTCGAGATTTTGCTAATCACTTAGTATATCTGATAGGGGCTACGTAGGTTTCAAGATGAGCACAAGTGGATGACAATTTTTATTTACTTTTTTTAAATAAAAAATAAAGATTTTACCCTTTGAATGTCACTGTAGATGATCATTTAGTATGAGTTCTCTGCAAGATTAAACTTGTTTAATTCAGTTGAAAATTGAGAATGTTTAGGGCAAATTAAAAATGAATTACCTGCGCAAAACAGCACGGAATGAACCCTGCACAGTAAGCATTCAATATGGCACAAAATAAAATTTCTTTCAGTCTACAATTGAAATTTGTTATGAGACCCTCCACTTCTGTTCGTAACTCTGCAGCATCTGAGTTGCATGCATGAAGAGGAGGGGTTGCACAGCTCCAGTTAGCCGGTTCAAATAACGAATGAATGTTGAATCCGTATAGTATGCAATACATGAAAAACCTATGAAACATAAAATTATGGTTACAAGATAATAGTATATTATTTAACAAGCAGTAATGTAGGTCATACTCACGCAGATGAAGTTTTGCTGTAATTCATCAAGTGTGTTATGACCATTACCGCTCGTTAAATACTATACTTTATCTACGACTATAACAATAAATACTAAGACACAAATACAGACAAAAAACTTTATTAACAAATCTTAATAGGTACCTATATAACATTGCCATAAAAACTTAAGTTGTGATTATTCATTTTTATTAACAGTAAAGTTTGAACCACCAGTGAACTGAATATTTGGGACCGAATTATGCAAGTTTATTGTTTCTTTTTGTGTTTGTTACATATATGTTGATAATGTAGGTACTGGTTGAGATGTTATAGAACTGTATATTTTATTTGCAGTATCTGTCTTATTCTTTTCGGAATCATCAACGTACCCCTCAGCCACAGTAGTTGATCGCCAACCGCCATGTCGTTTCAGTGCCGTTATATCCCCTTCAGCATCTACTAATAAAGTTGCCGATGAGCGGCGAAAACAATGCCCTGTATATGAATTACAGTCGGGTAATTTTAAAAATGTAGCAATGTCTTTCCCCATTGCTCCAAATTTATTAATGCCAAATCTTTGTGAATGATATTTTCCATTTTGAAATTTAAAGAATGATATCGTTTGCGATATATCGAAGACGAAGATTTAAATATTTCTTAACTACTGTATAAAAGTTTCCCATAACAGTGAATTTTCTGGCAATTTTTGTTTTTGTGTTTGGTACACTGACCATAAAAATAGATCCATGATCTTCTAAATCTGTAATTTGCATAGAGTATAATTCTGCTGCACAAGCACCCATAATGCCCATTATTAAAGCAACCTAAAATAAATTATAAAATGATAGAAACGATTGAATTATTGTGAGATCGATCTACCTTTGTCGCCAGATATTTCTCATCAGGAGCTTCATTTATGAAATTATTAAGTTGTTCTGGCGTAAATGTTTTTGCCTTTTTAGCTACATGTTTCTCTGATTGACGTTTAAGAAACGCACGTAATTTTAAATAATTCTCTATATTGATTCCATTATTTATGTTGAGTGTGTTTCTTAGCATGGAGTAGAAAGTCCATAGAGACGATGCTTTATATTTAGTGCCAAGTTCAGTAAAATATGCCAAAAGTACATTTTCTGTAAACAATGACTTAATGTTCTTACTGCTACACCAATCTTGAAAATTTTTTGTATACGCCTCTATATTTGTTTTGGGATTTTTCAGGCAATAAATTCTGTATGGTAACATTAGCTATTTGTCTTATTTCTGGAGGTGTACATAATAATTCATCTTCACTATCTGAATTCATCTTTTTCAACACAAAATTCACAAAAATGAGAATTCGTTATCAACTTAATTTGAAAACGTCAAAATTAATCAAGTGACACAAGTGACATAACTCCCCATCCGGGTTGTGCTTGTACAGAAGTACAGAGTACAGAGCCATTATTATAGTGAGTTATAGCAGTGAGTTATTATAACTCACGCTGTTTGTCTACAGATACTATAACCTGCTTAAAAACAGTTGAATAATTAGTATATAATATAATAGGAGTAGATAAATATATTAAAAATTTTAGGTACACGCACCAATAGATGAAAGTTGGTATATTATGAGATATTCTAATGTTTCTTTGAACTTTTGTATTATCATTTTGACATTTAACTGAAAAGTAATACGAGATAAAAGTAAAAGTGACGTAGTTTTGGTTACTTTCTATTTCTTGAACCCATTATTAGTACCTGAAGATGAGACTTCTTAAATTAAATGAACCAATAGGTAAGAGACTTAGGACCAATAGATGACTTGACTAATACTTTGAAATTCTTTCCCCAGCAATGATCCTCCATAGAAACAAATCTTTTTCCTGGAGCTGTACTCCCTAGTGAGACAGTATCCCGTCTTCAGCCAGCTTCCTCCATTGTGTTTCCAAGATACGAAAGACTGAATCGTCCATACATTATATCAGGTCAGTTGCATTAGGATATAATACAATGTAGCGATATGTGAGAGGAATGTTAGTCGAGAAAGAACAGAACGGGAAGTTTACTCTTCTCTTCCTTTCAAGAGCAATTTTCTTGCCCGTTTTTCGGATCTTCCTATCCTATCATTCCTATCTTCAGTATGTCTTAACAATGTCGATAACTCTCAAACTTCAATGATAAATGTTCCTGAGTTTTAATATAGTTTTCCTTTTTTGAAAGGGTGTCATATTATATTGGTATAATTGCATTACTTAATAATCGTGTGTTAATAAACATACTTTAAATAATTTAAAATTACATCAAATATTACTGAATTCAGAAATTACAAGAAAATTAATTGGAAATTATTGAAGTCATTCTACTGGCCCTCTTATCTATTCAAAGATGACAATACCGATCAAATTTTAAATTTATAGACTGTGTGTATATCAACATAATAAAAAATCTCTATATAAAAAATTTACTCACGGGTACCACAGGTATAATATTTTCTCAAGTTGATGATTCTGCATCACAAAATTCGTACAGAATGCCAAAGTTAGCAACAGCACACAAAACAGAAGAATACTGAAAAATAAAAAATCGTCACAAAATCAAAATCATAAAGCATCAACAATTTGTAAAGGATAAATATACAATGTGTTCCTAGATCAGTAGGAGAGTTAAATATCTCTTGAACCAATGGGAATTTTTGAAATATCTCATACCATACAGCAGAAAGCTATATTCATGAAATTTTTTATACGTGTGGCGCAAGAAAGGTTCACAAAATCAGACAAGGCGATGCCAAGTTATACCAGTTTTTCATTAAAAGCAAACATATTTGAAGAAAAACTTCATTATACAGGGTGACCCAGGGTTAAACCGCCAAACGTTCAGTATCGGATTTTTAGGTGAAAACTTAAGATGTTTTCTTCATATAAGCATGTGTCCCAACTTGCTTCGTTTTCGAGATACAGGGTGTCAAAGTTAAAAAAAAACGGTTTTTCATTCATAACTCAAAAATCTTTCGGCTGATTTTGATAAAACTTGGCATGCTTTTTTGCGGTGATAAAAGGCTAATTTTATTGTACTTAAAATTGAAAAAAAAATCCAACTTTTTCTGAAATTGAATTGGTGGTTGATTAAGTGGTATATTTTTCAAATTTCATTTCCTTATAACTTTTTTATTGATTGGCGCATTTCAACGTAATTTACATACGAACCATTTGAAAATGTCGCGAATCCAGCGGTGTAGTCAGATTTTTTATACAAAAATCGCTAGTAATTTTTTTAGATTTTTTACCTTGAAAAATAAGATAACTTGGCCCTGGAAATGGAGATTTATTCATGAAATTTGGTATCCTGGTGGACTTTTGTCTACCTAACGAAAAAAAAATCATTCCAATCGGTTGCAAAATGTAAGTTTTAAAAGGGTGCTTCCATCTCAAATGGGTCACACTGTATAACTGTCCCACTGGTCTAGGGACACACTGTATAGAACAGACCTGGTAATTGTTCAATGATAGTTTAGTTTGATAACTTTAATTATTGGTGTGTTTCAAGTAGGTACTTTAAAAATTGAATAACCTAACCTTGTGGGAGTTTTCAACAGTGAAATTTCTAAACCAAATAATAATAGCAGAGCAGAGTGAATTCCCTTTATAAAGTAAAAATTTGTTCATTTATTCACTTAATTCGATTAAAGCAGAAAGATTCTAATTTAAATTTCATTGAAATCAATAAAATCCATAATCATCAAACAAGACAAGCAAACTGTTTAAGCGTCAGCAATTTCAAAACTAATTTTGGAAAAAAATCGATATATCATGATGGTATAGATATCTGCAATTCACTACCAAATGAAATAAAAACAAATAAAAAAGTGACGATTTTTAAAAATAGAATAAAGAGCTATTTTCTTTGTTAATTATTCTAAAATGGCTTAATTTTTCCATAATTTATTTTATTTTCCTGCCTAACTATTTTGAATTCAATCAACATGAATACTTTTTTTCTTCTCTTTTTAAGTTGCTTTTGAATTGTATCTATATCAATTGTATATTATTTTTTATGTAGATTTGTAAGGTATTGTTATTATCATTATTTTTTTGTATCCCTATCATAAACAATCCTGTTTCTTGGGATATTATGAATGAATAAAAATGAATAAATGAGTATCTAGAGGAATATATGAATGTGTTACATACAGTATTTTTTCAACAATATCATTATAACAACACTGCATTTTTTCAAGTTGATTTCTCTTTTGTCATCATGACAGTTTCAATTGACAGATCAAAACAAGGTCTGACCAGCGGGATTTCAACCACTGATTTCATTTAAAGAAAAGAGTTGTCATAGTGATGGCTTTGAAGACAGATAGTCAATCTGTGATTAATCATTTAGCTCACTGCATACCCGTACACATATATATATACCAATTTAGTTATTTTACTAGAAAAACAACTATTCATTACTACAATATGCAATTAGTTTCAGGTCAGATGAATGCAACTATTAAATATTTATAAATATTACAAAATAATTTCATTCGAAACTCAAAATATCAGCTTTGAAATATATAATTCTAAAGTTCCCACCAAATGAGTGTTGTGTAGAGTAGTCAGGATATATCAATGTTAATGATCAGAATTTCAATAGCATAAAATCACAAATAATCTATCAATATGCTTTGAATGATGTTTACCTTAAGTAATGCTGTCCCACTTTTTGAATCTTCACTGGAAGAATCTTATTAAGGAATAAGCATCCGATCATGTATATCAATCTTCGAGATAGTATAACGGTTATAAACAAAACTGGGTATGTGTCAATTAGATAAAAGTTCTGAAACAAATATCCAACTTACCAGAACACAAGCAATAGTAGGTATTTATATTATCCTGAATATTCGGCACACTTGTAAAACAGTTACTAAACTGCAAAACGGACGATTAATTATTCAAAATTACCTGTCGTTCTCAATAAATTCAAAAGGAATGGGACTAAATTACGGCACCATTTTTTGTATAGAAACTATACTCTAGTCTTACATCTCTCATCAACTTTTATTCAAGATAGCAAATAGATATTTTATATCTTTCAGATTTCTTGCCGAAAATTCGGAAAAAAAGCTAGTTCATTCATGAAAACTTACACCTTTTCTTAAAAGGTAATGTTTGTACAATATTATACTTAACTCAGAATTACTTATAAAAAAAAAAAATAGTAGTGCAATGAATGAACTAACTAAAAGTAGTTTTTATAAGCCTACCAGTGCCTGCCGAGTATAAGAATGGGGTAGCCACCAGACGGTCCTATATAAATGCAAGTACTGAAATCCAGCAGTTACGATGGCAAAAAAACATAAGAGGCATTCAAATAGAAGATCATTATCAACAGGTGTATTCGGAAATGGAAAGTGCTTTGGAGGAGCTGGTTGTTCCAAAGCTGGAACTGTTGGAACTCCAGCACCAAGGGGTGCATATCTATTGCCACAGGGTTCGTTGGCGAAGCTAGATATAACAGGTGAAACCATAGGTGATGTACGCACTGCACGAGATATTCTCCTGCTACCTGATGGCATCTTAACGTTCAACAGACTGCAATGTTTCTAAATTTAACGAAGATATCAAATACCGAACTGTTCATTCTTGTTATTTTTCTTATAACCTACAAAACAAAATAGTGCGAGCTTAGCCATAAGTCGCATTTTGCTAGGGGTCACTGGCAGGATTGCCATCTCTTGGAAATGACTATCGTACCAGCTACTCTAAATTATTATATTTTTGCCTGACAATATCGTACGTGTTTATTTTCCCCTATACTGAATATGATTTCTCTACTTCTACGGCTTGAACCATACATGTTCGTTGAATGAGTAAAACTGGTGTTTATAAGTTACAAAGTTGGCAAAACTGTTGTTTTGTAGTTGTAAGTTGCAGAATTAGCAAAACTGGTAATTTAACTCAGCTGGAGACTCGTAATTTTCTAATTTTCCTAACTGTCAGCATATCGTACAGAAGGCCAAATTATCGTACAAAACGATAATTATCGTACGGGTTGGCAACCCTGGTCACTGGATCCTAGAAGGATAGGCCATCTATATTTTTTTTTATTGAACTGATATAGAGTATATCATCTTTCTTGCCATAAGCTATAGGCGAAAACATACCCTTCCGAATTCCGCAATTTTTTTTGCGAACTAAATGCTTTCGTACTGGGGCATGTCTAGCATCTATTTTGTTCGCAAAAAAATTGCATCGAGGTGTAGCACTTCCTACACCTGTATAATTCACACTTGATTCTAGCATTCATTTGCAAATTGATTTGACACATTCCTTTGTTTGAAGTGCACTCAGCTGCACTCAATTCAAAATGTGGTGTAAATTACACTACACTACACTACACCTTGATGCTAACGAATGAACAAAACTACGTCAGTAACGTTGCCTCAAGACAGGGATGGAAAAGGCCTCTCTATATCTTTTGTTACTCTGAGGTGACATTTAACGATGTGTCAATTGACAATGTGACATCTGACAATAATGACAAGTGACAAGTACTGACAAGTGACAATTGACAATGTGACGGCAGACGTAAAAAAAACATAAATACCAGTGATCGAAATTCGAAACCAAAACAATCATGTGAAGAATTTATTATTTGAGGCTTTGCGTTTCTTTTATATTAAATCAAATCCTCAACATTGGCAAATGTAGATTAAAATCAACAGAACTCATTATTTTCATTTTCCACGATGCATTTTTCTGGCTGTACCACACAAGAATCAAGCGAAGAATCTTCAACAAGAGAATCAAATTTGTCCGATTGTACTGGAGCAAGACCAAAGTTTAGTTTTCCACCGCCACCCAGATTTTCTAGAAGTGCAAATAATTCATTCTGCTCATCGGCTTCGGATACTAGTTCATGCAGTGGAAATTTGGTGAATAGAAGTTTCAATGTTACGAAGAAAAAGAAGCATAAGACTCGAGGCAAGAATCTGCCTCCATTGGGTATCTTCTGGGATATAGAAAATTGCCATGTACCAAAAACTAAAAGTGCAGCTGCTGTAGTACAAAGGATACGAGAAGTGTTTCTTGACTCTTATAGAGAGTCGGAATTTGTAGTTGTCTGTGATGTTAGAAAAGAGAGCCCTCTTATTACACAAGAGTTACATGATGCGCAAGTAATTAATCTTTCACAGAGCTTTTGTAATATATTTACTACAACAATGGTGTTGTGATAATCGGAATCAGCAATAATCCGGATTTTACTCGCTTCAATCAATAGTCCTGATTCAATTTATGTGGTTTGTGCTTCTTTAAACAGGAGCCAACAAAATCTCAACCAATTTCACTTGTAGACTGAATGAATTACTATTCTGTGCCATATTGAATGCTTACTAGGCAGGGTTTATTTCATGCTTTTTTTGGTTAAAGGTAAGTTTCGGGCTCCACCTAAAATATTTAAAAAAGGGGTTGTTACTTACATAGTTCGATTCACTGAACATGAATCTGAAAAGAATTTGTTGTGCTTTCAAGTACTTTTCTTAAAAATCAACCGTTTTCAAACAAGATTCAGTAAAAAATCGCTTGAAATGCCTCGCTTCTTTTCTTCAGACTGTTACAACTCGAAAAGTAGTTGAGAGCGCTAAACAAATTTTTCAGATTCGTGTTCAGGAGATCAAACTATGTAAGTAACAGTCCTTTTTTTATTTCAAGGTGGAGCCCAATAAACTTACCTTTACCATTATTTGCATTGGTGTCTGTCTGAAAATAAGTGACTCAAGAATGTTATGTTAACTCGTCTTCCAAATGTTTGTTTTCATTTGACCATTCCTTGATTTTTTTCAAATCTAATTTGGGTATAAGCCTATTTTCCTTGCAGTTATTTCAGCATTTTTATTACTTTCCAAAGTTAGACTTGTTTTGTTAATGTTTGCATCTTGTATCGCTTTTTATTGTGGCAGACTGAAGAGTAGCACTAACAAGGGGCCTTCTTTTAATTTTGATAATTTCTGCAAAACTATTATTGCTTTTTTCGTTTTTGTAGATAGTCTCTTGTATGTTGTTTACCTTTTAGGTAATGTTGATTCACGTATCAGCTACATCAAAAAATGCTGCCGATGAGAAATTACGTCAGGCCTTGAGGAGATTTGGGGAACTACATCCAGCTCCATCAGGGGTAGTACTAATTTCTGGTGATGTCAATTTTGCCGCTGACTTATCTGATCTCAGATATCGTAAGAAAATTAGAGTTATACTAGTCCATAATGTAAATGTTGCTGATGCGCTAATTTTATGTGCAAATGAACATCATTCTTTTACGGAATTGATGAAAGATATATCTGCTCATAAGAGCAAGGCAAGTAATACTGACTTTTGGAATAATCTTAGTTTTATGTTGTTTTTTTTTTTCAGGTTATATACAATACACCTGCGTTCTTGACAATTGCTAATCTTCCTTTAAACTATGATTGCGGAAGATTGAAAAATAGATTACGGATGTTGACTGAAAATTGTGGGGGAAAAATTTTGACAGTATCTTCTGAAGGAATTGCAACTATAAGATTTGGAAATTTGGATACTGCATTGAGGTGAGAATTTATATTGCTGGTTTTTGATAAATAGGTTAATACTAGTTATATCATCAACTTTTTTACCTAAAATTATCAAATGCATATTAAAATTAAATACTTGTCTACAGATTTAAAAGGTATTTTGTTTTGAACATTTGCGTTTCATACATCTTAAAACTTTTGAACTGTTCGAATTCAATTTTATATTTAACCATCCATGCATTCGATATATCAAGTATAAGTACGGATCTGAATGGTACTCATACCTCGATAAATTTGAATGGTTTGATGTGGAACAATGGAACTGAAAATATTTTGGGGGGTATTACTGATACCACTTTTTGAGAGAAGATACATTGCAATTACTCGACAGATTAACTGGAGAATTTGGAAAAGCAAAGATCAAAATTGTGAAAATGGTATTCACGAAATTCGAAAATATTTAGATAGTTGTAAATAGAATAGAATTCAATACAATACAATACTTTATTCTTCACGTAATCTGTTATTACACAGATGTGAGACGTCAATAATTACAGTGAGTAATCACATTCATGGTAAAAAAAAATTTACAACTTTTAACACAGAATTTATGAACAAGTAAAAATTACGATTACAAAACATGTTAAAATAGAGCCTGAGTCAGCTATCCAAAAACTCATTAACAGAATAGAAACACCTGCTTATAAAAAACTCCTTTAGATGTCTCATGAATACCTTGCCAGGATTTCTCTCTTTTTAATAATATGTCACTTGACCCCCCATGCCATCTGGCGCCATCTGTCGTCTCCATTCATTTTTCAATTTCTCAAATATTCGGACTGATATCCCAATTTAAAGACATGTTTAGAACGTATATATGTTCATCTTCACTCCAAACAAATTGTGAAAGAATTAGAAAAAGTGGAGAGAAAAACAATGAAAATTCACTAACAAATTTTATATTTTACTAACGCCACTGCATTTTTGAAACTTTCTGTTAGATTATGTTATTTTGATTTATTGGCTCAAAGCAGCAGCTGTAAAAGCTAATGTGCCATGGAATCCATTTTAGCCGCTGGGGACCACTGATTAAGTATTTCTTTGTTATTGTTGTATTATATAAAATATGCATACAAAATAAAACAATATCGAGACTGAGATCAAGACCGTCACAATAACTTCTATTTTTTATTTTGTTAGAGAATTTTTCTTTCTCTTCCACAATTTTTACTTTGAATTGAAGAGGAACATTTATATGTTCGAAACATGTCTTTAGGTTGGGACATATATCTGAATCCTTGAAGAATTGAAGCATTTGTAGAAAAGATTTTTCCAAATTTCGGAATGATTTTGAGAGCTATTAGTATATTGTAGAAGTAAATTTTTTTTAATATATCAGAAATTTCGTAAATATTAAAAAAATGCCAAAACTAAAAGATGTTCAGATTTGCCAAACATGTGTAAAATCTAAAAAGAAAAAACTTTTCTCTTTAAAATTTCTCGAAATTTAAACAAGTAAGCCTATTTAGCGATTACTTAAAAAAAACTTTTTCTACTCATGTATATGAAATTGATCATTTTTCAACCGGACACCATATATGAAAGTGATAGTTTTTCACTATAGAGATGAAACTGAAACAAATGAATATTTTTCATGCGACCCTATGGGAATATACTAAAAACAAATTGATGGATTTTTGACACTAATGACAGTTGATCTCACTACTTGTGTGTGTGTTGTGAAAAGGGCCGACCCTATAAATTGAAAAATGGCGGAGTTGTGATTTTTTTTTAAATCGCAAAATTTTACGAGTTTTCCGATTTTTCTCCGTTACTAATGATTTTGTATGACCATTAAAGCAACCAGATTGCTGTATAGTTTTCATTGTATAAGCAAAACACTAAAAAATAAATACGTTTTTGGTATTTAAATGTTTCTAACAAATTAATAAATGACAGTTAGTTGCGAGTCCAAAATATAACTCCGGATTGTCTATGTGATGACGGTTTTCTAATCGTATTTTTGTTACGAAAAAATTCTCTTGTTTTTCTGAGATGATTTTCTTTTTAGAGGTGCTAAGTGATTAGTTATATTTTCTAGTTATATTGCTGATGCTGTAAAGATATACAACATGAAAACATCGACTTTCCAAGTTCATTCAAAACCTTGTAGATGTAGCTAGGATATCTGAAATGACTGTAAATTATTCATTGAATTCTCTTGGCTTTTCATAATTTTTTGCATTTTCGTTATCATATAAAAAACCTGGTTTATCCTGAGGCGAAAACAAGATTTTTTTTATATTTGGAATAAAAAAAGCTGACAGTAAAAACATCGTATCCGACTTTAGTTGTGTGAATTCTTTCTTTGAGTGACATTACATTTTATTTAAATGAAGTGATAATTCGTTTTTTAAAAATGGCACATTTCAGGCCCTATGAGAAAGACTATAGGTAGGGAAATTTTAAGAAAATGTTGATGAAATTTATTGGTACCGTTTTGACGTAATGACTTTTGGAAAGTTCTGCCACAAAAAAAATATCAAGTTAGTATTTTCACTTTTGTAACTTATTTGTTTGTTGCAATAGGGCACAAAGAAGAATTCAAGGCGAGGATGTTTTCGGAAATAAAATCAAAGTGTTATCGCCATCAGTACGACATTTTACAGGTAAAAAAATTTTATCATATAAATTCCCATAGTTCTTGAAATATAATAATTAAAAATTAACAATAAAATAACAATGCAAGGTTTCTGGCCGTGTTGTGATGGTGAATTCAGTTTGTGCTTCCAAAAAAAAGAGTTTTTAGAATATTTGACTTGCAAAAATTGGGGTAACCTGCAGAATATAACTGTCAACTATTTCAAAACTTGTTGACGAAATTATTACTGCAATCAGTAGAAATCTCAATAGTTTGTTAAAGGTTTTTTTCTTGAGGAAGGAGTTTTGATTATTATAGGTTTTCAAGTGTCCTCGCCAAATATGCAGCGGCGTCCTCAATAACATTTTAATATTCACTGAAAATTTGTACAGGGTGTTCAACGACAATATCTCCGAACTCTTGAGTAGTAGAGAATTTTAATTTTGAGGTTGTAAATTAAAGCAATTTGTGCAGCTTTTTTTCAAAATTATTAATGGGACAACCTGTATATTTTGGCATTTCTATGTTCCTCCCGGTAAAACAATTTCAACAGACTATCATACTCGTATTCTAAAACGATTAATTCAAGAACTACAAGTCCCCTCTATCTTTGGGTAGTCCTAAATTTTATTTTTAATTTAATTTTATTTTATTAAAAAACTTCATGGGATAAAGGATATTGAAGTATCTGTAGTTCTTAAATTAACCATTTTAAACCACAAGTGTGATAGTTTGTTAATAATTTTGAATCTGATGTCATGTGACCGAAAACAAAAAGCTAATTGGGTAACATAATATCGAAAATAGCTGCACCAATTACTTTGATTCACAACCGGGATATTCCCTGTCTTAATCGTCGTGGGACACCCGGTATATTTTCGAACGATTTTCAATGTACGGAAAGTGGTTTTTCTACAAATTTGAACTGATAAACCCACGAAAAATAAATTTTATACTCTTCTCTCGTGTAGAAAGCCCCAAAAGTATCAGCTGAATATGTAAATAATCCTTCTTCAGTAACAACGATTATGATTTAACGTCTGCTTTTTCACAGGCATATTTTTGGTATTATATGGACCACGGAAAAAAATTGCGTACAGTTCTCTCGTGTGGAAAACGGTGCAATTACTTTGTAAACAAAAAAAAATTTCATTTTTACCAAATAATTGTACCGCTTTCTACACGAGAGAAAACAGCGCATTTTTTTCTGTGATCCTTATAACACCAAAAAAAAAAAGTAGACGTTAAATAATCTTCCTTTTTTTTAATATTCAATTGATAATTTCATGGGTTTATCAGTTCAAAATGTTCGAAAAACCTCTGCATGCATTAAAAAATTGTTAGAAAATATATAAATATTCAATAAAAATCAAAATTTTATTGGTAACGCCGCTGCTTTTTTTTTAATTATTTGTTCAATGTTACTGGAAAACTACATGAATTAAAAAAATCTATAGGAAAAATATATAAATGGTGGCCTAGAATAAATGGGACAAATTTCGAAGGTAGAATAATTCTCACTTCATTTTCAGATTTTCCGATATGTTATTGCTTTTAACTTCCGTTTGTCGTTAATAGTAGAATGAATTTCAACCCCTATTTTACGTCATAAACTGTACGAACTAAAGGATTTACCTTTAAGAACAAAAATTATTGTATTTTTTTATAACTGAGTATTAACAAAATCGTAAATAGCTGTGAATATCAAAAAGTAAGTAATAACGAGTACTCAACAGTTATGAAAGAGATGCAATGCAAACCAACAGAAGACCAACAGAAGTTTGAAGTATTAACATACAGTGTGACCCATTTCAAAATGGAAGTACACTTATAAAACTTATATTTTTAAACATCCAAAAAATCCATTAGGACACCAAATTTTATTAATAAATCTTTATTTTCAGGGCTAATTATCAATATTTTCCAAGGTCAAAAACTAAAAAACTTATTAGCGATTTTTTTAGAAAAAAACTCTAATCCACTGGTTTTGCGACATTTTCAATTGGTCCATGTTGAAATTACGTTGAAATGTGTCAATCAATAAGAAAGTTATAGGGGAATAAAATTTGAAAAACATGCCGTTTAATCAACCCGCCTATTTATTTTCCGAAATTTTATCAAAATTTGGAATACACCAGGAAGTCTCGAAATTACTGGTCAGAATTTCATAGAAATCTGTTTATAAAATATTTATCTCATAATTTTCTTTTTTTTATTATTTATTAACAGATTTCGAGGAAATTCCGATCAGTGATATTTTGAGACTACCTGCATCCAGTGGTGTAGTCAGAGTTCTGATAAAAGTTCTGAAATTGAATTGGTGGGTTGATTAAAAGACATATTTATGTAGTCAGATTTTTTCTAAAATCGCTTATATTTTTTTTTAGATTTTTTAACTTGAAAAATAAGAATAGTTGGCCCTGAAAATGAAGATTTATTCATGAAGTTTGGTGCCCTAATAGACTTTTTGAATGTACCTGATGAAAAAAAGTCATTCCAAACCATTGAAAAATTATTGTTTTATAAATGTGCTTCCATTTTTAATTGGTTACACTGTATATTGGAGAATCTAGTTGCAAGATAGGGAACTTTTTGAGGAAGCAACGTCTTAATATTGCATCTCTGACCAATAGTACTTTGGGTAAGCATATTAAGAACAATGAAGATACAGTTGAAAAACTAGAAACTAATGGAGTTTATAAATTAACTTGTGATACTTTTTCAATGTTTTATATTGGACAAACTGAAAGAACTTTTAAAAAATGCATAACTGAACATATGAATTGCTATATGTAAACGGCAAAATAAATTCAACTTTTGATGTCCATCCACTCACAGCAAATCATACTTTTGAACATTATTTTGGAGTAATTCATGTTGAATATTAAATCTGTTAGAAAGTTTGGATATTAATAAATAGAAGAATTCTCAGAACCTAACTGATGGTCAAACATAACTCAATAACTCAATTCTTTTGAATTTGTTTTGCAGGTATATTAGATAAATATAATTATTTCAGTAGAAAAACAAAAGTTATCCATCAGTGGAAACTTTCAACATTAAAATGCGAGGTTTGTTTCCCTTATTCTGGTATATGTCAAAAACTATATTGATTAATTTACTAAATGTTGATTGAAGGAATGGTGGGAATTCATATACAACAAAAAAAATTGCATTGCCTAGTGTCTAAGTTATAGAAATATTTTTGTAGTACTGAATGAAAATCAAAAATTTTTTCATATATATATATGAAGTTTATAAATTGGTTTGCAGCATCACATCTTTAACACACTAATTAGATAGGTAGGTAGTGTCTGACTGTTTTTTCGTATGCATACTTTTGGTGGCTTCAAGTTTAACAAAATAAGTTGTGCTCTCTTTAACTTTCTCCAATCATATCTATTATACGGTTAGTTTTCTGTGTATTTTTGTTTTTGTTTGAAGTTCTGATGTTATTCACTAAAATCAGTATATATTCAGTACATCTACAATAAAAAAAAACCTTTCCACGTAAAACTCAAAAATTTATGTTTAGACGAATTTTCTCAATTCTTTTCTTCATCATAGTTTCTTGTTTAGATAGATGATTTTTGAATGCTTGACGTTTTTTCAGGGCGTAAAATGAAAAATTCCGATTCATGTTATAAATCATATGATATGCCACCACCTCCCCCACCTGGATTTTCTCAGCAAGACTACCATAATCCTCATTTCAGCCAATCTATTACTAGGGATTCAAGAAGACAACCTCAGGTATAACTACTAATCTTTTACCTTTATATTCAACTGTTTGCAGATGAATTCACATTTTTTTTAGGATATTATTGATAGTGGTCCCAAAAAATTTTGTTTTCGTTGACAAATTGTTGCAATTATTTCATTAATTTGAATGTTTTGTGTTATGAATAATTGTCGTAGTGATATCAAATGATGACTTCCAAGTAGAATTTGACATAAAATTCTGACTTCGAAAATGAATAAATGTATTAACAGTGCGTAAAAAAAATCTCTACAGCACTTTTGATTTTTTACAGATTTTTTTACGTACTACTTTTAAAAAGTATAACAACTTCACACCTTTACACCTAGTTTACGCACTGTCATAGAAAAAAACAATTTTTGAGTTCCAAACTCAATAATATGAACTCGTTTAAAGACCAAATATAACTGCAAAATGATGAAAACAAAGGCCGAGTTTTAGGTTTAGGGGTAGAGTTCCGAACTGATAATTTGTGAGCTCCTCCTAATATCTATGACAAAAACGTCTCTAGCGAATCCTGACAAATTCAATACATGCCTTCTTCATTTCTTTGGTGATATGGATATTCTACATTGGCTTTTATTATTTTTTTCAGGCTAGTAATCAGTCTGTTATGGACAATTATACGTTTAGACCGATAAGAGGTGCTGGTATTTCAAGTGTTTCTCCTATGGAGGTCAGTTATGAACAAATCTGGGGAGGAAAGCGGAATCTGGACCGTAGGCCATTGACACCCCAGGAACAATTGTTTAATGCTGCTTGCGGAATGCAGTCACGTACCCATAAGACTAGCGGTAGCTCGGAGTACAGTGATGAACAGAGAGTAAGAACAGCTCATTCATTTTAAGCGATAACCAGAAACAGTTTGTTCATAAGTTCTTTTTCTTAACTTTCGAACCTGGGCAGGCTTCAATGTACCGTAGAATTCTATTGACGACAGTTATGTCTCTGTTTTAATGTCGTTTCACTTATTCGAAGAAAAGTAGATTGCTACAGTACCAGAATCCCACCCCGGATTACTTCATCAGAGAAATATAATTTGTGAAGTGGGAATCATTCAAAGGCAACTTACTAATACTTCTTTAGAGCCTTAGTCATCAATTAGTAGTCTACAATTACGCAATTATAATAGAACATACAGGAAGCTTTGCAAAGTATGGAAAAAACTCAGCCAGGTGTTGGTAGAGGTGATTTGGCTTGGCAGTCCTATGAAATTATAGCCTTTTGTCAAGTACACCTAGTTCCACAGATAAGATATTTAATTTTACATGATAGGTGAGAATAATATGGAAAGATAAAACTGCACAACACCCATAACAAGTTCATACTAAAAAAAAATAAGAGATGTAAAATAAAACATGGTTATCTTTTATTTTATTTCAAGTTGACAAGACAGTTGACAGATGACAGAGCACCTACATATAAATAATACGGCTGAGTGCTGCTTTTTATTTATTTTCTCATAGCATTATTTATTATTTGTATTGCTAATATTGAAAATTGCTATTAAACTTCTGTAGCCTAGTAAAGAGGCCGTTAGAGGATGAAGATTTTTTTATTAGGTTAATGATGGCAATAGGGGGTTATTTTTCAATGAATACAGCAAGGTACTGTCGATTTTAAATAAGACCTTTGAATAGAAATAGGAAAAGGCTGGGTGTTTTTGAAGTTGTGCTAATATAAAATTCCAAATTTTGACTAGCAGGTTCTTATTTCTTCTATCATTTTAATCTGCTGTATAACCACTCCAAAAATTGTTACTTACATCTTGCTTTATTTTATTTTACTTGGTGTATAAACTCACCTTAATATTCTTTGGCTTCATATGAAGTCTGGGCTCTAGTTGGAGTGTTTTCTGTGGTTCCTGTAGATGGCTCTGTTGCTTTCTTTCTGAGTGGGTACTGGAGTTATCGTAAGATCACCTGATAAATAGCAAATGGTATTCAATTGCAGGTCGACAGATAAGATCATTAGCTCTCCGTCCTGACTGGGTCTGCACTGATGATCGGCAGAACCGTATGCAGATAGTTTCACTTGTTTTGATAAACATTTGCCAGCTGTTATTGGTAGCATTGCAAAATATGTTCTTGTAGAAAAACTTTGCCAGCTGTTGAGCAGAGGTGATTTGGAAGTCGTATGGGGCTGCTGGATTTTTATGTCCGATGCTTGCCGACAAAAATTCTATAGTGTAGGAAATTTGCGAAAGGTTGGATTATTTATAATCTATGGCCATTTCTCAAGTATGTCCAATTCCATTTGTAAAATATTTAATTATTTTACATGATGTAAGATTATGATAACAATTTAAAAAATATATCAGAGACACGAAAAAAAACTGTTAGTGGCTATGGACCGTATTGGGTCACTTTAGAATGGTGAAATAAAATTTTATCCAAAATCATCCCTAATAATTCGAAAGTTGAAAGAAGAGATGGGGATTTAGTGACAAAACTGTATGGATTCTTAGATTTTATAAAAACACTATATGGAATTCAATTGTATTTTGTTGACCAGAACGTCTTCTTTTCTTCTCTTTATACACTTCAAATCCTTATTATTATTATTTTAGGTGGGATACTCGAGTGAAAATGAAGGAAAGCATGTACAATCAAATCAACCTGTAGACTTGATCATATCTAACCTAGACCCGACTATTGAAATAAAGGAACTCAGAAGACTGCTCACTAATATGCTTAAGGAATATGCAATGGTAAAAATAATCTTACTAGAAATAAACCACAATGAAGTAAAGCGCCCTTGGGTTTCTGCTCATTCAAATCTGTTAAAATCAAATAAAATTGCTTGGCTATAGACGCAAATTCAAAAATATTCCATCTTGTAACAATGATTCGTTTTATTATGTTTTCAAAATAACACGAATGATTTAATTTTGAGAGTTTTTAATGTATTGAACAATTTCACTGAAATGTTCTATTTTCAAATCTCGGGCTTTTATAAAGTTTTAGGTTTGTTTCAGATTTTAAGCCTGAATGTAACTATTCAAGCTGATGGAACTCCAATAGCAAACATAAGGGTGAATAGTCAGAAAGAGGCGCAGTTTACCATATCACAACTGCACAGGCAGAAGTTAGGACATAAACGAATTGTCATATCATATGCCCAAAGTAACTCTCCCGATCCTGAGCAACTGAAAGCCATGGTCATAGGAATTCTACAGGCAAGTTCGAGATTCAGTAGACACATTTTTTGTTGAAAAGTGCTTTTTTGAACATTGAAAGATCCAAACAATAATTGATTTATACCTTTAGGAAGTACCTGACAAGTGTATGCCTCTCTTTAAATTTCTGGATTTACTAGAATCTCGGTATAACTGCACTGTGTCGGTATCCGAAGTTAATAAGTTGAAGGACGTCTGCAAGATAACAGATGACTTGGGATCTAGAATAATTTCCTTGACGCAAGAAATCAAAACATCTCCACCACCTAATTTGAATAGGGTGAATAATATATTGATTTACTGTTACATATTTTTTAATATTTTTTCTTTCATATTCTCTTCAGCATGCTATATGTGAACTTTTCGGTCATAATTTATATGCCTATCAGATAACCAACATTAAATTTTTTTCAGAGTTTCGTACCATATTGTACGATTCATTGTCCTAATGGTATCAAAAGTAGAGGTTGGTGTGAATTTAGTGTTGTTCAAACTCCCAGCGTTAAGATGTCTTTGAAACTGTTTTCCAACAAATTGACAGCATTGCTTGAAATTCATCTGGGTTGTATGCATTTATTGAGGTTGGTATCTTTGAAGAACCGTATATTTATTTACAGAACGCAATCGTTAAATAGTTCTGGAAAACATTTTTTTTTTTACTATTGGTTTAACAAATTTAATCTTTGTTTAGTTAATTCCTGATGACTGATAATGAGGAATCGGAATTTAAAAAAAGTTTTTTCATAACTTTACCGTGGATATATACAACACTTATACAGTATCGGACACTTTTCATCTGGGGTATAGACAGAAATCTACGCGAGCAACAAGGAACGCAATGATATGTTTATACCACATGAATAAGAGAGACGCACTACTCTGCGCCTCTCCTGTTACCCCACCCGACGCATTAACGGACCACGTGGCAATGCGACACACCGCACACAGCTCACGTCGATATCCCTTCCTCGAGCGAGTAGAGGAGAAATTGTAATGCTCTCTCAACATAATAGCAAGCTATTCTTTATGTTCTCATAAAATTTACTATATCACATACAATAACGATGAAAATGCTAAATAATATAAATGGTATTATTAATTTCCTTTTTGACAGTAACCAATCAATTGGTATTTGACATTTTGACTGGAAATTGAAGTTGGGCACTACAGTGCAACCAACACCTTGATTCCTCAGAAATGAAATATGAATGAACTATACTAATAATAATACTGTTTATTTTAAAAATGCTACAATTATTTGTATAAAAACAATTACAGCATGTAATAAAATGACGTCACACAATGATATTTCAAAACTGATGTTTTGAAAAATCCTCAATACAATAGGGTTCTAAATCTACAAGTATTTTTATGGTTTTTTTTATTTTAATTGATTGTTATACAATACGAATATTTTTCAGTTTGCCTCAATGTATGATATGGATAAGTGAGGTCGTGCCTCCTAGTGTTATATTCGTGTTTGTGTACAAGTTTTTTCCGGAAAAACGTTTTTCGAAAAAACGCTTCTATAGGTTCATTCAGCATGTCACAAAGTAAAATTGAACAGATTTTGAAGAATTTTTCTTTTTCATTCCTATTCCTCATTTAATAAGCTATTACACTAAGGTAAAAAACGATTAAAATTTCCACAAAATTTATTGTCTTTGCGACATGTTTCGATACACAGTATCTTTTTCAAGCGAATGCAGTACATTAAACTATTCTTCATTGAAATTACTTAAATACCTTTTTTTTATCCATTAACATAATTAGGGACTACCTATAATTATCGCTAATACCTAGACTCATACAACTTATAAAATTGACATAACAAATGAACCTACCTGGAAATCTCAAAACAAAGTTACTACTTAATTGAATAAATTTAACAAAGGGGAACCGTTCAGGTCTAGCTGATCATTCAATAAACAAGAAAGAAAGAAGAGAGAGAAAGAAAGAAAGATGAATTTTTCAATTTATTAATTTCTAAGAATTCTAAATAATTAAGCCTAATGCACTTATTTTCCACATGAAGAATTTCGAAGTTTTCATCAAAGTCATGGCCTTCCTCCAAAATATGATTGGCATATGATGAGTGTGCTTTATTGTTTATATAATTCATACGGTGTTCACGTATGCGGCTTTTAAATGGTCTACCTGTCTGGCCGATATATACTTTGGAGCAAGACCCACAATTCAATTTATAAACTCCTGATTTTTCAGATTTCTGCGTTTTATCTTTGTTATTCTTGATAAACCTTCCCAAAAGGTATTTAAGTAATTTCAATGAAGAATAGTTTAATGTACTACATTCGCTTGAAAAAGATACTGTGTATCGAAACATGTCGCAAAGACAATAAATTTTGTGGAAAATTTATTCGTTTTTTACTTTAGTGTCATAACTATGGATTTCCATCAAGTAAAGGCCACGTCAATCCAAAAAATAATAAGTTATTACTTATTAGCAATGCATAGATAAACGTTAGTAGCATTTATTATTTTTCAGCTTTCAAGCATGTTATGAACAAGAATTCCATGAACCACTGCCTGTCGATGATAATGGTGTACCTCTTGAACATTTGATTTCTTGCGTACCTCATATGGAGATTAAGACAATAGGACCAAATAAAAATATTAAAGTTATAAAATACGAAGAAAACCAAAATATCCAAAATGAAGAAGGTAATGCGAAAAGCTCAATAAGTTTGGGTCACATTAGAGGTTCTTTTGAATTTTCTTTAGATCATGTCCTGAAGTCCATACCCCCTTCGTTAGCTCCAAATATCAGCCTTCTATGTCGGGAACTTGTTGATCTTTTGAAAACGACTGATAAATGTCAGCTGCTTCTAAGTAAATTCATTCCTGCTTACCATCACCATTTTGGCAGACAATGTCGGGTGGCTGACTATGGGTATACGAAGCTTCTGGATTTGTTCGAGTCTATATCCCATGTTGCTCAAGTAAGTGGTTTTTCTATTTTCTATTTCAGAAAACTGTTAAAAATTCGGTTTTAGCAAATTATAGCAGATAGGAATATAATAGTGAAATAGTGACAACCTTAGTCAGGTCAATTTGTATGGCTTTTGTTTTTTAGTTATTGTGACTAGCCCTATAAATCTTTTCATTTTATTTCTGCCGATCATTTTAAATCATGTATTTTTTATAAGGGCATAGTTGTAACTTTTATTTTGTCAGTATTTATATTGTGATGTTCGGACTAACAAGAAATATCTTACTGTAATTTGGTAGGGGAAGTGGGGGCATATTTATTCACTTTATTTTAAGAATTGAAAACTGGGTGATAGAGCTAGTTTGAGATAAAGTTTGATGCACCAATGCAGATACAATTTTATCTAGTTTCATTGTGTATTACATTTTTTTCATAACGTTAAATGAAAAAGAAAAATGATCGAATATGTGAAAAATGATCAAATATGTGAAAAATGGGATTTGCATCAAACCACCCCGCATACGGATCACATTGAACCAGGGTATGGGGCACATTGATATTTCATATACTTTATGCAAAAATAAGAATCTTAACGACTTCTTTTAGTGAATTCTTTTATAATAATTGAAGAAAAACATTTTACGTTATAAATCAAAGAAATACCTAGTAGTTAAAAAACGAGTTATCAATGCTGCTCATTGTACATTATAAGAATCATAGTAGAAAGAAAACCTAAAGAACAAAGCAGTTCGATGGTTCCTTTAGTAATATGAGGTTTTGGTAATATGGATAATAAAATTATAAGATGTCTATTTCTTTCTCAAGTGGCTTATATCAAATTCGAAAAAACTATTCAGAACTAGTGGAATCAGAGTCAAGTCCGCATCGACATGATCTTTTCTAGCTATTTTCCTTTCGAGAAGTCCAACCCAGTAGTTTTTTAGCATTTTTCATTTGTTTTGCGTTTTCTTTCATTTCTTTTTTCTCTTCTTTCTGATATTGAAGCATCTGCAATTCATTTGATTCTTGATTTCCCATTTTTTCGAATATTATTTTGGATTTTTTTTGTTGGGCCTTTGGATATGGTCATTTAAGGTGTTTTGATGACAGCCGAAGTGCATGCAGGTGTTGTGTGTAGTACACGAAAATTTAGATGATATCCTTCATTTGTAAAAGGGGCACATTGAAACACATCAACCGCCCCATGCAGCTTGTATCAATCTACCCCAACGTGTCGGTGTTTGTAAACACCTCACGAAAAAACTATATAAGATCAACAAGTAACCTCTTATATATACCTTAATCAGACATGTACTTACATAAATACGAAGAAACCTAACAAAACAAATACGTAATATGTAAAGTAGGACCTAGAGAATCGTGTAGAACGCTGTTCAAAGAAAATGCCCTTTTAACACTTCCATCATTGTTTATTCTCGAAACCACTTGTTTGGTTTTTAAAAATAAATCATTGTATAACGTCAATGATGGAATCACTCGCCAAAGAAATAATTTTAAACTCCCGATTCCATCTTCCAGTTTGATCAAAAACTCGCTCATCTATAATGCTGCCAAAATATACAATCATCTCCCAATAAACATAAAAAATATTGAAAAATATGATTTGTTTAGGTCTTCTATGAAAACATTTCTCCTTGAAGTAGTTATTTACGACATTCAAGATTACTTTTTGATATAATCAAAATGTTGACAATGCTATGTTATTAGTCACCCTTTTATATATTTTAGTATTGTAACTTTTATTTATATTATTTTTAATGTGACTGTGATACCTGTATTGTATTTGCCTAACTTTTTATTAGTGTAAACCTCAACTTATTTTATTATTAATGTGACTGTTATATGATATTGTAACTATTTTAGTTGTCTAACTTTAATTATTTATAAATATTAATTGACTATGATAATTGTATCTCATACCAATGTTTCTAAACTTTTAAATTGTCTGTGAATGTATGTATATATTTAAACAAATACCAGGACGTATATAACTATGATGAAATAGTTTTTATTGATTTCTTTTTTTTTTGATGATTTTTTACCAAACTTTTATTTACTTTATATATATACACCCACTAGATATTTTTCATGCTTCATGCTCATGCTTTGTCAATAAGGATATATTTCTTCAGATAATAAAGTATATTTTGATTGATTGACGTAATTTACTCAAACGGCTCTGAAATGCACTTGTATTGGTCAACAGCAAAATTTGCATTGTAAACGACCATAGTTTCGCTGGTAATATTGGATCACTAGAGCCATCTATTGAAGGATAGTCACGTTTCTATCGCTGCTGTACAGTTCGAGTAAGTGGTGATGTATCAATGTGCCCCTTGCATCAATTTGCCCTCATTCCCCCTAATGTAATTTTTTCTATAATTTATTTTGTTGTCTATATTGAGTGTATTTTATAATTTTGATTTGATTGCAAGCTTCTAGTTAACTCGTAGAAAATAAAATAAGGAAATTTCGTTAGAATAGTGGAAAACATGGGACCAACGCGAAATTACAACCGCTACACTCTCATTAAAAAAAAAGGTGAAAACTCGTAAAAATAAAATATGAAAAATCCGTCAAAATTGTGGCAAACATAAAATAACAGAATAATTTAATATAAAACAATGTTATCCCCCTGTCCCCCAAAGATTCAGAAAAAGAACACATAATATTCTCTTTTTTATTTTCAGATCATGGGCGATGGCACTCGTCGAACCATTACTCTGTCGCATCCAGCACAAATGAGGCGATTCACCTCTGACCTCCTCAGGGTATTGAAAGTACAGCCGTCCAAACAGATAAGCATCATAGACTTTCCCCAGGCCTACGAGAAGGTATTGAATAAGACCTTCAACGCTGTCGAATATGGCCTTTGCACATTCGAAGATCTCTTACAAGAAGTACCTGAAAATACAATAGTCATAAGCAAGAATGATGATGGGATCTTTATTGCTGTACCTAAACGCGAGCAGACAGCGGAGGAAATAATGAGAACGAAGCAGTTTGCATTTGAGGTAAGTCGGCTCTCATTGTGTATTTATCCTCATTGGAAAGGAAGACTTTTTTTTTCAATAAATTGTATGGTTTAAAGGTTCTCACCTTTCAAGTCCGTAAAATCTTGAAATTTGTCGAAAATATTATTAAATCTTCTCAAAATACACAGTATATTCTGTACTCCTGTCTAGTATTTTGATTTTTGTTTGAAATTATGAATAGGATGTTCATAAAATCTGTTGTGGAATCATCTGCGACTGAAAGACAAACTTTAGTCGCCATTTTCCATCGTTCAAGATAACCTCTTGGGGGGTGTTCATATTGAAGAGGGGAACTTTCTCATTTCCTATTCATAATTTCGAACAAAATCAAAATTCAATACCCATGACAGGTCTATGTCAAAAAATAACTTTCAAAGTGTAATTGCTTCTGAAGAGCCTGCTTTCCAATTGTATCAATCTTCCTGATGAGCTTGGCAAAGAGAAATAGATTTTCGTCGACCAAAATGTATTGTGGATTAAATGCGAGAGAAGCGAACTTTGCTTCAATGAAATGAACGATTACTGAGAGTGATATTTTTTAATAACATTCTTCCTATCCAATTTATTTAATGAATTTTCAATGAAAACTAGAGAAAATTATAAATAATCAACCATCTGAAAGAAAATGCGAATTTTCACTCTCAGATTTTTTCTTTTCAGTTAGTCTTTTCACAATATCTATCAGATGTAGTTCAATGTCCAACGTGACAGAGTATGTTCCCCCGCCCTTTGCAATATGTCATTCTTAGCGCTCCCTTCGATTTAAGATATCTTCCAAATATAGTGTACAAGATTCACTCATCACATTTTTATTAGTTCGTCGTTTGGATCAGCATCTCTTCTTCGTTCTCCATCACCTTCTTCAAGTGACTGCTCAATGTAATAAGTAACACGCGGAATGTATCGCCCCCTATAAAAATAGAGTTCTTGTTTCATCCTTGTTGCCAGAGGATGCACTCTGTGATTGGTCACTATAATAGTGGGGAGTTTAAATGACAAGACATCATGTCATTTCATATCCAAACATTTTAGTGCATCATCCCCTGGTAACAAGGATGGGAAAATTCAGAACTTTTGTCTCTTTTTATTGCTGTTTGCAGAGCTATTAGAAATATTCTCATTGCAAGCTACTATTCAAAAAATTAAATATTCTTCCATTACCCTGCTGAAGTTTCGAACGACCTGCGTCTTAGACCGCCAAGCCACCGATCACCCAATATTGATATTGATATAATTTGTATAATACAAATGAAACTAAAGATTTGCAAATTCAAAATGTGAAAAATGTATTTTGATAACAAAGAGAATATACTTGGATTCGTTGCTGACTTTTACAAATTTTTTTAAGTTACATTTTTTCATCTAGGTTATAGATCTTCTACGGCATTCACCTTATTATACGATGTTGTTCAATAAATTTGTACCTGCTTACCATCATCACTTCGGCCACCAGTGTAAGGTGTCAGATTATGGATTTACCAAACTAATAGAATTATTTGAGGCTATTCCGGATATTGTTAAGGTAAGTTACTATCGAACTACCATCATATAACTTTCATTAACTAAAAATCACCTTTTAGATTGAAGAAATGCCAGATGGTGAACGGACAGTCAGTTTAACTCTTCATCAGTCGTTGAAAATGTTGGGATCTCAAATAGTACAAATCGTTAAATCATCACCACAAAATTCTATATTTTTGAACGATTTACCTAGGATATATTTGAGGGAGTATGGATATCCTCTCAAACATCAACTCTACGAATGTAACTCCATAATGGAGGTAACTGCAAAACTTTCAGATTATGTACAGGTCAGTAAATTTTTTTCTGTGCTCTTATTATTTACACAATGTTCCACTTGCTAGACAACTCAAATTCGTCTGCTCTTTTCTATGATACTAGATCAATGATTGATCTAAAATTGTTCATCATAAAAAAAGATTTATAGCTCAATACCTTTTTTCTTAATACTTTTTTCAATTATACTTTCTTTTTCAATTACCATTTTTTAATATTTTAAATAACAAGGTACTTAACTCTTTAGCTATTCTTATATTTATTAATATTTTTTGTATATGGAAGATATCAAAATGTGAATTGTATAATCAGAGATTAAAGAGACGCCACTTTATTAGAATATTTTCTGAAAAATTTAAAATATTCGTATTTGTACAAAGCTTTCATTCAATGACATATAACACATGACCCAGTGCTAACTTTAGTGCAAAACTTTGTCTTTCTTGTGGGCTTTCATATCGTTTTGTAGAATTGTTATTCCCATTCTAGTTGCTGTGATTGGTTCTAGAACAATCACTTGTCATTATGTTGCTACCAAAGAAACGAAAAAAAACGCAGTTATTGTAGACTGTCTGGTAATGACACTTTTTTTTTTTAATTCAATTTTGAAGTTATGATTATTATAGGTTTTTAAATGTTCTCACCAATCACCAATAAAATTTTAATATTGAGTGATTTTTCTGTTGAAGTTGAACTGATAAACCCACGAAAAATAAATTGCATACTCTTCTGTCGAAATTCCTGACATTACCAACTGAACAATAAAAGAAGGTATTCAAGAACGGTTATTTAACGTCTGCTTTTTCACAGGCTTATTTTTGGTCTTACATGGAAAATAGAAAAAATTTGCATACGTTTCCCTCGTGTAGAAAGCGCTGCGGTTATTTTGTAAACATGAAATAATTTTTGTTTGCATGTTTAACAAATAAGTGCAGGAATCTAGAAAAAAACACAAAAAAAGAAATGGAAAAAAAATCGGAAAAAAACGGAACCCCCCCACAGAAAAACTGCTTTCCATTTGGCTGTATGAGAGAGCACAGTCTGTTACTCCTTTAGAATGAAAATTCGTTACACTCGTGGTTCCTCGCGCTCGCCTTTGGGCTCCCTTTCCGGAACTTTCCACTCGCATCGAATTTTCAATCTAACCTTGTTACAGAAAATACTTTTCCGTGCTTGCATGATACGGATTTGTCACGCGCGCCTGGAAAAATCCTTATTTCCAGACTACTATTCAAATATACTATTTCAAAAATGAACCATCTCTTTTGTAGATAAGTACTTGGTATAATACTGTAATAGAGAACAGTACTTAGTATAATACTGTTATAGAGAACACGCATGATTTTATTTTTTGGGTTTTCTGCATCAATTCGGGTCTCAAAAATCACGTTTAGTGAAAATTATTCATCAAATCCCATTTTTCCCCAAAATTTTAAGGTTTGAAATTGATCTTCGATTTAAACACGATTTGACCTTGACGTCGAATAACTTCCCTCAAACACTGGCGCTCCTTGTGTTTGTTTCCGAAATATTGGGTAATTTTGACAGTTTAACGTAAGATGCCTAAAAACCCTGGTGTACCTGCAAAACTGTGGCATAAAACGAGAGACTACGAGAAAACAAATGAAACCATGGGCTGTTTTTCGAATATCCCTCGACACTTGACTGCACCGCCACCGTCGGTTTTCTTGTTAGGGTTAATTTTCATGAACAGAAGTTTAAAGTTTTACCCACGATTCACGAAGATGAAATTAATAAAACAATATAATTATTGGAATATACGGAATCACTGTCCCCAAGCAGTTCTATTTGTTACATTTTCGACATGGTTTATTAATTTTTTTTGCTGAAATACAATTAACTCACATTTTACATAGAAGTATTGCAGTTCAGCTGTATCGCATGGAAATTCACCATTAGCACCTGTCAATCTTATGCGCATGCCCTCGCGCTGATATCTGTGAATTTGTGCCCGAGTTTTCACTATAAATTTGTTTAAAGAAATAAATAATAATATTGTCGCTTTGAGTTTAATTGCATTTGAGATTTGATATTTGTGATGATTAATGTGTTATATTGTTCTTCCACTTTAAAAAAACCGTTCAATATGACATGTAATAGTGAAAATATTTCTATTGTGCAATTTTTTTTCGACGAAGTGTATTTGTTGATCTAAACTACACTAAAAAGATTTGACCATTTCAAAATAAAAATAATGCATGGTAAAATAATCAAAACCTTAACAAGCTTACTGAAGACAAAACATTGATAAATTTCAGTGAGACTAGAGAAAAATTTATATTTTTTACTCTATCGCGGACTTTCGCAGTTTCAAGTTTCCAAGAAACGGTAAGATAAAAACGCATCCAGAGTTGATTGAATTGATTAGAAAACATGTTTGCCATAAAATATTGTCAACATGCATGGCTTTTTTGAAATAAAATGTCTGTTTCAAAGTATGTTACAGAGATTCTAAGTGGTAAGTACTCAATTTCTGTACTGAATATAAATTAGTTACCTATACTTTGTTCAACTTTCTGGATGGTCGGCACAAAAACGGAACATGATCAAATTATTAAAATATAAGGAAAATTAAGAAACACATCAATAATATAAGAAAATTGCACAACATATTTTTTAATACACCACAACTATTGACTTTCAAATGGTTTTTAGATTTTTTTTTTGAAAAAATTATTTTAGTAGTGTTATTTTTTCAACAAAACTTGATCGTCCACTTCGAGTATGGATTATTACTGTCGTATAGCAATAAAAAAAGTTTAATAAAATTCCTTGAAATTGAATTAGCAATCACAATCACCATGTCCTTGGAATGTTGACAGTGTTGACACGAGAAAGAGGACGCCATCTCTGGAGTCGATTACAAAAGTAGACCACTAATTCATTTGTTTTGTCTTAAAAAAAATTCTAAACAAAATCTAATCAGTCGGTACACCAGGGTTTTTAGACATCTTAGTTTAAGGCAAATATTACCCAGCCTTTGAGAGCCCTCTTACAGTGAAAGCTTGTGAACTGTGTGAAGTAACGATGCATACATCCGTCAGAGGCGCCAGGAGTACGTTTTCAAATGAGATGAAAAAAGTTGCATTTTCAATTACGAATTAGGAAAGAGAAAACGAAAAATTTCAAATTCTGAGTATGTCACTTAGCTTCTCGGATGGTAATGTTCATGTACAAATAAAAATATATCAGAACGGTACACATGCCTGATCCGTATTACTTGGATGCTGCTTAGATTGAAGAAACAGCTTATATATAGTATAATTTTGTCATTAAGTCCTTATGTTTGATCACAGGCCTAGCAAAAAAACTGTTAATGACTTACATTATTTTGTTATCGTGTATTGTGATATGAAAATACTTTCCAGGTAAACAACAGTAATGCTGGTTTGTTACTTGTTGCGATTGAGGTAGACTCCACACCGAACACTTTGAAAGTAAGGAGCTGGGCTTTATTACTCAAGGCTCCTCATTGCATGGATTTGAATACTTTTCGTTACGAATATCAGTCTAGATATAACAGCAGTTTTACCATGGATAGCTTGCAGCAAATTGGGAATGTTATTTCGGTACGGTGCATTGTACATTTTTTCATTAAGGATTTTCTCAACTGTTGTTTTTTTTCAGATATCATCATCGAATGATACCAACTACATATCTTTGACCGCTCTGTATGTTCTAGCAGCACAGCTCTATCACGTAATTTATAGTAATGGTGGTAGCGTGTCCTTTTTGAATTTGGATAAATTATATTATGACTTTTATGGAAACACGCTGAAATTGTCAAATTATCAAATATTTTCTGTTGATGAGTTTTACAATTATTTCAGTTTGTTGTTTTTCATAAGAGGCAGTAAGAAGAAGAGTATTGTGATGTTGAATCGAAATTTAGCAGGTAAATATTTCACTTTATTAATGTAATATATATTTCTGTCAAAATTAGCAAAAAACGAAAAATTAATATGATTTAAGTAATTCATTAAAATGTAGGATTTTTTTTAAACTTTGAAAATTATTCGCTAGACTTTGATGTAGATCATTAAAATCCGTCTCTTTGTAAAGTTTGTTTGAAAATTTAATTTCAAAATAGAGTTTTCAGTTCTTCTAGAATTTCCTTCGCTAATCTGAACGTCACTTTTTTGTAACATTAAAGCCTTCAATGTGGCTTGACTGTCAGGAAAGTTGTGTCATGTACGTTTCGTCCTGAAACCCTGTACTGATCAGTTCAAAAAAGTAGTTCAAGCTCAATGGTATTTCCATTATACAGGGGAAAACTAAGTGAAATTTGGACCATAAAAATCACCTTTTGTATCTGTAGGAACGCGCCGCTAATGGATGTCAATACGTGGACCGCCAGATTCCCTGTTCCTCCTCTGTCAAACGTGACACTGAAGCTAGTGATTTAAAATGAAGTTTTAGCAGGAATCCATTTTATTTTCGGTAACTGGTCTTAATTTACCCTGTGCAATCTAGATCCTGTTCCATTTTCAGTTCTTAATCCATCTATGGACAGTGTTAGTCCACTGGTGTTCTATCTTTACATATTACGCGATCCGCTATTGTGACCTCGAATAGTGATAAAAGAGTATCATGGTTTGATGTAGTCTGGCCTTATTAAAAATTTGGGTAGTCTACAATTAATTTGATGTCCCTGTCACCTGAATCATTTCCATCATATGTTCAGTAAATTTTTCATTATTTCATAATTTGATTTTTTTTTAATAATTTTTATTTTTTCAAGAACATTTAGTGCCTTTACCAACTCCAATGTACAAGTCTAATCAGTTTATGATGGGCAGCAATCGGGAGAATTCAAACTGGCCACCACCACCCCCATCCGAAATGGTACAAAGCACAGTTAGGAAAGTTTCGCCACCCAAACCTGATACACCACCAACACCGGTGAGTTAGTTCCTATGAGTTATTCTTTTTGCTCGAATGGCCCTCTATTATTTTATTGACTACTATTTTTCATGACTCAATAAACATATCATATTATAAAGGAATCTTTATTCAACCCAAGCCCAATCAGGCAAAAGGCGTATTCTAATCGGGTTGATTGTGACGTGAAACGGCAATGCTATTGGTTGCTCGGAATTCTCGGGAGAGAACGTCACAACAATTGACAATGGCGCGAAAAAGAAGCCATTTGAATTTCGTCGATTTCAAATATTTTTTTGAAAAAAAAAACAGAATTGCCAACAGAGTTTTCACAAGCTTCAGAATCCATTAAAAATATTTTCTAAAATTTAGTTTTCTCCTATATTATAACTGACATGTATCTAATTACACTTTTGTCCATACAGGATGCCAATCCATGGACAAGTTGTTGGAACGCACATTCTACTTTTGACAGTGGCATGGTAAGAATATTAATTTCTCAGAAAAATCTTCTGAGAATTCTCTCCCTAATTTAAACCATATTCAAATACTAGAAATAACTGGAAATTAATTGTCAGATGTTTCCATACCTAATCAATGATTTCATTTTTGTAGAATTTATCAATACAAATGCCCATCCTCCAGAATCCAAAATTGTTGGGGAATCCTGATTCACTGATATCGCCAGCTCGTCAACTATTACCTCTTGATAGGAATCCTTGGAATAATGAAATGCCTTCCTTTGTAGCTCCAGATCCGGCCGAATTGCCCATGCCGGATAAATTGATGTCAAAGAGTAAGTTGAAGTAAAGATGTTGAATATTGTAATATCAAAAAAAATTTAAACGAATAATTATAAAAATACTAGTAGAGTGTACCCAAAGATATTGCCTGTATATATGAATCCTTTATTTTAGTCCAAGGCTAATATACATCAATAAAATATAGGTAAATTTAATAAATGCTGAGCGAAAAAAAAATACATAAAAAATTCTTCAGGTCGTGAGGTAGAGGACGAAATCTATTATTATTATTTGCAAAAAGCTACCCTATTGCTTTAGGTAACTAAAAAACCATTGAATGATACTCACTCTGTAAATCAGGCCAAAAATTTCATTTTTGTCTGATTGTTATTGAAAGTTCAGCGGATATAAATATTGAAATAATGCTATTTCGATATTTATATTTTCTTTCTTCATACCATAAAATTTTGATTAATTTCTGTGATATTATATCTAAAAGAGTTCATGTTTAACACAATTTTTTTTTTGTTGACTACCTTTAGGTGGTATAATTTCAGATGATTCTGCTGACTCTGGTGTTAATAGCAAGCTTGAAAATTCTCCTTCTGATGATGAAAATGGTACCAAATCAGAACATCAATTGTCTGGTGAGTATTATCTCAATACATCTTTGTACTAATTGAAGTTTTTATGATTCTATTATTATTCAGGTTCTAATATCGGGTAATATGAGGTTGCTATCATTCAATCAGTTTTCCAATGTCAAAAGAAAATTATCAGAATAAATTTCAATATAAATACAAGAGATTCCTGCAAAGGAATCTTTAGGATGATGATAATAATAATAATAATAATAATATAATAATAGTAACCTCCCACAAAATATAAAAGATATTGGAGTTACAAACAGATTTCTGAAATCTGTAAAAGAATTTCTATATAATACTGATATATATTTTTTGGCCTGTAGAAATCTATGAATTCAATTTTATTCAAAATCATGCTGAGTTGATACATAATTTAATTTAATTTAATAACAATGTGAAATATGTCACATATTTTAAATGGTTTGTCATCGTGTTTGAAACTTAAATCCATTCGTTTTGAATGTTTCATATCTTTTTTTAAACTTGAATGTGAACATATTGATATTTTAGAAGTTTTTGACGTATTTCTCAGACAAAAATATTTTGTCACTCTTGTAAATGATTATAAAATTTTCTGTTGAAATGAATTTATGTTTAGCAATAATTTTACTTTTGAAATGATACAATTTATTCTACGTATTAGGTTCTTTTGTTTTCAAGGAAGTGTAACACTTTTCTACACTTGTGTAATTGACACTCGAACACTATCGATAGTAATTCTGTCAGAAATCAACGAGATCAAATTGCTTGTTCAACAAGTTTTATATTTATATATTACATATTTGGTGAGGACCCATCAATAATACCTATTTCTTTTATTGCCTTCTGGAAAATTCATCAGTCAGTGAAAAGCTCAAAGGCCTGTGAACAAGGAAATTACACTTGCCATGATTTTTTGAATCGACGGGTATGAATCTATTAGTGTTGTTGACCTTTCTATAACTGTCTATTTCCACAAGTTCTCTATATCTTGGATACTTTAGTCACTACTCTGTCATACTTGTCAAAATAATTTTGACATTAATCTTTATATTTATTATTGTTTTCAGGAATGAAGTTAACATTCGCGACCTATTTGAATTTCAATAACTAGACCAATGAAAACAACGCACAATTTTGATAAATCTCAACGATTTCGTCATAGCCTATATTTAATAGACTTTGTGTGTACCTTTTTAAGCTTTAAAATCCTATATTTTTTTAGAAATGTCCAATGATTAACTAGTTTATACAATGGTTGTTTTCATTTTAAGATAATTTTTAATTTATTTACATGTGGTGAAAGATCTTTACATGATCTAATATTGATTTTTAAGAAGAATGTGTTATGATTACTGGTTTTGTTTTGACGACATTGATAGGGTTACATCACTGCACTCTATGCTACAACCCAACAATACCAACCTCAAAATAAATTCATTCTACAGTTCTCATGATTTTTTTATACTAGTCTTATTGAGAGCTATTTATATGATTTTATAATTTAGCATTGAATGCAATTTTATTTGAAGGAATAATTCCGAAATATCTATTCATATTTCTTTACCTTTTATCACATATGAAAAATAAAAGACATTCCTTTATTTATTGTTTGTCTGTGATTGTGTTTCTTTTTTAGGTGTAGGTATTTAATTTGTTAAAGAGTTGGTAACATTGTCACTTTCATACCAAATTATATTTTTGTTACAAGGTAACCAGAAAATTATTGATAATGCTACCAACTTTGATTTAAAAAAATTGTAATTGATTGCATTTTGTTAAGATATTTTTCTAATTTGTTTTCTTGGAAGCAACGTTTGTGCAATTTTTATGCATTTTTTTCTATTAGGTTACCTTTTACAATGTAATTGATTATTTTTATGATACCTGTGACTATTTTTGTGAGTATAGAATTTAAGAATAATTGTCTGTACTTAAGTAGATTTTAAAGAGAAATTTGCCAAATGTACTATTGTTAATGTGCTATAAATAAATAAATTTGTACTTTTTTTATCAAACTTTTCTTTAAACCCAAAATAGTGATGGACAGGTAGGAAAAAGTATAGGTATTCTATTATGTATCTCCGAATAACGATAAGATAAGTAATTGTAAGTTTCATCAAATCTGTCAGAAATAATCTTAAAAAAAGGTTACAACTGGTACTAACTAAATGCTTGACTTCACAATATCGTTACTATCAATCAATTAACTTCATTATATTACATGTTTACAGAAGGGGTGAAAAGAAAAAATGTCAAACTGACATAAATAAACCATAATTCTGACAATCTGACATTTGCTCACAATACAAAATTCAATGTGGTGGAAAAAAAATGTAATAATAAACACATTAAAAAAAATTATCAGTTTCCAATCTATACCTAATCTGTTTGAGAGTTCAAGTGGTCGAATTCACTAAGTAAATCAACCCAACCTTTCTTCATTTTGTTTTGAAATATCATTAGCGAATGGTACTGCTACAATAAATAGATAGATAGATAGATGCCTAAAATAGGTTGCCTATCAAAATGTGGTCCAGACTATATACAGTGAGTTTCAAACATTTGCACCATATGGAAAACTTTTTTATTATCGAGTTGTCAGAAAATTTTATTTTTCATAAAACTTGGTGCATTGCAGAGTACTTGCATATGAGTTGTCGAAATTTCAAATTTCCAAACGGTGTACAGGAGTAACAAAAAATAGGAATTTTGATCAAGTGTAAAACTACCCCTTACTATTGACATTATCGAAAAGTTCATTCAGGGAGGTTGTTCAGAATTGGAAACAATATTCAAATTTGGAATGACAGCCGTTTACTCTGGATCAAAATTGTATTTTTTGTTCCCCCTGTACACAGTTTAGAAATTCAAAATTTTGACAATTCATATGCAAGTATTCTGCAATGCACTAATTTTTATGAGGAATAAAATTTTCTGAAAAATCGATTATAAAAAAGTTTTCCATATCATGCAAATTTTTGACCCCGTTTTGATAGGCAACCCATTTTAGGCGTATTCGTCTATGTATGAAACTTCATAAAAAGTATGTTTCATCCGTTAAACAGAATGGTGAAGGTCGACCTCTCTTCGGCTCCTGTACTAGAAGTCATTAACTGTCAAAAATTTACAAAATAAGTTGAATGTCATTAACTACTTCTTGTGATAACCTCTGTGTCTCCCTTGCTCGCACAAGCTCTGCTTTTTAGGGATGTTCTCCGAAAAATATGGTTTTATATTCTATCAAATAACAAAATTTGAAATAATGCCTAAAGCATCTGCGAGTGATGTTACTAATTCAATAAGAAAAAATTATGTTTTAAAAATAAATTATTTGATAAATTTTTTTTTTTTGTGATAACAAGAATCACAATATGTACATACCAACAGGAGAGAAGCCAGTGTTGAGGTGGATATTCCAGGTCAGCTATAAAACAACCAACCAGTACTAGCAAGTGATGTAGGTTAAATGAAATGATATACAGATAGCACACATTTTCTACTATATTACAAAACAGATTATCTACAGTATGATTTGAAGAATGACATTTACATTTATAATTTCCAGTATTGAATATTTTTGCAAAATGTTGCACTTCAGTTAAGATTAACTTGAAGATGATTATCATAGTGCAAAAATCCAAGTTATTACAAATGGAAATGTACACAACTTGCAATAGGAGCCCGATTCTTTCAGCTACTCTGCTGCTACAGACTCCTTCATTCCAGTACCAACTGGACCATGCCTGCGTTCCCAGATCAGTCTATGTTTTTGTTTCATATAAGCACCTCTAGCAGAGTGATAAGCTCCTAAATCACCATCTGAAATGAGATTGAATTGAATAAAATCAAATTCTGCCACCACTTAATTGATTGTACCCAAATTTTGTATAATAACCTTTTTGAGAAATATTCGATGCCTAGCAGATTTTGGATACAAATAAAAAAAAACATATTTGTAGTTTCTCAAAAAATGTTATTTATTTCATAGAAAAGTCTCTGCATCTCTTCAAACTCAGAGTAGACCATACAAATTTTTGAACTTTTGGTGGTCTTCAGGTTTGTTGGTTTCGAGGTAATTATTAGTTTTGTCTACATCTGCGGTGGACATTTTCAAAGGCGGTGCGGTAACAGACAAGCGTTTGAGTCGTTGGTTTGAGTATAGCTGATTCGGTATTTGTGCTGATTTCTCCTTTTATTGTGCTTACTTGATGTACTTGTCTTAGTCTTTTTTTTTACCTTATTTTACAGCAGTCCTAGTCAGTGAATGCTTTTGATTATAGTTCTCAAAAGTTCTCACAAGGATTTCACAATTAATTTTCCTTTTTGTGATAACTTGTATACAAATAAAAATGGAAATAGAACCATACAAATACTTACACTTGATGAACCAATTTGTGGCTGCTTCTTCATATTGTCTGAAAAGTGGAGTACATTTTTCCAAGTGGTCTGGGGCTTCATACATTGTGCAATCTTCGAATCTTTCCCGAAGGATACTCAAAATATCTGATTCAACTTGCCTAAAATGATTACATAACCAAGTTGCAAACCTGAATTTTTATAGAAAATAGTTTGCTCACTTGTCCCTTTTATACTGAATATTGGCTTCATATATGCAGACTGCATCATCAGTATAGCACTCGTCGATAGTTGGGACTCTGCGAAACTTCTGGTGGTACCATGAATTGTTCTTCTGATTAGGAACAACTAGATTTTCTGCAGCGAAAAAATACGGGTCAGGTATATGAGAACTTATTCAATAATATATCAAAAATCATGAAAAGCTTTGGGGAAAAATAAAAGATTTTGTAGAAAGTACCTCTAACCCATACAGTAGGAGCTTCTAATACATTTCCAACTGCGCAAAAAAATTTTTCAATAATATTCCTAGGTTCTCTTTCCGGCATTTTGAAAAATCCAAAAACCTTTTCAAAATTGCAAAAGCAAAAAATAACCCTATTGCCTTTATAATTTTTGATTTTTGTTGATGACTTGATGTCGTCTGTCAAATTTGAGACCACAGAACACAATAGTGTTCTGTGACCACAGAACACAATAGTGTTCTGTTTTAAGACTGTCAATCACATAGCACACAGAGTACACCAATGTATAAATAGCACAGAAACCTCATCTACACAGAAGCGTAATTCAAGCTTCCCGCACTGAAGCAATGGGCGAGTATTTGAATTCATCGATGGATAAGGCGCATTCGTGCTGTCATTGTAATTTTGCATTAGTTAAATAAGGATGCGGCTCATCGATGGATCCATCGATGAATTTAAAAACTTGCCCAATGCTTGGCTTGATCGTCAGAGTAATAAAAGACATAGAGATGCCTCTCTTGGCCAATTGCACCTCACTGGAAGTAACGGCCAATAAACGAAAGAGAGAGAGAGAGAGAGATGCCTCTCATATACCCACACAAATACCTGTTTTGAAGTAAACATGAACAACTACACAATTTGTCGGCGAGGGGGTTGACGGGTGGTGAAATGTTATGGACAGTTTGTTCACATTTAGGGGAAGAAGGACCATAATACAAACGAAGAATTACAATTTGATTCGAATTAAATGAGCGGGCATACACGAAACTACCCGATGAATCCGGGCTTAACATGTATGAGGCCCTCGCTTGTAAATAAACAAAGTTATGTTGCCTTCAAAATAAGGATGGAAAAGGCATATCTATGATGGCCGCATTTGAGTGCCGCTTCTATGTAGGTGGTGTATTCCGTGGTAATAGCACAAAACACCGAACCTACAGGTAAGCCCCCAAAGACGATGAGGTCGGTAGCAATACATATCAGCTGCTTTTTATTCAAGGTTTTGATTCACCAGGGACCCTATTCTCAAATGTCGACTACGCTATGTCGCATGCGACAAAAAATATTTCTATCACTTTTCTCGATGAAACATTAAAAAGAGATAGGGATATTTTGTCGCATGCGACACAGAGTAGTAGACATTTGACAATAGGGTCCCAGGGACACATGCGACAAAATATTTCTATCATACGAAAGCGTGTAGAAGGGCCACATAAAATTTATTTTCATTTCAAATACTTTTCTGACTTAGATCTCGGAATTCCGTCTTAGAACTCAGAATTCCGACGTATATCTCAGAATTATCCAAGTCGGAATTCCGAGTTCCAAAAGGACTAAGCAATAAAGAAAGATATAGATATTTTGTCGCATGCGACATAGGATAGTCGACTTTTGAGAATTTGTGCCCCAGAGCTTCTTATTCTAGTTTAATCATTGGCTTAAAAATGACATCTGTCAAAATCTACCAATAGTAACCCACTAAACATAATAGAATAAAAACATTCACCACAGATAAGTATATTAATAGGGAGTTCTTAGGCCACTTAAAATAACAACTTTTGTAGTAATCGTTATTGATTATTTTTCCCTTCTATGTGCCCACCCTGCATTTTCGCCCCTGCCTGAGAAATGCAAACTCATCGACGTTCACACTTGTGCCTGTCTGCGTGCGTAAAAAACGCGGTGTGAGCACGCATGGAATTAGAACATGTTCAAGTTGACATAATAAAAGATTTAGTGAAATATACAACGGGATAATTTGAAAAACGTAAATGTCGTTCCACCAGTATTGAGGAAATTAATACAGAACCAGCATCTGATAGAAACGCAAGTGGAATTAACGTATATGAAGTGAATGGTCTTGCAGTTTTCAGAGACACGGGTGAAAAAAGCATATGCCTGTAAATTGCACGTTCTTGATAAACCCTGGGTGGGCACGCATGTATCTGAATTGGCTTCCAGAATCAATATTTCATAGTTTTATTAATTTTTGTTTTGGATGCAAATTATGTTCCAGAAGACTGATGATCAAGAATGCTTCTAGAGTTAGGATATTATAATACTTTTTATTGCAAATGAAAGTACTATTCTGTTCCTTAAGAATAACTAGTCTATTTTTGAAATAATCAAAATAAATGTTAAAATCTGAAGAATTATAAAAATATATTCACTGAACCCTTCGTTTTCCTAAAAAAAATGTTTTATTGTTGTTCATTGGTTACTTCACATTAGTGAAACGCTCAACTTCATCATCATAGAGAACCTGGCCTGTTGCTTCACCCCCAAAACTTCTCTTCTCATCTGCTCGTCTAACTGGCTTTCTAAAAAATCGACTTCCAGGAAAAAAAGAACTTGGGGTCTTATTTGAGCTAGTATCCTGAGTTTTGGTTCATTAGGAAACTTGATGTTAACTGAATATAATATATATTGGTTTGAGATTTCAGGTTCTGTTCTTTCATTACTTCAATATTATCTTTGGTGTCAATATGAAACAAAGTGTCTCCACCCACACTGGCAGATGAATTCCAGTGAAGACACTAGTATTTCTATTGCAAAGGTTTTCCTTTTTGGTGGTGACTTTCGAGGGCATTTTCAAGACCCTCTTTTTTAGCTTTCAGTGTTCTTTTCTGGAATAAATAAATACATTAGTATAACTCGAATAAACGAATTAAGTTATAATAATAATAATAAAATCATTTATTTGAAGTTAATTACACAAACTGCAGAGTCAAGTTTACAAAATATGCTTGAAACAGAATCAAAATCGTTGATACAACAAATACTTCATTGTCTCTGCAAACTCCAGTTGCAGTACAAGAAGTCTTGCCAGAGAACTTGGAAGTTTTCCCATTGGCCACATGGCAAACATGCCATTGAATTCGATAATGCATATGATCTCAAAAATACGTTCTTGCTACAGCTCGTCCGATACACTGAAATCTCGATATTATAATATGTATATAACTTGCAAACTGGATTTGCAGCTGTAATGCTGCTGCTGAACGTTTATTGTAAACATATTCTTGATGAGTTTGTTTCAAAGAATTTTTTCAATGATTACATACGATTATAGACATAATTTTTAAGCAGAACGTAGTAATCAAAAAAATTTAAAATGAATATATCACAGAATCCACAACAGTATATGTTTTATGATAAAATACAATGCACATTGATAGATATTTCTTGTTTATTTTGTATGCCATATTTGAAAATCAGTTGAATTTAGTGGTCATGTTTTATAGCACTTTTTTGTTAGCTTAAGAACAAGCAATCATCTGTAGTCATTGATTTATTTATTTATGTTTACGGTAATCCAATCCCCATGAGAAAAAAGAAAAAAAACAAAAACAATAATGACACTAACTTAACCTTATTTGTATAAATATAAAGATGTAAAAAAATAAAATGTAAAAAATGTAAAAATGTGAAAATAAAGAGGAGATTATAACGACCGTCTTATTCTTAAAGAAACTTGCTTCTATTGGGAATTTGGTCTGAGAAAAGAAGTATACTCTTTTTTGCTACCCGAGCTTTCGCAAATTTTTACTTGCTTTTTTGAGGGTGTGCAATGTGAGGTTTTCTTCGATATTCAATGAATTTTTAGGTATGACTGAGAGCATACTTATCAAACTAAAATTTTGAATGTTTTCTTTTACACCATTTTCAAAGATGGATACCACATATCTGCTTTTCTGAATTTCTGGAAATTGCTCTGTACTCAAAGACAAGTTGAATAAAAGGTGTAATGGTAAGATTCATGTAATATTGCATTTTTTCAAGAAGTATGATGAAATATCATCAGGACCATGGCTTAGCTTCTCCTTAAGTTCAGAGATTCCTTGAGAGCTTCTCTCATTGAAAAAGAGATTGGAGAAATGTCTACTTTATCCTCAATATTAGCAAAGGTTCTCGAGATCCAATGACTATAAGTGTTAGCGAAATGATCAGCAAAAAGATTAGCAATTAATTCCCCTGTTTCACCAGTTCTGTTATCCAAAAACATAGCGTTTGGGAGACTGGTATCATTTTTTTTGCCCTGAAGATTGTCCTAGATGGCTTTCTCAACATGAACTAGGTATTGAATGTAGCAACTCTCAGTTAAGAATTTGCAATGGTGTCTTATAGGAGAAAAATTTGCATAATCGATAGAGTTTCTAGTAAGTTTAAATTAAGCATATCTCTAACACTTTGTATAATGAAAATTCTTACCACGAATGGACTTTCTTGATGTGAAGCCCTAATTAACTCTTTGTGTCCTTCTGAAAGCATCTTTTTTTCCCATTCCACTATATCCTTATCGTATTTGGCTTTGTCTTGCAAGTATTTGTCCTTGAATCTTTGTTTTTCAGCTTCTGGCAATTTTTCCCATTCTCCTTCTATGGAACTGAAAAACTGTTTTGGAGCAAAGACTCGTGTTTGACGTTGCTCTTGCAAAAATAACAGGTATGGAGACATGGGTCTTTTTGGTTTGTTATTTTCCTTCATCAGCTGTAAATGAAAAATTAAAAAAATGAGCGAACGAAAATATAAGATAACTTATCGTTATTTGGGAGAACCATAAGTGACTAGATATATATGATATTATAATATTAATGTTGATATTGCATCTTCAAATGCATGGAAGGTTATTGTAGTCCAATAGCTCAAGAAATAATAAAAGTGGGGGGATGGAGGTATGGAATGTGATAGTAAGAAAAATGTGTTACCGTTTTACCTTTTTAATCTTCCTCTTTTCTTTTTCATGCCTTTTCTCAGAATTGGCTTCCTTAAGAAGAGCTAACTGTTCCGTAGTGAGTTTTGCATTGTATCTACAAATTTCATCATTATAGATTTCAGATTCAGTTTTGTATTTCTGAATATATTTTTCTTTCTCTGCATCATTAGTAGCTCTCCATGCTTCTGCACACCTTTTGACAATATCTTGCTGGTTTAAGTTAGGATTTTCTCGGGATATGATGGCGCGTTTTTCAGAAACAAATAGAAAATATGGAGACAATGGTTTTTTTGGTTTCTCTGGTATATTCAGCTGCTTCAGCTTATTAAGTGTTTCTGATTTTAGTGTCCTTACAGAAGGTTGTAGATTCAATAATGCTACTTTAGAAGTAATACTACAAAATTCAAAATGTATTATAATTTCAGAAAATATTCCAAACGTCCCTACCAGTTACTTGTCGATAATCTATTATGGAAGAAATTTAAAGTTTTCAGTATTCCAGCCATGTCGCAGTAAAATAATACTATTAATAAAAAGTTTAAAGATATCCAACAATTTTTGGCTCAATTTGTTATAACCTAAAACAGCAGGAATGATTGTTATCCCGAAAAACGGAGCAAATTTCGAATGTGCTTAACGAAACTCTAAAGTCAGTTTAGCCACAGAATATCTGACTCTGTGGCTTGGCCACAAAATTGTGTTCGATACTCAATAGTACTCCATGCCCTCCATGCCTACCGTGTAAAGGCACAAACATACCCTTCCGACTTGCAACTGCAACTGTTCTGCCATCAAAATGGGCAAAAGGTCTGCCAGACATGCCGCAATAAAGTTCAACTATCTGAATGAGATTAGGAATTTTCACTTTCAGATTTTTTATTCTCAGTTAGATTCTTTTCACAATATCTATCAGATGTAGTTCAATGTCCAGCGTGGCTTTAGCCGGAGAAGTAGTTGTTTTCTGTTAGATATTACAAAAAAATCACATTTTTAAATTTTCATCGAGGATGCTCCCCTTTTCAACATGAATACCTCCTCAGAGGTTAATTATGAACGATGGAAAATAGCGACCAAAGTTTGTCTTTCAGCCGCAGATGATTCTAAAACTGATTTTATGAAAATCCTGTTCATCTTTTCGAACAAAAATCAGTTACCTTAACTTTTTGCGAATTCGGACAAACCACGAAAACAAAGAATAGATCAGGTTGTACCGAAACGACACTAGAACGCAGATTATCCGATTTGCGAATCGGAAAAAAGTATAAACGAGCTTTACCTTAGTCACAGACTGCAAGCTCACGCTGAGAAGTTTGATGGATCTGCCTTAAAGTGACGCCATTCCTCAACGACCTCATCAAATTTTTTTAAGCAATTTTGAAACAAACAGAAATTACGTCACGTAAAGGCAATTTGATCAAATAGTTTCACCTTGACACAGGCTTTTCATTTTATGCGAGTTGATAAAATAATAAAGAAGGGTAGTTTTTTTATACATCTTAAATCAATTGTTTCGAAATAGTTTTAACAGATCGTGAGATTGCCTTAATTTAATAATGAATGAAGAAACCTTTTAAGATGAACAATGCTGTTCATATAAATTGGAAAAACAGAAGTAAAATAATAATCAGAGAAAACTCTGAAATCTCTACCTTTATTTCTATATATTTGTAGTAGAGGCCGTAGAGGAGCCTGTTTTTAAATTCATCGGTGGATAATGCGCATTCGTGCTGTCATTGTCATTTTCCATTAGTTGAACAAGGATGCAATGCTCATAGATGGATCCATAAATGAATTTAAAAACTTGCCCGAGTAGATCTACCGATCGAAGAACCGGAAGACCTAAGACCTAGTAGATCTTTTGATCTTTAAACAAATTTGACGTTTGTGGTTTATACGAATTACCTTCCAAGTTCCATTCCTTCTGGCTTGACTGGTTTTGAAATTTCGGTGATTTCATTTCTAATGAAGGGTTCAATAGAGTCTATTCTTGCATAAAAACGAGTTCTTAGTTGTCTTGAATTATAGCACTGTGACCAGCAAGCAGCAAGACGTTTCATCTTAAGAAAAGGATAGTTGCAATTCATTTATGTGTACAATATTTTGCCATTATATTTGGCAAAGTTTATAGTATTGTCGATAATATATTTTATGAAGTGATTAAAAATAAATGATTTGTCGTCGAGATTTTCAGAAATAATATAAGATTTTATATATTTTTCGAATTTTTATGTGCGTAGCTTTGTTGTAAATTTCCAAGTAATCCAGCGTGTTGTGGTTGTGAAGTATACTGAAGTTTTTTTTCTACGTCATTTTGAAAGATTTCCAGTGAATTTTCACATGACATGACATTTTAGACCTTACAATGGCCTCAACGTCGAATTTTGAGGCAAAAGTGTTGATGTCCAAAGGTAAACGGGCCGCTGCTGCATATATTCATACCGACTGTTCCAATGAAGGAGATCCACAACATTTGAATGAGGTCCTGGACAATCTTCTGAACCCCCAAAAAGCCATAGACGAGTGGGAGACTATAGATTGGTGCAAATGGCTTATGGCAGGAGGAAAAACCCCTGATGAGTTTTCTAGTATAGGTGAGAATGACACAATTGTGTTACCTTGTCAATGGCCTTGCATTTTGTCTGTTTTGAAATGACTAAGTGATTTTTCCATCATCAAATATGGGTTTATTAGAAGTATCCATGAATATCTTGGGGTAGGACATACAGTGGTCTATTACATCACTATTTCATTGTGGTGTGTATTTAATTAATAGAAAAATTATTTGTATACCCAACAGAATGTCATTGAATAAGTCTAAAGCTGCACATCAATAATGTATTATAAAAAATTTCCATTTTTCTCCAGAGACATTAGTACTGTATCTCCTCTCTTCAAACTACCTTTATGGGCTATATTTCATAAATATCCGCAAAAAAGTTCGTAAGCTACTCAACAAAATTTGAATTTGTTTTTACAATATCATCAGTTCACAAAATCGTTTGAAATTCAAATCCCCATCTAGTAGGGATTCACCCAATGGGAACAGTGCCATTTTAAGCAAAAGCCCTGTAACCAACCAACAAATTCACTGAAATTGATATTTCTACTGCATTGGCTCCTAGACGGCTAATATTACAATTTCACCAAGTATTTCAATTTAAATATAAAATTCAACTAATTTTTTATACCCGTATTCTAGCAAAATAATGCACTCCTACTAAGTAAAAACCCAAATTACTCCAAATTAGCGTTTTTGTAGATACAGGAGTTTTACTTAGGACGACAGAACAAAGTTTTGGTTATATGGTGGATTCTACTACAATTCACAATCCTGGCCTAGTGCTTGTCCAACAGAACTGGAACAATTAAATTTTCATTAATATTTCTTGGGCATTTTGAAGTACCTCAATACCGGTACTGAAAATGTACCTTTTCTTCCATATAGCCCTGCTTCTAGAATAATTGGATGCTAAAACTTCATTATGCCAATGTTTCGGCGAACTTTTCGCCTTCTTCAGGGCTACAGACCTATACAAAATATAAATGAATGAATTGTTAAAAAGTATGAATGACATTATGTATAAATAAAATAATGTAAAAACTGGAATAAAAGTTAAATACTGAAGACCCCAAAACACATGTCAGTAAAACAATCTCAAATGTGACAATTCTTTTACCTACACCAAGTGTAAATTAAGAGGATTATTGTTAAAAATATGATGATTTTTGATGAGAAATCATAAACGTCAAAAGCGTGGGTATAGTCGTATAAGTATAAAAATTTCATCAGAGATAAAATTGGATCAATACACAGCAGAATATTTGCCCGAGATCATACTCAAATGACTGGTACATCTAGAATGATGGCTTCCACTGAAGACAGATTTTCGAGTTCTCGTATCTCTCTGTAGTGTATAGGTATGTGTGTGTATGTTAGATGTCGTCGTGTGTATATAGTATATTATATTACTGGTGCGGAAAGTGACACTTTTCACACGAGTGGGAATTACTGTAGCACGAGGCGCAAGCAAGGTGCGAAAAATCCCACAAGTGAGAAAAAACACTTTCGCACAAGTAATGTACACCTAATCTTACCAAATTATTTATTCATATATGTGCAAGAAAATCTAATAATCTGACAAGAACAATTTCAAGTGACTGCAAATATGTTCTTTATGACAATTCCTAGGAGATCAAAATGATATATTATATATAATATGTATAATTATTATTGCAAATACTTATATTTCTTGTGTGAAAAATGTTCTATGAACGTAAAAAAGTCCAAATGGCTCGTTTGTAAAGCGTAGGATGCTTACTTGTTTTATAGTAGAGTGGTCGTAGGTTCTATTCCATGCAAGGTAAACTTTATACAAGGTGTTTCCAAAATTGGAGCAATAAATGAAATGGGAAGTAGATGACAAAACAAAATGAAAAAAAAAATATTTTGGGAGATATTGAATTTTCAAGACTTTTTTGGTAATCACTGATAAGAGGTCTATAGCCTGCGCAAGCACTGCCGCGGGCAAACACGCTGTGGCCTGGAGAATCAAACCAGTGCCTCCCAAACAAGGGTAACTAAAAGCTTCATAAAATAAAAAAAAAATCGAAAATTTTTGACTACTTCAAAAACGAAAATTCTTGCCATTTATTGATACATTATTTTGTATACAACACCCTGTAAGTATATTAAAAAAATGAAAAAAAAACCGCTTTTTAAATTTCAGTGTTTCAAATGTAAATAGGTAAATATTAAAAAGTTGAATCTAAATAGAAACTATATATAGCTTGTATATATATATATATATATATATTTATATATATATTTATATATATATATATATGAATAGTTATAGTCCAAGCGCTGTAGCCAAAATGTCATTAAAACCTAACATTAAACCGAGCGAGCACCTATGGAAAGTAGGAAAATTCCCGGAAAAACTCGGAAAATCGGTATTCCATCAATAAATTGGAAGGGGAACAAACCCATAGACCGTAAAAATCTCCATAAAAAAGATCTCTGCATGATTTTTATAAAAATTGCTTCCTATGAGAGATTATGAGCTTGAGCAAATCAGATATAACGCGAAATGCTACTTTTTTTAACGAGGTGCAGCGAAAATATTTTATTGTTATTGATATATTTTGGGGGGGGAGGTAGTTTATAACCCCTAACCCCCCCTTGGGTGCCTCCCTGAATCCACTTGTATGTAAACTGTCCAAATAGCTCAGTAGGTAGAATGTTTGTTCTGTTGTGTCTCTTATATATTTTTATGTATATTTAGTTTGATTAACCTTTTTGAACTTTTGAACTTTCGAACTTTTGAACATGGGTTTAATTCCATGCACCGTTGACTTTTTTTATCATGTAAATGGATAAATGCAAGCTTTTCAAATAAATTACTTTTTGTTCTTCAAATATGAATATTAAATGGTTGTATCTAAATAGAAATGATAAATTTAATAACTTGACAGTGGTAAATCTAAATAGAAATTATGCATTTGACAGCTTATCCAAACGCTTGTGGATATGAGCCACCTTCTGTGGAACTATACAGTGTGATATAAGTTGATTTCCTTTGTCTCTGTAAGAAAATAACTATAATCAAGAGAACAGTTCACGAACTTACAAAATTATTCCAACAAATTAAAGACGATATTTTTTCTATTAAAAAAAAAATAGAAACAAATACTTAATTTTGAATTATTCAACTCAAATATATTGTTAAAAATACTTTTTCCTACATTCATGCAAAAAGCAAAACTTTATTGAACTATATTTAGTGAAAAAAGAAGTTCTTTATTGCACTAGTGCAATAAAGTTTTTATTGCACTCAACGGCTTGACTTAATGAAATTTGGTATGTCACTTGACAGCATTCAGTTTCATATTTCAAGGCAAATCATGTGTTTGTAACTCTGAACAGGGGCGTACGGCAGGTGGGTACCCCTATTCGCCCCTCCCCAACTTTCACGCCACTGGATTAATATCGATTTCGTCTTTTTTTTCTTAATCCCCAATATTTCCTATACAAAAAAGGAATATCAACGGTTTTCGATATATTTGAAGTTGAATAAGTGCGTGCGTATCAAAATCTTTACTATTTTTGAAAGGAATGTGACGGTAACTATTTATAACATTATAACCAACATATTTCATACCTTGCAATGAGTATAAATTCAAATATTTCGAAGATTGTTGGCATTTGCGAGGGATTTAGTTCACAAAAATTTCCCGATATTTAAAACTTAGCCACTAACAAAATAATAATAAATAAATCACTATTAATATTTGTGAAACGAAATGTATTCCTTTTTTGTACAGGAAATATTGGGGATTAGGAAAAAAAAGACGTAATCGATATTAATCCAGTGGCGTGAAAGTTGGGGAGGGGCGAATAGGGGTACCCACCTGCCGTACGACCCTGTTTAGAGTTACAAACACATGATTTGCTGCTGTATTTTAACGCCCTCAAAATCGTTGATTAATGACCCCTGTTATTGAATGATTTTCTATTAATCAACGATTTGATTATATGCAACCCAACATACATTGTTCTTATACATTTTACATTGGTTAGTACTATCTGTATATTTGTCAATTTTCAAATAAAATTTCAGATAATCTTCATGACACCAGTTGTCACTCATAATCATATTCAGTCACGTGGCGTAATGGTAAAGTTCGCCTAGCAACCATCACTGAGGTCGCGAGTTCACAAAACCCACCGAGAGCAATTTTTTTTTAATTTCAATTTGAAAATAAATAATAAAAATTAAAATAAAAGTACCACTAAAAAAAATTAAACTACCTTTGAGTAGAGTTAATATAAATAGGAAATACTTAGTGATTTTTTTTATCGTATCGTTAAATAAATAAACATTGAAAGTAAGGTATCTCTATTTTTGAAAACTACTGTCGACGGAAAAGTAAAAATCTCGAACATTAACGCGCTCGCTGTGCTCACGCGTTGAATTATCTCGATTGTTAATCGCCCTTATTAATACACTTGTCACTTGTTCGTTAAATAACCATTTTAACACTAGTGTTAAAAGTGATTTTGTGAAAACGTCAGTTTTTAGTTCATATGTCAATGAATTAAAAACGTAATTTTTAATAACAATTGTACAAAACATTTTTTCAACAATCTCTCCAAACGGAAGACGTATAAATAGCTTCTCATCATGGTTTTAGACCCGCGGCTCTCTAACTGAGTAGGTATGATGAACGCAAACGAAATGTTCCTACTCTCGATAAATAATTTCCTCGAAATTGGATTCGCCTCCTTCGTAAACAGAATCCTAATCGATCGCGATACGCTCGTTTCGAATTGTTATTACCTCCACACATCGCATACAATGATTTTTAACAAATAGCATAGGAGACGGACCCGATCCTAGGTCAGCGACCTTGCCAAATTTTTTGAGAGGCTCGATTCGGTCATCGCCTCGTATTGTTGTCACCTTTCGCCTTTAAAACCAGCGGGCGTCGCTTGTCTCTGCTTGCTCTCCTCGAAAAACCGAAACGTTATGCCAGAGTCGGGCCTGCCATCGGGCAGATGAATAACAATGAAACGTAGGTATTTTGAGGTGCTGATTCCGAATCTTTGAGCGAAAATGACGAAAACTCATCAGAAATATTTTTGGCGGCAAAAAAAAACATCTAATATCTAATTTAGAGCTGACCAACTCGAAAACGGTTAGAGATAGACAACTTCTGCGAACGCCAATCGATTCAGAATGGCCGAATTAGTATATACTGAGGATTTAAATGAAAATAATTAACGGACAATAAAGTCGAGTATATCATGATACACTCGATGATACATAATTTTTTGAAATATTTTAATTTTCATTTTTGAATCTCAAATTTTTGTCCTCTAACGTATTTTGAGGTGCTGATTCTGAATCTTTGAACGAAAATGACGAAAACTCATCAGAAATATTTTTGGCGGCAAAAAAAAAACATCTAAAAACTGATTTAGAGTTGACAAACTCGAGAACGGTTAGAGAAAGACAACTTCTGCGAACGCCAATGGAATCGGAATGGCCGAATTAGTATATACTGAGAATTTGAACGAAAATAATTAACGGACAAAAAAGTGGAGTATATCATGATACACTCGATGATACATAATTTTTTGAACTTTTTTAATTTTCATTTTTGAATCTCAAATTTTAGTCCTCTAACGTATTTTGAGGTGCTGATTGCTAATCTTTGAACGAAAATGACGAAAACTCATCAGAAATATTTTTGGCGGCAAAAAAACTATCTAAAAACTAATTTAGAGCTGACCAACTCGAGAACGGTCAGAGATAGACAACTTCTGCGAACGCCAATCGATTCAGAATGGCCGAATTAGTATATACTGAGAATTTAAATGAAAATAATTAACGGACAAAAAAGTCGAGTATATCATGATACACTCGATGATACATAATTTTTTGAACTTTTTTTAATTTTCATTTTTGAATCTCAAATTTTAGGCCTCTGACGTATTTTGAGGTGCTGATTCCGAATCTTTGAACGAAAATGACGAAAACTCATCAGAAATATTTTTGGCGGCAAAAAAACTATCTAAAAACTAATTTAGAGGTGACCAACTCGAGAACGGTCAGAGATAGACAACTTCTGCGAACGCCAATCGATTCAGAATGGCCGAATTAGTATATACTGAGAATTTGAATGAAAATAATTAACGGACAAAAAAGTGGAGTATATCATGATACACTCGATGATACATAATTTTTTGAACTTTTTTTAATTTTCATTTTTGAATCTCAAATTTTAGTCCTCTAACGTATTTTGAGGTGCTGATTCCGAATCTTTGAACGAAAATGACGAAAACTCATCAGAAATATTTTTGGCGGCAAAAAAACTATCTAAAAACTAATTTAGAGGTGACCAACTCGAGAACGGTCAGAGATAGACAACTTCTGCGAACGCCAATCGATTCAGAATGGCCGAATTAGTATATTCTGAGACTTTGAACGAAAAAAATCAACGAACAAAAAAGTCGAGTATATCATGATACACTCGATGATACATAATTTTTTGAACTTTTTTTAATTTTCATTTTTGAATCTCAAATTTTAGGCCTCTGACGTATTTTGAGGTGCTGATTCCGAATCTTTGAACGAAAATGACGAAAACTCATCAGAAATATTTTTGGCGGCAAAAAAACTATCTAAAAACTAATTTAGAGGTGACCAACTCGAGAACGGTCAGAGATAGACAACTTCTGCGAACGCCAATCGATTCAGAATGGCCGAATTAGTATATACTGAGAATTTGAATGAAAATAATTAACGGACAAAAAAGTGGAGTATATCATGATACACTCGATGATACATAATTTTTTGAACTTTTTTTAATTTTCATTTTTGAATCTCAAATTTTAGTCCTCTAACGTATTTTGAGGTGCTGATTCCGAATCTTTGAACGAAAATGACGAAAACTCATCAGAAATATTTTTGGCGGCAAAAAAACTATCTAAAAACTAATTTAGAGCTGACCAACTCGAGAACGGTCAGAGATAGACAACTTCTGCGAACGCCAATCGATTCAGAATGGCCGAATTAGTATATACTGAGAATTTGAATGAAAATAATTAACGGACAAAAAAGTGGAGTATATCATGATACACTCGATGATACATAATTTTTTGAACTTTTTTTAATTTTCATTTTTGAATCTCAAATTTTAGTCCTCTAACGTATTTTGAGGTGCTGATTCCGAATCTTTGAACGAAAATGACGAAAACTCATCAGAAATATTTTTGGCGGCAAAAAAACTATCTAAAAACTAATTTAGAGGTGACCAACTCGAGAACGGTCAGAGATAGACAACTTCTGCGAACGCCAATCGATTCAGAATGGCCGAATTAGTATATACTGAGAATTTGAACGAAAATAATTAACGGACAAAAAAGTGGAGTATATCATGATACACTCGATGATACATAATTTTTTGAACTTTTTTAATTTTCATTTTTGAATCTCAAATTTTAGTCCTCTAACGTATTTTGAGGTGCTGATTCCGAATCTTTGAACGAAAATGACGAAAACTCATCAGAAATATTTTTGGCGGCAAAAAAACTATCTAAAAACTAATTTAGAGGTGACCAACTCGAGAACGGTCAGAGATAGACAACTTCTGCGAACGCCAATCGATTCAGAATGGCCGAATTAGTATATACTGAGAATTTGAACGAAAATAATTAACGGACAAAAAAGTGGAGTATATCATGATACACTCGATGATACATAATTTTTTGAACTTTTTTAATTTTCATTTTTGAATCTCAAATTTTAGTCCTCTAACGTATTTTGAGGTGCTGATTGCTAATCTTTGAACGAAAATGACGAAAACTCATCAGAAATATTTTTGGCGGCAAAAAAAACATCTAAAAACTGTTTTAGAGCTGACCAACTCGATAACGGTTAGAGATAGACAACTTCTGCGAACGCCAATCGATACAGAATGGCCGAATTAGTATATACTGAGAATTTAAATGAAAATAATTAACGGACAAAAAAGTCGAGTATATCATGATACACTCGATGATACATAATGGGTCGTATGCATAAACCTGTAGCAAATGCTTTTACTCGGATTCCTTGAAAGAAACCTATTCATTTTGTTAGTCAATGAGAGAGACAAACATATAGTATAAGCATGTGCTAACTTTTATGCATACGACCCATTTTTTTGAACTTTTTTAATTTTCATTTTTGAATCTCAAAGTTTTCTCCTCTAACGAATTTTGAGGTGCTGATTCCGAATCTTTGAACGAAAATGACGAAAACTCATCAGAAATATTTTTGGCGGCAAAAAAAACATCTAAAAACTGTTTTAGAGCTGACCAACTCGATAACGGTTAGAGATAGACCACTTCTGCGAACGCCAATCGATACAGAATGGCCGAATTAGTATATACTGAGAATTTAAATGAAAATAATTAACGGACAAAAAAGTCGAGTATATCATAATACACTCGATGATACATAATTTTTTGAACTTTTTTAATTTTCATTTTTGAATCTCAAATTTTTGTCCTCTATCGTATTCTGAGGTGCTGATTCTGAATCTTTGAACGAAAATGACGAAAACTCATCAGAAATATTTTTGGCGGCAAAAAAAACATCTAAAAACTAATTCAGAGCTGACCAACTCGAGAATGGTTAGAGATAGACGAATTCTGCGGAATCCAATCGATTCAGAATGGCCGAATTAGTATTTACTGAGTATTTGAACGAAAAAAATCAACTCCATCTAGTATTTTTCTTTACCTATATGAGACAGTTTTCGAGATAAAAATTGATTTCAATTCAATTTTTGAATTCAACCGCCAAACATGGCTGATAGATACTCTTGGACATTCAGGTTCTAAACCAGATACACTGTATATCTTGACATTTTTGTATTCTTTATCGATTTTGGGTTGACTTTGTTCAATAACTCCTATTTCAATACTGAACCGTTTCTGAAATGAACAGTTGTAAATAAATTACCGTAGTTTTATTGTATTCATTCGACATTTATCATTAATTTCACGATATTTCGTTATATTTTTTCTAACTCGTAGCTACTGTGCAAAAGATATGAAAATTGAATAAATATTGTGAAGAACAAATCGTTTTCTCTGTAGTTTCTTCATTGTATTTCATAATTTAATGCTTTTTTCATGATGATGAATTTTCAAATCCGTAGGTGTTTTCGGCTACATTTGTTAATCGCCTACTAGAGAATGTATTGTGATTGAATAATCATCTTAAAACAAAATATTATCTCATTCATCTGGCATTAGTTTGTAAGTGGAATAATTGGTTACGCTTCGTCATTGTTTCATAATTTTTTTTTTCGGAACCTTATAAATGAAATATAACAAGAAAATAAAAACAGAACAGTACAGAAAGTTTCCTTCTTAAACTGCTAGTAGAGGTCCCTTGCATCATTAAACCAGAATAATCCTTTTTGGGAGGACATAGCTCCGCCCCTAAAAAATCCACCCCTTATTAAAAAAAAAACCTGTTTTCGCTTATAACTCGTTAACCGTTGAAAATATCGAAAAAGTATTCCTTACAAATAAAGAAGCTTGATCAATTTCCTTAAATAAAGTTCTCAAGTAACGTTCGTGTGTATACGAGAAAATGTAAGTCGAAATTCTGTCAAGTATCCCGATATGGAAAAAATAAATTTTCTCGAAAACTACCCAAGCTAGGATGAATAAAATAAACTTTTTCTACATTCATGCAAAAAGCAAAACTTTATTGAACTATATTTAGTGAAAAAAGAAGTTCTGTATTGCACTCATCTGTCATTCAACTCAACGTGCTGTCATCATAACAAACATAAATGTTCAAACCCACTACATACTTAGCAGATATTATGTAAGATTGGCAATACGTTTTAAACAGTTACATATTTTATATTATTTTGTATTAATGTTAGCAGCCGTTAAACAAACAATGCCTTCCCGAGAAAAACTCCATAATCAAAACTGATCCGCTTTGTTCTAAACCGTCTACCTGCATAGAGCAAACTATGACCACACCTCGTGATAACATACGCGCTCACGGCTACTATGATTTTGATTTTTACAATGCAGCTGTGGTTATAGAAACGTCAGTCAAAAATTATTTCTGACAATTACAGAATTGAAAGTTTTAAAATGAGTATATTATTAATGGAAAATAGATGATAGTGATAGTGAATAATCAATTATTTAAGTTGCTCTTTTCATTTTCCAACACTTAATGCCGTACCTTAATAAATCATTTATTGCTTTTTGCATGAACGTAGAAAAAATGTTGTATGCTACTCGTGCAAAAATTGTTTATTGCAACTTTGCACTTGTTGCATACATAACTATAAAATTATGAGTACTTTTATAACTATTTTCAATAATTCAGGATTTTTTCATGAAATCAGAAAAATGTTCTCTCCATTTTAAAAAACGGACGGAATGAAAAAAATTCCAACAAGCATTTAAAAATTGGCAACATTCTACAATCTATATAGTCGACAGAGCACTGTGTGCAGATGCTTATTACTGCTTCATACTATTATTAAGGAATACATGCGCTTGTATAATAATTTAATTATAGAGGAAGTTGATATAAAATTAACTCGTAATGAGATGCGGTATTTTCCCTTAGTCGTTGGTTTGCGCCGTATTTGATATGCGTTTCACTGTAAATGCTTGTACTCCTACAGCCCAGCTCTTGGATTTCGAGTAGAACCAGTGTATAATTGAAATTCGCGTGGATTTCTGCTATAAGCTTTATTGATTGTAATCAATTGAGAACCAACATCAAAGACTGTTTGTTCGATAGGTCACATGCGTGTATCACAAAATCGCTTGAGTTTTTGTTTGCTCCTTCTATTTTATTGCTAAATCCTAATGAAATGTTTCATTACACTCTAGCTTTCGAAAATTCATTCCATATTTCAAAATGCCGAGTAAATTTAAATTAGGTGAAACGCGTGCCTTAGTATGACGTCAAATTCAATTAATTGTTATTTAAGTACCAAGGAATGTAAAGACGTGTTAACATTCGAGGTGAGCGAGTACGAGCCGAGGCTTGTCGCTTGCCGAGGATGTTAACAGTCGATACATTCCGTGTTACTTATTACGTTTTTCCCGCTGCTTGTTGACATTTCTCAAAATTTGCCTTGCTTGAAGTTTGTTTTCTTACCCTCCCTTCATGATTATTCGTCCAGCTATTTCATTGAGTTGCTTGTGCGCGTAACTAAGTTACCGAATAAACAGACAACAATAATATTAAAAAAGTCTCATAACTTAAAAATGGATATAAATGCTGATGATTTTACTTGTCAAAGTCATTATTACCCTAGGCACGTAAATGACACCATTTAAATTTCGTTGTCAAAATGAGTTAGTAAACGAATGATATAGGCCATTTACCTGTTTTGTTGCTAAGGATGTATGGACTATTACAGTATCGGCAGCGGGAAATAGTAATTTATGTATCAAGTGAGTAAAGTGGTACTTTTTTTACGAGTAGGAAATGTTGACAATTGGCAATTCCTACAAGTAAAAAAAACACTTTACTCATGAGTTTCATACAGTATTTTTTCTACAACTGTCAAAAAATATAACCAATTCATATTTTTTTGCAAATATGAAATGAATTTGGCGATTCATTATTCGAACAGAGTCGAAATCTCTTTCTCTTCACACTATCCCGCAAAATGGAAAATTTGAAGTGAATATTAAAATAACAAATTCATCGAGGTCAATATTATTATTATCAATGTTGACTTGACTTTCGAATAACTATAGTCCATCGAAGTAACTTTTCATTTTCTTAGATTTGTATTCAAAATAAATAAACAATCCTCGTAAAGCAACGAATACCTTTTTCTTTGTTTGAACTATGTCAAGGAAATCTCATATTTGCACTATCCACGATTTTCTCCGTTTAATCTGCATCACTTTTCATTTCTACTTAAATTCATTTTTTTATAGTTATCAAGAATGCGTTATCTGGATAGATGCCCAATTTCACAAATTTCATTAATTATTGTTGTCAACTAGTTTCTGACGGCCAAACAGCCATAGCTAACTTGGATTACCTAGTGTAGATTATGTCCAATAGTTCCTTAGGTATATGCTATTATTTTGAATATATTCGCCGCGATAGTTTGGAATTTTGATAATACTTATTTAATAGTAAGAATGCTAAGAATATTATTGGTGAAACATTTGTATATCAGATATTTATAGGTTATTAGTTGCCAAAGAAAATGAGAACTGGCTTTATGACAGGATTTCATTATTATTCGGATCTGTCACTGTTGTTGCATGAAACTGTCGGTTGCCTAGCAACAGCCGTTAAAAAAAGTGCACTTTTTTTACGCTTTTCCGTTTAATAATGAAATCGTATGTTGATAGTGAAATATTGTGATACTTTACGCTCACAAAACACAAAAAAAAGTAGACTTCTTTTGACAGTTGTAGAAAAATGTATTTTCATGGTCTTGTCTTGTCATTGGTGGGGGAGGGGGCCGATCTCCCCGAACGACATTTTTCGGAAGTAATTACACATCCTTATTTAACTAATGGAAAATGACAATGATAGCACGAATGCGCATAATCCATCGATGAATTTGAAAACTCGCCCATAGATTGGCTTTTACCTTGCCTTGAGCTTGGCCCATAGCATAGTACAAAGTGTCCACAGTGCCTCGCACATTGCCGCTCAACCTTTTCATTCGGTGTTGGTATGTCAGCTGATACATTAACATGTCGTTTTCTGCGAGATGTTCAATTTGGTGCAAATAATGAAACTCGGCCAATACCTGACCATTACTAGTCCATTGGAATTAAGTTTTTGCCTGTTGTCCCACATTCCTGCGGTATTTCTTTCTTTTGGACAAAATTTGGCTATTGCGGTGGCTTTTATTTTATTAAGGTAAAAAACGATATCAATTTCCACAAAATTTATTGTCTTTGCGACATGTTTCGATACACAGTATCTTTTTCAAGCGAATGTAGTACATTACACTATTCTCCATTGAAATTACTTAAATACCTTTCTTACCCATTAACATAATTAGGGACTACCTATAATTATCGCTAATACCTAGACTCATACAACTTATAAAATTGACATAACAATGTACCTACCTGTAAATCTCAAAACACAACCACCGCTCAATTGAACAAATTTAACAAAGGGGAACCGTTCAGGTCCAGTTGATCATTCAATAAACAAGATTAATTTTTCAATTTATTAATTTCCAAGAATTCTAAATAATTAAGCCTAATGCCCTTATTTTCCACATGAAGAATTTCGAAGTTTTCATCGTTTGCGTTTTATCTTTATTATTCTTGATAAACCTTCCCAGTGTGTTATCTGTTCTATATCCTACTCTTAAGTTTTGCTTATGCTTAGCTTCATTTTTGCATGAGCAAGAAATCTGAAAAATCAGGAGTTTATAAATTGAATTGTGGATCTTGCTCCAAAGTATATATCGGCCAGACAGGTAGGCCATTTAAAAGCCGCATACGTGAACACCGTATGAATTACGTAAACAATAAAACACACTCATCATATGCCAATCATATTTTGGAGGAAGGCCATGACTTCGATGAAAATTTCGAAACTCTTCATGTGGAAAATAAGGGCATCAAGCTTAATTATTGAGAATTCTTGGAAATTAATAAATTGAAAAATTCGAAACATGTCGCAAAGTCAATAAATTTTGTGGAAATTTTAATCGTTTTTTACCTTAGTGTCAATTTTTCCTTATCCATAGCAATGATGAGCGATATTCGAGATTTGACAAAATCATTTCAACGAACATATTTGCTTTGCTCAGAAAATGCAACGCACACTCTGCTAGTTGCCGTGCGATGTGTGGTGCGCCAATTGTGGACACAAACTATGTCATTACACTTGAAATACAAACTCAAATTTTCAGGAAACTATTTAAGAGGCCATGAGCGTGACAACATTTGTGCCGTTTTTTAGGGTAAAAGAGTCGATAACTCAAAAACGGTTCGTCGAATCGATTCCAAACAAGGATAGGCTTCTAGAGGAAGTTTGATTCTATGTAACTATGTCTGCGGCAGCACCTCAAGATGCTTCTCATACATAGTCCAGGTAGCTGCAGTGGTATTTCTCTTCCATTAAAATTTAAAGCAATTTGTATCCCACCAAATGTTATTTTTTAATTTTTAGTTCCATAGTTTATAAATAAAAGATATTGATTGGTGTAAGAGCAGCCCCAAAGTTCCCCCCCTGGCTGCGCCACTGATTCAATCCAATCAATCTCGCAGTAAATGAGTTGAATTGGGAAGTAGAGTAATGCCAATCTCTGACAATTCCAATTAATATTAGAATCATCGAGTATGTTCTCGAAAAAATAGGTCAACGACCTTGCCAAAAATACGCCGAAGAGTCGTTACTCCGTACTAAGAATTCTCTTCCTCATCGGATGGCGAAGGTCGCGTATGCCTTGAAAGCGTCTTCTTTTGTTTATCGTGTTTCGTCATATTTTGTGACGATTTCGGCAGTTCTCATATAAATAAATGAATGAAGTGCAAAGTAATATGGCAAAGGCTTACCTCAATTCGCAATATTTCTATTAACGAGATATTTTCATCGAATTTCGTGACATTTGTTTGGCCTACACATTCAATTCTTCCGCGTTTGAAACCATTTATTGGATGTGAATGTGAATATGAATATTTTTCGTTGAATTTTCTAAAAGTCCTTGTATTTTCATTGCACACACTGTGAGGATAGAAATATTCAAAATACTGATTTATCGTTTCCAATTCAATTTCATAGATAGATTTTGTAAAAACTGCCCTGATCCTTTAACTTATGTGTAATCCATATTCCATATTTGATATAATTCGGGGCAGAAATAAAAACCCTGTCAGGGGGTAGAGATTCTATATTGAGACATTTTTTTACATTTATGTGTAATCCATAGTCTGACCTAAGTTTATGAACAAAAAGTCTTAGTATTCCTGATAGGATCAAAATACTACAAAATACTATAATTCATTTTGTTCCTGAAAAAAATTCAGTTCTGAAAAATCGAAAGGACCCCGCGCTAAAACATATGGGAAATTGGCTCTTGGTCAAATGGGCTGAAATTTTACGATGATATAGGGGGATGGTCGTTATAAAAATGTGTCAATTTAAATGATTTCTCATTGTGTCGTTTTTGAGATATAAACGGTCAAAGTTCGTGAAAACGTCCTAGTTGGGTAGGATTGACAAAAAAAAACAATTTCGTTGGACGAAATAAGATAAAGTCAGGATGCATTTAGGTATATCTTTAGAAATCGTATAAAAGAGAAATATCACGACACATACGCGCTTACATACATACATATAGTGACCGCCAAAAAGTATATACCATATGTGAAATAGTTTATTATTAGAGAATTTCGAAAAAAAAAATGTGGGGAAAATTTTTGCATGTCACTTGATTGCTGGTATGGCGGCAAATTGAAAAAAAAAATACTATGAAAAGGCAAAAAGTGGGGTAAAATGGCAAGATATCGAAAAAAGTTATTTAAAAAAGTTGCTTTGAAGAGATAATGAAATAAAATTGAAAATAGCAATGTTTTTAAGTATTCTCCTATAGTCTAGTTCCTAAATTGTAGATAGTGACTCATCGTACATTTTCATATTTTTATGTGATTTAAAAGTGCATGCGTGATGTGAGAAAGTGGCAAAGTGAAACTCGATTCAAAACCTAAATACCTAGCTGATTTCTGTTCCATTTCTTGCCCTGCTTCATATGAAATATGAACCGTACAACCTATGAGTCACTATCTACAATTTATGAACTAGATTTGATAGAGTCAATCATGACCTTCTAATTGCAAAACTCTCTGCTTCAGGCATTGACGGTACCTTTTTGAACTGGATTGGTTCTTATTTGAGAGGTAGGACTCAATGTGTCAAATATGCTGGTTCTGTGTCATCAGAAATTTCGGTAACATCTGGGGTTCCCCAAGGATTCCATATGGGTCCACTACTTTTTTGTTATTTATTAATGATATATCAGAAGTAATACAACACAGTTACCACTTGATGTTTGCTGATGACTTCAAACTCTTTAGGGTCATTGACAATGTCTGTGATGCTAAATTTTTGCAAATAGATTTGAGCAATTTGTCCCGTTGGTGTGATATAAATATGCTTCATCTTAATATAAACAAATGTTATCAAATCACATTTTCGAGAATTATGAATCCAATTCAATACTCTTACCAAGTGAAAAATGTTAATTTATCAGTGGCTGATAGTGTTCGAGACCTTGGCATATTATTTGATTCCAAAGTTACATTTAAGACACATATTGATAACATTGTTTCTAAATCATTTAAATTATTGGGCTTCATTGCAAGATCTTCAGATAAATTTTCCCTTTGCACTTCTAAAATATTGTACTGCTCTCTCCTTCGATCAGTTATTGAATATAATTGTATGATATGGTGTCCATTTTATCAGGCGGACATCAATAGAATTGAGAAAGTCCAATAGTTATTTTTGTATCTAGTGCGCGAAATGCTACTTTGGTGATCGAGAACTGATTTTTTTTAACGAGGCGCAGCCGAGTTAAAAAAAATAGTCGAGATTACCAAAGTATTTCGCGCATGAGATGCAAACAAAATTTTTTCTACAAACGTCAAAAATATTGTTCTAAAATAAATAATAACTATGAAAAATAGTATTGAACTGGCTTAAATAATTTTTCCAAATCAAGTAATTACTGTAGGGTTTCTATGCATCTTGACTGTAACTATGGAAATAAAATGGCATTTGTTGACAATTATTTCAAAGTGACAGTTCTCGATAATTATTTTTTGACTTTTTATTCGCGTCAATTTCGTGCGTGATATTTATTATTGTAAAAGAATGGAAATTTCGAGCGACGATGAACTAAGCAGTACCCCACCTAACTTGATCGATGCGGCCAATTCCGTTATTTCCAAACTTTTACCGGAGAAATCGAGGCGCCAGTATGAAAATGCATATCAGCAATTTAAAGAGTGGTGTGAAGCAAATAAAGCCAGAAAAATATCCGAAAATGTGTTGTTGGCATATTTTGCACAGAAGTCTAAGAAGCTGAAGTCTTCCACGTTATGGGCAATGTATTCTATGTTGAAGGCAACACTCAATGTTAAAGAAAACGTGGATTTTAAGAAATTTACCAAGTTGGTTCCATATTTGAAAAAATTGTCAGTTGCAAACCATCCTAAGAAATCTAAGGTATTGACTAGAGAGGAAGTTGATCAATTCATAAGAGAGGCAGATGATGAAACCTATTTGTTGGTTAAGGTAGATTTTTGATGATTGTTTTATATGTTTTTTGAATTACTGATTTCCTTTTAGGTCGTTTTAATACTGGGTATTTCGGGTGCTTGCCGCCGTGACGAACTCACTAAAATGACGGTCGATGACATAAAAGATAAAAATTCCATTTTGATTGTTAAAGTACCCGATACAAAAACGAATATACAACGAATTTTTACAGTTTCAAATTTATATTATACTGACTTTTACCGAAAATATGCGGCTCTTCGTCCAAGTTATGCTACCAGTCGCCGATTGTTTTTGAAGTATCAAAATAAGAGATGTTTTAACCAAGTTGTTGGAATAAATAGTATTGGAAAGATGCCTAGCTTAATAGCAAAACACCTAAAATTACCAAATCCTGATGCCTACACTGGTCATTGTTTTCGGAGAACATCAGCCACACTCCTTGCTAATACGGGGGCCGATATATGTGTTTTGAAGCGACATGGAGGATGGAAATCTTCGACTGTGGCCGAAGGATACGTGGAGGATTCTATCAATAACAAAATTCAAATATCAAATAAAATTTTAGACTGTGAAATTTCAAGATCAAGTGCTGTCACCTCTACGGCAGTTGCTTGCAAGTCAAAAATGGATAGTCTTCCAACCCCCGAAACTACGATATCACGAGCTGAATCTGAGTTATCTGGTTTAGGAATAAATATTGGTTCGTGCACTGGCTGCACCATTAATGTTAACATTGTAAATAACAAATAAAATTAGGTAGTGTAAAATTTTCTCACAATTTGAAAACCTTAATTATTGTTCTACATTAATAAATAAACGATTTCTTGTTTTTTACTTGATTGAGGACCATATATATAGGTTAGAATTTGAAAATCCCATATAGTTTACATGCAGTGTGCGAAATATATTTCGCACATTACTTCGCGCACGGTGTCATGGTAACGAAGGAAAATGAAAAAAAGTGCCACTTCGCATACTGTTGTCAATGTGCGAACCTTGTCATTTTTTGACGTTTGTAGAAAAAATAAATTTTTAAGGTCATGCGCATACAAACTTGGATATCAGAGGAGAAACTATGAATATTTTGACATTTTGAATATTTTGAACTTATCAAGTTTGGAACATCGAAGGGCTGAGATTGATCTGAGATTCCTGCACAAAGTTGTAAATGGAGCTATAAGTTGTCCAAATTTAATTGAACTCTTTAAACTGAATGTTAATCCCAGAAGAACAAGAATTTCAGAACTGTTCCTCATCACAGTACAAACTATGGCCAAAATGAGTCAATTACAAGGGTAGTTAAATTGGCAAATAAAAATTATGAAACAATTGATTTGTTCGACACAACCACATATTCATTAAAAAATCAAATGAGGCACATTCATTTGTTGTAATTTAGTTTTAGTTGATTATGATTGTAACTTAAACATTGTCTCTTAAATAATTATGTTTTTTGTAAATTGGCATGTCCGTATATAAATAAATAAATAAATAAATAGAATAAATAAATAAAGAATCTGAATAAAAATATCAGATTATTTTCTTGTGAATAGCTTGACCAGACTGAAACATCTGAATTTCAATGATAATGACAACACTTTCTCATTGTCTCTTTTTTTTTTATTTAGTGCTCTCTGGTGTGGAGAAAATGAGGAAGTTTTGTCATTATTTTCAATTGTATTTCATTATCTCTTCAAACTTACTATATGTGTATAAAATTAAATTCGAAGCAACTGTTTCAGATAACTTTTTCCGATATTTTGCCATTTTACCTCTCTTTTTGCAATTTTATTGTTATTTTTTTTTATTTGACGCCATACCAGCAATAACGTGACATGTGTCAAAATCGATTTTTAGGTTATCTGACATGCACACGCACACACTTCTCCCCAGAACTTTTTTCCTAATATTCTACTGATAAACTTTTTTCCTATATGGTACATACTTTTTGGCGGCCACTGTATATAGATACATACACAAAATATAATGTAAATATAAATCCAAATGTCGGAATTGAGCGTGTAGCCTTCGTATGTGTACATGCGTATTTCCACCGAAATTTGACTTTCGATGGATCGGTACAAAACTAGGCAGAAGAGAATTAGGTGAACGACCCGGCGTATACTGAAGACGAGTTTATGTTGTGTCTTGTTCGATTTCAATTCGGATATTAATTCCGAGGTGAGGTGATGAATGTAGACTCGATTTGATTTGGGAATCGAATGCTACCAAAATATTGAAAGCGATGGACAGGGGCGGTTCTAGGAACTCCTAAGACTTGGGCTCCAAATTTTTGTTGGCCCCGTTTGCAGAATTGTAGGATTATTGAATTGAATTGAATTGAATTTATTTGAAATAGGATTCCCTAATATACAGGTTAGCTAACTTACATATAGTACAATAAACTAAATTTATACTAATAATACAAATATCAATATATATATATATACATATAGTGTTTAAACTGGACAAAAGAAATATTCAATATCGTTCCTGTATATGTTTCAAAAGTTCATTCTTAAAAACATTCAATGATGGAGTAGATTTAATTGAAACAGGCAAATTATTGAATAGGACACAACCTTTAAAGAATAAACTGCACATACTACTTCTTGCATTTGTTCTATTTATATGAATGTGACTGTTGTGTCTGGTTGAATGGTGATGAATGTCTTTATTGAAAGTTATTAATGATAACAAGTATGTTGGGGTCATTTTATTTAATATTTTATAGATGAACACCATAGAACAATAGAGTAATCTTTGGGAGACTGAGAGCCATTGTAGAGCAGATAGCATGGTAGAAATTGGTGTATACCTGTTACATTTTAAAATTATTCTCATTTCCCGATTTTGTAGTTTTTGCATTTGTTGCACTTTGTTCAAATTAAAAGAGAATAAAATAGATGCACAGTAGTCAAAATGGGGTTGGATTATTGATTTAAATACCAAAATTTTTGTATCTGTTGATAAGTTACAGGCGATTCTCGAGAAAAAATATAATTTTTTTGCAATCTTTTTTTCAATATACTTAAAGTGGTCGTCAAAAGTTAAACAATTATCAAGTTGAAACCCCAAATACTTCACTGATGTTACTATTTCAATACGTTCATTTTCCATTTTTATATTTATGTTGTTTGTATTTATTTGATTATATTTGAATTTAGTAGTAATTATCATTGCTTTAGTTTTTCCAACGTTAAGTTTCATTTTATTATATTGTATTATAAAATACTCAATATTTCGCAACAGACTGATAAATATTAACATGCTATTTGTTATGTTTGCCTAATATTACCATGTTATTTGTTATGTTTGCCTATTATGGAAAACGAGGTCACGTATACTCTTGGTTAGGAATTTCCGAAAGTTGTAATAAAGAAGAACTTTCAATGCTTCTCTTCATCTCTGAATATTGTTTTTTATTTGTTATATGAATCCTTACTTCTCATAGTATTTGCAAATAAAATTTTCGAATTGAACACTAGTGATAATAGAGCACTGTTAGCTGACGTCACAACATGGCGGTCATGGGGGGACAAACAAAAGCATTTTACATTTGATGAATTAATTATCACAATGATGCAAAGAACTTTTTCCTAGGAAATCACTTTTCGCAGAAAATTGACCAGAAAGATTCACGTAGCCTTATGGAAAATGGGTTCAATTGGTTTGTTTTTGTTCAGTTTGGTTTGTATGACATTGTTCCGCAACTGTCATATTACGTCACTGACAGTGCTCTATTAAATCTCACTATATTCAGATGATACTACTGTCGTATCGTATATAGACAATATTGAAAAACAAATTTTTCATTCAGAATTGCTTCGAAAAACATTACGGAATATTTTTTATTGCGACAGTTACTACATAAAGATGACTTACACTTACCACTTCTTTTGTTGTGCTATAATGTTTTTTTTTTGTAAAATGTGTCTAGTGACGAAAGTCACAAGCAGTATCAACTCGTTCGTTCGTTTTGGTTCAAACACGAAATGTCATGAAATATCAATTAATAATGACAGATACTTATTTATAAATTTTTCATTATCATATTAGTTTCAATGTAGTTTTCTAAAAAATATTGTTTGCATCTCGAATGCGAAATATTTTTGTGGGTTCTCGAATGGTTAGTTTGCTTCGCTGAAGCTCAGCAAAATAACTTCCATTCTGGAAAGCAAAAGTATCATTTCGCATTCTAGAAACAAACATAGCTACTTTTCTCAATTGTTTAGAGAATCGTTGTTTCTTTTTATCTCCGGGCATTTTGAAACTCTCCATTGTGCGGTTTTCCTCTTATTCAATCATCTTTGTAAGTCTTACAGTTTTCGAAATTTCCATGCAGATAGTCGAATTTGAATCATCCGGTATAATGCTTGAGTATCCATATAGTAACAATCTGGTATTTGATATATACATACACACACACACACCTTTTGTTAGTTGATAAATTATTCAGATTTTCTGGTGGTAATTATAAGAATTAACAGTGACATGATATATGATTTTTCTTCATTCTTCGAAAGCGAATTACCTAATTTGTTTTCTCACCTTCAAAACGCGATTAGAAGTATACCATACTCGTGGCATTTCTGAAATTCCTACGTGATAAGTGTAACGAATGAAAATGCAAATTGTTCTGTTGAAGATAATTTATCGATATATCGGTCATTGATCATGTTCTCGTTATGACAGAAAATATCTAAAAATAATTAATAATAAACGCATTATATACAGTGTGTCCCAGTTTGTTTTTTATGAAAATTTCAGTACTATAAAGATTCAATATAAAAACTTTCCGTAAATCTTCTAGTCTAGTCTCATTTTAAAGATTGATTGCTAACAGGTTGAATCTTCGTGAGTAAGTAGCTTAATTTTGACGAGACGCCCAACTTTACTCTCTACGAAAATTCTCGATAGTGGTAAATAATAAACTACGCAGGCGTCAAGTAATGTCGATTTGGAGAGTTCAAAAAATTCGTTGAAACAGCAACATTTGCAAACTGAAAATATTTGCCTTCTCACAGTGGCGCGATTTTGTTTTGTTACAAGCTTTTATTGATCTTGACCTGTTAGTATGTATATATGTATGTGTGGGTCAAACCCATAGAAATTATAATATATATACTTACTCTAGAATGCCAATCCCCTCTTCGTGGGACACTGAAAAGCAGAGCTGTTCCTGTCCGATAAAAAAATAGTACCAGATCTCATTTGGAAAAAGTACTAGAATTAAGAATTTAGTACTGGATTCTATTTTTCTTCAAATTTGCAGTAATCGAGGTAGGTTCTGGGTATTAGCAAAGAGGCAATGGTAGTTTTCCATTCAAAACAAAATCGCCAAGATATAACACTAACATCACAATATGAATAAAAATAATAATTTGAGTAACTAATAAATTTTAAAAAATAACAAAATTCATAGAAAACTTGATCAAAAAACAAAATTCGAGGTAATAAAGTAATAATAATTGAAGCATTTCTTCCTGGAATCTGGCAGTTGGGAGTTGTCAAGTCAAACCTGTGTGAAACCACAACTTTTGACAGTTTTGACACAGCAGTCACAGAACATCAGAATAGTTAGAACGAGACCATGTGACCGGGGGTGGTACTCTGTAACTTGTTTTGCAAAGCGAAGTGAAACGAAGTTAAACGAAGCACACGCTATCACTTTGTGGTGTACCGGAAAGAGATGGCGATTGTTTCGCTTCGCTATCGCTATGCGATAAAAGTTACAGAGTCCCAACCCATGTGACACGCTAGACCATCTTCTTCTTCTCTATTTTTTTTCTCTTCAATTTCTTTTTAGTAGACTTCTCTACACAGATTTGGAGATTTTGTGACGCAAACATTGAACCCAATCTCAAAACTGAAATAGTACTAGTTTTCACTAAAAAGTACTTTAGTACCGAATTTCTTCAAATAGTACTGAATCTAGTACTAAAGTACTGACTGGAACAGCCCTGCTGAAAAGTGTTGTAAAATTCCAAATGTTTTCATCAATGCGCATGCCCATAACCAGTCTCCTAGCTCTGCAGCGGTGACAAATTTCAGAAAATTTTATCTTTGTAGTCGAGATTCTGTCGAAAATAATCTAACATTACTGTGAAGCTTACCCGAATTCCCGTTGACTTGTTGGGATCGTGCAACAGTGTTATCAGTTTTCAATTGTCGCAGAGGAAAGAAGGTAGTTTGCCAGAGCCGGTTTGGGTTAGTTTGGTGGTTTAGGCGATTTGTGTTCATTGTGAAATTAACCTTAACGTTATTGTGTTTATTTAGATGTGCTTTTCTTATTACTGTTGTTTACTTCAATTATTCATCGGTAGTATGTATGTTATTGGTTTTCGGGTTTTTCTGTAGTGATTTGACAATGTTGACGTGCTTGGTTCTATGGTGTGGAAATAAAGGAAATATTTATTCCTGGAATCCATTATTTTTAGTAACTACTTGAATAGGAATTGTTGATGGCAATAAATAACATGAATAGAGCAGAAATAACTCCCATCTTTGATAAAACTGAGAATATTAATCCTTTCTTTACGTTTGGCTTATATAAATCATTTTAAGCTTGACGAGAGCAAAAGGCATATGACATGGCATGGTGATCCAACAACTTCACTCACAAGCTAGCTCACTCCTCTGGAACATCGCAGAAAGGTTGGCGATCTGTCTGTGTTTTATAGATATATCCATGAACGATTCTCTTCCGAAATATTATCAATCGTTCCACCGTTAGCGGTCCCTTCGAGACTGACCCGTTGAGCTCAAGTCCTCAGCACATCCATATGCCGTCACTTTGGAGACATGCCTAACATCTGTGTCCCAGAATATCAATTGCTACCCACCTTCCTTTGGTTCTCACGATGTTCTCTGAACAATACAGGATGTTTCTTTCCGTGGGAATCAGAACTTCACCAATAGTTACCTACTCAAGATATATTTTTTCATTGTTATTTTATTCGATGAATTTCTCGGATATAATCAGTTTCACAAGATAGGTATGCCCACCAAAACTTTTCGTTTCTCATAGACTTCCCTGACACCAACGTACTATAAAATCGATTTTACTCAATATCATAAATCATTTAAAAACCTCACTGAAACCCACCCTGGTATGAATGAAACTGGTCCTGATCATGCGCACTAAATAATGCATGGAACTTTTTACAACACTTTCGTCCCATTGAATTTGCATTCTAGAGTAAGTATATATATTATAATTTCTATGGTCAAACCTTGCAGGCAGGTGTTCATGATTCCGGTGACAATTCATTATGAAATTTTTGTTAGAGAAAAATAAAAATGGCGGCTCCAATATGGCGGATGAGTTTTATGATTATGGTCCGATTTGATTCTAATTTGGTATGTGGGGGTTTTCGGGGTCAAAGAACATACATTTTTTGTCAAAATTCAATTTCAATGAGACGGCTCCAATATGGCGGACGAGTTTTGTGATTATGGTGTCATTCGACTAAAAATTGGTATTTGGAGGTTCTCGAGGTAGGAGATTATGAATTTGATAAATGTTTTGTCAAAATTCAAATGCGCTGAAGAGTAAAAAATAATTTCTTTAGATGTGTAATGTAGGTTATTCTGTTAGTTACAGAACCAAAAGCTTGCCGCTTTCGTATTCGAACTGAAAACTGCGCACTTGTGTGAAGTTAGCGCCCGACGCTAGCGCCCAAACGCAGCGCCCACCCCCCACCACCAAGTCCAGTTCACACCGGCGAAAAGAACAGAATGCTGGCGCTGGCGCCCTTATTTTAATAAAAACTGCTTACCTCCTAAAAGGAAATAATTTTTTTTCAGAGACACACTCTTGAGACACGATGCTGTTTGATGGAAAATGTTGAGAAAGGAAAGTTGTATGTGACCTTAAATTTTCAAGTCCCTAAAATACCGGCGTTATAGAAAAAAATACCTCCACTCCTAACGGTGAATTATTTTTTGAGACACGATGCGGATAGATGGGAAATGTTGAGGAACGAGAGTTGTATATAACACCAAATTTTCAACTCCCCAAAGTACCGGCGTCATAGAAAAAAATACCCATTTCCCATCTATCCTCAGAGTGTCTCAAGAGCTCGTTTCTGAGAAAAAAAATATTTCAATTTTAGGAATAAAAATAATTCACCGTTAGGAGTGGAGGTATTTTTTTCTATAACGCCGGTATTTTAGGGACTTGAAAATTTAAGGTCACATACAACTTTCCTAAAGTACCGGCGTCATAGAAAAAAATACCCCCACTCCTAAAATTGAAATATTTTTTTTTCTCAGAAACGAGCTCTTGAGACACTATGCGGATAGATGGGAAATGTTGAGGAACGAGAGTAGTATACAACCCCAAATTTTCAACTCCCAAAAGTACCGGCGTCATAGAAAAAAATACCCCCACTCCTAAAATTGAATTATTTTTTTTCTCAGAAACGAGCTCTTGAGACACTATGCGGATAGATGGGAAATGTTGAGGAACGAGAGTTGTATACAACCCCAAATTTTCAACTCCCAAAAGTACCGGCGTCATAGAAAAAAATACCCCCACTCCTAAAATTGAATTATTTTTTTTTCTCAGAAACGAGCTCTTGAGACACTATGCGGATAGATGGGAAATGTTGAGGAACGAGAGTTGTATACAACCCCAAATTTTCAACTCCCCAAAGTACCGGCGTCATAGAAAAAAATACCCCCACTCCTAAAATTGAAATATTTTTTTTTCTCAGAAACGAGCTCTTGAGACACTATGCGGATAGATGGGAAATGTTGAGGAACGAGAGTAGTATATAACCCCAAATTTTCAACTCCCCAAAGTACCGGCGTCATAGAAAAAAATACCCATTTCCCATCTATCCTCAGAGTGTCTCAAGAGCTCGTTTCTGAGAAAAAAAATATTTCAATTTTAGGAATAAAAATAATTCACCGTTAGGAGTGGAGGTATTTTTTTCTATAACGCCGGTATTTTAGGGACTTGAAAATTTAAGGTCACATACAACTTTCCTTTCTCAACATTTTCCATCAAACAGCATCGTGTCTCAAGAGTGTGTCTCTGAAAAAAAATTATTTCCTTGTAGGAGGTAAGCAGTTTTTATTAAAATAAGGGCGCCAGCGCCAGCATTCTGTTCTTTTCGCCGGTGTGAAGTGGACTTGGTGGTGGGGGGTGGGCGCTGAGTTTGGGCGCTAGCGTCGGGCGCTAACTTCATACAAGTAAACTGCGTGGCAAGCTTTTGAATCTGTAACTCACAGAATAACCTACATTACACATCTGAAGAAATTATTTTTACTTTTTAGCGCATTCCAATAGAAGCTTGTCTGTTTGTTTACTTAATTTCTTCAATTTCTACCGCAACGGTCCTGAAACCCAATTCAGTTTTGAATATTAAAGAATAAATAGTGCTACTTGCCTCCGATTCGTTCAAGAATTCTTCATAACTTCTTTGTTCTATACCTATACCTACCTACCTATACCTAACTACCTATACCTACCTATACCTACCTACCTATACCTACCTACCTAAACCTACCTACCTAAACCTACCTATACCTACCTACCTAAACCTACCTACCTAAACCTACCTATACCTACCTACCTATATCTACTAACCTATACCTACCTACCTATACCTACCTACCTATACCTACCTACCTATACCTACCTACCTACCTATACCTACCTACCTACCTACCTACCTACCTACCTACCTACCTACCTACCTACCTACCTACCTACCTATACCTACCTACCTACCTATGTTCTTTCGTGCATTTGTATTAATTTCAATTTTATTTTCAGTTCTCTCATACGATACCGCTACTACGTGTGGATTAGTATGGGTGCCGAACTACGTAGCGTACAGGTGCCGCACTTGCGGCATTTCACCCTGCATGTCCTTATGTATGGATTGTTTCAAAAGAGGAAACCACTCAATGCACGATTTCAATATGTTCCTCAGTCAGGCGGGTGGGGCTTGCGACTGTGGCGACACGTCGGTCATGAAAGAAATGGGGTAAGTAGGTATCTTACTATACAGTATCGGAAACTTTTCATCTGGGGTATAGACAGAATTCTATGCTAGCAACAAGGAACGCAATAATATAATAATACCACATAAATAAGAGAGACGCATATAGCATACTAGCTTGAATTGGTGGGTTGATTAAACAGCATATTTTTCAAATTTCATTCCCTTATGACTTTTTTATTGGTTGACGCATTTCAACGTAATTCACAAATGAAGCATTTGAAAATGTCGCGAATCCAATGGTGTAGTTATAATTTTTCAAAAAAAATCGCTATTAATTTTTTTATATTTTTGACTTCGAAAAATCAGATTAGTAGGCCCTGGAAATGGAGATTTATCCATGAAACTTGGTGTCCTAGTAGACTTTTTGAATGTCTACCTAAAAAATCATTCCAATTGGTTGGAAAATGTAGATTTTATAAGGGTGTTCCGGTCTTAAGTGGGTCACACTGTATATATCGCATGTCAAGTGGGTCACACTGTATATATCGCATGTCCGTTGTACGCCTTCGTAGATCGTCTGGAAATGCAGAAACACTTTATTCAACAAATGAAAGTTGTTGGGGTAAAATATTTTCAGATTGTCGGTATAACTTCAGATAATTAAATATATTCCACCATGTACATTCCATTCAAGAAATCGAAGCTACCCAAGACACCAAAACTACGTCACTTTCACTCGACGCGCGTTTCGCCATCAAAGTTAGCTTTCCCAAGAGCTATAAGCTTACTAGTAGTAAGCTATAAGCTTAAGCTTGGTGTTTGGATTCTTTTTCTTTGAATTGTATTCACAACAAAGGTTCCAAATATTCGTTTTTGATAGACGTCCCATACTTTACTCCTATTTTATATTCCATATATAAGAAGGGGACTGACAACAAAAGTAGAAGCGTGTTCGTTCGGTGTATTTTTCAAGAATATTCCGAGGAACAACGTTTTCTGCCTCAATAAATTCTAGTTTCCTTGAGTTGCAGTTTAAACTCATATATCATTAACGTTAATTGTGTAATACAGTCCACGATCAATGTCTACCTTGAATATATTTCATAAACACGATGTTAATAGGCTGGTTCATTATTTGAAAACAAATTATAATATAATTCTGGAAAAATTGTTGCCGTGCGAGAGTTGTTTTTTGCTATTAAATCGATTAGAAGCAAACACTACTGTGATGATTGAAACGAGAATCGGTTTTATGCTTCCAGTTTTTTTTATGATTTTTCTTTGAGCAAATGATTCAACATGATTGTGTAAATTCGGAAACTTCAGATATTTTTGGTTATGCCTATGCAGCAATCATGCATTTATAGAGAAATCCACCATTAATAGGGATCATTAATGTTCTATTCCGTTTACATTACATTAAACGTGTTGATACCAAAAAATGGGGAATTTATTAGTTAGGTACTTTTTACTGATAATAAACGCATGGCAAAAATTGAATTTGTTTCTCTTGCAGTTTCTGCGGTAAACACGGTCCAAAAAAAGTTGTGCGCAAGGGGAAAGTACCAGCAGACCTGATGTGTGTTGCAGAGGCCATGATGCCTAGAATCATACTCCGATTGATACAGCATCTCAGAGAAAACAGCCGATTGGACAGCCGCGATTCCAAGGTGGATGTGCGCCACGCTCATAGGAGGGCCATACAAGATGCTGACGCATTTATTACCATGCTGGTGAATTTCAACAGTATGGGAGGTGTGATGAGACGGGTCATGACTTCTGCTTTGATCAATCCACAGGTATAAACTTCATTATTGTTTACTTATTTTTGAATGGTATGATAAGTTGTGTGTCGAATTATTTGGTCAACTTATCAAAGTCAAGGAATCATATACCATGTAAGATCACAAAAGAAACCATTCATAAAACGTTATCTTCCTGAAATAAATGTCAAGAGAGCGATTGAGTTATAGGTGATAAAGATTCATTCATGTTCATCTCATTAAAATTGGAGTCTCACGTCTCACCACCTCGTTTTGATATATTTTTTGATCAGCATTGTTACAATTTTGGCCCCACGTTGGGCGCCAATTAAATCTGAACAACAAAAAATTTACAAGAAATGAATCTTATAGGTTGTCAGCCAGCCTGCTGCCAAAATGTGTAATGATTTTATAACGTAAGCTCTCTATGGTATCTTTGTAACTGTTTTGGTTGGTTTCCGGGATTTGCCGTGGTCTTCTTTGGTTAAAATCTCCAAACGTTTCAACTGCAACTGCGAAAGTCTAACCAAAACATTGATGCCAGCCATGAAAGCCTACATTCCTATATTAATTTTTGTAACTCATCGGCTTCTTTATGTTTTTTTGTTAGAAATGTATTTTTCCGTTGGATTATGTAGATATTCTTTGAAATTCATAAATGAATAAATAAATTTATTAATATACCTGTTTGAACAAAAAAAAAAAAGAACGAAAAGAAAAAATCTGCGTTACATACTAGAATATTAGTTTCTGACAAATTAGAAGAGAGAAAAATGAGTTCCAGTAATGTGTACATTTTTATATATGAAATAGCCTTTTAACATTTGATCCGTTTTATGTTGGCAATGGTAAATTTAACATATAGATTCGCCTTGAAGGTGTATAAACCCAATAAAACAAATAGTATATATAAAATTTTGTATAAACTAAATTCTATTTATTGCTCGAGAAATAACTATCATTTGCATTATTTTCAGAAATACAGGGTGTTGAACGAGGTACCAGAGAACCCTGAGACGGAGTATGATCGGTACGTGATAGATTTAAAACTTGCTTATGAAAGAGCGTTGGCCTCCTTTCAAAATCCTGAACCTATAGAAGATTACCGGGACTGTCCCCCATTACAAGAAAAATTGGTTCACAAAACATTTCTGGAAGAGCTGGTGTTCTGGACTGTGAAATTCGAGTTTCCGCAAAAGATCGTATGTCTCATATTGAACATGCTGCCTGATCTGGATTACAAAGAAGCCCTGACCAAAGCATTTGTTCTTCACTACAGTCGTATATCGATGATGCTGGAGGTGTCTGCCGATCCAGATACTTTGAGCAATAGAGTGGTACATGTCAGCGTACAACTTTTCTCCAACGAAAGCCTGGCCACGAGGATGACCGAACAGTTTAATCTCTTGCATGTAATGGTGGTCAGTATGAAGTATATGATGAGCAAGATACTCATAAAAAGCACGTTGCACGGTGAGAATTTTTCAATTATTTATTTATGATGTATCTTTTAACTTGGTGCCTGGTAAACTTCACCATTTTTTTAATCAAACTGATATTAGATGTTTTTGTTTTTTTCAGATACAGAAAAAAATTTCCATTGGGTTGTTGACTGCGGCAAATCTGTCATGAAAGATCATTGTTATTGGCCTCTAGTATCGGACCTGAACAATGTGCTGTCACATAGACCAGTTGCATTGAAATTCATGTCTGATGATGGTCTGTTAGAAATGTGGTTTGCATTTCTTGCTATGTTCCAAGGTAAGAATTTCTTAAATTATTGGGCCAACACAAAACCATGTTGGTGTTATTTAACAGCCAAAGCATAAGAGAATGTGAAAATAACTGATATTTTATATAATGGTGTACACCAAAGGTGGTTTTGCCCGAAATAAATACGATATCAGCAATTTATAAATACTTTTTGACACTTCCGAATCACCCGAATAGTGGTGGGTGACCATCAAACCAAGGTAACCGGACCTCATAATGACCTTCATCGTTTATTGTCACGGTATCTAAAAAAATATCCTTGACTGCTGATACCAATCCTTCACTTGTTATATTCAGATTGTTGTGAATTGGTATTTTTCCTTGAAGTAGTCAACTCAACAAAGTTTCACAGGCCACTGGACCATTGGATAATAAATGACGGTTTCCTGTGTATATTTGACCAATTGAGTCAGTACCAATCAAAATCTCAGTAGGTCCAGAAGTTCTAATGCCTGACAACTCAATATTGAGATTTCTCAGCTTTTCAATCCTTGGTCCAGGACAGACAGGGGAAACCTCGCTGCATATTTTTTGTTGGAACAAAACCTCTAAATTGTATTAATAATTTTTATTTTCCAATTCAACCACATATCATTCATGAAGTTGTTTCTTTTTTGAGAGCCACGAAATAAACAAGGAATATAAGTTTTTCTTTCCCAGTAGATTGGCATGCCAACCCTATAGCAGTGGACTTGAGAATGTAAGATCGGTGAGAACCACTATCAATAAGAGCCCTCACAGACTTTGAACCATTAGTGGCAAATATATTTATTTTCAAAGTTTGCAAAAATACATGGGTTCTTATATTATTATAGTTAGCTAGAAATTTGTCAATCCACCACTGCTTGCTTGCTCCTTGTTACTAGGCAAATTAGGGCACATTCGGGTCAATTCTGTTTCTCATTAACAAGATTGTTATCATAGCAAGATCATTTTCAGAGCAAAATATATCTCAATTTTGTAGATGGCTTGATATCTACATTGCTTTATTGGCAGGATGATGTGGCAGCATCATCTCCCGCCGATATTTTTCAAGCCTTCTACAAAATTGAGATAAAATGATCTTGCTATGATAACAATCTTGTTAATGTGAAACAGAATTGACCCGATTATTACCAAATGAAACTTCTGACAGATGTCACATTTAGGCTGTCCACGTCTTTTTGACCAGCTTTAAGACATCTGAAACACGATTTGTTACTGGTCAAAATACGTTTCTTTTGCTCCAAAGACATCTTCTGTGGTTTCAAACAATTTTCACCAGTGTGATTAGAACCACTACAAAATGCACAGTTTGAACTGAAAATTTCCGGCGGTGGGTACCGGTGAATTTACTTTCTTGGCCGAAGCACTTTTCGATAAATTAACACTAGCATTACCTTGACCGACGAGAATGAAACCCTCCAAGGCTAGTGTAATTGCAATACGCTTCGGTTTTCAGAAACTTCAAAAGGTTTTTAATACGAGTGTCTAACTTACAAGGAACCAATTCTCTGAGACATTTTTAGAGCTTCCTGAATTATTTGCGGGGAACGTTACCATGCCCTCAATAAATCTTGGGGAGGACATGACTCAATAAGAGGAAAAAGCAAAGCAGAACACTCAACTGATGTAATACCTAAAGTATCTTAACGCTCGAATCTGTGTCTCGTCTTGGCATACAAACTTACCAATTAGAGCTTAGATTCAGTTGTAGCATTACATAAACTCAACGGGCCTGGTAAACTGTATCATCTGCAACTTGCAGCTACTCCATTTTCGAATTTTTTACACTTGCTAATCGTTATAAAATGGCGCTATATACCCGTCCTTCACGGGAGTGCAAGAGGTTAGATTACACTCTGTATAATGTTAATACAGTATCAGAAAGTTTTCATCTTTGGTATGGTGGTATCATGAGAGAGTAAAGAATAGATTGCTATGTGTTGAGAGAGCATTACAATTTCTCCTCTACTCGCTCGAGGAAGAGATATCGACGTGAGCTGTGCGTCGGATGGGGTAACAGGAGAGGCGCACATTAATAGGCCTCTCTTATTTATGAGGTATTATCATATCATTGCGTTCCTTGTTTCTCGCGTAGATTTCTGTCTATACCCCAGATGAAAAGTTTCCGATACTGTATATTAAATGTAAATGTTTTGTAAAATTTACTATTTCTTTCCTCCATCTATTGTTTTTTCATAAATAATATATTTCCAGGTATGAACGTGAACCAAAGAGAATTAAACCAACACATTGAGTTCGAGCCAAACACTTATTATGCAGCATTCAGTGCAGAATTGGAAGCGAATGCATACCCGATGTGGGCACTTGTTTCACACCTGACAGATTCCTGGACAGCCGCTTTGACAAAGAGAGTATTATCTATTTGTCTCAATGAGTTGAGGGATTGGCTGGAAGCGATAGCGTTTACAAGTCCTACTGTGGTGAGTTCAATGACTTATTGGAACAAACAACAATTTATTATGAAAAGGGGAACATTCTCCTTGATGATTGAAAAATGAAAAATGTGATTTATTTGTAATATCTAACAGAAAACAACTACTTTCCCGGCTAAATCCACGCTGTACATTGAACTACATCTCATAGATATTGTGAAAAGACTATTTGAAAATAAAAAAATCTGAAGGTGAAAATTTTGCATTTTCATTCAGATAGTTCATTTTTTTATAATTCCCTCTAGTTTTCATTGAAAATTCATTAAACAAATTAGATAGGGAGAATGTTATTAAAAAATATCACTCACAGACATTGTTCATTTCATTGAAGCAAGGCTTGCTTCTCTCGCAATCAATCCTCAATACATTTTTGTCGACGAAAATCTATTTCGCTTTGGCAAGCTCATCAGGGAGATTGATAAAATTGGAAAACAGGCTCTTCAGAAGCAATTATACACATCAAGAATGGAAATTGATGGAAATATTTCTTCTCTGGTGACGCTTTAAAAGTTATGGGTATTGCGTTTTGATTTTTGTTCGAAATTATAAATAGGATATTCATGAAATCTGTTGTGGAATTATCTGCGGCTGAAAGACAAACTTTAGTCGCTATTTTCCATCGTTCAAGGGGTTATCTTGAACGAATTTGGAACATTGAATATGATCACTAGACGGCACTTTTTGACATATTTGAAAAAAAAATCCACTTCCGGTTTTTTCGGAAATGATATCAACTTTCGATTTTCAAATGGGACATCCTGTATGTTAAGACACGTTCGGTTAGGAATGATCATAAGGCATCCAACGATACCAGGTTTGATAGTGTTATCTCCAAAGATTATGGAGATATCACTATTTATTTTATCCATAAGCTATATGAGTGGGAGAGAGATTTGAATCAACCCGCCAAAAAAAGTTTCTCTCTTCCACTCATTGGGCTTATGAATAAAACAAATAGCGATATCTCCGTATTCTTTAGAAATAACACCGTTATCGATGGATTCCTTATGACCATTCCTACTCGATCATGTATCAATATACAGGGTGTCCCATTTGTAAATCGAAAGTTGATGTTGTTTCCGAAAAAACTGGAAGATGCATTCCAAATACGTCAAGAAGTACCCCTTAATGAGCATATTGAATGTTTGAAATTTCAGAAATATTGATGGAAAACAGGGGTGTACCATGAGTCTGTGTCACCCGGTATATAAGGTGTTCCAATTAAAAAAAAATTGTTCGATTTCGTGAGCCTTTCTTGCGCCCTTAAAATAGTCATTCCTAAAGATAGCTTTCATAGGGCTGTGTGATGAGAAACTATTATATTTTAAAAACTACTGTTATGGAGATATATTTATGAACTTCAGTTCATTACAAAGTGGTTGAACATTGGACGATTTCCTGACAGTAATATTTCTGACAGAAACATCTTCCAAAGTATTTACAACGTCTTCATGAAAGGGTCACTTACACCTAAGCATTTAAGTGAGGTTGCCTGTTCGATGGTCTGCTTGATCCTTAAAACCTCTGTATTATTTCCTGTAGGGCCATCTAAAGTCATTAGTTTGAACCACTTCTGTGAAAAATGTGGATTACTTGCGAAAAGGGATAATTGTTGGGTGAGATGAGTTTATGGAAGGGTTCAGTCCTTGTAATTATAATTGTTTTCTTCTTTTGAGTATGTGTGAATTTTTAAATAAAAAAAATTTAGCAAAAAAATTATTCTGATTACTAATCTTATTTTTTTTTTCAGAATGATAGTCTTCAAGTATCTTTCCATCTCCCCCTACATAGATATCTGGCTGTGTTTCTCTGTCAGGCTGTAGCTAAGCAAGGAATCAAGTTGAACGAGGTGCTCCCACCAAACGATTCCTTCCTGAACCTTCTCATGATGCATCCTCTTCGGGTACAGGTGAGTCATTTTTTGAGCGTTTGATACTGGTGTTGGTTTAAAATAGAGAATACAATTTATTTTCGCATGTTTTCCAATAATTTACCTTGATTGGTCTTAACGGTTTTGAGTTACGGACAAAATTAAAAGGCGCACTAAATCAATGAAAAAAATTGAATGAAACAGGCATTGAGCAAAGCTACCATTTAAGTGTGGTTGCTCGTGAGGTTACCTGTTTGGTGGCCTGCTTGAACCCCTGACTTAACCCCCTTGGATAATTTCCTCTATGGCCATCCAAAGTCATTAAGTTACTACTAGTCCAGTGGAAAATGTGGAAGACTTGAGAAATCGGATTCAGCTTGGTTCCGTTACAATTATTTAAGCTGGGTTTTGTTTAAAATTTCAGTGATTTGCTTTTGTGTTTTCAATCAAATTATCAACTATTTATTAAAAATAGTCGCCCTGATCTTGTTCAGTTCACATTTCAAGAAGTATATGAAATATGTATACATTTTCAAATTCATTTCGTAAGGTTAATGAGCAGTTTTTGAGGAGTAGATGTTATTTCAGTCGATTTTTGAAAATTGTTTAAGAAGCTGCATTCTTATGTTTTTTCGATACCTAGCACTGTTAGGATTTTGAATTTAGAATTCCATATCTCATTTGAGAATATATGTGGGTGAAATATAAAGGTCAGAGGACCTTTTCAATATAATGGCTCAACATAAATTTGATTACATAACATTCTTTTTGAAGTTTGCCGTAGATCTTGATAGAATCACGAGAAGAGACGGTATCATTAGTATTCTCTCTCAAACAGCAAAAGTTGGTGGTGTTCCCGTCCATTTGCACCAAACATCAGGTCATTGGTCTTCGCCTTATTAATTATTAGATTTCTATCTGACATTACGTTTTCATAAGTAACCTCAACTAATGATTTTAATGATGATAAATCCTTTTCTACAATTCAAATTTTTGTATCGTCTGCACAATATTTTGCAGTAATTCCATTGTGTTCATTCAGATATGGCATGAGGTCATTGGCAAAAACTATAAATAGAAAGGCCCAATACTGAGGCTTGATGGACGCCTAATATATATTGAGGAATTCTTGGATACCAGTTGTAGTGTGCAATGTTTGCTTTTTTTAACAGTTGGTATAGAAAATACGTCATAAAAAGTCAAGAGTTGCACCGTGGCAAAACATTTCCTAACCTACACCGATAATTTTTTGGGTAGGCTCATTTGAGTGATTATCAACAAGCATTTCATTATAGAAAATTAGAAATGATCATTTTATTGAACTTGATATTGCTAGTATGTTATCAATAAAAATATTTAATTTCTTAATTATAAAAGTATCTAACATTGAAACAAAATAATAAAACTTATACAAATCAGTTTGGTATAACTTCAAACTCTTTGCTGATGTCTTCTCTCTTCTTCGCTTTGGGAAAATCTACAAGTATATGTTCGGAAAAATCATATGTATTTATCTTCGGTGCTATGAATCCCCCATATCTTGGTTGTCCTTTGTAATAGAGTCCAGCTCCCTTCAGAGGTACCTGTGGATAGGATGTCACTGGTTGTATGTCAAAGAATGGCACCGTTGTTTGGGCTGCATCTTTATCAAAGCTTGTGTGAGTGAAATCTAGGAAACTATTCGGACTCCAGTCTGGTTCTGATGATGGTGATTCTGTAGGTACGGCCAAGTTTTCCGTATCTATTTTGTTCCTGAAATGTTGAGTGTGGACATGAAGTGTTATGCAGCATATTATTATGGTTTTGGAAATAAATCAAATAAAATAATAAACATGTTATTGATTCACTTAAATGGAACTCAAATTATCCATTGTAAATACTCTGAAATATATAAATTACTTTCTCAGAGTAAAGAAATACCATAGAGATACCTTCTCCATCCAAGTCAACATAACCATGTTTACAAGCGAGGGCCTTATACATGTTAAGTCCGTATTCATTCGGCTAGTTTCGTGTATGCCCGCTCATTTCATTCGGATCAAGTTGTCATTATTCGTTTGTATTATGGACCTTCTTACTCAAAATGTAAACAAACTGTCACTGGCGCAGCCGGGGGGGGGGGCTTTGGAGCTTCAGCCGCCCTCCCAAGCCACTTAAAATGATGGCGTGGAATACGGGAAAAATATTGAAAAAATTCTAGAACATTCGGAAGTATTTTTTTTGCGGTTTTATGTGCTAGGATAGGATCCTAGCGCACCTTTTACATTTATCGCATTTTGCGACCATAACGAGACACATTCGTTAAATACATCGGTATATAGAAAGAAAGCTAAGAAAATTTCCTACAAGAGGATGTTATTGTTTGCTGGCCGAACAGTCCGCTTGTAGGTGTTATAGGTGGTTTTGTTTGATAGGATGCCGGATTCGTGCGATAGAATTTTTGTTACACATTTATCTTTGTTTTATGGTACACCGTGTATATATCGGTGGTAATTTCGAGTGAATCTGGCGACTTTAGATTTTTGGCCCTTTGATGTTTTTTCGGCTAAAAATTCATTTTGTCCCAATCGAGTTGAAAATTACAGCATATATTAATTTCAGCATGCTGAATCGATTGGCATTCGCAGAATTGCTCTATCTCGACTCGGTCGTCGGTTGGAAATGTTATCTAGAAGTTGCAGGTGCCGTTTTCCCGCCAAAAATTTTTCTTATTTTTTTCTTTAATATATTCGTTAAATTAAATCTTTTTTCTATACGCTGACCAAATTTGAAATCGATTGCTAGTCAAACGTAGATTTGGTAGGCGTTTTTACGAACGTGTGCACTTTGAGTTGGACCGATTTTTTATTTTATTATTTTTCGTTTTTCGAATACTGTGTCATGTTAAATTGATGGCGTAGAATATAGGAAAAATATTGAAAAAATTCTAGGATTTTCGTTGGCGATTTTATGTGCTAGGGTACCAGATCCTAGTGCACCTTTTACATTTTTTGCACTTTGCGACCATAATGAGACACATTCGTTAAATATATATCTATATAGAAAGAAAGCTAAGAAAAATTTCTACAAGATGATAGTATCGTTCGCGTGCCTAACAGTTCGCTTGTAGGCGTTATTCATAACATCCGGCTGACGAAAAAAAAAAAGGCTCTGGTAACTGATAAATTGTATGTTCAGCCCCCCAAACTGACATCCTGGCTGCGCCACTGCAAACTGTCCATAACATTTCACCACCCGTCACCCCCTCGCAGTTCATGTTCACTTCAAAACAGGTACCTATTTATGTAGGCATAGGCAAGGCATCTATCTCTTATGTCTTTTATCGCTCTGAGATTACTTTGCATTATTTATAAAATTGTGTGACTGTTGAGCATTAATTTATTATTTATTAATTCACTTTATTTCCTATGAAACATGCAGCTTATGAGAGGGGGAAAAATCTAAATAATTCCACATAATTCAAAAGGCCATTGAGTTCATGAAATATCTTGAACGCTTAGGAATTATCAATGATTGACAATTTGGTTTCCGGCATCAGAGGTCAACTGGTGACCCGCTTACTATGTCTCATATATTTGGCAGCAATCTATCAAAAAATATGGGAAACTCTGGCCTTTGCATTAGATATCTCCAAAGCGTTTCATCGTGTTTGGCACCTGGGACTCCTTGCAAAACTTCCATCTTATGTTGTGTTCCTTGCTATCTAGTTTTCACTCAGACTGATCTCTGGTCGATGGAGTATCATCCAACAATCTACCAATAAATACTGATGTTCTGCACGAATTCATTCTAAGACCAACACTGTTTCTCCTTCACATCAATGATTTGTTACCTCATGTCTAGTTCACAACTTTGCGGATGATAGTACCATTCGTACCGCTTTCTCTCTTAAAGCGATATCAACTAATGAAAGAAGAAATGAATGGGGAAGAATCGGGAATGAAAAAAATTGCGAATAAAACCCAAGCATGTCTCTTCTCTAGAAAGGGCAATCTCACAATGTCAGCGTAACTATGTCAGGAGTATCCATGTCAATGAAATATTCCATTTCAATGCTTGGTATTACCATCAGCAGCACCCTTCATGATAAAACCATGTGAGGGCCATTGCCGAGAGTGCCTCTCAAAAATTTGATTTTCTGTTTCGCACCAAGAAGTAGTCCCGTCATTTGATTAAGATTGAAAAGGCAGAGAAACCGACCTGTCTTGGAATACGAACTCGCTTACTTATCTGGAACACCGCAGAAAGGTTGGGAATCTGTCTGTGTTGTATAGATATTTTCATGGACGATGCTCTTCCATGAGATCATCAATTGTTCCACCGTTAGTGGTCACATCAAGACTGACTCATCGAGCCAAGTCCTCGCATCCATATGCCATCACTTTGAAGACATGCCGAACATCTCTTCAGGTGGGCTAGTTCTTTGAGCGAACGGTAAAGTTTTGGGACTCGCTGCCTCGGGAGGTGTTCCCTGAGGCATACAGCCCTCAGAAATTCAAGAAGATTACCAATTCCTTCCTACCTTCCCTCGGCTCTCACGATGTTCTGTGCTCAATACAGGATTTCCCTTTTCGTGGGAAGCAGAACTTAAAAAAAAGTAATATGAAGGTAAATATAATATTAAAAATAAATAAATAAAATCATGGAATCAGAAATGGAATGGATTCAAAGGAGTCAGTATAAGCTTACCTTTTTTCTGGACCAGAAATGTAATGGGAGTTCAAAGAAACCTCTCCTGTGGTGAAATTGAACGGGGAAACATTGATGAGGAATCGCAGATATCCTTTCGTGTATTCAAATTTGACCCCTGCAATTATACAAAAAGTATAATTAGAGGTAATAGGGGTCATTATAATGTTTTCTTAGGTCTAAACCAATTTAAGTCATTTCAAAAACATATTGAAGTGCTTATGAAAAAAATGTCTCCCTTAATTGGAGCCCTGAGATGTCCCAAACTCAATCAAAAAATTGGAGATATGATTGTACATTCTCATATAATAAGTAGAATTACCTATCTCATAAACATTTGGGGAACATGTTTTAAAAATAATTTCAACAAAATTTTCAATTTATATAAAAAGGCCTAGAAAGTCTTCTATCGTCTTCCATATGATACACCAACAATTCAACTCTCTAAAATTACAGATACATTTTCGTTAGAACTCTATTCAATAGAAACTTTCAAAATGTCCTACAATATTGTGAATAAAAAATTTAAACCAAATATCATATTAACTAGAAATTCTGAAATTCATAGTTATCCTACTAGGCAATATAACTTGTTCCATATTGACCCTGCTAACTCAATTTTTGGACAAAAGAGATTCACACATTCAGCTCTGTCAAATATTAGTAGATTACCAACTGAGATAAAAAATTCCAGAAACATCTTACAATTTGAAAAGTTTGCACAAAGAAATAAACCTAATTAATATCCATTTTCAGTACGTGATATAATCAAGGCCTCCTCTATTTTGAAATTACCAACTACTGTTCTTTGTTTATCTGTATTTCTTTATTCATTTATTTATTTTTTCTACTACTTCTAAGGGTTTCAATATCTTCTGTTAAACCTAGCAGTATGTTTCCTGAGTCTTTTACAGAGAACTTCATACTTTTTATTCTTTTATCAATAGTCTGCAATATTTTGTATCACACAGAAGTAAACTCGAAGGTCTTAAACCAATCAGTCAGATGGGGGGCCTTTAGAATTGGGGGGACTGGGGCAAAATGCCCCAGTTGTATTAGTTAAGAATTGTTTGATTTTATTCATCCTTCTTGGTTGAAAAATCTAATGCATTTCGGTTTATATGAATAAAATAAGTATTTGATTCACTTGCCTGTTACTATGTGATGGTTATTTGTCGATACCAAATCGTCCAAAACTAAAGTTCTTCTTTCATAATTCATTGTATGGTAATCTAATCCATTTTTAATTCCTTGATCAGTAATTGTATAATCGTCCACTGGTACCCATCGAACCGTACTGTTTTCAATGTACCCATAAGGAAGCAGTTTCCCCTCTTGTATTTGTAAATGGAATATTCGATTGTATTTGATAATCCTCAAACCTGTCACGACCCTAGAAACGTTTTTTAATTATCACAAACTGAAATGAAATGTTCTTTAATTGTATTTGTAAAAGATTATTCAAAATTTGAGTTGAATTAAGAAATCGAATATACGTTTCCCAACAAGAGTTTTTCTCTACTAATGAATGAGGAAAGCAGTTTAGTTTTTCTAAAAGTAACTGATAAATAAAGATGAAATGAAAACTTTCAACTTTCACAAAAAATATACAGTGCGAAAACCACTTATGGAATAAAATCATTTCAGTCGATATCCGAAAAAACTATGATACATGTCAAGTTTTGTTCTGATTTTAACGTCATTTGAACTACAATTGAAATAAATATGGGACCCACTTGTGTGCAGTTTCAAAAAGGTGTGCTTTATTGAATGGATCCTACTTATGGACCTTCTATGGGCAAGTTTTTAAATTCATCAATGGATCCATCGATGAGCATTGCATCGCATTCTTATTTAACTAATAGTGGAGTAAAACCGGAGCCAAAATCCATCGTTTCTTTTTTCCGGGGTATAATCAAATCAAACCTATCTGATAATTTTCTTCATGTGATTGTTCATCATAATCCAGCTGGATGACATTTTTCTATGGGGCTGAACTTTTTCATTCAAAAAAGTACGAAAAAAATAGAATATTCGAAAAACGTGTTTTCTTAAACATATCACTCAATATCTCGAGAACTACTCAAGATATCGATTTGCTTTTTTTGTTAATCGAAAGGGGATCATTTAGCGCTTCTCAACATAGCATGAGCAAGATGAAATAAAATCGCGTTTTTATCTGAATAAATAAAGAATGTGAAATAGTAGAAACCGTGAAATCAACTTTTCAATGTTCGAAAAACTTTTTTATTATTCGAAAGATTTATGTACATGTAGCGAAGAAAATTGAAATGAAGAGTCTCAAAAGATTTTAGAATAAAAAAATTCAACTCAGATGTGATAGTTTTGACGGTATAATTTTTTGAAAATGTCTGTTATTCCGCGTCTCCGGGCGACTGCTCGCGCTCGGCGCAATACCGTCAGCGCCTACTCTCAATATCCGACCCATTAGCGCACTATGTTGTGTTGAGAAATTGTGCTTATGATAGTTGTTTCAAAATCAATGATACAAGTACAGATGAAAATAATATTGCATTTCATAATAATTTACAAAATCAAAAGAATTTGAACCAATCTAGTAAACGATAAATTATGTAAATATTAATATTGTTCATTTTCTGATTCCGCTTCATCAACAGGATCTCTGAATGTATTCTGGTAGTCTCCACATTTACATTCACTGGAACATTTCAAACCTTCTTTAATTCAATTACATTTATTATTTGTGCAGTTTTTGATGGTCCCGCTTCGGTATTTTTCTGGCAATCATCAAAATTCAACAATCTTTGAATATTATGAATGCTGGTGAAACTCTTCCTACATTCATTATGATACACATTTTTTTCTTTTGCAGACAAAATTTGCTCTCTTTGCATAAGAATGCGTGATCCACAAATATCCTTCCTTTTTTCTGCTGCTGATAATAACGAAAGCAAGCCTTGTATCCGTGGATTTTTCGTAATTTTTTTTTTCATTAAAGGAAACGCTTTTTTCACAAATGACACACTGCATGTTGAACGAATTGTTGCAAACTAAAATTACAACTGCACCTTGTAGTCGCACTGGCACAATCCTGTTATGTCGCGACAGGCATAATATTCATTGCCGTGCGTACCTACATCTTTGAAAAATCATATCTCAAAAACTATACTACATATACAAATTTTTGTTAGTTCAAAAACTTTTATGGCTATTTGTCAACATTTCATTCGCTGCATATATACACAAAAAGCTGAAAACAAAAATGTTTTTCCATTACTGAAAAAAACATTACATGAAAAGTAATATCTTGCGTTCCGAATCAATTTACGAAAAACTTATGATTATTTATCATATTATCATACTTGCGTGAGAAACAAGAAAAAATCTCTTTCTATTGTAAAAAAATATTTCCATACCTCCTGTAGTTTCAGAGTTATGGGGTGATATTCATCAAAAAACGTGTTTTAGAAAAATCATTATTGTTTCAGTTTTTTCTAAATAAAAAAGTTCGTCCCCGCTCAAATATGTCGTCCAATGGTATTCTAATAGAAAAATATATACCTCACTGAATTGTGAGGGTCGGAACTGGTTATACCTCGAAAAAAAAAATTTTTCGAGAACGGAACGACTTTTTGGGTGGATTTTACTCCACTATAATGGAAAATGATAATAACAGCATGAATGCGCATTACCCATCGATGAATTTGAAAACTCGTCCTCCTACACTTATGGGTTGAATGAATTTCAATACTAGTTAAAGAGTGTACTAGATTGACTTATCGTTAAGCGGTATTATAAATAATTAAGAAGAATTTACATGCCAACACTATAGAACATTATAAAAATACATTAAATACCAATAAAACAGTGTGTATCTGTCTATATTGAATGAAATATAATTTGCTTTTCGAATTTTTGTTTTGAATAACTTTTAGAGTTTTTCATATCCACGACTAACCTACGTATAATTAATAGGTGAAACAATATTAATGTTTTTAGTTCGAAAATATGAATAGGACATTCATAAAATCGGTTGTGGAATCATCTGCGACTGAAAGACAAACTTTAGTCGCTATTTTCCATCGTTCAAGATAGCCTCTTGGGAGGTATTCATGTTGAAAAGGGGAACATTCTCCATGAAAATTGAAAAATCACACATTTTTCAATTTTCATGGAGAATGTTCCCATTTTCAACATAAATATTAATGTTGTTCCATATGTAAAAGGAGCAAGTTAAACATACCTGTTATTTTCCACGTCTGCTTTTACTGGTCGTAAGTTGAAGTATCTGTCTGATAATGTTCCTTGTTCGTCACAGATGCACATACAGGTTGTACAGTGGACAAACCACCTGTTCCAACTTCTAACCTCGCGATTATTACAACGAGTCTTCTCTCCCATAGTTCTACCACTTTCATATTCGATGTACTCATACCTTCTCAAACTATTTTTAGGCTAGAACATTTTTGTTATAATTAAAAGGCGAGGAAAACCTAAAGAGTGTTGCATGTCTTATCAAAGATGAAAGTTGAACTAAAAATCTTTTAAATAAACCTAGTCATTCGAAGCAATTGAGATTTCCAATGGCTCGGCAGACACCTATACAAAGAGACAAAAGTTCTTGAGTTTTCCATCCTTGTTGCAGTCTGTAATTGGTCACTATAATGGCGGGGAGATACAAAGAAAAGTGCTCGCCGTAATATTTAGTTGGAATAATTGTAGTATTCTGCTATGCTTACCAAACAAAACGATTACTTACCGAGATACAGGCTTTCATATGCGATTCGATATATCTACAGTTGATCAAATTGCCTAGACAAGGTTTTCGTTTTCTGCAATATTCACTTTGTTCGTCGTAACATTTGTTTCCTTTGGTGAAAGTGTATATTTCACACGTTTCCGTGCAGGTACCGCGACTGTTCAAATCGACCTCGTTCTGTATGTGACCCTGCAGCAGTCTGGTCAGTTGGTCGAATGTGGTACCTAAATAAAAATATTGTTTGTAATTAGATTACATCTTTAACAGATATTTGCCACACTTAGCCTACATTGTAAGTGTATATGGGAGTGAAAAGGGTAAATACATCGGTCGGCGACGACTATCGTTATCAAACGATCTCCCAAAATAACTCTGAGCTTTGTGTTCAGATATCTGCCTGAATCTTTGAACCCGGAGAGTCGAAGTGCTTCTTGATCTACTCGCCACTAGGTGGAGCGGCTTACGCCCGTTTCATCACCGCGAGACCAGATTGACCAAATAGACGGAATTGTGGGATGATTCGGACGGGGAACAGATGGCTTCAAAGTACAACACCAAAATATGCGCTTAAAAACCTTTGATAAGTTTTCATTCAACATTTTCTATCTTTCCCGGAAATTTCACAAACTAAAAAACAGCAGGTAGAGAAAAACTTGATTTATTTAGGCCCAAAATAAATAGGGAATGAATGTTATATCTGATTTGCTTAAATTTTAACTACTGGATCTTTGTGCAAACTCAGCTTGTCGAGCTAATTCAATAGGAAAAAGTAAAAAATTAGTAAAATTACATTGTTTATTTATAAAAGATCATTATTTCACCTTCGTATATCAAATACTACCACTTCTACCGACACCCGCCAGCTATATATGATAATTGTTGGGGGATTTTTTTTCAAATATCTTTTAGTTTATGAATTTTCAACCAAAAATAAGGTAGATACAGAGATTTTAGCCGAGCGTCGGGGTAAATCTTATAATATCCCGAGTTGTTCGTGTGCAAATCTGAAAATATTCAATTCAATTCAATTTATTCCCAAGAAACGTACAGTTTATAATAGGGAAAAAAACAAAATTTAAATAATTTCACATAATATAAGTTACAGTATTAAAAATTAATTTAAATATAATGAAATCAGAATTGGAATGGATTCAAAGGAGTAAGTATTTTTTTAGGTTATTCTTCAATCGCAATTTACCATAAGTTTTTAAATAATTTGGAAGTTCATTGTAAATTTTCACACCATAGAAATAAATTGATTTTTTTTCCAATATTCGTCTTGATTTTTGTGACATATAAATTTTGGGCTTGTCTGGTCAAGTGATTATGTTGGACATTATTAATTTTGAAACTTAGAGTAGAATGTTTCATATTATTTTTAACAAGATGAATGAATGTGCATATTTTCAATTTGTATAGGGAATGTATATCCAGTAGCTTTCTTGGTTTATATAAGTTCACAGTTGGCTCTTGATAATCAAGTTTAAAAATACATTTAATAATTTTCTTTTGTAGTGTTTTCAAAGGTTTAAGCAAATAGGTCGAAGCAGTGCCCCAAACCGAAATTAAATATTGTAATTTAGAGTATGCTAGCGAAAAATATATGGATTTTAGATATTTCAGCGGCAGCAAATTTCGAATTTTAAAAATAATATCAGTTATAGCTCATTATCTTTCTAAGGAAGCAATTTTCGAAAAAACATGCGATTACCTTTTTTACTACTTTTTTCTACAAGTTTGTTTCTTTACATTTTATCGAAATTTCTAACCCCTTCCAAGTTATTAATTGTCCGAGCTTTCCCGCAAATTTTCCCCACTTTCCATAGGTGTTCGTGTGCAGAACAATTTTTTTCTTAAAGTACTCTTCAAAAACTGCCCGTGTACCAAAAATCATTTGTATTGGATTTTGTGACAGGTTGTAGTAACATTTTAGCTACAGCGCTTGCATTATAAGGCTCAACTGCATTATAAGGCTCAACAGACACCCCCAAATATAGAGATTTGAGTTGGAAAACCAAAATACGAGTAGTTAACAGGACACAATTTCAACCGCACATGCGAATTGGAAGCTTGAACTATTGAACCTGATAGGACCCTGCTACTTGTGCTCAAAATGAAATTTGTGAGAATAATGTTTGATTGCATGGCGGATGAGAATTGCATTTTCTATTTTTAGCATAAATTTTACCTTCTACATGAATGTCTGGATCACACCTCCACAATTTTCCACCAGTTAATTCCATGACACCACGTAGAGACGATGCAGTATTATTCAGTCTCGATTCATATTGTTTCCTGGCAATTAACGATAGTTGGGTGTAGTTTCCTTGAATAAAACCAACGTTAGAAAAAAAATATGTGTCTGGTACTCTCTTGAAATAATTGGCTTTCGAGCATGTCAACTACTAGATTTGGAATGAATTTAAATGTCTCACCTGTTCCTTGCAGCCTCTGAGCCATATACGCAAATTGAGTCATTACATATCCTTTCAGCTCGATCAAAGCCATTGTGTTGTACAGATTATATATCACTTGTTGTTTTGACTGGAATGGGTCACGACAGTAGTAATCGGTAGAGCCAATGATCTAAAATGTAAGTTTTATCTCCAAATTAAGTCGATTAGTAAAGTTCTACTTGCATTGAAAACTTCCCAAAACAAGTTTTCTGTTTCTTTGGTGCTGAACATCTGATCGTATATGTGCCACAGCGTTTTGTTGACGTTGTTTTTGGTATCGTATAGAATATCGTCGACAATATCGGAGGTCGTGATTTCTCTCTTGTACTCTGAGTAATCCTTCCTGGTCAGCTCCATATTCGTCGACTGGTATCTTCTGAATTTTTCGTATATGTCGCTGATAATTCTGAGATCAGAGAAGAAAACTAGGAACTTTTTAGCCTGTATGGACACGTCCATTCCGTAGAGAAGCTCTTGTGGCATCTGAAAGGAAAACAATTCATAATTGTATTACTTATAATAGTTGTTTCCCTAACAAGTGCGGAAAGTAGTACTTTTAGTAGGAAAAGTAGATTTGTTTAGTTTTTGCGGATTATACTGACATTTAAATATTGCGTCGCAGAAGGTTAAAATGAAAAGCTTACCAAGTATGGTTGTATAGTTTAATATAAATTTAATAATAAATGTTCTATATGTTAACTTTTGGGTGTTTTTTCCGCTAGTAGAAAAAATAGTGTACCTAACACGAGCGTAAAGTGTCTTTTCCGCACGCGATTTCTGCAATCGTTGCGGAAAAGTATCACCTTCCGCACTTGTTAGGTAAACTACTATTTTACACTTTTACTTACTCTACAAACAACTTTTTTTTTCTTCGTTTAATTTTATCATTGTTGATGCAGTTTCACACCAATCCCATCCACTGTGTGTCATTTAGATGGAATTATTTACAAAACAGTGAAATGTTTGGAATTCTCCGATCATATGAAGAGTGATCTGATAATTAGCATTGGGACTGGGATTATAAAAAACTAAAATTGTACCTATACAAAAAGATAACGTAAAATCATAATCTCGTAACATAAAAAAGATAAAAGCTGCGAAATGTTAGTTGAATTGATTTAACGCTAGTTGGAATTTTTATATCTTGTAATGGTTCAGACACTATGATAATATATATAATCAAGGTAATTCTAATCTTGATAGCCTGCAAAACTGGTTCTGTGACAACTCATTGTTTTTGTTTGTTCCTAAAACCAAGTTAATAGCTTTTTATACTTCACAAAATAGAAACTTTGTGTCATCAATATTCAAATGTTCGGCAAATGGGAAGTAGAAGATGACAAAACAAAACGAAATTAAAGAATACATTTTTGTCAAAAAATATATTATTTTGGGAGATATTGAATTTTAAAGTTTTCAAATTTTTTTTTTGTAATCACTGGTCTGGCCTTGAAAATTAAACCAGTGCCTTCAAAACAAACGTAACTAAAATCGATTTCATAAAATTTCATAACAATTTCGAAAATTTGTATTGCTTCAAAAACGAAAATTTCTCCTTCCTTTCTACAGTGTGACCCATTTAAGATGAAAGCGCCCTTCTAAAACTTACATTTTTCAACCGATTGAAATGGTTTTTTTTTTCGTTCTAAAAGGTCTGACATTGAATTGGTGGGTTGATTAAACGGCATATTTTTCAAATTTCATTCTCTTATAACTTTTTTATTGATTGACGCATTTCAACGTAATTTACATATGAATCATTTGAAAATGTCGCGAATCCAGTGGTTTAGTCAGATTTTTTATAAAAAAATCGCTAGTAATTTTTTTAGGTTTTTTACCTTGAAAAATAAGATATGTTGGCCCTGGAAATGGAGATTTATTCATGAAATTTGGTGTCCTGGTGTACTTTTTGAATGTCTACCTAACGAAAAAAAAATCATTCCAATCGGTTGTAAAATGTAAGTTTTAGAAGGGTGCTTCCATCTTAAATGGGTCACACTGTATATACTTATGTATTTAACGAATGTGTCTCATTATGGTAGCAAAATGCGAAAAATGTAAAAGGGGCGCTAGGATCCGGCATCCTAGCACATATAATCGCCAACGAAAAATACTTCCGACAGTTCTAGAATTTTTTCAATATTCTTCCCGTATTCTACGTCATCATTTTGATAGTCATTTGGTGGCTTGGGGGGGCTGCAGCCCCAAAGACCCCCCTGGCAGCCCCAAAGACCCCCCTGGTAGCCCCAAAGCCCCCCCCTGGCTGCGTCAATGGTAACGCACATCTTGTTTCTCTCATTGTGAACAATTGCAGATTTCTTTATCTCTTGATTGGATATTGGATACCTATATTTTGTGTTTTCGTTTTTATATTTCGATTCCTCTTGACTGACCACCAGTTTACTGTCATAAAATATTTTCCTGTTTCGGAAATGACAAAACACGACGAACTTTGGCCAGAACCGTTATAAACACGCACTAGGTATTATAAATAATTCATTTCAACTAAGTACATATTTTTACAATTGGAGAGTTTAGCATAAGGTCACGACCCCTGCCGGGAAATATTTGAATCTCTTTGTCAAGGATAGTTAGGTAAGTTAGGTTATGTTTTTCTGCATGAACTTGACCTGCTTTGTATAAAAAAAACACTCGTTTTCAACAATGAAAAGTTAAACACAATTTAAATTTAACGAAACAAGAAATAACAGTGATCGATATTTCAAATTTCAAACATCATATTATGACAAACAAAACTGACAAATGACAAATGTAAACAAAGTCCTTGACAAAGCCGCCATTTTCCTAGCGATAGTGGCGGCACCATCGGTCGATTTACTCGCCAATTACCATAACCGATCTGAAATAATCTTAACAAATAGAAGCCGTTGTATCGATGATAAACAATCGAGCACTGTCAGTGACGTAATATGACAGTTACGGAACAATGTCATAGGGGGACAAACAAACCAAACTTAACAAAAAGAAACGCATTGAAACCATTTTCCATAAGGCTACATGAATCTTTCTGGTCCATTATCTGCGAAAAGTGATTTCCTAGGAAAAAGTTCTTTGCATCATTGTGATAATTAATTCATCAAATGTCAAATGCTTTTGTTTGTCTCCCCATGACCGCCATGTTGTGACGTCAGCTGTATTCCTTCCTTTTTAACAAAATCGAAGAAATTTGTATTTCGATAAACTCTCTTGTATCACCTACATAAGATTATCAAACTATCTTAGTCATTAGCGTCTTGGCGGTTTAACAAAAAAGTGTGACTTACTAGTTTTACGCGGGTATCAAACAAATGGAACTTTTCGATGATTACCAAGCCGGGATCGAGGAACTGGTGTTTGTTTTGATCCAATACAAAGTCCCACAGCTCGTCTTCTAACGTCAAAAAGTCCAGTCTCAGCCGATCGACGAGCAGTTTTTCGTGACATTTCACCTGCGTTGCAGCGGCCAAAAGGCAAAAAATAACCACCGAACAGAAACACCTCATGGTTGAAAATATATTAAGTTCATTCGCGATGCAAAGAATATCTCGCCAAATCTCCGACCGGTTCGCCTTGTTCGTCTGTTCTGTGTAAACTAATAAAGTCCGCCTGCTTTGATGAGAATCTTTCGAAACGAATGACCGTTCATGATGTTGATTTGTTTGCGGTCAGCAGATTTTTGTTGACATAGCAAGAGATAAATAGCTTCTGTTTTGTTGGTCTTCTATAAAACTGTTTTAAGATTATCTCTGACCTCTAGTTATTGATAACGATACTGAGAATCGACATGTGATTTGATAGCGCTGACAATGAAACTTTCTGCTCTTTTAGAATTTTCTGAAGCAGTGACTCATTGGGTAAGTCTATCATGGTTACGGATATCGTATCAGATACTGGACCGGATACATTTTAAAAAGTCTCCACTCGTACAGTGAGCAAAAAATAGTGTTGTTTTATGTGAGATGATATGAGTGGATTCATTGTTGATATCCTTGTTCGATATTTCACAGATGATTATGATCATGTTTTGTCTAATCTTTCGTGTGGCAATACGGAGTAAGACAAAAAAGACGAATTCTCGAAAATCTGTATACAGGGTGTCCCAGAATACAAACTCCGAGGGTAGAATACTCACTTCATTTTAATGCTGAAAGTTCCATACCCTAAAATGAGTATTAACCGAGTTATATACAGGGCATTGAAAGTGACACAAAAACATTTTCGACATTTTCGTTCAAACATTGGGAATCAGCACGTCAAATTACGCTCGAAGACAAAAATTTGAATTTCGAAAAATGAAAGATAAAAAAGTTCAAAAAAATATGTATCAGAGTGTATCATGATATACTCGACTTTTTTGTCCGTTGATTTTTTTCGTTCAAATTCTCAGTGTATACTAATTCGGCCATTCTGAATCGATTGGCGTTCGCAGAATTTGTCTATTTCTAACCGTTCCCGAGTTGGTCAGCTCTAAATCAGTTTTTAGATGTTTTTTCCCTCCAAAAATATTTCTGATTAGTGTTCGACATTTTCGTTTGAAGATTCGGAATCAGCACGTCAAATTACGCTCGAAGACAAAAACTTTAATTTCGAAAAATGAAAAATAAAAAAATATAAAAAATTATTTATGATGATATATTCGACTTTTTTGTCCGTTGATATTTTTCGTTCAAATTCTCAGTGTATACTAATTCGGCCATTCTGAATCGATTAGCGTTCGCAGAATTTGTCTATTTCTAACCGTTCCCGAGTTAGTCAGCTCTAAATCAGTTTTTAGATGTTTTTTCCCTCCAAAAATATTTCTGATTAGTGTTCGACATTTTCGTTTGAAGATTCGGAATCAGCACGTCAAATTACGCTCGAAGACAAAAACTTTAATTTCGAAAAATGAAAAATAAAAAAATATAAAAAATTATTTATGATGATATATTCGACTTTTTTGTCCGTTGATATTTTTTGTTCAAATTCTCAGTTATACTATCTCTAAATCAGATTTTAGATCGTTTTTTGGCCGCCAAAAATATATTTGATGAGTTTTCGACATTTTCGTTTACAGATTCGGAATCAGCAAGTCAAAATACGGTCGAGGAGAGAAATTTAAAATTCGAAAAATGAATAATAAAAAATCTCAGAAAATTGGATTTTCTACCTTAAACACTCGTTTCCGGCTAAATCTCATACCTGAGCACATACAAATCATACATTTTCGGAATGAGCATGAAATTTTACGTATACAGTGCAAATTTCAAGTCGATGTGACGACTTGGTATTTTTCATGATTTTTAGGGGTAACCCCTTTCCACTTTTTTCGAGTAATTTTTAATTTTTTCGATTGACTCGAAATATACCATACATACTCATTTGGCCATTCTGAATCGATTGGCGTTCGCAGAATTTGTTTATCTCTAACCGTTCTCGAGTTGGTCAGCTCTAAATCAGATTTTTGATGGTTTTTTGGCCGCCAAAAATATTTTTGATGAGTTTTCGACATTTTCGTTCACAGATTCCGAATTAGCAAGTCAAAATACGTTCAAGGAGAGAAATTTAAAATTCGAAAAATGAAGGATGAAAAATCTCAGAAAATTTGATTTTCTACCTTAAACACTCATTTCCGGCTAAATCTCATACCTGAGCACATACAAATCATACATTTTCGGAATGAGCATGAAATTTTACGTATACAGTGCAAATTTCAAGTCGATGTGACGACCTAGTATTTTTCATGATTTTTAGGGGTAACCCCTTTCAACTTTTTTCGAGTAATTTTTAATTTTTTCGATTGATTCGAAATATACTATACATACTAATTCGGCCATTCTGAATCGATTGGCGTTCGCAGAATTTGTTTATCTCTAACCGTTCTCGAGTTGGTCAGCTCTAAATCAGATTTTTGATTGTTTTTTGGCCGCCAAAAATATTTTTGATGAGTTTTCGACATTTTCGTTCACAGATTCCGAATTAGCAAGTCAAAATACGTTCAAGGAGAGAAATTTAAAATTCGAAAAATGAAGGATGAAAAATCTCAGAAAATTTGATTTTCTACCTTAAACACTCATTTCCGGCTAAATCACATACCTGAGCACATACAAATCATACATTTTCGGAATGAGCATGAAATTTTACGTATACAGTGCAAATTTCAAGTCGATGTGACGACTTGGTATTTTTCATGATTTTTAGGGGTAACCCCTTTCAACTTTTTTCGAGTAATTTTTAATTTTTTCGATTGACTCGAAATATACTATACATACTAATTTGGCCATTCTGAATCGATTGGCGTTCGCAGAATTTGTTTATCTCTAACCGTTCTCGAGTTGGTCAGCTCTAAATCAGATTTTTGATGGTTTTTTGGCCGCCAAAAATATTTTTGATGGTTTTTTGGCCGCCAAAAATATTTTTGATGAGTTTTCGACATTTTCGTTCACAGATTCCGAATTAGCAAGTCAAAATACGTTCAAGGAGAGAAATTTAAAATTCGAAAAATGAAGGATGAAAAATCTCAGAAAATTTGATTTTCTACCTTAAACACTCATTTCCGGCTAAATCACATACCTGAGCACATACAAATCATACATTTTCGGAATGAGCATGAAATTTTACGTATACAGTGCAAATTTCAAGTCGATGTGACGACCTAGTATTTTTCATGATTTTTAGGGGTTACCCCTTTCAACTTTTTTCGAGTAATTTTTAATTTTTTCGATTGACTCGAAATATACTATACATACTAATTCGGCCATTCTGAATCGATTGGCGTTCGCAGAATTTGTTTATCTCTAACCGTTCTCGAGTTGGTCAGCTCTAAATCAGATTTTTGATGGTTTTTTGGCCGCCAAAAATATTTTTGATGAGTTTTCGACATTTTCGTTCACAGATTCGGAATCAGCAAGTCGAAATACGGTCGAAGAGAGGAATTTAAAATTCGAAAAATGAATAATAAAAAATCTCAGAAAATTGGATTTTCTACCTTAAACACTCGTTTCCCGCTAAATCTCATACCTGAGCACATACAAATCATACATTTTCGGAATGAGCATGAAATTTTACGTATACAGTGCAAATTTCAAGTCGATGTGACGACCTAGTATTTTTCATGATTTTTAGGGGTAACCCCTTTCAACTTTTTTCGAGTAATTTTTAATTTTTTCGATTGATTCGAAATATACTATACATACTAATTCGGCCATTCGGAATCGATTGGCGTTCGCAGAATTTGTTTATCTCTAACCGTTCTCGAGTTGGTCAGCTCTAAATCAGATTTTTGATGGTTTTTTGGCCGCCAAAAATATTTTTGATGGTTTTTTGGCCGCCAAAAATATTTTTGATGAGTTTTCGACATTTTCGTTCACAGATTCCGAATTAGCAAGTCAAAATACGTTCAAGGAGAGAAATTTAAAATTCGAAAAATGAAGGATGAAAAATCTCAGAAAATTTGATTTTCTACCTTAAACACTCATTTCCGGCTAAATCTCATACCTGAGCACATACAAATCATACATTTTCGGAATGAGCATGAAATTTTACGTATACAGTGCAAATTTCAAGTCGATGTGACGACCTAGTATTTTTCATGATTTTTAGGGGTAACCCCTTTCAACTTTTTTCGAGTAATTTTTAATTTTTTCGATTGACTCGAAATATACTATACATACTAATTTGGCCATTCTGAATCGATTGGCGTTCGCAGAATTTGTTTATCTCTAACCGTTCTCGAGTTGGTCAGCTCTAAATCAGATTTTTGATGGTTTTTTGGCCGCCAAAAATATTTTTGATGGTTTTTTGGCCGCCAAAAATATTTTTGATGAGTTTTCGACATTTTCGTTCACAGATTCCGAATTAGCAAGTCAAAATACGTTCAAGGAGAGAAATTTAAAATTCGAAAAATGAAGGATGAAAAATCTCAGAAAATTTGATTTTCTACCTTAAACACTCATTTCCGGCTAAATCACATACCTGAGCACATACAAATCATACATTTTCGGAATGAGCATGAAATTTTACGTATACAGTGCAAATTTCAAGTCGATGTGACGACCTAGTATTTTTCATGATTTTTAGGGGTTACCCCTTTCAACTTTTTTCGAGTAATTTTTAATTTTTTCGATTGACTCGAAATATACTATACATACTAATTCGGCCATTCTGAATCGATTGGCGTTCGCAGAATTTGTTTATCTCTAACCGTTCTCGAGTTGGTCAGCTCTAAATCAGATTTTTGATGGTTTTTTGGCCGCCAAAAATATTTTTGATGAGTTTTCGACATTTTCGTTCACAGATTCGGAATCAGCAAGTCGAAATACGGTCGAAGAGAGGAATTTAAAATTCGAAAAATGAATAATAAAAAATCTCAGAAAATTGGATTTTCTACCTTAAACACTCGTTTCCCGCTAAATCTCATACCTGAGCACATACAAATCATACATTTTCGGAATGAGCATGAAATTTTACGTATACAGTGCAAATTTCAAGTCGATGTGACGACCTAGTATTTTTCATGATTTTTAGGGGTAACCCCTTTCAACTTTTTTCGAGTAATTTTTAATTTTTTCGATTGATTCGAAATATACTATACATACTAATTCGGCCATTCGGAATCGATTGGCGTTCGCAGAATTTGTTTATCTCTAACCGTTCTCGAGTTGGTCAGCTCTAAATCAGATTTTTGATTGTTTTTTGGCCGCCAAAAATATTTTTGATGAGTTTTCGACATTTTCGTTCACAGATTCGGAATCAGCAAGTCGAAATATGGTCGAGGAGAGAAATTTAAAATTCGAAAAATGAATAATAAAAAATCTCAGAAAATTGGATTTTCTATCTTAAACACTCGTTTCCGGCTAAATCTCATACCTGAGCACATACAAATCATACATTTTCGGAATGAGCATGAAATTTTACGTATACAGTACAAATTTCAAGTCGATGTGACGACCTAGTATTTTTCATGATTTTTAGGGGTAACCCCTTTCAACTTTTTTCAAGTAATTTTTAATTTTTTCGATTGACTCGAAATATACTATACATACTAATTCGGCCATTCTGAATCGATTGGCGTTCGCAGAATTTGTTTATCTCTAACCGTTCTCGAGGTGGTCAGCTCTAAATCAGATTTTTGATTGTTTTTTGGCCGCCAAAAATATTTTTGATGAGTTTTCGACATTTTCGTTCACAGATTCGGAATCAGCAAGTCGAAATACGGTCGAGGAGAGAAATTTAAAATTCGAAAAATGAATAATAAAAAATCTCAGAAAATTGGATTTTCTACCTTAAACACTCGTTTCCGGCTGAATCTCATACCTGAGCACATACAAATCATACATTTTCGGAATGAGCATGAAATTTTACGTATACAGTGCAAATTTCAAGTCGATGTGACGACCTAGTATTTTTCATGATTTTTAGGGGTAACCCCTTTCAACTTTTTTCGAGTAATTTTTAATTTTTTCGATTGACTCGAAATATACTATACATACTAGTTGGTCATTCTGAATCGATTGGCGTTGGCAGAATTTGTTTATCTCTAACCGTTCTCGAGGTGGTCAGCTCTAAATCAGATTTTTGATTGTTTTTTGGCCGCCAAAAATATTTTTGATGAGTTTTCGACATTTTCGTTCACAGATTCGGAATCAGCAAGTCGAAATACGGTCGAGGAGAGAAATTTAAAATTCGAAAAATGAATAATAAAAAATCTCAGAAAATTGGATTTTCTACCTTAAACACTCGTTTCCGGCTAAATCTCATACCTGAGCACATACAAATCATACATTTTCGGAATGAGCATGAAATTTTACGTATACAGTACAAATTTCAAGTCGATGTGACGACCTAGTATTTTTCATGATTTTTAGGGGTAACCCCTTTCAACTTTTTTCCAGTAATTTTTAATTTTTTCGATTGACTCGAAATATACTATACATACTAATTCGGCCATTCTGAATCGATTGGCGTTCGCAGAATTTGTTTATCTCTAACCGTTCTCGAGGTGGTCAGCTCTAAATCAGATTTTTGATTGTTTTTTGGCCGCCAAAAATATTTTTGATGAGTTTTCGACATTTTCGTTCACAGATTCGGAATCAGCAAGTCGAAATACGGTCGAGGAGAGAAATTTAAAATTCGAAAAATGAATAATAAAAAATCTCAGAAAATTGGATTTTCTACCTTAAACACTCGTTTCCGGCTGAATCTCATACCTGAGCACATACAAATCATACATTTTCGGAATGAGCATGAAATTTTACGTATACAGTGCAAATTTCAAGTCGATGTGACGACCTAGTATTTTTCATGATTTTTAGGGGTAACCCCTTTCAACTTTTTTCGAGTAATTTTTAATTTTTTCGATTGACTCGAAATATACTATACATACTAATTCGGCCATTCTGAATCGATTGGCGTTGGCAGAATTTGTTTATCTCTAACCGTTCTCGAGGTGGTCAGCTCTAAATCAGATTTTTGATTGTTTTTTGGCCGCCAAAAATATTTTTGATGAGTTTTCGACATTTTCGTTCACAGATTCGGAATCAGCAAGTCGAAATACGGTCGAGGAGAGAAATTTAAAATTCGAAAAATGAATAATAAAAAATCTCAGAAAATTGGATTTTCTACCTTAAACACTCGTTTCCGGCTAAATCTCATACCTGAGCACATACAAATCATACATTTTCGGAATGAGCATGAAATTTTACGTATACAGTACAAATTTCAAGTCGATGTGACGACCTAGTATTTTTCATGATTTTTAGGGGTAACCCCTTTCAACTTTTTTCGAGTAATTTTTAATTTTTTCGATTGACTCGAAATATACTATACATACTAATTCGGCCATTCTGAATCGATTGGCGTTGGCAGAATTTGTTTATCTCTAACCGTTCTCGAGGTGGTCAGCTCTAAATCAGATTTTTGATTGTTTTTTGGCCGCCAAAAATATTTTTGATGAGTTTTCGACATTTTCGTTCACAGATTCGGAATCAGCAAGTCGAAATACGGTCGAGGAGAGAAATTTAAAATTCGAAAAATGAATAATAAAAAATCTCAGAAAATTGGATTTTCTACCTTAAACACTCGTTTCCGGCTAAATCTCATACCTGAGCACATACAAATCATACATTTTCGGAATGAGCATGAAATTTTACGTATACAGTGCAAATTTCAAGTCGATGTGACGACCTAGTATTTTTCATGATTTTTAGGGGTAACCCCTTTCAACTTTTTTCGAGTAATTTTTAATTTTTTCGATTGACTCGAAATATACTATACATACTAATTCGGCCATTCTGAATCGATTGGCGTTCGCAGAATTTGTTTATCTCTAACCGTTCTCGAGGTGGTCAGCTCTAAATCAGATTTTTGATTGTTTTTTGGCCGCCAAAAATATTTTTGATGAGTTTTCGACATTTTCGTTCACAGATTCGGAATCAGCAAGTCGAAATACGGTCGAGGAGAGAAATTTAAAATTCGAAAAATGAATAATAAAAAATCTCAGAAAATTGGATTTTCTACCTTAAACACTCGTTTCCGGCTAAATCTCATACCTGAGCACATACAAATCATACATTTTCGGAATGAGCATGAAATTTTACGTATACAGTGCAAATTTCAAGTCGATGTGACGACCTAGTATTTTTCATGATTTTTAGGGGTAACCCCTTTCAACTTTTTTCGAGTAATTTTTAATTTTTTCGATTGACTCGAAATATACTATACATACTAATTCGGCCATTCTGAATCGATTGGCGTTCGCAGAATTTGTTTATCTCTAACCGTTCTCGAGGTGGTCAGCTCTAAATCAGATTTTTGATTGTTTTTTGGCCGCCAAAAATATTTTTGATGAGTTTTCGACATTTTCGTTCACAGATTCGGAATCAGCAAGTCGAAATACGGTCGAGGAGAGAAATTTAAAATTCGAAAAATGAATAATAAAAAATCTCAGAAAATTGGATTTTCTACCTTAAACACTCGTTTCCGGCTAAATCTCATACCTGAGCACATACAAATCATACATTTTCGGAATGAGCATGAAATTTTACGTATACAGTACAAATTTCAAGTCGATGTGACGACCTAGTATTTTTCATGATTTTTAGGGGTAACCCCTTTCAACTTTTTTCGAGTAATTTTTAATTTTTTCGATTGACTCGAAATATACTATACATACTAATTCGGCCATTCTGAATCGATTGGCGTTGGCAGAATTTGTTTATCTCTAACCGTTCTCGAGGTGGTCAGCTCTAAATCAGATTTTTGATTGTTTTTTGGCCGCCAAAAATATTTTTGATGAGTTTTCGACATTTTCGTTCACAGATTCGGAATCAGCAAGTCGAAATACGGTCGAGGAGAGAAATTTAAAATTCGAAAAATGAATAATAAAAAATCTCAGAAAATTGGATTTTCTACCTTAAACACTCGTTTCCGGCTAAATCTCATACCTGAGCACATACAAATCATACATTTTCGGAATGAGCATGAAATTTTACGTATACAGTGCAAATTTCAAGTCGATGTGACGACCTAGTATTTTTCATGATTTTTAGGGGTAACCCCTTTCAACTTTTTTCGAGTAATTTTTAATTTTTTCGATTGACTCGAAATATCTGTGTATCGGAGGTAAACTACACCAAGTCAAAAAATGCACTTTTGAGAAAAGGCGGTTTGTAATGTTCACGTATCTTGCATGTATCCTTATCCTTAAGTTTTCATCATTTATATGCAGTAAATTGCAGTTTATAAAGTGTATATAATGGTTACTAACTACTTTATGAAATATTATAGTTAGTTGCTTTGGGGAGGGGATGGAAAACGGTTTTTCAATAAACATAGTGTTGTTTACCTCTATCCATTACACTATTTTTGATCACATGGTGTTATATCCTAATATCTAATATACTATGTATTGAACTCATTTTCGATAAAACCAATAAAATGAAAGATGATAATTATTGTAGGTAAATTATTTAATTTAGAAATATTGATAACACATTTGTTACTCTGGGAAATCGGACACTTGGCCTGCTTTAGGCAAGGATTTATAGTAATCGTGAAATTCACTGGATACAAACGGCAAAAGCGACATTAAATCATTATACTTTGCTGTAGATATTGGTTTTCGTTCTATTCGGCTTATAGCAAGAGACTCCGGAAACGTCGCATTTCTTCTTTTCAGGTTAATACTTTTAAAATCTTCATGAAAAGACTTCTTGTAATAAAGTTCTCCTATATTTTCTTGGCGGACCTGTAGATGAACACATTCGGAAATAGGAAATTTTCTATATACGAACGGTGTTTGTTCCTGCATAAAATTCTCTGTGGATTTGTTATAGAGAGGTGTGAAGTTTTTAAAGTCATTTAATTCCATGTTATGGACTGTTAGCGTTGTTGAACAACTACGTATAAATTGTTGCCAATCACAAGGGGTCTGGATAGTCATATTATGGACTTTCTTTCGCTTTCTCTCGATCAGTGCATGTATTGTATCCGCCTCCATGTGTGTATGTCCTTTGAGTAAACATTTTTGATTGATTATTTTAATTTGCTGCCATTTATGTAATATCCAGAAAAAACAAGTAATTAGCATAATGTTCTTATTCTGGCCGTAACAGTTATCTGACCATAATGTTATTTCTTCAACATCAGAATCAGAAATAACCATTTCCGCCCATTTGAGAAGGGCCGACGCTATCTCGTCACCACCACATTATGCAATGGGCAGTACCGTCTGAAGCGTCATATATTGTAAAATCAAATGTCCATAATTTTCTTTTGTAAAAGCTCAGTCCACATGTCAGCATAGGTGTAGGCAAGCATTTTTGAAGATCTGCAGTCAACACCTTATGTTTCATATTACTTTTGGCAATACCTTTATCAACACTCTTCAAATTATATCTTTGCTCCGCATCACTCAAATGAGCATCATACTCTTTCTGGAGTTTGTCTTTCTCAGTTGGGTTTAAAAGGTGATTTTTCAATTGGTTGCAGTAGCTATCACAAATGTCACATGTATCATTCTGCACAGGCTTAAAATTCAACCTAAACTGGGTATTGAAAATTTCTGAATATACCCATTTTTTCGCAATTTCAGATGTCGGTATATTTGTTTCTGCACAGTGCCTTAAATAGAGTCGATACATTTTTTCAATATTTAGTTCTGGAGACAAAAATTTACGTTCAGATTGTTCTCGAGAGTAGTGGCTTTCATATGCAGGAAAAGAAGATATGTGCTATGTAACATTATGTATAGTAACTTCGGATGTTTTATTAACCGGAATTCTTCGCCCCCTTTGGTCTTCTTCAATTATTCCCCCAGGTTGCTTTTTCTTCAAAGCTGTGATAACAACGGAATTTGAAATTGCCAGAGTATTTAAAAACATAGTTTTGCATACTTTGATGGATACATTGTTGACGGAAAATTTATAAATCAGCGTATTTTGTTTGGGTTTTATGACGTTTCGTCGCATTGTTGCAGTTGGTCTATTTTCCACACAAAATAGAATAAATTACGCTTAACATTATAATCAGCATTAGCGCGCCAATAATTATTAAAAATATCAAGTCTATCGCCACCTGTATAACTTTTCAAAACACTTCATTCTGCAAGAGCAAGGAGGTTTCATTTCTCTTGCAGGAACGGTCTTTCCGGTTTTAGATATATATGTTTCTCCAGCAGAATAACATAATTTCCGCTTGTTACACTTCCACTCATTGACATGTACTACTCTCCTTCTTCCCCGTTGCTGAAGTTCCGTCTTTCTTGTAACTTTTCTTTTTTGAATAGTGTTGTCCGCATGTTTCTCTTCATTCGATGTATTGGTGCTTCCCATGATATTTTCTTTGTCAAAAATATTAATTTCTGAAGCACTAACTGCTTCTTCACAATCTAATGTTACAGCTTGAATTTTCTTTTTTCTGGTCAAATCTAAGTTCAAGTCTGAACTTGAACCGGATATATTATCCATACTATCAGGATCGTATGAATCACTGCCAAAGGAATAACGTCGAGACTGGCCACTACATGATTGTACTATTACTGGCTCATTCGCTATAACACCTCCAGAAGTATTCCTTGACTGCTCATCTATCGACATAGCGTCATCTGCAAACGAAAAATAATACTTACAAAATTTTTCTTTTATCACATAACAAATGTACGATCTGGCAACATCGCAGAACATTACACAATAATACACGACAGAGTGTGTATTTTACTCGACAGTGCAATTGTCACTATGGCAGCGCAAAAGTTAGCTGCCGAATTACGCTCGATGTCTGTATTGATATCAGGTGAATTTGTGTTGTTCAAATTCTAAACTGTTTCTTTTAGCAATTTGACTCGAAAATATGTCATCCAAAAAATACCCCCTCTTTTGGTGTCGCGTTTTAAATAGTTTGACAGTTTTTCTCGTCTAATTGCTAGGAAACAGTTTGTCAAACAACCCAAATTCACCCAATAAAATGCAAACCTCTTGTGCAGTTATAAGTGAAAAATCGACGTATTTCGTCCGTTCATATCTAAATGAGTGTGTTAGCTTTAAAATACTGAAATTTGGTACACTGAGTATTACAAATGTACACATTTTTGTATCATACAAGTCATTACTTAACCCTAGATTTCAATACCAGTACTTACCACAATTCTTTTGGTTTGTTATAGACAAAGCCATCTGTGTTATTCTTTTTCCTCTGGAATTCATCTGGAAGCAAAACTATTGTGCACAAAAAGTCAATAAACAATAACATATAACGAACTATATCAATAATTTTATTGTCACGCAGAGAATAATGCTCCTTACGGTAATTATTATTCTGGACTAAATTTCCATGGTTGCCAAGTTACAATGACCACATTACTTATGCTCTAACACATTTTATATCCAGAGGGATACTACACTATATCTAGTTAGTGTAAAGACAAAGTGCTGCCGGTAAAGACTGAAATGACACCAAGTATTTCTGGTGGTATAAACCTTTATGAAATGAATTAAATAGTGCAATACACTTTTCACAATCCTCATTTATAATAGGGCTATGACATAGTGGATTATACCATTAGAAAAACATTGAAGTACTATTTAACGCTATGTTAAAATCCCAATACCACACTATAATGACATAGTGTAGTTTACCTCCGACACACAGATATACTATACATACTAATTCGGCCATTCTGAATCGATTGGCGTTCGCAGAATTTGTTTATCTCTAACCGTTCTCGAGGTGGTCAGCTCTAAATCAGATTTTTGATTGTTTTTTGGCCGCCAAAAATATTTTTGATGAGTTTTCGACATTTTCGTTCACAGATTCGGAATCAGCAAGTCGAAATACGGTCGAGGAGAGAAATTTAAAATTCGAAAAATGAATAATAAAAAATCTCAGAAAATTGGATTTTCTACCTTAAACACTCGTTTCCGGCTAAATCTCATACCTGAGCACATACAAATCATACATTTTCGGAATGAGCATGAAATTTTACGTATACAGTGCAAATTTCAAGTCGATGTGACGACCTAGTATTTTTCATGATTTTTAGGGGTAACCCCTTTCAACTTTTTTCGAGTAATTTTTAATTTTTTCGATTGACTCGAAATATACTATACATACTAATTCGGCCATTCTGAATCGATTGGCGTTCGCAGAATTTGTTTATCTCTAACCGTTCTCGAGGTGGTCAGCTCTAAATCAGATTTTTGATTGTTTTTTGGCCGCCAAAAATATTTTTGATGAGTTTTCGACATTTTCGTTCACAGATTCGGAATCAGCAAGTCGAAATACGGTCGAGGAGAGAAATTTAAAATTCGAAAAATGAATAATAAAAAATCTCAGAAAATTGGATTTTCTACCTTAAACACTCGTTTCCGGCTAAATCTCATACCTGAGCACATACAAATCATACATTTTCGGAATGAGCATGAAATTTTACGTATACAGTGCAAATTTCAAGTCGATGTGACGACCTAGTATTTTTCATGATTTTTAGGGGTAACCCCTTTCAACTTTTTTCGAGTAATTTTTAATTTTTTCGATTGACTCGAAATATACTATACATACTAATTCGGCCATTCTGAATCGATTGGCGTTCGCAGAATTTGTTTATCTCTAACCGTTCTCGAGGTGGTCAGCTCTAAATCAGATTTTTGATTGTTTTTTGGCCGCCAAAAATATTTTTGATGAGTTTTCGACATTTTCGTTCACAGATTCGGAATCAGCAAGTCGAAATACGGTCGAGGAGAGAAATTTAAAATTCGAAAAATGAATAATAAAAAATCTCAGAAAATTGGATTTTCTACCTTAAACACTCGTTTCCGGCTAAATCTCATACCTGAGCACATACAAATCATACATTTTCGGAATGAGCATGAAATTTTACGTATACAGTGCAAATTTCAAGTCGATGTGACGACCTAGTATTTTTCATGATTTTTAGGGGTAACCCCTTTCAACTTTTTTCGAGTAATTTTTAATTTTTTCGATTGACTCGAAATATACTATACATACTAATTCGGCCATTCTGAATCGATTGGCGTTCGCAGAATTTGTTTATCTCTAACCGTTCTCGAGGTGGTCAGCTCTAAATCAGATTTTTGATTGTTTTTTGGCCGCCAAAAATATTTTTGATGAGTTTTCGACATTTTCGTTCACAGATTCGGAATCAGCAAGTCGAAATACGGTCGAGGAGAAAAATTTAAAATTCGAAAAATGAATAATAAAAAATCTCAGAAAATTGGATTTTCTACCTTAAACACTCGTTTCCGGCTAAATCTCATACCTGAGCACATACAAATCATACATTTTCGGAATGAGCATGAAATTTTACGTATACAGTGCAAATTTCAAGTCGATGTGACGACCTAGTATTTTTCATGATTTTTAGGGGTAACCCCTTTCAACTTTTTTCGAGTAATTTTTAATTTTTTCGATTGACTCGAAATATACTATACATACTAATTCGGCCATTCTGAATCGATTGGCGTTCGCAGAATTTGTTTATCTCTAACCGTTCTCGAGGTGGTCAGCTCTAAATCAGATTTTTGATTGTTTTTTGGCCGCCAAAAATATTTTTGATGAGTTTTCGACATTTTCGTTCACAGATTCGGAATCAGCAAGTCGAAATACGGTCGAGGAGAAAAATTTAAAATTCGAAAAATGAATAATAAAAAATCTCAGAAAATTGGATTTTCTACCTTAAACACTCGTTTCCGGCTAAATCTCATACCTGAGCACATACAAATCATACATTTTCGGAATGAGCATGAAATTTTACGTATACAGTGCAAATTTCAAGTCGATGTGACGACCTAGTATTTTTCATGATTTTTAGGGGTAACCCCTTTCAACTTTTTTCGAGTAATTTTTAATTTTTTCGATTGACTCGAAATATACTATACATACTAAATCGGCCATTCTGAATCGATTGGCGTTCGCAGAATTTGTTTATCTCTAACCGTTCTCGAGTTGGTCAGCTCTGAATCAGTTTTTAGATGGTTTTTTCCCGCCAAAAATATTTCTGATTAGTGTTCGACATTTTCGTTTGAAGATTCGGAATCAGCACGTCAAAATACATTCGAAGACAAACATTTGAATTTCGAAAAATGAAAAGTAAATAAGTTCCAAAAATTATCTATGGTGATATATTCGACTTTTTTGTCCGTTGATTTTTTCCGTTTAAATTCTCAGTATATACTAATTCGGCCATTCTGAATCGATAAGCTATCGCATAATTTGTCAATCTCTAACCGTTCTCGAGTTGGTCAGCTCCAAATCAGATATTAGATGGGTTTTTGGCCGCAAAAAATATTTTTGATGAGTTTTCGACATTTTCGTTCACAGATTCGGAATCAGCAAGTCGTAATACGGTCGAGGAGAGAAATTCAAAATTCGAAAAATGAATAATAAAAAATCTCAGAAAATTGGATTTTCTACCTTAAACACTCGTTTCCGGCTAAATCTCATACCTGAGCACATACAAATCATACATTTTCGGAATGAGCATGAAATTTTACGTATACAGTTCAAATTTCAAGTCGATGTGACGACCTAGTATTTTTCATGATTTTTAACTTTTTTCGAGTAATTTTTAATATTTTCGATTGACTCGAAATATACTATACATACTGATTCGGCCATTCTGAATCGATTGGCGTTCGCAGAATTTGTTTATCTCTAACCGTTTTCGAGTTGGTCAGCTCTAAATCAGTTAATAAATATTCGTTTTATATCTTGTACGTCTTGTACGTCTTCATTTTTGTTAAAAGCATGCTCATTTTCTCGGCTTTTAAAGTTGTTTACATGATGTACCAGGAGACATATTATACATCTCAATTTCTTTTTCTGAGCTATGAATGCTTCATCAAAATATGGTGATGAACCCCAGAATATAAGACCATATTGTAAAGTTGATTGTACCAAACCATAATAAAGAAGTTTTAGTATATGAAAAGATACAGTATCTCTTAAATTTTTTATAATATAACAGTAAGTACTTAGCTTGGCAGTTACGTTATTTATATGAGCCTTCCAGGTGGACTTGGAATCTAATATTATTCCTAAAATTTTTATAGTTTAAACACTCTCGATGGATTTTCCATTTTTGTGTAAATGTGGTTCAAAATCAGGTGAAACTTTTTTTGGCAGAAAGCGCATGAAATGGGTTTTGGTCACATTTAATTCTAGATTATTTTCTTTACAATATTGATTTAACTCATGAGATGCTTTGTTGCTGTTTTTAATGAGTTGTTCGATTTGAGTATTTGACATGAGAATGTTAGTATCATCAGCATATTGAATGATTTGATTTGGAGTTGAACAAAATTTTTGATATCACTAACAAATATTATAAAGAATAAGGGGCCAAGTATCGAACATATTTTATGAAAACACTGAATATGAGCTTCGGGCAAAGGCTACATTTACATTGAATTGCCTAACACTATTCAATCATGGTTGTGATTATGTTGCCGTGTATTCGGTAGCGGAGATACTCCCAGAATCGAATCTGCTCTTGACAAGTTGTCACAAATGAATTATCCATCAGACTTTCTTTATATCAAGGTCGTCCCCAATTTTTTTTCTTGGGGAGGTAGAGGCTTTAATTTTTTTCTTGGGATGGGTAAACTTAAAGATACTAACACTCCAGAATCTGTAGCAAAAACAAAAACAGAAAATGTTCCTAATGTGCCGTAGAGAAGGTACTTTTGAATATATTACTGAATAAATCTGAACCAACTATTTTCATATTCACACTATTACAAATATGGTGTCTCATAATCGTACAAGTGCAAATATGACTGTCATTCTTCTTCTTCTTCTTCTTCTCCTTCTTCTTCTTCATTAGTTTCTTGGTTTTCTGACTCCGTCGGGGCACCAATTTCATCAGCTGTGGAATTACGAACACTCAATCAGATCAAGTTTGACGTAACTCGTACCGAAATGAACATCGAGTCATTTCGAGTCATAAGGAAACCACAGCGATTTTAACGTTCTAGCCTACGTATCGTGACAGCTTTCGTATCGAGTGTTCATAATCCCACCGCAGATCAGGTATTCGTGACTGTCATTCAAAATGTAAACAAATAGTCGCCACATTGAAACGAAATTACAAAAAGTTGTTTTTGTTTCTAACGATTGTGTCCCACTTTTTTGGTACGTTACAAAAATATACGGCAACTTTTTGTAAAACAATTCGAATAAAGTCCTTTAAACGTTTTGACTGGGCTCAATGCTCCATTTACCTGTTTATACTATCAAAGTGAACAATTCCAAGAAATATTGTATCCAAGTATCTATCAGAGTACTTGAATTGAATTGTTCACTTTGATAGTATAAACAGGTAAATGGAGCATTGGGCCCAGTCAAAACGTCCAAGTATCTATCAGAGCTTTACTCGGATAGCCAAGCGGCGATAAAAGCAGTCAACTCTATGCAGATCACCTCAAAACTTGTTTGGGACTGCATAGAAGCCCTAAAAGAGCTAGGCAGTCAGAACAGACTGACACTACAGAGGCAATGAAGAGGCTGATCTAGCTCGAGAAGAAGCAAGTGAGGCCCTGAATGGCCCAGAACCGTTTTGCGGTATAGCGAAAGCTGTACTAAAAACCAACACCAAATCATGGATCCAACAGAAATCCCAAGAATGGTGGAACGATTCACCAGGAATGAGACAGGCCAAAGAGTTTATCAAAAAACCGTTGCCAACATTCACAGAATATCTACTAAACCAGAGAAGGAGAGCAATACTAGAATAATAGTTGGACTCCTCACAGGGTATTGTAGGCTCAACAAACATATGAGTACTATTGGTCTGGCAGAAGAAATGCTATGCAGGTTCTGTCAGGCACACATACTATGCCACTGCGAGGGCTTGTCAAGGCTAAGGTTTCTAACACTGCGAGAAGAAAAACCAAAAGCTCCCGGATACATGGGAGTTCTGAAAACTGGTCTATGGAGTCTCGTGACGAAGACAGGGCTAGATAAAGAACTGTAAACGATTTCGAGGGCGAACACAATAGTTCGGAAAAGGTCGCGGTGTTGATGCTTATGGCACGGAAGCCCCAAACTAATCTAATTTTTCAGAGTTGTATATATGGCATGGATTTTTTTTAAATCAAAGTAGTAAAGGCCATAAAGAGGATTCGTTTGTGGACAGTAATTATTGACAGACAGGACCAAGCAGTAGAACTTCATATTTGTCCTGAATTAACACATATGTATCTTGAGGTATAAAGCGTATCACTACTAACCCATTTTCGAATGACTGAACTGAAATGAACAACAATCAAACATAAAATCCATAATTATATTGACTAATATCACACTTTTTTCTTTAATATTCGACAAAAATCATACAATATTTGTTTGGTGATACAGCAACTAACTTATATATCTCAAATTACTCGGTTACGATCATTGGTAATCAAAAACAAAATTACATCACTTAGAAAAAATGGGTTCAGTTAACTTCTTCTTCTGAAAAAGCCGCTTTTAGGTGTTTGCTAAAATCGTAAGTGATAATTTTCGGCGTGACGAAACCCCCGAAATTGTTGCGACCCTTGTGGAAAATTCCCGCTCCGCTCAGCGGTACCGGCTGCATCGATGCCAGTGGCTGGCCGTCCAGGAACGGAACCGTCGTTTGGGCCGCGTCTCTCTCCAGGTCCGTATGCGTGAATTCGATGTACTGATCGGATCTCGAGGTGGGGACCGATGATGACGGCGAACGGGTCGGTATGTCGGGATCGATGAGCTTAACTCTGGTTCTAAAACGGAAATTTCATTTGCAATAATTATTTCCGTGTAAATAAAAACTTTGTATTATGTATTGTGGTGCACAATGAATGATAAAAACGTATATTTAAGTATATTTACGTATATGCAACGGCAAACAGCCATCCTCCACCCGCATGATATAGCTTTACTATCATTATTACATACAGGGTGAACTACCACCTCAAATTAAATGCGGTACTGGCCTGTCATATGCGACAACACCTGTAAAATTTAAGAGCTATCCGTGATGATTCGAACAATTTTTGTGTACGGCAACCTCCATGAAATATGAGAGTTGTGCAGTGTTGTCACATGTTACGATCGCCGAGTGCAGAATAGAACAGAATCAATGATGGTCGTTGTTTGTTGTACACCCATTGTATAACGAATACCCGCTGCGAACATACAAAGAAAATAATTCTACTATGACATAAACCGTGTCCTCCAGATTATTTCTTTGGAATACTATTCGTCCTAGGTACCTAAAAAATTTTGATAAGCACTGGCAATCGTGCACGTCAATATGTCACCCGTCAGAATTCCCCGGCAGTTTATTGACAGAAAGTTAGATTTGGCAATGTGTACAGTGATTGTATTTTGACTTTTATCGTAAATTGATACCGTTATATATGTCAGTGTTTATCTCGCGAGTACTGTGATTAGATTTAAAAAATTCCATTTCAAACTCCCAGCTCAAGTCTCACATAGACCATTCCAGTATTACGTCACGCTGGAGGGCAACCTGTCAAATTTAAAGCTTTTCAGGTTAAAAGCTAGCCGAAAAATTCCAAAATAATGCCTCTTGAAGCTTTTTAGGGTGAAAAGCATTCGAAAAATTCCAAAATAATGCCATTTGAAGTTATTTAGGTTGAAAACTAGTCGAAAAATTACAAAATAATGTAATTTTTGGTTAGAAATGTATGTGTGCCCCCCAGAGATAATTGTCAAAGTCACGTGTTCTGGAATGGTCTATTTAATAAACGAAGAGATAAAGGGATTCTTGCTGTCCACTTGTGTATTTCCACACTCATTTTTTTCGTCCAAATTTCTTAATTTTACTTAATTTTCCACTTCTTTTGGTGGAAAGAGTACACTGTATAATTGTTTGTAATTGGTCATAGTTCACCCTGTATATAGTTAATGATTTATAATAATGAACACTTGAATACAAAAACTATGTTGAGTATTGAAAATATTTACCAGAAAAAATGTCCATTTACTTGAATTCAGTAACAAAATCAAGTAGATGATAGTTGATCAAAATAACGAGTGGAATGATATAAACCATGAAAGTAAACAAATATGGAATCCGAGACAGTTACTCCCCAAACTAATGGTTCAATTCGCCATTTTTATGAAAATATATAATATGAAAATGAAATAACTGACAAACTTTAAAAAATTGTGATTTGTAAAAATGAAGTGGTAGTGTTCACTAACTGTTGTAAAATTACTCACAGTGGTTTGTAAATTCCGTGTAAACTGAATTAACAGAAAAAGTTTCAATAAAGATATTTTCCTAGGTTACATTTTTGGAAAAAACAATTTTTTCACAAGATTTTTTTTGTAGCTATCAATTAAAAAGTATTTCTTACCTTGGATTTTTACTTGCAGAATCAGTATTGGTGTTGTCTTTCCAAACGCTAGTACTTTGTGGATCTATCAGTTCGCCTTTATCGAAGTCGAATTTGGTTACGTAGATTTCGAAATTCAAATGTGAACCAATTTCCTTGAACCGAACACCTAAAAAAATTGTTATTCATGATACAAGTTCATAAAGTAGGTCGTTTTGTATGAGCGTGAACGAGGCAAAGCCAAGTTCAACAAGCACACGAGTACAGGAAAACTCGTTACAAAAGTGTAGCATACAAATTTTTTTCTATGGCAATTACTATATTGACAAATTGTAGGAATTGTGTTATGTCATGAATTGTCATCATTAAATGACGACTTCTAGTGAAATTTCAAAAAAGTAAATGCAAACAGTGTGAAAAAAATACTTTATGCACAGTTGATGTTTTTACTCTGTTGTTTTTTTATGCACTTGTGCTCTGTGAACAGTGTGTAAATACTTAGTTCACTTACTGTCTTTGTTGACAAGTATTGAAATTGATAACAGTAATTTCATATTCATTTTCTATTGATATTCTCACTTACCTGTCAATATATAACCTTCATCTGCTTCTAAATCATCTAAATCTATGGCACGCCTTTCCCATGTGAAAGTGTGATAATCCTGTCCGTTATATATTTGTCTATCCGTGATTTTGTATTCTTGAATGGGCACCCAATGAACTGTGTTGATATCGATATTTCCTCTTGGCAACAATACTCCTTCTTGAATTTGAAGATGCATAATGCGATTATTCTTGACGAATCTCAAACCAGTCACAACCCTAAAATAATAATATTATCATCTTATCTCTGAGTATATACTAACATTTCCTGAAGTTTTGAAAAATCCAATAATTATAGGTAAGGTTTTGGGATGAATACAGATATAATTTTTCCTGTACGAAAACAAACAACTTTTCAACCCATCAAAGATCTTCAAAATTATTAATATATTTTTTTCTACAACTGTCAAGAAAGTTTATGTACTGTTTTTTGTGTAGTTTGTGTGACAATGTATTACAGTATTTCTATCCGTCATTTTTTTAACTGTAGGCTAGGCGACAGAAAATTTTATGCGACAACAATGACACATCCGAAAACAACGAAATCCTGTCAAAAAAACAGTTCTTATTTTCTGTGGCCTATGGATATCTGATATACAAATGTTCCACCGATAATATTCATAGCGTTTTGACTATAAAGTAAGTGCAATAAAAATTGAAACATTTGCGGCGGACAACGAAATATTCAAAACAATAACGTATACACCTTTAAGGAACTATTGGACCTAATTCACATTGGGTAGGTAATCCAAGGTAGCTGTGGCCTTCAGAAAATAGTTGACATTAACAATTAATTGAATTAGTGAAATTAATTCTTGTTAATTATGAAATTAATACAAGGAGAAATGGAGAGTCATGAAGGCTGAACCTAAATCCAGTCGACAATGAAAAAGTTATAAAATCTTAGAGGATATGTTTATTGGAACTTTTCGCCATGAATTGATGGGAGGATTCTACTAACGAGTTTGTCCCCTTATTTCTGGGTCACCCTGTATAATTAATATTTTTGTCTCATGAATTACTAAATAGGGCATGTCTAGCTTGACTGCGTAGTCTTGGACAAAAAAAATTAAATAAACCACTTTTTTTCGTCGACCTCTACAGAAAATGACATTTTACGTACTAATTTCCGGACGAAAAATCGACTATTATTGAAGGCAAGAACTGTTCGTCCGCTGTGGTCTCTATGCCTTATCATAGCGTTTGCGGATGAAAAGTGTCTACGGACGAAAAGTGTCTGCGGACGAAAAGCGTTTGCGGACGAAAAGAGTTTGCGGACGAAAAGTGTCTGCGGACGAAAAGCGTTTGCGGACGAAAAATACTTGCCTAATAGTTATTTATGTACCGAGGACGAAAAACTGTCTACTATAGTCGAGCCTGCAAATTGATAGCTGAGGCGCAGCCGAGGCTAGCAAGCAGGCGAGACAATAGACAGTATTTCGCCGAGGTGCATATTACATTTTTTCGTCGACCTCTACAAATACCCTACTAATTTCCGATTTTCGAATCGACAATCGACTGTTTTTTTAGGCAAGTATTTTTCGTCCGCAAACGCTTTTCGTCCGCTGTGGTCACTATGATACGGCATAGTGATTTTTCGTCCGGAAATTAGTACGTAAAATGTCATTTTTTGTAGAGGTCGACGAAAAAAGAATATTCGATAATTGATTCGATAATTGATTCGAAAATCGGAAATTAGTAGGTAATTTGTAGAGGTCGACGAAAAAATGTAATATGCACCTCGTCGAAACACTGTCCATTGTCTCACTGCTTGCTAGCCTCGACTGCTTGCTAGCCTCGACTGCGCCTCAGCTATCAATTTGCTGACTCGACTATAATAGACAGTTTTTCGTCCTTAGTACATAAATAACTATTTTTGATTTATAAAATGATGATGGAAAACTTTTGAATTCTTCGCCAACCTGACTCGGCGGATAAGTATGGTTTTACTTCAGAACTTGTAATGTAAACTATTTACCTGTTATTGTCAATATCCGCGATGACAGCTCTCATATTGAAATATCTGTCGGAATTGTTGCCCTGTTCATCGCAAAGGCAGAAACAATAGGAGCAATGCCAGAAAAGCCACCTCCACCAACTGTCCACCTTGCTGGTGCCCCTACTGCATCCCTGCTTCCGTCCGAATACCCTGCCATTTTCATATTCGATATACTCGTATCGTCTGCCGCTGAGAGGGTCCTAAAATATATCAAAAGTATGATAAATATTAGAAATTTTTTTAAGGAGCCGCCAGCAAAAAAATGCGCCGAACAGCTGTACTCCTTCCGAGCTCAGGAATGGAAGTACTCACATCGAAGATACCAAATCCAAAATATTCCAGCCGGGGCTGGAAAAAAATTTTTGAAATTTTTTTTTTCGAAAATGTCTCAGGTCAAAAATTAGCCGGTTTCCTATATTCTCAATTTTTAGTTCATTAGTTTCAATGTGGCCCTTAGATAGCTAAAATCGAGGTAGAATGAATTTTTAGCAGGGCCGCGGGTCACAGAGGGGCGGCAAAAGGGTGCACTCGCGGGACCGGCTATTTTCAAAAATTGGAAAAATGGACTTGGAATGATGATTGAGCTCTGAACTTTTAGGTGGCAATTCTTTAGGGACCAAGAAAAGCAACCCTCCAAGGGAAGGAGTTTTCGTCCAGTTTTCACCCCCTACCACCCCTTTCAATTATGGCCCTTTTTATGACTATGGATATGAAAAAAAAATCCTCTGTATTCAAGTACCTACATATGGACGAAAACTCCTCTCCTTGGAGGGTTGCTTTTCTTCGTCCTTAAGTCCTTGAGATACTTGAAAATGGTGTAACACCGAAACCGGTCGTAATAGAGTAGTAAAGTAGTAAATTTTTTTCAAGATCACAAATCCAAAAAAAACTTCTGTTTCAGAGCTTGATTATCATTCCAAGTCCATTTTTCCAATTTTTGAAGATAGCCGGTCCAGCGAGTTTTTCAAGTGCCCCTTTTTGCCCCTCCCTGTGACCCGGCCCTGCTGAAAATTCCTTCCACCGCGATTTCAGCAATCTAAGGGCCAAATCGAAACTAATGAACTAAAAAGTGAGAATATAGGAAACCGACTAATTTTTGACCTATAAGACATTTTTGGGAGAAAAATTTCCTGAGCTCGGAAGGAGTATAGCTGTTTGGCGCATTTTTTCACTGGCGGTTCCCTAACTATATGATCTTATCGACGTTTTCCTTTTTTTCTTTGGTAATTTTTTTCTGTTAGTAGATTGTCGAGGGTAATACCACAAGAGCTCAGATTTGGCCGGATATTTTTTGTGGTTGTTTTCGAATACTTACTTTCATTGGCAATTTAACGAGAGCTTTCTATAACCTTTTATTTGAATAGGTATATTCCATACACATCAAAAGGCATTCAAACACCAAAATTAAGTCGGTTTTAAACGAGTCGCGTTTCGCCACGAAATGTAGCATCTTCAGAAGCGATAAGACTAGAGAGCTCAATTGGTACTAATGTAATTATGGTGTTTGAGTAGTTTGATGGTTTTTCGATTGTAGGTTTATCATACTACCATATAATAGAGCACCCACTAATACTTTTGTGACAATTGAGATTGATGAATATTTTCAAGTAGGTATACTTACTGCCGGGCATATCCACATATCGGAATCAAAATATTGACAGTTGATTATTTTGCCATTGCACCTTCTCTGTTGACGGCAGTACAAATTCTTGAAACAGCTGTGACTTTTTGTGTAGGTGTATTCTGCGCAATTTTCCCTGCAGGTCCCCTCTGGATTCAGGTCTACCTCATTTTGGACGTAACCTTGCAAGAGTTGGGTTATCTCTTCGTAAGTTTCTCCTGAAAAAAAAACAGATCATGGTAAACATCCATTCTCAGGTGGTTACAAGTGAATTTGATAATAGACCGTCAGCTAGTGACAGATTTAGGTGCCCCATTTTCGCATACAAGCCTCGAATAGGGTTGAAAAGTATATCGATTTGGAGTAAAATGAAGATATTTTTACAAGTGGCTCCTGATGATAACATACCGAGAATTCGATTTTTCAGAACAGTGCTTATTTGTTTCCCTCGTGTTTCTATTTACGGTACGAAACTACAGAGGGTGATTCGTTAAGTCGCCTTAAGGAAAAAAGTTCCTATGAACATATGTCCGCAGTTGCTTCGTTTCTGAGATACAAAGGTGTTTGAAAAAAAAATCAATGCCCTGTATCTCCGAAAAGAAGCAACTCCGAACATATGTTCATAAAAACTTTTTTTTCTCAAAACGACTTAACGAATCACCCTCTGTAGTTTCGTACCGTAAATAGAAACACGAGGGAAACAAATAAGCACTGTTCTGAAAAATCGAATTCTCGGTATGTTATCCCCAGGAGCCACTCGTAAAAATATCTTCATTTTACTCCAAATCGATATACTTTTCAACCCTATTCGAGGCTTGTATGAGAAAATGGGGCACCTAAATCTGTCACTAGCTGACGGTCTATAAGAAGTGTTTTGACACCATTTACTAACCCTTGATGTGCTTCTTCGGATCGCAGTTCCACAATTCTCTGGAAGTGTTGGTCATAGCACTTCTTACAATTTCGATGGCATTGTTTGTCCTTTCTTCATACCTATCTTTCATTATGTGGGCTTCTTTCGTGAAATTTCCTATAAGGGCACAAAAGAAATTATTGAAAATTAAAATAGCATGGCATACTTTCGGGAAATGTATTGTACGTAATTTTGTATCTTCTAGACATCAAATTGAAACGATTTAAACAATTATCGAAGTAAAATAAGTGGACAACTGAAACAAAATTTTGCGTTTTACAATTTTAATGGCGTTTGGCCAAAAATTCTCACTTCTTCAAGGCTACAATATAAACAGATACAATGAAACGAATAATTTAGCGAAGTTGAAATACTCTTCCCGCCGCAAATTGATACGAAGCAACTACTTCCCCTTACGGGCCTTGAGTTATATCTGTCATCCATTTGTGCAACATCCCTTACGGACAGAGTCGTTTCATGGGTCAAAATATGGATTTACTTAACACCATCATTCCCTGACTTCAAAACTATGTTATGATCAGTTATTCTTTCAAATAATGTAAACCAAGAGAATGCAAGTCTACGGCTAAATAAAAAGATTGATATATAAACCGACGCCATAAGTATAAAGAATTTGATTTTGAAGAATTTTTTCTAGACTGTTCCGAACCCGAAAATAAAATTGAAAGAGAGAAACATAAGAATTGAGAGATGGTTTTTCAGATGATATAAAAAACTCATGAAACGATCTCATTTTAATGCTTATTTTAATACAATAATCCTTCATTTGATTGAAAATGACCTGCATACATGACATGTTTAAAGGTTCTTGTTACTCATTAGTGCTAGTATAGGTTAGACAACATTAGTCATGTTGATTTTTGTTCGAAAATATGAACAGGATGTTCATAAAATCAGTTGTGGAATCATCTGCGGCTGAAAGACAAATTTTAGTCGCTATTTTCCATCGTTCAAGATAACCTCTCAAGGTATCCATGTTGAAGAGGGGAATATTCTCCATGAAAATTGAAAAATAAAAAATATAATTTTTTTTGTAATATCTAACAGAAAACAACTACTTCCCCGGCTAAAGCCACGCTGGACATTGAACTACATCTGATAGATATTGTGAAAAGACTCTAACTGAAAAGGAAAGAAAAAATCTGAAAGTGAAAATTCTTTCATTCATATAGTTGATTTTTTTAATTTTCTCTAGTTTTCATCGAGAATTCATTGAATGAATTAGATAGGGAGAATGTTATTCAAAAATATCACTACAGTAAATCGAACCTCGCTTCAATGAAATGAACGATTTCTGTGTCGGGCTGTGTTCGGAGTCGGGCTCTTTCGACAAAATATATAAATAACCGATTGTAGTTTTTTATTTTAAATTGTTGAGAAAAAACCTAATTGATTGAACCAAGAAGATACTTAAGCTTGTCTAAACTCCATTATCGTGTTCGTATTGGTTATACAGAAAAAAAGTTAATATGGATGGATATCCCATCGATGGTACTTTCGACGTCAGAGTACCATTATGGTACCATTTGAAAAAAACGGAGTTTCGGTTAAAAAAAAGGTTTTGGTTTACTATTTTGGCACGTATTTCGAACCACGATACTTTTCAAATCGAAATTATGATAGTGTAGCATTATTTTGATTATTTGGAATAATTTTAGGGAGTTCATGGCTCTCTAGATCGAAAAATGAAATGGGTGTTCTGACGATGAAATATCAACTATGAGGTATCATTGGATTCAGAAAATTATACAGATTTCAAAAATGTAATAATATTAAGGGTGTCCCATTTGAAAATCGAAAGTTGGTGTAATTTCCCGAAAAACCAGTGGTTGGATTTTTTCCAGATATGTCAAAAAGTGCCCTATAGTGAGCATATTCAATGTTCCAAATTTCAGAAATATAGCTACAGAAACAAAGGAGAAAAGGGCGTGTACCATGAGTCTGTGTCACACGGTATAGTAGTTTTTTATATTCATTATATCTTTTACAGTAGTCCTCAGGAAGGCGAGAATTTTAGCTGAAACGTTGGCAACAAATTTGTAATACACCTAGTGTTGTGTTTCGATTGTCACTCAATCGTAATCACAAGTGAAAGTCATTTTTTTTTCTATTGAAACTTGTATTCAATCAAGAATGTATACTCTGATCTTGACCAACAAATTTCCACCTCTTGAACTGACCATCATCCGAGATGATTCTTTTATTTAAAAAATCAATGATTTACTTACCTTTGTTGTGTAGCCTCAGCAGCATGTACGAAAACTGTATCATGGCATAACCTTTCAATTCCGTCAGAGCTATGGTGTTATACAAGTTGTAGAGGACCTGCTGGGGAGATTGCTTGGAATTGCAGATCATGTCGCCTTCGACTTCCTGCAGAAAAAAAAACAGATGATTAACGGCATAGATAAGGTTTTCGAATGTTGATCAAGAAAATAATTTAACGTGACCTTGGTTGAACAAGTGTAAAATTTAAATACCAGTCAGATGATTAATTGGAATGACACGATGACTACTCTCAATCAAGATTCGCATTATCTGTTGAAAATTATTCATACCGACTATTCCATTTTTTTTTATAAGAACTGAGAAAAAATTAATTATTTTCACTAATCCGTAGTTTGCTAAAGTGTTTGTTAAAATTCCTAGATTTTTCAAAGTCGAACTCGTCGTTACTTGACGATAGATAATTATCGAATAATAAGAAAAAATGGATTATAAATAATTGAAATTGCCGTATAAAACTATACAGTAGGGGCATTTCCTTCGACAAGTTTCCACAGAAAACAACTACTGTTCCCTACGACTGCCGAACTATATCTGTTAGATTTTTATAAAATCAAAATGCTCATGACAGGTCTATGTCAAAAAATAATTTTCAAAGTGTCACCGCAGAAGAAATGTTTCTCTCATATCCATCCCTGATGTGTATGCTTCTGAAGAGCCTGTTTTATTTCAATCCTATATCAATCCTCCTGAAGAGCTTGGCAAAGCGAAATAGATTTTTGTCGACCAAAATGTATTGGGGATTAAATGCGAGAGAAGCGAACCTTGCTTCAATGAAATGAACGATTTCTGTGAGTGATATTTCTTTAATAACATTCTCCTTATCTAATTTATTTAATGATTTGTTCAAGGAAAACTAGAAAGAATTAAAAAAGTCAGCTATCTGAATGAAAATGCAAATTTTCACTTTCAGATTTTTTCTTTCCTTTTCAGTTAGAGTCTTTTCACAATATCTATCAGATGTAGTTCAATGTCCAGCGTGGCTTGTGCCGGGGAAGTAGTTGTTTTCTGTTAGATATTACAAATAAGTCACATTTTTCATTTTTCAATTTTTATGGAGAATGTTCCCCTTTTCAACATATATATCTGTTAGATTCTTGACAAGGGACAAGGGACGGACTTTTGGTCCTCACTATATTAGCCTAAGAGCCGAAGAGAGGTCGACCTTCACCGTTCTGTTTAACGGATGAAACACTTCTTATGAAGTTTTATAAATAGACAAATATGCCTAAAATGGGTTGCCTATCAAAATGTGGTCCAGACTATATACACTGAGTTTCAAAAATTTGCACCATACGGAAAACTTTTTCATTATCGATTTGTCAGAAAATTTTATTTTGAAACTTCCAACCCTATCTATTTATTTTATTTCCAGTACATATTTAGACAATGAATATAATCCAGTACGATTGGGTTTTGAGACGAGGATCAATTGTAGCACCACCAAACTTGAAACATGATAAACACGAAAAAAAAATTGTTTACCAAAATTCCATGGGCGGAACATATTTTTTTTTTGTTTTGTTTAAAAATAAATAAGTAGATTTTTGATGTAATCTTGGAAATTATATGATTTATCGAAAAAACAACTCAATAAGGTGAAAGATAATTCAATTCTCCACAAAAATGATTCCCAGTATTTTTTTATGAAATGCGTTTGTTTCCCCAGAATACGTGATTGAACACTGATATCAAATTTCAGGTTCCCGCTTACCCGCCGCTGAAAGTTCTGGCGGAGCTGAATATTTGATTGGTCATAATTCTGCTAAAAATTATTGGAGAAGGAAAAGAAAAGTTCTGAAGACTTATATCTTCTCATGCAAATATAATATTTGAGTACCTAAAATGGGTTTTGTCGCACTTCACGGAGATGTTTGCGGATGATCATGATGATGATCATGAATAATTTAGTGAATATGGAGTTATTATACTAAAGCAGCAACCCATACCATCTTTGGACTATATTCAACATTTTTAGAGTAGTGTGACAGGTTCAATGTAAAAAAAACTTTGTTTTACTTTTGCATCATTTTCGGCATTCTCTTCAGTAAATGTTGAAAATAATCGCTTATTCATATCCTACATATATACAGGGTGTCCCAGAATAAAGGGAACAAACTCCGAGAGTAGAACCCTCACTTCATTTCAAGGCTGAAAGTTCCAATAAACATATACAAAAAAAATATTTTCCAGAATAACTCCATAACGGCTTAACTTTTCTTAATGAAATTTGGTATTTCACTTAAGAGCATTCAGTTTCATATTTCAAGGCAAATCATGTGTTTGTAACTCTAAACAGGGGCGAAAGGCAGGTGGGTACCCCTATTCGCCCCTCCCCAACTTTTACGCCACTGGATTAATATCGATTTCGTCTTCTTTTTCTTAATCCCCGATATTTCCTATACAAAAAAGGAATACGTTTCGTTTCACAAATATCAACGGTTTTCGAGATATTTGAAGTTGAATAAGTGCGTGCGTATCAAAATCTTTACTATTTTTGAAAGGAATGTGAAGGTAACTATTTATAACATTATAACCAACATATTTCATACCTTGCAATGAGTATAAATTCAAATATTTCGAAAATTGTTGGCATTTACGAGGGTAGTGGTCACAAAAATTTCTCGATACATAGCCACTAACAAAATAATCACTAATGAGTATCCGTATCACAATTTGTTATCGGGATTCTATCAGGTTTTCTGAGAAAACGAGCGCACTTTGTGAGAAATTACTAAATATGTTTCTTGTGGAGAATTGAATTATCTTTCGCCTTGTTGAAATTGCTTCTTGATAAATCTTATACTTTCCGAAACAACAGCAAAAAAAATTATAATTTTTTTAAATAAATTTTTTTTTGGGTTCCACCCCTGATTTTTGGTAAACAATTTTTTTTTCTAACAATGCATGATGTCAACAAGTCATGTGCCCAGTTTCAAAGTGCTACGATTCATTCTTCACTTGTTGCTTACATTTGTCTGTGGTTACTGTACTAATAATGCAGTAATGTTTTATCTTGAAATTCAACTATCTTGCGAACATTCCACTCGTTGAAAAAGTGACGCTTCTCCTTCGTTTTAGCAAATGTTATATTTATTCTAGCCACCAGTCATATTTAGATGCCAGTCAAACTACGCTAACAAGATACTGAAAAACCGGCCATGAAAGTATTAAGTATTATATTCTTCGAGTAGAAACGAAATAAAACGTTATTACGAGTTTTCATCTCTGGATTTAATTTCGTTACCTTTCTTGCAGCCCCAAACATATTTGTCGCTATACCGCCATGTATCCTGATCATGGACGTTTCAATGTTGTTCCTGGTGTCGTACAGAATCGTATTGGCTAAATCGCTCCAGGCTTGTTTCGGAGACGGTATTCGTCCGTGGGCTGTTTGTTGTCTTTGGAACCTTCGGAACGTTTCGTACAGGGCGTAAATGCCCCTGAGATCGGCTAGGGCCAGTTGGAAAGCCCATACGCTTTGCAGTTGGTCCAAGCCGTAGGTTAGCTCGTTTGGCAAGACCTTCGAATTGTAGAAATGGTTGGAATGAGGTTGGGGTTTGGGTAGTTCGTTCTCTAGTGATTGTCTAATGCAAAGTCCCGTTTGGGTATTTACTTTTGATCATGATCCCAAAGAGTTTTGAGATTCGTTCCATGGTGAATTTAAGGCATCTTATACAATTTTGTCTTAGTCCTTAGCCCTTATTTTTAACGTGACCTTAAGGTTCGCACTTCGGTACGTATTATCGTGAGTATTGTAGATATAATCCTACAGAAAGTAGATTTATATCAATTTGTATAAATGGAGATTCATGATATATCTTTGGAACATGAGTCTGGAGGAATGTATTTTTGAAGGATTGGAGGAGATATTCTCATACTTATGTGATGAAAAGGATCATCGTCTTGCCATCCGTCCATTTATCCGTCGTGTTTATATTAATTTGAATAATTTAAATGGAGATTTAAGATTTATTCGAAAAATGACTCCGAAATGTATTTTTGTAGGATTAGCGGAGATATTCTCATGCTCGTGTGATGAAAAATAGCATATTTATGTATACAGTCCATTGTCAATCGTTTTTAAATCAATTCGTATCATTAAAATGGGGATTTAAGATTTCTTCGAAAAATTAGTCTGGAAAAATGTATTTTTGTAGGATTAGCGTAGATATTCTCATACTTATGTGATAAAAGGACCATCTTTATGTCACCAGTCCATTTGTCAGTCGTTTTTATATCAATTTGTATCATTAAAATGGAGATTTAATATTTATTTGAAAAATAACTCCAGAATGTATTTTTGTAACATTAGATATTCTCATTCGTGTGATAAAAAACAGCATATTAAATTTTATGTCACTGTCAATCGTTTTTATATCAATTCGTATTATTAAAATGGGGCTTTAAAATTTCTTTGGAATGAGTCTGGAAAAATGTATTTTTGTAGGATTAGCGTAGATATTCTCATACTTGTGTTAAAAAAACCATCTTTATGTCACCAGTCCACTTGTCAGTCGTTTTTATATCAATTTGTATAATCATAATGGAAATTTTAGATTTCTTTGAAAAATTAGGCAACGATTTTTCTTTGAGAAAGTATCACTTCCCGGACTAGTCCGGGAAATTCCCGAATTTCAATATAAATATTTATATAAATAAGAATTAGAATGTCTCTGTTAGTACCTATCTTCTGTTCGCATTTCGATATTTAATACAAATAAGAATTAAAATGTTCGAAATTTTCTTCTACAAAGAAATATAAAAAATAAATGTGTCTCGATTTGTTATTTTGCACGGTTACCGAAAAAATTGTGTACGCAACACGTCCGAAAACAGTTTTTTTGGACTCGCAGACTTCCAGGACTCGCTACGCTCGTCCTAGAATCTTATCCACTCGTCTAAAAAAACAGTGTTTTCCGGACTTGTTACGTAAATTACTATTTTGTATGATTAGCGTAGATATTATCATACTTGTGTGATAAAAAGGCTATCTTTATGTTAATAGAGATTTAATATTTTTTTGAAAAATGACTCCGGAAGAATGTATTTTTGTAGTATTAGCGGAGATATCACATCAAATCAAATTATATTCATTATATTCTCATTCATGTGATGAAAAAGAGCATATTTATGTCACCAGTTCATTGTGAGTCGTTTTTATATCAATAATTTGTATGAATAAAATGGAGGTTTAAGATTTTTTCGATAAAATAGTCTGGTAGAATGCATTTTTATGGGATTGGCGGAGATTTTTCTCATACTTATGTGATGAGAAAGATCATCTTCATGTCGTCAGTCCATTGGTCAGTCGTTTTTGTATCAATTTGTGTAATGAAAAGGGAACTGAATAAATGTCGAATTATGATTTTTTATAACAAAAAATCACTAATAAAACAGTGAATGAACAGGTAACACATTTTTAAAATTACGTCACTCCACATCATCTTTTCTCTAAATTATTGCTTTTGAAAATCTACTGTGTGAATTATTAGTTTGTAAATGAGATGAAGAGTAAGTACCTACTGCACGGATCTAGGTGCATTTTTGTTTGTTACCGGACTAAAGACTTTGGATTGTTTTTCCATTTGGAAAGTGAACTTTTATCAATCACTAGAGAATGAATAACCAAAGTACATGTTCGAACGAACGTAACTAATATACCAACCTCTTGCGCCTTGTCGCCAAATTCCTCGAATTTTTTTATCAAAACCACTTCTGGACCTCCTTTGGTAATTTCCGATTCTCTGACGACGTTATTATCTACGTTCTCCAAAACGTAGCTCCAGGCGTCTTCTTCCACTTTCAAAAAATCATACCGCAGCCGGTCCACATCCACTATTTTATTGGGGTCACGACCCGAAACGGTATAGACGACAGTCCAAAGGAACACGATGGTCTTTATAATATGCATTTTTGTCGGAAATTATATCACATTTGAGTTTTAATGTTGGATATTAGCTGGAAAATACGGTTTCACTTAATTTATCGATTACACTGTTTCGGTTATTATTTTATTTTATTGCATACCTAGGTGGGGGCGATTTAACTGAAGTCAGCGCAATCGTTTCGAAAGAAGAAGCGACTAATGAGCTGTTTCATTCGAAATTATGTCATAATCATTTTGTAAATGGTATTATTTTCCTTACCACTGTCTTAATATATTCAGAGTGGAAGTTGATTTTTATGCTTTTTGAAACAAATCCATTAAAATATTTTTCCGTCGACCGTTCATTTATGATGTATTTTAACGCACTCAAAATCGTTGATTAATGACCCCTATTAATGAATGATTTTGTATCAATCAACGATTTGCTTATATGCAACCCAACATACATTGCTCTAATACATTTTATATTGGTTAGTACTATCTGTCATTATTTCTTTGTCAATTTTCAAATAAAATGTCAGAAAATCTTCATTACACCAATTGTCACTCAAAATCATATAAAGTCACGTGGGGTAATGGTAAAGTTCACCTGGCAGGCAACACCGAGGTCGAGAGTTCAAAACCCACCAAGAGTATTTTTTTTTTTTAATTTCAATTTGAAAATAAATACTTAATAATCAATAAAATAAAACTACCACTAAGAAAAATTAAACTATCTTTGAGTACAGTTAATATAAATAGGAAATAGTGATTGTTTTTTATTGTATCGTTAAATAAATAAACATTGAAAGTAGGATATCTCTATTTTTGAAAACTACTGTCGACGGAAATTAAAATGGCGATTAACAATCTCAACCATTAACGCGCTCGCTCCGCTCACTAGTTAAATTATCTCGATTGTTAATCGCCCTTATTAATACACTTGTTCGTTAAATAACCATTAAAACGGTAAAAAACTCTTCGTTCGCATGTAAAAACAAATATCGAATCTTCTTCCCTCCATTCAAATATGTCTGTATTAAGAGCTTAAGTTCACAACATGCGAATAACAATGGTTTCATATCTGGTGTATAATACTAATCTACATAACGGGGTCCCCCAATGTTCAGACCTAGTACCACTAGTTTTCTTACTATTTATAAATGACTTGTGCGAGGCTATTTAAGGGAAGCTTTGCTATGCTGATGATCTGAAAATATTTACAACCATTGATAGCATGATTGAAACTTTTTCGGGCACTAGACCAGGTTCGAGCTCTGAGTTTGAGAGTTTTTTTCTCTAGTATATCGGAATCGATAGCGACCACATGACTTGTAAAAAAGTGTGATGTGAGTTGCCTAAATGCTAATCTCGACTTCTAGTGTTTGCTTACCTTTCCACACTCGATCAAATTTCTGTATCTCGTTGAGATCTGACAGAAATACTATCGATAGTATTACGAGCACTCGTAGGAAAGACGTCAAAAAATAATCACCCATTTTTTTTACAGAATCGAGTTTATTTTTGTCCAAATGTGACGAATTGTATAAAATAAAAATATTTGTTCCGTACTTTATGACAAAAAACGGATGACGGCATAGCAGTTCTGTCCCACTACACACAAAAAATTGTGACGGACCTGCTACAACCGTCACAAAAAAAACGAAAAACAGAAGGAGACTGCTAAATTTCCAACTGAAAGAACAATCCCACAAAATATAGCAAAAGATATACTTATGCTACTTATGTTACAAAAACGTAAATATGTCAACTTTCAAACTAGAAAAGACCTTTTTCCAAAACATATTCCTTAGAATCAGAAGAATATTATGGTGATTTGTAGCACTGTGATCATGGAATAAAAACTCAAAAAAAAAAAATTTCAGACAGTCAATTTACACATATTCACGTCGCCCCAATACTGAATTCGCGCGCGAACTGCAAGAAAATACCTGCATTTTGAAGCGTCTATCCCTTCCATCACTCTGGGAGAGTTCTTGCAGTCGCACGCTATCAAAATACCGGTTTCCTCTGTCTACTGGGACACACGTTAAAGCCTGTCGCATGAATAACACGTATTTCAAGTCTGCTGGGGACTGTTCGGCACAATATGAAATGTCTGCTATAGCAGGCGTGTCATGACGCTCATGACGGCTATAGCAGGTCTGTTCACGAATGTGTTCAGAGGCCATTACACGGCGTGTGGAGTGTCGCGCCTGGCGTATGAACTGACACTCCACGCGGCGTGAGAATAGTACGGCGTGCCAAGTTTCGGGTGGAGTGTCGAGACTAGGCTGCACAGTCACACGGCGCGTCGGTTGTCCTGTAGTCAATTTAGCTTTAGCGGCGCGAACCTCACCCGACTTGTCAATCAACAGGCCGTGAGATCGCTAGCGTCCAGGCACGCTATCGGCGTGGCACTCCGCAGTCCACATGCCAGGCGTGTCACTCCGCAGTCCACATGCCAGGCGTGTCACTCCGCAGTCCACATGCCAGGCGTGTCACTCCGCAGTCCACATGCCAGGCGTGTCACTCCGCAGTCCACATGCCAGGCGTGAAGCGTGTCACTCCGCAGTCCACATGCCAGGCGTGTCACTCCGCAGTCCACATGCCAGGCGTGTCACTCCGCAGTCCACATGCCAGGCGTGTCACTCCGCAGTCCACATGCCAGGCGTGTCACTCCGCAGTCCACATGCCAGGCGTGTCACTCCGCAGTCCACATGCCAGGCGTGTCACTCCGCAGTCCACATGCCATGCGTATCCCCTCCCACGCCGTGTAATGGCCTCTTTATACTTTAATTGAGAATGGATCAAGGAACTGAACAAATCAACTATAGCAATTTCGACTCCTTGGTCCTATGATGCGATCAAATCGCTTCGAGCACAAATATTCAATGATGGCATGCAGGTTCAACTTGAATTTAAGATAAACTGACAAGAACATTAGAATCATTTTCTGATCAAAGAGAATAGTTCTGTGAAAAATTGTATACATATAAGCTTTAGTAACATACTAAAACCATTCTGAAAATCATAACAAATGAGTTTTTAAATGGACGGCATGAACTTAATTCGAAAAATAATGTCGCAATAATTAATAAAATTCTTTGGGATATAATATTATTCTCACCGACAAGGATGTTTTATTCAATAATACAAATGGCAACACCATTATGTAAACAGTCTGTTAAGTGGCAAGTAGGTACTAGGAAACCGATGTCACTTTCTTCAACAACTATCCGTATTATATGCGGGCAGGGAAACCGGTATTTATCGCAAAAAGTAAAAACAAATAATTTTTCAAGCTAGGAGTGTTGTATGCCCTGAAAAGAAAGGAAGGAATATTCGGGCCAAATTTATATTTGAGACTCAAACACATGGGGAAAAAATTGGAGCCACCTTTCACTAATTCCTTTTACTCGGTCTTTACGATGTTTTTTGAACATTCCAGGATATTCCTTTTCGTAAATATGGTTTTTCATCAAGAACATGCAGGAATGTCTAAGTTGTATTTGAATTAGCCATTTCTCACGCACTTAATACATTATTTCAGTGGTGTAGAACTAGGTCGCTAAGAATATTTTTTTCAACATAACCTTCATTTACGACTGCGGAATATTAAAAGAGCCTAATTATTCAGGGGTGCCAAAAAAGTGAGGTCATAAGCTTCTTTTAGCGAACGTATTCAAAGTTCGAACTAAAATATGCCCTGGAATATTAATACATTATTTTGATAAGTAGGTCAAAATTTAAAATGACGATCACAACTAGTGCTAGTGTGGTATCAACCAAATGTCATTCAATATTAGTTCTTGTTAATTTAAGTTTCTGATAAAGCATTCCTCTAATTGATTATTGAGTATTAGGATTTTGGAATCCTTTTTCTTTAAAGATAATTCGAAACGAGAACGATATTTGGGTTTTTAAGTTTCGAGCTTATTCCCATTTTAGCATAAATCAACTTTCTTTTAGTCAAGTAAGTGATACAAACGCTTTTATCACTTTTTATTTTTGATAGCATATTTTTCATATAACTCTAAATTTATTTCCTGTTTCCGAATTCTACAAATTATGTCGTTCAATATTCCGGAACCAAAAATATGGGTTGCTGACTTGCCGTTGAAAAAAATCTACGCTTTTGGAAAATTAATTATGTCAGGCAAAACACGTTTTTTTTAACTATATTTTTGTCGCGCGCTGTATATATAGCCAATTATTTGATAGTTATGGGTGAGTTTATGGCGAGTTGTTTATAAATTGGTTGATTTATTATTAATTGAATTCTGCGCCATTACTTGACCTCGTATTGAATGAGTTTCAAATTATATTAACGTGGACCAGCTGGCTCTGTCCAATAATTTTTCCTCAATAATTGACTAGTTAGGAATTCAATTAACGAATGTATATTATAATTTCATATCCTTATTAACGTTCAGTTCTATATAGTTTTCAAGAGGGATGCCGAGTTTTTGTACTTTTAATTTTATTAAGCATCTCCGGAAATAAAAATCAAAACCGACCAATGTTCTATCTGTTTAATTGAAGTTTCATATGCGATTCTTTATACTTTTGTTTTGTTATGTTTGCATTAATGCAAACTCGAGATAATGATGGCGATAAAGAATATCATTATTATTTTCTGTAATCATTTCATCCAACAGTCACTCACCACGCACATAGGGTGAGTTACTATTGGGTCCGAGAATCATGTGCTCTGAGCAGACGAAGTAAACTCAGGATGATGTCTTTCTGCGTTCGTCCGACTAAGATTTCTGGCCTAAGTACGGCAAGCCGGTTTAATTTGCAGATTCCACTAGGGACCTCTATGATCAGACACACCTTTATTATTATTATTTGAATGATGGTTTTTCTGGTTCTTAAGAACCCGAAAAAGTATTCTCTTTACCGACAATCGACAAACGATTTGCTTATATGCAACCCAACATACATTGCTCTAATACATTTTATATTGGTTAGTACTATCTGTCATTATTTATTTGTCAATTTTTAAATAAAATTTCGAAAATGTTCATTACACCAGTTGTCACTCAAAACCATATATAGTCACGTGGCGTAATGGTAAAGTTCACCTGGCAGGCAACACTGAGGTCGAGAGTTCAAATCCCACCGATAGTAATTTTTTTTAAATTTCAATTTGAAAATAAATAATAATGAATAAAATAAAACAAGCACTAAAAAAAATGAAACTATCTTTGAGTATAGTTAATATAAATAGGAAATATTGATTGTTTTTTATCGTATCGTTAAATAAATAAACATTGAAAGTAAGATATCTCTATTTTTGAAAACTACTGTCGACGGAAAAGTTTTGTAACAAACTCGTGAATTAAAATGGCGATTGGCGATTAACAATCTCAAACATTAACGCGCTCGCTCCACTCACGCGTTAAATTATTTCGAATGTTAATCGTCCTTATTAATACACTTGTTCGGTAAATAACCATTAATTGTATTTTAATTTTTTGCTTTATACCTACGTTTTTTTTATTTCTATGTATTGCTATGTATTATAATAATAAGAATGTTATATTTACATTTGAAACACAAAAAACAATCTATTTAAAAAGTATAATTTTTTTTATCAGTTTAGTGATTAAAAAAGTTTTGCGTTCCCGGAATGGAACCCACGTACTCTCAATATAAACGTTAATAACTGAGCTAATCGGGCATGTATATTTTTATCTCATGAGACAAATATTATATTTGTAATAATTATTAAAAATAACACACTTTATTTTGATGATGTTTTTGATCTTTTATGTCTTACATGATAAAGAAAATATTTTGTATTCGAAAATAATGATTAAAAATAATTGAACTCAGTTAAAAAATTCTCAGCTTTTTTGTTCGATTTGCTTACACCCACGTTATTTGCATAGAAAATTTCACACTTCACTTTTTCAGCCAATTTTATTTAGTTGCCATGGCAACCCAAAAAATTTCCGGAAATTTTTATCCTCCTGGGTACCCTGGGCGAAATTAATAAGTGGAAATTTTTCTGTCAAATATTTGACATGTGATAGTTAACATTTTGCTTTTATGTACAAATGGAATGTTATTTTTCATATGAAAGGAGATAATATTTCATAATTATATATTCACTAAATATTTCGAATGTGTCTGAAAATATTTTAAGAACTTGCATTACAACGATGAATAGGTCAATCGGTAAAAAAATGTATATCAATCAAATCTATCTATGCTTGACTTGATGAACTTAATATTTGAAACAATTTTATTCAACTTATATTTTCGTGAATACTCGGCTGAAATTTGAAACAATTCCTTTCCACATCACTTCCCAATAGACAATCCGCATGGACCAGTCAAAACTATTTTAGTTCTGCGTGATGTGCAATGAAATTTTAGGTTGAAAATGTCGCAAAATGAATTTTCCTTTCTCACATACAAACACCGCCACTAATACCAACGCGTAACTGTCATTATATCGACAAAAACCATTCATGGCCCACTGATGTTACAACTTGTTTTCTCTCAGAATAATCTACAAGTTAGTTGAATTAACCATTAATTTAATATATTTTGGTGTGAAATTTTCTTACCGAATCCCCCGCGTGTTTGAAATAATTGCTGGAAATTTAGAAAATTCATGTACTCGAAAAATTTCCGGCAATAATTCAAGCACTAGGGAGATTATAAATGATAATTCTCGGAGTTTGATTAAATATTTTGTTTACCAATATGTCAGATGTTGATAGTACATCATTTGGTAAAATTATCGCGTAGTAGTGGAAAAAATAGTGTACATTTCTTGTGCGAAAGTGATTTTTCACACTCGTGCGCCTCATGCCTCATGCTCCAATATTTTCTACTCGTATGAAAAATATCACTTTCCGCACTCGTAATGTAAGTCAAATCTGGCAAAAATTAGGTATACCTAGTCCGAAATATGTTACATTTATTGACAAAAATTTTCTAGTCGTGTGAAAAAATCATTTTTCGGCAACCGTCCGGGAAGTACGTACTTCCCGGACTAGTCCGGGAAATCCTCAAATTTTAATATAAATATTAATATAAATAAGAATTAGAATGTTTCTGTTAGTATCTTTTGTTCCAATTTCAATATTTAATACAAATAAGAATTAAAATGTTCGAAATTTTCTTCTACAAAGAAATATAAAATATAAATATGTCTCGATTTGTTATTCTACACGGTTGCCGAAAAAATTGTGTACGCAACACGTCCGAAAACAGTTTTTTTGGACTCGCAGACTTCCAGGACTCGCTACGCTCGTCCTAGAATCTTGTCCACTCGTCCAAAAAAATAGTGTTTTCCGGACTTGTTACGTAAATTACTATTTCCACTCGTTATGTAGGTAGGTAAGTCAAATCTGGAAAAAGTTAAACCTAGTCCGAAGTAGGTTAACTTTTACTGACATGGTCATGGTCTCTTTGTAGGATTTTAACCTTCCGCAATCTGAAAATGTCAAATCCAAGAAGTCTATAGGTAGGTACTTATGTTTACTTTCTTGTCTAAAGTTTCGTAATTAACTTGAAATGAATAACATTTTTTTTACTAGTTCAAAACGAAGTTAAAATTATCGCCAGGATGTGCTTGCTAATTCAAATTGATAATAATCTCATGATTAATTTAACGTAGACTACTGGAGATATAATTCATGATAGCAATAATTGTAGGTATCTGGTGTGTCACCTCCTTTAGCGAGGGTAATTAACAGCAATCAGAAAATTCATGAAGCCTTTGTTCTCGCAAAATTATTTCGTTGTTTTTTTTTTCATTCGACACAGCTTTTAAGCCTCCACGGATTTACCAATTGAAAAATCAATACCGACTTTTATTAATCACATTAAAACAAAAGCACCAACGTCTTTTCTCAGAAACCACTTTCGTATTATGTACACGCACTTGTCCAATTAACTTCAATCGAGGCACCTTCGCGTGTCCACATAACTGCTGTCAGTCGCAGACTATACAGTTTACATTATTCGATCCGTTGATTTCCATTTGGGGAAGGAGAGGAAATCCCATTAGTTGAAAGAGTGAGATAAACGCTCGCCTTGATATTTCAATCGTTCAAATTCATTGTTTTTAAACCGCTATTGCCATCTGTACGTTATTATTCTAAGCGTGTGTGAGTCGATCAGCTGATTGCCAGGCCCGGCTTCAGTGGCTTCATTGAATTATTTTTTTGCAGTCGGGTTCACAGGAAAACGCTAAAAATTCTTAGTCTGAAATGTTTCACGGAACAGATTATATTTCTGTAAATCACCATGTTCACATACTCCCGGATAAGATTATTGTACCGCTCTATATTTTGCAGATATTTTTAATTAGGCTTCTTGCGCCAAGGATCCGTATTTTTGTTTGTACGTTTTTTTAAACATAGAATTTTGTGGCTCTTTGAGAACATTTTTGAAAAAGTCATTCGTGTGGATTTTCCGGCACTGAATTTCCTGATTCTTTTACCTTGCGTGGAACCGGCATTATTTTTATTCGCGAAGCTCACGTAGTGGACAAATTTCTTATAGTGTCAATCAAAACGGGTTCAGCACATATTTTTTCATGATCACAAAGCATTTCAGTAGCGGAAAAACGGAAAATTTTACCTAAAAGTAAAATAATTTTCCGAGGAAAATCGAAAAATCTATTTTTTCCAAAAACAAATGACGCTTTAATAAACTCTAACATTCTCTACAAAAAAGGTCTCAACTAATTTTTCTTTAAAATGCACCGTTTTCGAGTAAAATGTGCTCGAAATTCGAAAAAATGCTATTTTCTCAGTTTTCTGTGCTCTCTCATTCAGTCACATAATAATATTTTCACACGAATCCACACGAATGATTTTTTCAAAAATGTCTTGTGTTATTCATAGTCGAGACATATATGAATAATTTGAGACAAGGTGATCCTGAAAATATCATTATGTGACTGAATGAAAGGCACAGAAAATTGAGAAAATCGCATTTTTTCGAAAACGCTGCATTTTAAAGTTAAAAATTAGTTGAAACCTTTTTTGTAGAGAATTTAATGGAGTATATTAAAGCGTTATTTATTTTTGGAGAAAATGGATTTTTGATTTTCCTTGGAAAATTCTTTTACTTTTAAGCAAAATTTTCCGTTTTTCCGCTACTGAAAGGCTTTGTGATCATGAAAAATATGCGCTGAACCCGTTTTTATTGACACTATAAGAAATTTGTACACTACGTGAGCCTCGCGAATAAAAAAATGCCGCTTCCATGCAAGGTAAAAGTATCGGGAAATTCAGTGCCGGGCCGAAAATCCACACGAATGACTTTCACGAATGTCTCTTCTTTTATTCATATATGAATAATTTGGGAAAAGGTGATCCTGAAAATATCATTATGTGACTGAATGAAAGAGCACTGAAAATTAAGAAAATCACATTTTTTTCGAATTTCGATCACGTTTTACTGGAAAACGGTGCATTTTCGAGAAAAACTTGTAGGTACCTTTTTTGTAGAGAATTTTATGCAGAATATTATGACATCATATGTTTTTGGAAAAAATGGATTTTTCGATTTCCCTCGGAAAATCGTCCATAAAAATTTTCCGGGTGCTTTCACGGCTTATCACCTTCGAAATTCGGATTCAGCGGGTCAAAATACATAGACACCATATTAGACAAAGAAAGAATTACCGTTGAGATCTATATCCGTTCTTCATGTCGAGTCGGACTTATTTGATAAAATTGTTGGTGAGGAGGGGGGGTTACCCCTGCAGATATTTGGGACCATTCAACAACTAGATTTTTCCGAAAATTTACACAAAAAAAGGAAACTCCCGCCTATATACAAGGTAATAATCTTTTTTCTATTTATTAGGCCCGAGCGGAGGACCAATATTTGATGACACTAATTATAAATATATATATACCATCAGGTTTTGAAGGTGTCCAGTCGGCATTTTTTATTCAATCCGTTTCATTACGTTCATTCTACATAAACAATGATAAAATGGAATATTTGTTGGGTATCTTTTCGTAGGATGGAAAGTTGAATGCATATCGTGCTAAACATGCTGATGCGTTATAAACACCTAAATCTGGTAATATGAGCTTCATGAGTGTTTATTTTTTTATAATTTCGCAAGTATACTTTATAACCAAACAACTCGAATACCAATGTAAATTATTATGACAAGTAATCACATTTTTTCTCAACTATCTTTTTTATTCAAAACCATGTATTTTTCTGAATTAATCTATTGTCCTAGATCCTAAATATTTCCCGTGACTTTCTACTGAACTCTCAGAGTAATAAAAGACAAACATAGAGAATAATAAAAGACACAGTAATAAAGACATAGGCAACATAACTTTGTTTGTTTACCAGCGAGGGTCTTATACATGTTAAGTCCGTATTCAATCGGGTAATTTCGTGTATGCTCGCTCGTTTTATTCGGATCTTGTCATTCTTCGCTTGTATTATGGTCCTTCTTACTCTAAATGTGAACAAACTGTCCATACCGTTTCAACACCCGTCAACCCCCCCAAGTCACTAGGTTTGTTCGCGTTCATAAAATAAACAGTCCGAAACCATCAGAAGCATGCGCAGTTTCACAGAACTGTTCGCATTCTTTGAGTTCTGTGGGACTACGCATGCTTGTGATGGTTTCGGACTATTTATTTTGTGAACGCGAACAAACCTACTATCACTAATAGTTTCTGCGTTTTGTCGAAATATGTCGTGGTGTTGAATAAAAGTTTTTGAAGATCGAATCCTGTTTTTACCATATCATTTATGAGATGAAGGACTTTGGTGGTTCTTACCATCAGTCGCGTAGCAGAGACATTTTACTGAATATCGAAAAACCGGCCCTTAAATTTGAAAGAGATTCGTTATTTGACGGAAACCGAAAGTTAATTAAGTATCTGAACTTTGCGCTGTAAGACATTCGCAATCACGTGCAACTTATCAGATTCTTGGCACGATGGCACGTGATTTAGCCCATCCATGTTGATATAGCAAGCAAAAATCGAGGTGAATCACATCGATTACGCATTTCTGAGACACCTGTATGATAGCGAACTAGCCTAGATTTCTTATTTTAATTATTACAATGCGATGATTCATGCATAAACCGTTGGGACGTATTTCTTCGCGCTCGATAGATTTTTTCGGTACCTTCAATTCTGTTATGGAGTTTTAATGGTAATTTTCTTGTTCTTGGAAGATGAGTGATACTCGACGTTAGAACATGCTTCTTTCATCTGTCAATATTTTTTTCGTGGTATTCTTTGGACCTTTTGTATTTATTCCAATAAGAGAATAGAGAAACAATCTTATCGTCTCATTTTCACAAGATATAGAAGTAGGGAAGCTGAAAGCTTTTCCCGTAGTTGACAGGTATATTGAAGTGATGGTTCTCAGAATCTCTCGGTTCTTAGAGACTATTAATTCAATCCAGTTATAGCAGGAGACCTGGAAACCATTTTTGGGTGTGTATTTGAGGCACTATGAAAACTTGTATATTTTTATGATACCTGAATACAAAAACTCAGACCTGGCTGAAGGGTAGTGGGGCTTGACCGACCTTGCATTTTTAAAGTAGTGACATTATTTTTGCGAAATATATTCTCGATGCATTTTGAAGTTTTATAAGTACCTTGAAAATTATTATTTGAGCAGTTTAAAAATAAAAAAAGCCAGATCTTTAGTCGGATCCTACACTTAGCCAGGTGATTGCAAAAAAATCGAAAATATTTATTTGAGGCACGTTAAGATTTTAACAGAGCAATTAATATTGGCAACTGAAAATACCTACATATTTTCAAAGAGACAGATAATTTGGGCTAGGTGATTGAGAATGTTATAAAGTATTGAATAAATTAATTATTCCTGAATATGGAGATATTTTGAAAAAATTCTCGGATAGGTCGATTGTGTTCTCCGAAGGGTCAATTTTTGCAACAATTCTATATCTATAGGATTACCCAGAATTGATTAAGAATTAAATTAGTTACATTTTTCAATGGGACACCTAGTTTATTCATCCGGTTGTATCTTAATTGCAACAAGTCTCGATTCCGATCACTTTGTACTTAATTTGATGGTTCAGGTAAGAAGGGTTGGGGTGATGTAATACCTGTTGTAGACTCAAATTGGGATATTAGGAAATCCAGTCCAGTGTTTAAATTATTTGAATCTAAGAAAAACTACCTAGTTTTTTCCAGGCAATTGTTTTTCCATGTGTTCAAACTGGTAACCGGTGTCATAAAAGTTTATTATCGGAAAAAGATTATATTTGATATTTCACTTCAATTAACTATAGTTCTTATGTTTATGAGTAATAACAATACCTCATAAATCTGAATATCACTGATAGCAGCTAGGCTTAATAATAAATAAAGATATCTGATTGGATAACAGGGATATAGAAAAGCTAAACAAATTCAAAACAATAGCTCACAAAGTCAACTACTTAAGAAGATGTTCCCGTAAAATGAAACTAACATTGTCCAAAAAATGTAGAACCGTTTCTATATGACACCAAACTGTAAAAAATTATTTTACGTATTGTACAGTCGTATTTTGAAAACATGTCGAATAAATAAGTTTTTGAGGTATGGCATCACTTTTTCCCTGTATTAGACGTATGGCAAATATAATTACGGTTCCATTGTCTCACATAATTTCCAAAAATCCAACTGTCATACTGCTACAAATTTTTGCAAAAAAAAAAATAATAAATTTTTGCGGTGGTATGGCGGCCATTTGGAATCTTCGGAAAAGTATGGCATGGTGATTTTCCTGAATGGCGACTCGACTATGATTAGCTGTGCACAAATTAGCCTGGTACAAATGATTGAATTTTTTATTCTTTATTTTTTATTATGTGTTCTCGTCGGTATGGCGGGCTGTAAGCCACACCGAAGAAGTATGGCATTACGCTACCACCTACTTTTTTTTTCATAGCCTTTCGAACACGTTCAATTAACTTCCACGAGATTGGGCCGCCATCAGTACCAGCGCTATGACCATCATTTTTCTTTTCGTCATTACATAATTAGAGCCCTGAAGGGTCGCCATACTTGGTACAAATGACAGGAAATTTTGTGTTACCATCTCTTGGTCTATCAATGTGTGTTGGTGTATGGGTTTTCGTTCCCTTCAAAGTTCCTAACAGTAATCTTCGTTTTCTTTATATACATACCTCTAGTGACCTGACCAACGATTTCATCAAACCAGTGTCGGTGATTCCCCTACCAGTCGGGGCAATGAACGCGTGTATCCTCTCCACCAAACTAATCACCGAACTGCTGTCGTGCGACACCACGCTTTGCGCGAAATCTTCCAGAGTTAGCCTCTCGAAGTCGTTCTTGTTCTTCGCGTAATTTTGAAAACTGCGGTACACGACGTCCATTCGCGTTATGTAGTCCAGAAGATTGTTCAGTCGAAGCTCCAGGCGAATCCTATCTGGCAGTATTTGGAGGACCGAAGCTATGGTGTTGGTACCTGGAACGAAAACGCCTGGTGTTAATTACAAGTTATCTCTGACCGAAAATCAGATATAATCTATATTTTTTTACGGGATCTTTCTTTACCATGTAATAATAAATAGACTCGAGAGTTGACTTTGGACTACTGTTGAGATGCTGAAAACAAGTCAATGTGATTTCTGTCATGTTTTGGATTGGTTTTGCAGAACTGGTAGCGAAAACATACGCAAAGCATTAAACGTACCTTTGTGCATTCAACTGAAATAATTATTGTTATCAGAATATATAATATACAGTGACCGCCAAAAAGTAAGTACCATATGGGAAAAAAGTTAATTATTAGAGATTTCGAAAAAATATTCTTGGGAATAGTTTGTGCATGTCCGATAACCCAAAAATCGATTTTGACACATGTCACGTGATCGCTGGTATGGCGGCAAATAAACAAAGTTTTAAAAATTAATGTGAGAAAATTGAAAATAGCAATTTTTTCAAAATATTGTCCTAGCTTTATAAAAATATCAAATTATTATCTTATGAATAGCTTGACCATACTGAAATATTTGTATTTCAATGATAATAACAAAACTTTCTCATTTTCTCCACACCAGAGAGCACTAAATAAAAAAAAATTTATTTTGTGAGAACCCTTGCTGTTACATTGGTTCGTATCTAACAGTTATATCAGAATTCCACGATCATTGCGATGATGGAGAAATCCAAATATATCGTGTTTTTCCGATTATAATCAATTTTTGATGATAATCGTACACGAACGTTTCACTTCTCACATAATCTTAATAATACTCCAAAGCCAAAAAAAAAAAAAAAAAAAAAAAAATCTTAATAATAGTGCGTCAAATTAAAGAGGCTAGAGTTTTCAACATTGCATGCGAAGTGAAACGTTCTGGCACGATTATCATCGAAACTTGATTATAATCTGGAAAACACCATGTTTTTGAAGTGTCATGTCATCACAATGGTCGTGGAATTCTAATATATCTGTTAGATACGAACCAATGTAACAGCCAGGGTTTTGACAAAATCCAATTTTTTTTAAATTTAGTGCTCACTGGTGTGGAGAAAATGAGAAAATTTTGTCATTCTCATTGAAATACAAATGTTTCAGTACGGTCAAGCTATTCATAAGATAATAATTTGATATTTTCATACAGCTAGGAAAATATTTAAAAAAATAGCTATTTTCAATTTTCTCTCATTATCTTTGCAAACTTTGTGTATGTGTATAAAATTCAATTCTAAGCAACTTTTTGATATCTTGCCATTTTACCCCACTTTTTGCTGTTTCATGGTCACGTGACATGTGTCAAAATCGAGTTTTAGGTTATCGGACATGCACAAACTTTTTTATATATATTTATATATATATATATAGTGAAGAGAGTGTTTTCGATTCAATTCCGAGAGTTCAGTCATCTGCTGACGGCCGTTTCGTTGTTTACAACTCTTCAGAGCAGCTTTGTGGAGCTCTCGAAATCAAAACGAATTCACTCTGACAAAACTGATCATTTTGACGTTTTTTATCAGTAAATCAATTTCATGTATGACCAAAAATATAACCTTGATGTACTCCTTGAAATATTCAACAAGTATCTGTCGATGAATTTCATTTGTTGTGGTGTTGTTTCTTACTGATATGAATTGGTTGACTGAAAGTAAATTACTCGTTTAGCTCGCATTCGAATTGGTTTATGAATTTGTGATAATAATGATGATCGAATATATCGGAATTAGATATATTATAAGATGCTTGGAGGGCTCATAGTTCATTCACCGTTAAAAAGTTGACCTCGAGTCTGGCTAAAAAACTGATTAGCACGGTGAGAGCGAATTCTGGAAAATATCTAATTTAGACCATTAAACGCAAATTAGTCGGGTGTAGGGTACATTGTCTCGACCAGCGTTCGGGTCAGAGGTTAGTTACTTCTTTACTTCAGTTGATTTTTCGAATGTATTTCAATCCCATTTTACTGAAATATTCACAGATTATATTGAAATAGGCTATAGGGGGCTTTTTTCATGAAATACTGATGGCCAAAACACTTGAGTACTTGTTCGGGAGAGTAACCTTCGGAAAAAATATACAGAATCTAAAAATTTGATAATGATAGGTAATCATAGAAAAGAAAGTGTCAAGCGATATTTTTCCTGGATGAGCCGCAACACCGGTGTCTTGTCTATACCGTACGAGTGTCGTCGATGCTAATATAACACTCGTAGGGCTGCTTTATGTCTGTGGGTATAGGCTGAAACCGCATATGCTGGACATGCATACAGCAAATGCATTGGTTTCGGACGACCTCATGACTTTACAGGCTTCATCCAATACCGTTCTGTTGTGAAGACACTTCAAACTAAAAAGTCCTCGGCCTCCTTGTCGGAGAAGATATAACCAAGGAACGGACTATTTACGATGCAATCCCCTTTATATATTATTTTAATATTTGATATAGTTATGGAACGGGGTGGGGATTTGCGCATGGGCCTGGAGATTGAGAGGACCCAGGTTCGGTTGATCGAAAGGACCCAGGTTCGGTTGATCGAGAGGACCCAGGTTCGGTTGATCGAGAAGACCCAGGTTCGGTTGATCGAGAGGACCCAGGTTCTGTTGATCGAGAGGACCCAGGTTCGGTTGATCGAGAAGATCCAGGTTCGGTTGATCGAGAAGATCCAGGTTCGGTTGATCGAGAGGACCCTGGATCGGTTGATCGAGAGGACCCAGGTTCGGTTGATCGAGAGGACCCAGGTTCGGTTGATCGAGAGGACCCAGGTTCGGTTGATCGAGAGGACCCAGGTTCGGTTGATCGAGAGGACCCAGGTTCTGTTGATCGAGAGGACCCAGGTTCGGTTGATCGAGAGGACACATGTTCGGTTGATCGAGAGGACCCATGTTCGGTTGATCGAGAGGACCCATGTTCGGTTGATCGAGAGGACCCTAGGTTCGGTTGATCGAGAAGACCCAGGTTCGGTTCCCAGCCAGGGCGAGCTTTTGTAATTTTTCTGAATGATTTAATCACGTTGCCGATTGTGAATAATCCTCCACGGTTCACTGTTGCGTTAAAAATTAACAGTGCTGCTCCTAAAGTGGCGTAGGGAGTTAGTAGCACAGCCTAGCCAGAACACGTTGCTGATCACCATAAGTAGCAGTTGATGCCAAAACATGAAAAAAAAAAAATGGAACATACGTCGATACCAGAACATTTCGTACCTGCAGATTTTTCAAATTCAACAGCCGAAATATTTCATAAATAATCTTTGTTCGACTTATTGCGCATTCCTAATATTCGTTTTAGGAAAGTACTTTATTATTACCCAATTCGAGATAAGATATAGCGGTATAATCCCAAACAAGTGATGGTGTAAGTCTCAAATACATAATTCATAGAAAAAAACTGAATTTTGGACGAAATATCGAACAGTTTCTGAACTAATATTTAGAGAACCGGTAAATGACGTTTTCGAGGCCACTCTTGAATACCTATTAACACATAAATGCAGAACGGGAAAGTATTCCCACGAAATGAACTAATTAGCAACTTTTCTTCAAGCTGAGAAATATCAAGGCAGTGTAATATTTTGTATTCAGGGTCAGTAACACGGACCATTGACCAGTCCTCCATATAATGAGTTGGTATATTACAAATAAACACACAAAAGAAAATAACTTTCCGGTGGTATACGCTCCCCATACATCCGGTTGAATAGGTATATAAGAGGAAGCATTATTTTTACGATAGATTTAGAAGTCAGGAATAGCAATAATACATAATTAATAAGAACATTATTTTTAGAAATATAAAAAGAGTACCGACAAAAAAAATGTAAAGGTCATTTGTTTTATTTTGTTTTGAAAAAACTAACTAGAATATGGTTCCGTAGAAAACTGTTCCTTACAACCATAGAAATATAATGATAGAACGATCATTTGAATTCAGGAGATCAAGGTTTAGAACCATTTTTATTTATTTGTTGCAGTCACCTTACTTACCGACTGCGTCGACTTGTCCAGATAAACGGTCCAATTTGGAAGTGATAATCCCGATTTTCCCGAAAAGTTTCGCTTCTGTCTTATCGAGAATCGGTAATGGAATATCGGAAAAATCAACATGCTGATCAACGATGTTCCACGCCTTAGCTATCGCCAAAACAACGTCTTTTGCAACATTTATTATGTCGAGGACTTCCTGAAGTCCGGTACCCCGGGTTTCTCGCACTAAAAACGAACATGACAACACTATAAGGAATGAAAATATACCGTGTTTTATCGACATTTTCACTGGTTCACATTTGTATGACTTTCAGAAATAAACTTTAATTTTCTATCTTGGGTTTCACCCGAAATCCTGTTTGCAGCATTATGAAAGCCGAAACATCTTTTGTTACGGACGAGCGCTAAGGTTCGATAATGACTTTAGACGGAATGATTAAATCGAGCTGTTAAGTTGAGGGACAAGATTTGAATGAGACTAACGGGAGAACGGAGACTCGGAAACTCGGAGACATAAAGCGATTGTTCGATTGTAGGCATCTGTTTATCGCGTATTCCCCCTACATTCGATTTCAGGGCCGGGCTAGACTGAGAAGCGCCATTTAGGACGTGCGCGCTATATTTGATTATGATAAGGAATTATAATTACAGTGAGTCCAACGTCCAAGATAATTGTCCATCATGGGAATAACAGCAACGAAAACGGTTTTGGTCTGATGGTAAAACATTTGAGCAACAAAAAAACAATTCATATGGCAGTATAAAATTTCCAAAGATGTATTGGTTTTTATGTTATTTTTTTCAGAAAAAAAATCGTTCGATTTCTTATTTTATTTTTTTCCGATATAAGTAATCGCCAGAGCTGGAGCAAACCAAGAAATACTTTTGTACAGCAACTTTGAGATTTCTCGTGATATCAGTTTCCTGTACATGGCCCTGTTTTGATAAAAACGAAACCACTTATCGGCGAGTGCGTAATTCCATGAGTGCGTAATTGCTTTACAACACGCATTACGTACTATACTTTACCTACGGCCATAATATACAGTGTGCAAAAAAGTCTGGAGATATGACAGTGTACTTCAATTTCTTCAAATGGGATACTCTGTATTTTATTGCATCGTTAGATTTTTTAAACAATGCAGTTTCCAACAATATTACAAAATTATAGAGGATATGTGTTTCAAAATCTTGATGATCATATAGAATATAACTAAATATCCAAATACAATATTTGTTCCAAATCATTAGATCCGTTTCCGAGAATCGAGATCCAAAAATTCATATTATTATTATTATTATTAGTAAAATTACGTTTTTTTTTTAGAAAAGGCGCCTATAATATTTTGTTGAAAACATTTTTTTGTTAAAATTTGTTAATACGAATCTCCTAGGTTTTCGGAGAAAACCCGTCAGAAGCAGAGCTTGTGCGAGCAAGGGAATCCGAACCACTTTACCGGGCCGCCTAGGTGGAAGCAAACGCTCTAACACCTCGACCACTCCGCCATAGATTTAAGTAGCAATACGTTATCTGAATAATAAATTTGATCCAAAAAGTTGAAGATGTTTTCGAGAAAATCACATCATTATTATTGTTATTTGTAAAATCGCCTTTATAAATGCACTTAAAACGCAAAACTTCATCCAAATACAAAATTTGATTCAATTCATTAGAGCCATTTACGAGATCCAAGATTCATATTATTATTATTGTTATGAGTAAAATTACATTTTTTTTTCATAAAAAGCGCCTATATAGATGAATTTAAGCAGTAATACCTTGTCTAAATACAAAATTTCATCCAAATCGTTGAAGCCGTTTTCGAGATCCAAAAATTATTATTATTATTATTATCAGTAAAATCGTGTTTATCCAAGAAAGTCGCACATATAGTTAAACTTAAAAAACAAAATCCTATCTACACACAAAATTTCTTCCAAATCGATTGAGTCGTTTCCGAGATATCAAGGCGTTTTCTAGATCGCCTTTTTCTAAAACAGACTCCTATATACAGGTGACCCATTTAAGATGGAAGCACCCTTCTGAAACTTACATTTTTCAACCGATTGGAATGATTTTTTCCACCAGGTCACCAAATTTCATGAATAAATCTCCATTTCCAGGGCCAACTTATCTTATTTTTCAATAAAAAATCTAAAAAAAATACTAGCGATTTTTTTATAAAAAATCTGACTACACCACTGGATTCGCGACATTTTCAAATGGTTCATATGTAAATTACGTTGAAATGCGTCAATCAATAAAAAAGTTATAAGAGAATAAAATTTGAAAAATATACCGTTTAATCAACCCACCAATTCAATTTCAGAACTTTTATCAAAACTTTGACTACACAACCGGATTGAGGGAGTCTTGAAATATCACTGACTACATTTTCATTGAAATTTGTTGATAAATAAAAATCATGAGATAAAATGACATTTTCATGAAATTCCATTTACTTATTTCTCAAATTTTATTATATTATAATTTTTTTATTTATGAACAGATCTCGATGAAAATTCGACCAGTGATATATTGAGACCTCCTGAATACAGTGGTGTATTCCGAATTTCGATAAAAGTTCTGAAATTGAATTGGTGGGTTGACTAAACGGCATATTTTTCAAATTTCATTCCCTCTTAACTTTTTTATTGATTGACGCATTTCAACGTAATTTACATATGAACCATTTGAAAATGTCTCGAATCCAGTGGTGTAGTCAGATTTTTTATAAAAAAATCGCTAGTAAATTTTTTAAATTTTTTACCTTGAAAAATAAGATAAGTTGGCCCTGGAAATGGAGTTTTAGTCATGAAATTTGGTGTCCTGGTGGACTTTTTGAATGTCTACCTGACGAAAAAAAATCATTGCAATCGGTTGAAAAATGTAAGTTTTAGCAGGGTGCTTCCATCTTAAATGGGTCACACTGTAGATTAACTTAAAACGAAAAACTTTATCTAAATACAAAATTTGCACATTTGCACATGGGTAATTTTAATTTATAATTATTAATTCAACGATAATGCAAAAAAATCCTCTTTTCTACCTATGTATCGCTGCAAACGGACGGATTGCAACCGAAGATAAAAAACAAAAATTTCGAAAGTCCCATTGATTCATAAAATAACAAATGAACTGTGGGTTTAGTGTGTAAATTCCGATGTTTAAATTTTGTTTTTTAATCGTATAATTTTGTTGCAGGTAGCGTTTTACGAAATTTTAAACGGGCTGTGGCTGAGGAATGGTTTACAGATCAAGGGCCAAGCGATGACTTACATTCAATGCAACTTCTGCAACTCTATGGTCGATGCCGATCTATACTTACTACAAATTTGCTCAACCAGAATACCGGCAGATTCGTTTTTGAATACCGTTATAGATAAGTGAGTTCGCAGTTATTTATATATCGAAATAGTTCTATTGAAAAGTGGAAAATATAGATATCTTTAAGAATCAAATACATAATGCTCACGATAAAACTGATTTGAAGTGACGTTGGTTTATTTCTCATAATTTGATAGAAACTCCGATAGAAACCAATAAAAATGACGTCAGTTTTATCAAACTATTTGACCGTGAGCCACAGCATTTATGTGAATGAAAATACTATTATGTGTTAGTTCAATATTTTTTTCAATATTTTTCACCGTTATTATTATTGATTATTAGTTGAAGAATGAAGATGATTCCAAGACACCGTGGATCCTAACTCATTTTTCAACGGCACTTGGCCAATCACAGATTCAGAATTTTCAGAATCCACGGTAACTGCGAGGTTTAGACCAATGACAAAACAGCAAATGTACCAAACAAATTTCTCAAGAAGGCTTTGCTTCATTGGACTTGTCACGGCTTGGCATCCGCGAATGTCAGATTGACTGTTTTTTTTTTAGTTTTAACTTTAGCTCCTGATGAAATCTTTTTGCAACAAAGGTATTTCGAATAATAATTTTCTGAACATTCTACACAATCTCGGTTTTTGGTCAAACAGAGTTTGTTAAGTCATATGTCATGCACAAATCTTGTAAGTACCTGTGTGGTCCAGTGGTACAGACCCGCGGAAAAATTAAAGGTTATAACAGCGTGAATTCGAATCCTACTGGAGGAAGTTTTTTTTATTTTTCCCCTCAAGCATTTAGTTATTTATGTATAATTGTTATTCTTCCTTATACCTATTGCTTTGTAATTTATACTATATACTTTTTGGTAATAAAGGCAATAATTTCGATAGATACCTATAAGTACCACAAACTGAGCTTTCGTCATAAATTTTCGTGTAGTCATAGAAAAAGTATTGTCTTCTACTCGCGTATAATGAGCATTATTCTCTCGGATAATTCTGAAACTCGCCTACGAATCTTTTTCCTCGAGAATAATAGCTAGCATTATACGCTCGTTGAAGAATATACTATTATTTAACTTTTCAGATTTCATATAAAAGAATGGATGAGTTTAGCTCCTTTCCAAGCACCACAGAACGCGTATTTAGAGGGAGAACACGATACTCCAATGTTGGAAAGTTTTTTAACATTTCTAGCCACACTTATTAGTGTGAGAACAAATCTAGGTAAGAGAAATCCAAGTTTTTTTTTATATAATTTACGAATTTAGAACTTATACTATGATATACTGTGAAAAATGTATTCAAGAAAAGTGGAAATGAAGCTTTTTTTTAATGCGTAGTGAAAATGAATACACTGTTTCGATTCAGAGTGGCACTGATCCAGAAAACTATCAATTTTTTTAGAAACTACCTGATATATTTCAAATATCATAAAAATAATATTATACATTGGCGGCGTTTTAATTTCTTTATGAACATTAATACATTTCACATTGAGAACAATTAATTTTCTATACCCTATTCAACCGATGAAATTATACATTTGTAATCAATCGCTATAAAAAAATGTGTTCATATCTCAACAAAATTGCTCAACGGTCGATTAGCCAGGAATCACACTGATCGACCAGGACCGACCGTCCGCGACCGTCCGCGACCGTCCACCTACGACCAAAAGTAGAAGTAGATCAATGAAAACTTTCAAAGTCACACTGATCGACCATCCACGACCGACCACTAGAATAATTTTGTAAATCTGACATTAATTTGACATTCGAAAGGTTATGTGAATTGTCTGTTCATTTATTGAAAATAAGTTAAATTCATAATATCAATAGTTTTTAACAGACATTTTATTTTTCCGGTAGGAAATATACCTATTTACATGAGTTTTGTTGAAGTCAAAAGTTTATCATAAATGTGTGTCAAAATGACATTACGTCAGGATAGTGTGACACCGACCTAAATTTCCAGCAGACTACAATTTCGAACATGGTCTTTGAAAAACGGTCGAGGACAGTGTTAGTTATGCGATAAGAATATATGTGTTGGAAATTTTGGTCGTAGGTGGACGGTCGCGGACGGTCGGTCCTAGTCGATCAGTGTGATTCCTGGCTTATTCAGTCATTGGTGAGGACATTTTTGGTTGATTGATTTTGTTAGAGATCTTACGTTTAAAAAATAGGTTTTCAAAAAAGTAATCTTTATGATATTGGTTTTTATTTATTTTTCCGTCGACCGTTCATTTATGATGTATTTTAACGCACTCAAAATTGTTGATTAATGTCCCCTGTTAATGAATGATTTTCTATTAATCAACGATTTGATTATATGCAACCCAACATACATTGCTCTTATACATTTTATATTGGTTAGTACTATCTGTCATTATTTATTTGTCAATTTTCAAATAAAAGTTCAGAAAATGTTCCTTACACCAGTTGTCACTGAAAACCATATATGGTCCCGTGGCGTAATGGTAAAGTTCACCTGGCATGCAACACTGAGGTCGAGAGTTCAAAACCCACCGAGGGTATTTTTTTTTTAATTTCAATTTGAAAATAAATAATAAAAAATAAAATAAAACTACCACTGAGAGAAATTGAACTATATTTGAGTAGAGTTAATATAAATAGGAAATAGTGATTGTTTTTTATCGTAACGTTAAATAAATAAACATTGAAAGTGAGATATCTCTATTTTCGAAAACTACTGTCGACGGAAAAGTTTTGTAACAAACTCGTGAATTAAAATGGCGATTAACAATCTCGAACATTAACGCGCTCGCTCCGCTCACGCGTTAAATTATCTCGATTGTTAATCGCCCTTATTGATACACTTGTTCGTTAAATAACCATTAAAAAATATAAATAAAACTATAAAACGAAAAATATGGGAATATAGGCTTTTACGGCTGGCGCCAGTGTTCTGGTTGGTTTCCATTATGTTCTATTTTATACTTATATAATACTATTAAATTAAATATGAATTCAGGTTTATCGGAAAATGCCTTGAACCGCCTGGAGATGATAACGCTTCTCTGTATGGGCGACAAAACTCATTCTCAGCTGATGGAATTGATGCCCGAACGATGCGGCACCTCGCAGACTCGCGATTTCGAAGCTTTGCTGGCCGAAGCCGCCGATTATCGCGCCCCAGCTTTGGAGGCCAGTGGCAACATGCAGCAGGGAATGTACGTTCCAAAACCTCAGATATGGGAGAACCAGTACGATCCCATACACGTCTTGCTCAGGGCTGTGCATCGGAGAGATTTCCAGACGTCCATGGACAGATACACCGAATAGTAAGTGATGGTTCAATTAGGAATATTGAATCATGTCATATGACTTTAAGAGCAAAATTTTAGTTGAAAAGATCGCTTAGTTTTCTATAACACTTTCAGAAAAATACTGGTATTGGTAAGACGTTAAATAAAGACAAATATTATAGTAAACCTTTTATCTACTACTGCTTTCGTTTATGTTTACAAACGTCTTATGAAGTCAATAATAGTTATTTATGGTATTAGTGTGTTATGTTGAAAATACGTCACGCGAGAAAGATTTATAAATTCTAAAGTGACTTAGGAAACATAACACATGAGTGGCATACAATGTTTTATCCAACACATGACAGTTATGACCCATTATTAATGTCATTATATTATGTGAAATTATTTAAATTTTGTTATTTTCCCTATTATAAACTGTACGTTTCTTGGGAATAAATTGAATTGAATTGGAAAACATAAATAACACACTAGTGAGTTATAATCCATAAGTCACTAGTCAGTTATAATCCATAAGTCACTAGTGAGTTATGGATTATAACTCACTAGTGTGTTTTTGATAGTTTACTTCTTTAAAATGACATTAATAATGACAGTCATAACTGTCATGTGTTGGATAATAGTTATTTATGGTACTAGTGTGTTATGTTGACAATATATTTCCTTGCTTAACAACCAATCACTGGATTTCAAATTTTGAAATTCAGCCAATAGAATCGGCACTACAGTGAAAATATAGCTTGTCGCTGTATTTTCACGGTGATAAACCTGCTTAGTTTTTGTTTTACTATCTGTCAAGTGAAAATAATGATTTAAATTATAAACGTCAAATGTATGTGTTTTGACTAATTATCTTTATTTATCAATATGAGCGATCGTTGGGGACAAATGTCCATTGGTATCATAGATGAGGCCGTGGAAAAGAGTATTCCGTTGAATACGGCTAGAAGTAAAGCATCAATTACCAGGTGACACGATTTTTCTTTATCAAATCGATATATTGTCGTCCTAAATATAATTCGTGGTATGATTAAAAACCTATAATTTTTTGGAATATCAATTCATTGGCAATCCCAATTGGGATTGCAATTCATTAATATTCCAAAAAATTATCGGTAATAATCATACCACTTATTATATTACCCCTGAAAATAAGTCACGCGAGAAAGATTTATACCACGAGGCCGTCAGGCCACGTAGTATAAATTCTAAAGTGACTTAGGAAACATAACACATGAGTGGCGTGCAATGTTTTATCCAACACATGACAGTTATGACCCATTATTAATGTCATTTCAGACAAGTAAACTATCAAATAATCAAATCCATAACTCACTAGTGACTTATGGATTATAACTCACTAGTGTGTTATTTGATAGTTTACTTCTCTAAAATGACATTAATAATGACAGTCATAACTGTCATGTGTTGGATAATAGTTATTTATGGTACTATGACCCATTATTAATGTCATTTTAGAGATGTAAACTATCAAATAGCACACTAGTGAGTTATAATCCATAAGTCACTAGTGAGTTATGGATTATAACTCACTAGTGACTTATGTATTATAACTCACTAGTGTGCTATTTGATAGTTTATTTGTCTAAAATAACATTAATAATGACAGTTATAACTGTCATGTGTTGGATAAAATATCATTATAGTATTTTTTTCTAACAAAAATATAGTGTTTTGCTAATAACATGAAAACTAAAACAGCAATCTGGTTGCTCTAATGAAAAGAACAAAATTAGGTTTTGTTCTACCGATCGGATCATTGGTAATGGAGAAAAACCGGAAAACTCGAAAAATTTTGCGATTTTTTAATAAATTCACAACTCATCCATTCATTTTTCGAATTGTAGGGTTGGCCCTTTTCACGAAAGTAGTGTATCACCTTTCTGAAGTTGAGATTTTCTCTTTTCTCTTTGGAGATTGTTCGTACTGCTGATATGTACAAACTGAAGGTTTATATTTCGGAAAATATAATTGAGACCCCTTATTGTCTGAAATTCTTATGAATTTCTTGTTGTCGTTAAATAAAAAAAAATTACATATGATAAGTGGCTTAAGAGACCTCAATTCTATTTTCCGAAATGTTACCTACAACAACGCTTTGAGGCCTTTGCTCAATAATGAAAATGGCCCATTATATTCTAAACTATTTGAGTTGATACCTACCGATAAACGAATAATTGTCTATTATTAGCATGAATGGGTGTGATCGTATCTGACCAACAGGTATGGTTAAAGGTAGGATCACACCCACGTTAGATATTAATATTAATTCGTAGTAATGAATTGATTGATATAAATAAATGCGACTGGATGTGATTTTTGTTGCAATTGAAATTTTGCGTTGAGAATAGATATTTGTGTAATAAAGCAAAATGTAGTTTTTTCTTAGACTTCTATTTTCGCAAAACGAGACGAATTATATAGGTTTTCTTTTAAAATTATATAAAGACTATAATAGGAACTTTTTTTGGTAAAAGTGAATCATGATTATAGAAAAATAATTAGTGCGCTCTAATATAATGTTTACGTTACCAATCTGTAATACTAAGTGATATATTTTTATATATAATATCGAGCAAATACATATCTGAAGAAATATAAAATATTCAGGGACTACAAAAGATAAAATATAATTTAAGGAATAATTGAAATATCTAAATGTAATGATAAAGTGGCCTAATTAATGTAATTATCTTGGGTCGTTATATAAATCAATTAGGAATTCCAGTAGATAAGATGGCATGCTCTGAATAGGATAAAAAACTGCTGTGTACAGCATATAAATTAGTCCCTAATTATTATAGGATATACCCTTTTGGCGAATAAAATGCTTGTGAGTTGGGTAACTTTTTAAATATGACGAAACTATTCACACTTTCGGGGTTCAAATCCTTAACTAACAATTTTTATTTTTGTTTTAGAGATGTGGATTATATCAATTATTATAATCATTATGGTAAATAATAAAAGAAATGAATATTATTGTATGATCAATAAAGTATCGAGTATTTTTTCTGTATTTGTTGAAAAAATATTGTGTGTATTTCGAGCACAAAGTGTAAATGCCGCTCGGCAATCCATCACTTTGCGATCTCAATACACAAATAGCTATTTTATTATTATATTTTCGTTCCCCTCATACCAATTTGACAGTATCACAAAATCGGAGAAGGCCCTGATCTTTCGAATATTTATTTCAAAGTTGTTATGATATAATAACATATTGAAGGTATTTTAGCTGAAAAAAAAAGAATTGTTCAAATTGAACAATAAATAGAAAAAGGTACAGTGGTCCCCACTATTGAATGGGTCGTTTAGGGTATTAGTCTTGATATTTTTTTTTTGTAGACAGGGTAGTTTCTTTACTTGGTTTCGAATGATTTGAAAGAATAACGGGATATATTATGTCACCTTGTGTTGCAGTTCGAGGCAGGCGAATCAACTGAAACCAGGAATTAGTCCTTGGCCACCATTCAGAACTCCCTCTGATGTCAGTGAAGCCTACGAAGATCCTCGCCAGATTTTGAAATCCAGAGTGTTTCATGCCGCTGTTTTGGTCATTCTCTACAAGGCCGTTAGGGGGCACGTTTCCGAGCACGTTATGGCCTTGGTGATATTTTTATTGGAGCAGTCTGTTTTGATCTCGGTTCAAGACGATAATAAGGTAAGGACATTGAAGTTTTCCATAAAGATAATAAATGGAACACATTATTATTATTAATGTAATTTTTAGGTCAACACTTTTTTACTCTGAGATACTTCTGCCAAAAAGGCTCACTGTGCTCCTTCATTCTGAGTTACTCTGTTTATGAATTAAAATATATTTGTTCTCTACCGCAGGATACTAAGATGTGTTCAACAGCACCATCATCGCAAAGTCAAATCAACGATATGGATTTAGCCAACTGGTATACTGCTGATTCGTTATTTGACAATTTGAAAACTACAATCAATAGAGTTATTTTAACTCCTGAAACTCCTGATCCCGATTTTTCTCCGATAACTTATAGCTCAGACAGTAAGTGAATTTAAATTCAATTTCAGTCATTCGATAGCTTTATGATCCATAATAAAAAATTTAGATATCTAATACCCAAATTCAAGTTTCTAAAATAATTTCTTTCATTAAAGCATTCCCAAATGCTATACTTTTTTTTAAATGCAATCACATTTGAATTATTGTATTCTGAAAAGGCGTTGATAACACTTGTTATATAATATACTTTCTCTATGACTATTGTATTCGAATTTGATTGGTTATTAGTTGAAGAATGAAGATGATTCCAAGACACTGTGGATCCTAACTCATTATTCAACGGCACTCGGTCAATCACGGATTCAGAATTTTCAGAATCCACGGTAACTGCGAGGTTTAGACCAATGACAAAACAGCAAATGTACCAAACAAATTTCTCAGAAGGCTTTGCTTCATTGGATTTGTCACGGCTTGGCATCCGCGAATGTCAGATTAACTGTTTTCTTTCTCAGTTTTAACTTTAGCTCCTGATGAAATCTTCTTGCAACAAAGGTATTTCGAATAATAATTTTCTGAACATTCTACACAATCTCTGTTTTTTGTCAGAGTTTGTTTAGTCATATGTCATGCACAAACCTTGTAAGTACCTGTGTGGTCCAGTGGTACAGACCCGCGGAAAAATTGAAGGTTATAACAGCGTGAATTCGAATCCTACTGGAGGAAGTTTTTTTATTTTTCCCCTCAAGCATTTAGTTATTTATGTATAATTGTTATTCTTCCTTATACCTATTGCTTTGTAATTTATACTATATACTTTTTGGTAATTAAGGCAATAATTTCGATAGATACCTATAAGTACCACAAACTGAGCTTTCGTCATAAATTTTCGTGTACTCGTAGAGAAAGTATTGTCTTCTACTCGTGTATAATGAGCATTACTCTCTCGGATAATTCTGAAACTCGCCTACGAATCTTTTTCCTCGAGAATAATAGCTAGCATTATACGCTCGTTGAAGAATATACTATTCAATGTTTCGAATGGAAACTAAGTTAAATAGATTCCAAATTGTTCAAATGTTTATAAACAGTCTTCATACCAGATTTACAACACTCTCTGACCGTTTTATGAGATTCTGATAAAAATGTTATACCTATTTCATCAATAAATTATTTTTCATAATATATTAATTACTAACGAATAAATAAGTAAATAAATATTTATCAAGGTGATTACGATTGGGATGGACTCGAAGTGGATACTGAAATGGCAAACGTAACAGTTGAGGATACCATGCTGATGCTGGGAGAAGGTTCTTCCAGCTGGAACGATAACCAAGAATCCGAGGGCAAAGAGATGATGGTGTTCCGTCCACCTCCGACAGAGAGTCAGTCCACTGTAGAGGAATCTCCCACGGGAAGCATTCTGGCATTGCCTTCTTCTTCGTCTGATGTCATGGAGGTGGACAATCTCATGAGCATAGCTTTGTCTGTCGATAATCTGGGTAAGTTCACTCCTTTTTCAACAGAAGTAGTTTCACATCACCTTGGGTATTCCATGCTACCAGTCTCTACACGAAGATCTTTTCAGACCTATTGTTTTTAACTTCGCGAGTATAATTGAATCGTTTATTCACTTTTTTACAAATTGTTGAACATATTTTTTAGAATTTTGAATAAACCTTATTATTATTATTGTGTGTGCCCTTGAAATAGTTTTGGTATATCTAGCACTGTCTTCGTTATGAGACTTCATAGACTAGTTTTTAAAACTCCCATGTATTCAGGTGCTCTTAGTTTTTCTTCGGTAGTGAATCAGTCTCTTCATTGACATATTTGAGTAACTCAATGCGTTAAAATTGCTAACAGTTTATGAACAAAATTGACTTCTGGTATTCCTCAAGGTTCCCATATTGGTCCAATACTGTTTCTCTTTTTCATAAATGATGTTGCAAGACTTTTTTCAAAATAAAGTTTCACTATATGCTGAAGATCTCAAATTTTACAGTCAAGTTACTTCTAAAAAATACCAAAATTATTTCTGAGGCTCTTTCTCTTTTACTCCCACCCACCTACAAGGTTCATTTGTTTGCATCGAAGTGTAGCACGTTCCTACACCTGGTGTAATTTACACTCGATTTTTAGTATTCCTTTGCAGATTGATTTTTTTTTTTTCAGAATTTTACTTTATTGATCCCAAGAAACATTTCTGTTTATAGAGGGATTAATTTTTACATAAATTGATTAATGACAATACATAGTATATATGAAATACAAATTAATGAAGAAATCAAACAATTAATAGAAAAAGACTGATAAAAATAATCATTTATGTGAACTGCACTCACCTATAATCGATTCAAAATGTGGTGTAAATTACACCACCCTACACCTCGTAGCAAACGAATGAACCTGCAGTGTAGGAAAATATGGCAAGTATCCGTCAGAAAACAACGAATCCCCTAGCTAATACTGCGACGGGTATTGAATTATCAAAAACACAAATGAAGCACTTATAAATTATGAAATGTCTCACGTTTTCAAATGTAATTCAGATACTCCAAGTCCCACCGAAACACCTGCTTTACCTTCTCCTGCTCTCAGACCTGCTATAATCGCTGGAAATGAGGTCGGTAGAACGATCGCGAAAGCTATCAAATCAGCTACCTCCGGTAGAGAGCTGGTACCGACAACATCGCAAGGCCACAGGAAACCCTGCAAGACGAGACGAAAACAGGCTGTGGCGGTAAGTAATTGTACGAAATAATCTTCGTGGAAGGACGATATTCATTTTCATTTTTAGGGAGCGAGAAATTATCCACCCACAGTCAAAGTGAACGAAAGTATAATCTCTTTGCTTCTTCGGCTTCATTCGCAACTTTCCGGGGTTGCTGACAGCTATCATCCCGATGGAGACGATGAAACTGGCTCTTCCTCCAACAGTCCTCCGATTGGTGATGGACCTTATTACATCGGCAAACTTTTGAAGAAGATGTCTTCGGTAGACAGCAGCTGTAAACAATGTATAAGTGTGAGTAATGTAATTTTTATGAAAGTACATGAATGAGCGTACACTTTTTTCGCAAATCTGTGGGGTTGAGTGATGTTCTATGGCAAGTCACAGATGAATCATGACATTTTGGAAAAATTGGTCAACTGTGTCTTAGTTTAAATTCATTTCAACTAAACTGAAAGTTCAGTCAATTGGTTTCCAGCAATCAGTAGGGTGTCAAGGAAAGCAACCTGGCTCCATTTATATTTTCCTATTTATAAACAATATAAAAACAAATATTGATTCAATCAAACGAAGTTTTGGCCTGGAAAAAAACATAGTAGTTTTTTCCTCACTCGTTCAATATGTTTTTTTGGGGTGCTAAATCCGAATTTCAACTTTGCTACTTCCCACGGATATGGCTGTGAAAATCGCAAATAACCTCAAAATGTTCGACTTTTTTTCCAGTTTTTTCCACGGTTTGGCCACTAAAGCTTGCTTAAAAAGGGCCCCAATTAACTATGCTCATGATTACATTTAAGCTTAGAATCTGCTCAAACTACATTTAGTTTCGAATTAATTATAAATTTAGTTATTTATTAAACTTACATAAATTTAATCAAGTACTAATTCTTCTCTATACAGGGTGTAACCTAAGTACGTTAAAATATTCAAGTGTCGTATTCCTAAGACAATTTTAAGAAAAAAGTTTAAATAAACTTGTGTCCGGAAATGCTTCGTTTCGGACATACAGGGCGTTGAAATTGAATTTTTTTGTACGCTTTTTAAAAATAACTTTTGTAAAAATTAAGTTATTTGCACGAAATTTGGTACCCGGTGTTTTTTTGACGTGGGAAATCATAATTTCGTATTATTTTTCATGTAACATCTAGAGGGCGCTGCGTACGCTGGCATTATTTATTTCAAATTGCCCTAACATTTTTGACAGTAAACTTTTGGTACTTTTCATGAAAAAATCTTATTCCCACACCTTTTCCAATTAAAAAAGGTATACTTCCTCAACAACGCTGGAGGTGATCTTTTTCGAGATATTTACAATTTTCTATATCAATGCATGTTACTTAGCGCCTAGGTCTAATGAGAAAACTGGGTTTTGGGTTTTTTTTAGCACTCTAGCGGCTAAACCGTTCAGCCAAAAAATACATTTGAGAAGTGCTTTGTGTAGAACATTTAATGTTCATTATTTTTGTATAGAATGGTCTACCTCGAAAATTAGAGTTACAAGCGAAAACCTAACGAGAAAACTGGGTTTTCCACAAAGTTGGTAATTTGGTCCTTTTTCAGCGAGCTCTATGGAATAATCTACCTCGAAAGGTGCACAGTTTTTGGACTTTTGGCAAGAAACTGAAAAAAGGTCGAAAATTCTAAGGTTTTTTGCGATTTTTTTTTTTGTGAAGCCATATCCCTGGGAAGTAACAAATTTTAAAATCGGATAGAGAACCCCAAAAAACATACACAACGAGTATATTTTTTTCTGAAAACAGGCACCCCCATAGACGATTTGACTGGATTATTTAGACAGTGATATATCATTTACTGATTATTTCGATTTCTACAGGATGTTTCAATATTAAAATAAATGCATTTATTTATTTTTATTTATTTATTTATCAATTGAAATATTTAAAAAAATCATAACTTTAGGAAACCAGATTGAAACTATGGCCATCCCAAGAAGAACGCGAGGAAGCAAAGAAGCAGCGAGAGAACAAGGAACGTGAAGATCGGCGAAAACGCGCAAAGGAACGTCAGGAAAAACTGATGCAAGAGTTCGCCAATAAGCAGAAGCAGTTCATGGAGAAGGCCATGGAGACGGACGAGAACAACGAGGATATGGAAGCGGAAGTGCTGGTCAAACAGCAGGAATATGATTGCGTGATCTGTAACCAAAGTACTCCCAGTACGGAGGACCAGCCCATGGGCCTTGTGGTGCTGATACAGGTACGGTATTCAAACTGATTACTGAATGTATTTTTAACTCTGGAATCTGGATGGTGAGTCAAAATCAGATCAGCAAACTCTTTTCGTGTATGTGTGAGGATTCTTTAGATATGTAGTTAATTACTGAGCTTTGTGTTCAGATTTCTGATTACTTTGAAATTGTTTGAAAAGAACTTCTGGAATTCTATGCGTGACATCAATCCATCCATCCATTGGTGTAATTATGGCACCATCAATTTCACCATGAAGTCCTCTATTCATAATCACAAAACAAGACAAATTGATTATTTATGTTCGATAAAAATTAAAACAAATTATGGAAAACGATCTATTTCTACAGAACTAAAAAGTATTAGGACAATTCTGAAATTCAAGAACAAACTTAGAAAATACATGCTACAGTAGAAACAGATTGGACTATACATTTCATATTATATATTCATAAGATATGACATACTTTGTCTTCTATATACTATGTAACTGAAAAAACTTCTTGTTCCCTGTTATAAACATAAGTTTTTTGGGAAATAAATATTATTATTATTAAGTTGATTTTGGAAATTTAAACCAAAAAATTATCTTTTGTATGCGTAGCAAAGTGCCGCCCCTGGACATGGATAGTCAGATTTAGTATAGTATTTAGCTGGTGGTTTAAAATTGAGTTTTAGCATAACCCCCAATGGGAAAATGCGAAAATAAATGAGTTTTACATAGTATACATAACACATACAATAAAGTTGTAGTAAATAAAGTTGGGTCGAATGAACTTTCTGAGAAGGCAAACAAATTTTTCATTTGAGCATAACTATCGAAAACGTTTTTCCGTAGACACCCTACTTCAATAAAAATAACAGACAGTGTGAATTGTTGTAAAGAGCAGGGAGCCGTGGGACCATAGACATTGAACATCGAGAGATCGTAGGCAGAGTTGAAACATATGAGTTTAGTTTAGAGTATCATAGGGTGGTTGACAAACAGAAAAATTATTTAATTCATCACTAATTGCTCTGCAATTTTCACAGGTGTGTTCCACATGACAGACTCTCATCATTTTATTTTAGGTAATTGTTTATAGTAAAAAAAGTAGTAACATTGTTTGATAAAATGTTTGGAGTATTCTAATGTCAGATACTTCCAAAAGTTTGTGAGAGTCCAAAAAAAACCTTGTTCAACTCTATATGAAAAACAGTTATACAGTCTCAATGGTCAGGGAATAATTTTTTTACCAGTAATGGGCCCCTCATTCCCACATATGGCTAGTAGATATCTTTAGGACTGTCCTTTCAATCTTTTTTGCACAATGTTTGTTCTTTCTACTCTCATATTCTTCATTTCTTTTATCTGTAAGTTTCCTATTGCCCAGATTGTTTTATTATTTTTGTCAACTTCTCATTTTATTTTATTTTTTTCTTGAGTTTATAAAATATATTTGCTTTTGATCCTTCGTTATCCGTTTCCATTCCATCATTTGGGTCCATTAGGAGTCAGTAGTGGAGATAATACTTCCATTTCAATGTAATTTTTGTTATTCGTCTAGTTTTGATTTTGAGAAAAAATGTTTCACTGTAGTATTTTTAGGCAACCAGTGTAATAGGAAACCGAAGGAGGTATGGCCAACCAGAAAGATCAGTTTTGCCAACTTGCGAAGAGGAGAGAGAACTTTTGAGAAGAGATGATACATTATCGGCAGAGTTCGATAAGAGAATATATGAACTTGATAGACATTTTGACCCAGTAAGTATTTGACCTGTCTGTTTTATAAATGCTCAGCGGATTCCGGTATTTATTTATTTATTTATTTATTTTTTTTGAAGCATCGACTGCTAAGGTCATTAGCCTTTACTCATTGTAGTCATCAAGATGAGTTATTCTTTTCTGTTTCATAATTTTTTGTAAATTCCAGTCTCTTTCAGAAATAAAAGTGTATTTATTAGTAATTTTTTTATGTTGTAGAGAAAATCGTCCAAGGAATATTAACTTTACGAATTACCGGTTAATGAACAGAAAAAACAATTCTGCACTTTTTCAAAGACGTTTCATGAATTTATTGTTTGCTTCTTCAGGGTTATAATAAAATATGAAAGTGCGATATATATATGAAGAGATTATTTGAAAGATTTGGTTTACAAAATTAACATTTTGTCAAATTGTTTGACCCACTGACGTCACTCGACGTGGGAATAGTAGTTGCTTTTGAATTCGCGAATTACTAATGGCGTTTTCAATATTTTTTTTTGTCTATAAATTTCTGACAATGAAGTATACTAAAGCTCTGAAGAAGCGAATAGTATATTTGCCGAAAATCGGCAAAGACGAAGAATTATGTTTTGTTTTCTGTTCTAATTTGATTTGAAATAACTAAATTTGAGGTTAGCTGAAGCCACTTAGTGATAATAATAATAAAGTAAAATCAAAGTTTTAAAAAAGCATGTACATCAGATTGAAATTTTGAAACATAATTAAGGGGCATGCTTTAAAATTCACGATGTTTGAGGAAAATCTGCTTTCTTCAAAACCAAACATATGTCGTCAAAATTCCTTTCTTATAGCAATCTTGGTTCCTGTCTGTCAATCTCGGCTGGGATGGAGGAGTCCACGTTCAGACTTGTGGTCACCACCTCCATTTACACTGTTTGAATTCCTATTTAACGTCACTAAGATCCCAACAACGGCAGCTGACCCTGTCTCCAGAGAAGTAAGCAAACATACCTTTCGTTTTCAATGATCATTTTCCATAGCTATGAATCTTCCAGGGGGGAATATTTGTGTCCGCTGTGCAGACAATTAGCCAATTCAGTTTTACCGCTGTCTTCTCAACTAGGCGATAAAACGCAAATGGTACGAGCAAAAGCGAATGAGAGTATGTCTCATGTTTTAGACGAACTTAGTAATTTCTTGAGAGAAAACGATCAAAAACCGGTAAGTTTTATCTTTATATTTTTCGCATCCTTGTGGATCTTTTTTATCTGTACTGGATAATTGGTGACACCTATTTGAAAATTATTTATTTCAGTTGCAATACGTTATTATTTCTGTTTGAGCCACAGTTAAAAATGTATATTCAGAAACCACTACAAGCTTTGAAAACCTTCGAACAAATTATATAAACTTAATAAATAACTCACTAAATCTTTGTTTATTGTATGAATTGAAAACTTCCCTTTTCGTCATAATAAGTACATTAAGTTTCGAAAAAACATATATTTTTCATAAGGTAATTAAGACGCATATAGAAGAAGAGCACAGCAGTAAAGAAATTAAGGACAAAACAAAGTTTTAAAAGGAACTCCAGAAATGTATTTTTATCCTACACTGTGAGCAAGTTGAATTTTACCAGCTATACGGAGAGGAGAAAATTACCTTTTCTACGGCTAGACGAGAAAATTAATTGTATATTTTAACGCTAGGTGGCGACGCCATTAAACGTCAGTATAAAAATAAATTTTTTAGCAGTTGTTAATGTCTATAAATTCATTAAATCATAAGTTGACATATTTGATGTTTGTTTGAAATTAACTTGTCAGTTTTTCAAGAAATAAAATTTTTGTAGAAAAAATATTACCAACAATTATTTTGTAGGATAAAAAAATTATGTATAAACCACAACAGTAAAGTGCTCGACTCGCCTCGCCTCGCCTGTCCATATCTTCTTTCGGCCTGAAAAAAGTCACTTTACTGTCTAGATACACAATATACTATTTTTCGACAGATAATTTCTGAATTTCGACGTCAATTCAGATTTGATAAGTTGTAATATAATAGATTATAATGAGCGTTTCCAGTCATTTTCATGAAAAATATATTTCGATACAGTGCATTCTTACGTAACGTGTTCAGTTTTCGATTTTTTTTCCATCAATTTATCGAGATAAAAATTATTAACGCCAAAATGAACTACCGAATTCAAAAGATCAGAAGAACGAGAAGCCGTGTGACGTCAGTGCGCGAGTGATTCTGATACTAGTGATGTCCTCTCGTGTATACTCGTTGATTCGGCCGTTACTTGATGTAGGTCCATACTAATTGTATAGACAAGAGACGATTTGATATTCACAAATTTTTATTTAACAACTGAATTATTGAAAGACTCTGATTATACTTACATCAAAGTGGTCTAGTAGGCAAAATGCAAAATTGTTTCTACCGAGATCAAGACCAAGATGAACTGTTTCAGGAAGTTTCAAAGCTATCCTCCAGTTATTTTGGACACTTCTGACAAATCGGAACTAAACATTTTTGTGCGACCATTGTCAAAATCACTACCCAATTTCACAATAAACGAACAAAATCTTGAAACAATATGTTTAATAATGAATAATGGCTAATAAGGAGGTTATGTTTTTATTGTTGATTTGTATACATGGTTGCCAGTGTTGCCACATCTCCAGTCATATTTTCAGAAAGAGTATTAAATTAACTTCAATTAAGATTAAATTCAGATCACGATGTTTTAATAAATAATAATTATTGCATGAAAATATATTGCGATTACTGATTTATGATGATGTTAATGAAAATATCTGCTATATTCTCTGACAGAATATGTGACTGAATATGCTCGACTAGAAAATGACACCATATATGATCTTTCCTAACCTGGGAAAATTATCACGTTCACGGAAACTTGAGTTAGTAATGAATTACTAACAATTTAGTTTAGTTCGTTATTACTCGTAATTCATTCGGAGATTTTAGAAAAATTTGGCAACTGCGGCGTTCATCAGTCACTTTCGGCTTTATCCGCTCCATCCCAAACTTCAGCCATTCATATTACAAGAAGATACTGACGTCACAGCTGAGCAGCATTTGAATTTATTGATATTGAAATCACGTTTTCAGTATTCAATAATAAATTAGTTTTTCAAAATTTAGAGCAAATAAGTATTTAGGACTATGTTATACAATGCCCTCCATTACGTCATGTAAAAAAACTGCATATTTTAAGATACTGGAAATGAAACTATGAGAATAACTTACTATCTACAAAAAATGCTAAATCCCATATACAAAGGTTGCATAGACTGCAAATATTGATAGTTATAATAGTACAACTCAACAAAGCCCTTTTTCCATGTATTCAGGTGTTTTTCGTTATAGAGTACATCTGATATGGCTGAAGCAATTGGAAAAGTAATGGAGGACATGACGAGTAGTACACAACTGAAACCAATGTTCAAACCAATTAGTGAAAACCCCATACCACAAAGTTTATTTCTGTTTGTCACTTCTATAGCACGGACGAATTTGGAAGTGGAGTTGATTCAAAGGGGAGGATCGCTGGTAGTTCCTCCGACTGACCCGACAAATCCTTTGTTACCAAAAAGAGATTGCATAGGTTAGTTGGGACTGATGCATTTTCAGTATTTTTCTCGTGTACAAAACTATTTGATTGTTGAGTAATACCATAATGATTCCTAGGTTTTATTTTTTTTTGTAGTTCCTTTACTCCACGTTCTTGCCGTTCATGCTAGAGTAGCCAGAGTATTGGCGATGTGGCCATCTTGGATGACTTTTCAACAGCTATGTGGCCTTCCATCTAAAGTGCCTGTCACAACACTGGCTCCTATTGAGAGAGAAGTTCCGTTATTGCTCAGAGATCCGACGGCGTTGCTGTTACAGTTTGTCTTGTTGTTACCTCTACATCTAGATCAAAGTGAGTTGTTTTTGTGTTGAATTATGTACAGTGCAGATTTTTATAGTCCCTCCACTGTTAACTTTTGAATGGTTCGATGTACGAACATTGAAAAAACCGTTTGGGGGTATCATCGATACAACTTTTTGAAATCTGAGACAGACGGCCCGGGGGCTCATCAACTCAAAAATTTCAAGTAGCGTGGGGGATCAAGTCTCATATTGTTGAAAAGATAATTCAATTCTCCTTTCAACCATCTACGTTTTTCGGAATGTCGTTAGTATTATTATTGCAAATCCCATTTATTATATCAAGTATAAGTGCGGATCTGAATGATACTTATATCTCAATGAATTTGAATGGTTTGATGTGAAAAAATGAAAACGAAAATATTTTCAAGGGTGTTACCGATTCTACTTTTCAAGAACAGATACATTGCAATTACTCCACTAATGGCATTGTAGGCAGATCAACTCGAAAATTTTGAAAGGCAAAACCACTATCGATGTCCACTCTTAAACAAAATAGGAATTGTTGTTGACATATCTTGAAAACATATACGAAAGTTCGTACCGGGCCCAAAAAAAATCGTATAGAAATTGAAAAAAAAAATGAAAATGAAGGAAAATTTGTCCTCTTTGAAATGCGTTTGGGAAATGTAACTATCTAACTATCGAATATTTTAGTGCAGCAGAATTCCGACTAGTCTAGCAGTTTTGAGTGGAACGGTATATCCAAAAAACGAGGATCAAAAATTTTATAAACTATCACAATTATTAATTATACTGAGAGGAATATATGTGCCAAGTTTCAGTTTTTTATATGGGTATGGACTAAGTTGAAAAAATGTTGTAATTGTTGACGTATCCCCCATTTAAAACTTTTAATGCCGGAGGGGGGAGGGCAGGTAAAAATTTAAATATCGAAGTAAAAATTTGGCCATGAATTTTCACTTATTTATTAAAAATATATTATGCCCCATTCTTCAAAGAACAAACATACCCTTAATAAGGACAATCCTAGTGCACACATCATCGCAAAAAAATTATATCCAAAACCGCAGTTGCAGCTAGTTTCAGCTAATTTTTGGATATGTTCTAAAGAAATGTCTAAGCAATAATTTCCATTTGGTTTAAGAGCGGCAGTCGACATTGGTTTTGACTTATTGCTTTTTCTAACACGAGTTTTCAGATCATAACCAAGAAAAATACCACTACTTTTATTAATGAATTTCTATTTCATACATTGTTAACAATAATTACTTTCGTCCTGTAGAAGAATCCGTTTTGTAGAATAAAATCACATTTTTCAATTTCCATGGAGAATGTTCCCCTTTTCAACGTGAATACCTCCCAAGAGGTTATCTTGAACGATGGAAAATAGCGACTAAAGTTTGTCTTTCAGTCGCAGATGATTCCACAACAGATTTTATGAATGTCCTATTCATATTTTCGAACTAAAATCAAAATCCGTTCATTTTTCACAACTCTTCACGTGTCTCAACCTTGTCTCATTTTCGACGCGCTAGGAGTAACCGATGCTGCAGCCAAAACGCTCTTGAACGGAATGCATTCGCAAGCTAAAAGAGACGCTTCTCCTTTCTTAACGGCCAAAATAATACAAGGGGTACCATTACAACTATTCTAACCATTGAAAGTCAATATAAAAAATACTTTTTTTTTCGACTTTTGGCCAGCTTTTCGGGATTTGGGACCACCGTGAGATGGTTGTAAAGATAATTGAATTCTCTTCTCAACGATGTGACACTTGACCCGCCATGCCATTTGAAATTTTTGAGTTGATGTGTCTCCTCATCCTCTGTCGATCAACCAACATGTATTCGATTTCAATAAGTAGTACCGAATGCGATTGAGAAGACTCGCTTCTACATCTACGATACTAACAAAACAATATTTTTCAGCATACTTTACTACTACAGTACAAATGGTATATAACCTTTTATATTATCAAGTGATAGCCCAAGTGTCTTGCGGTCTGACAGGAGCTGAGAGACTCAGAGTAGCGTCAGGTTCCACTCCAGGACAAATTAATACTTTAAGTGATTCGTTAAATCTTATAAATGAGTGTTTGGGTCACACAGATTTGTACATGGAAGATGATAGTGACAGTTCCAGTAGTAAACCGCAAGTGAATATTCTGGCTCTAGAACAACAGGTACATTTTTCAAATAATATTGGGAATATGTGGTAATAGGCAGTTTTATTCAACATTCAAATTTTTTGAAAAATAATAATATTAGTTCGTGACATGATTTTTTGGGTTTATAACCTTCCACAATCTGAAAATGAAAAAATGTTAATCCAAAGAAATCTGTACAAGTGTAGAAGGGCAAATTGATTAAATTGCCCGATAAGTTACTGCGTTCACAAGACTGCTGTCTTGAAAGAAATTAATTTTTGTCAGTAACGTACCCTAGACTGAATTTGCCTATCTAAAAAAATGAAATAAAATTAACCAAGAATACTTCTCTTTTTTGAAAAATGTTGACGTTTCGGAGGCTGTATCTGCCTCCGTTATCAAAACTTGCTGGAAAAACGCTGAAAAAACTGAATTTGAATTGCGGTTTTGGAAATAAGATCTTTCTTTGACAGAGTCAAATGAAATCTGTCATACATTCTTTTGATTGAAATTAGGCATCTTGATACGTAGGGTGTTTGGTATCAATCAATCACCATTCTATTAATTCTTATTTCATCTCTGAGGAGAGGTAACCAGGTGCGGTCCATTTCGATGGAATTTGTTGAAAAGCAGTTGTTCGATAAAAGAATACACGCAGTTTCGTTTAACTTTATTTTTTCTTGATTTGATTCTCTCAATAAAATGTTGGTATTATTCCATTCCATCATATGATCGCCATCAGATGTTAGAATATGTTCGGATATTTTCGAACCCGTTATTTTTCGATTTCTGATGTAACTTTTATGTTCTTCCTGGCGCACAATCAATGGTCTTGATGTTTCACTCATGATTGTGCGCCAGGAAAAACATAAAAGTTACATCAGAAATCGAAAAATAACAGTTTCCAAAATATCCGAACATATTCTAACATCTGATGGCGATCATATGATGGAATGGAATAATACCAAAATTTTATTGAGAGAATCAGATCAAGAAAAAAGGAAACTGCGTGCATTCTTTTATCGAACAACTGCTTTTCAACCAATTCCATCGAAATGGACCGCACCTGGTTACCTCTCCTCAGAGTTGAAATGAGAACTAATAGAATGGTGATTGATTGATACCGAACACCATATGTATCAAGATAGCAAATGTCAATCAAAGAATGTATGGCAGATTTCGTTTGACTCTGTTAAAGAAAGATCTTATTTCCAAAACCGCAATTCAAATTCAGTTTTTTCAGCGTTTTTTCAGCAAGTTTTGATAACGGAGGCAGATACAGCCTCCGAAACGTCAACAATTTTCAAAAAAAGAGAAGTTTTCTTGGTTAATTCGATCTCATTTTTTCAGAAAGGCAAATTCAGTGTAGGGTACTTTACTGACAAAAATTAATTTCTTTCAAGACAGCAGTCTTGTGAACGCAGTAACTTATCGGTCAAATTAATTAATTTGCCCTTCTACACTTGTACAGATTTCGTTGGATTAAAATTTTTTCATTTTCAGATTGTGGATGGTCATAAACCCAAAAAATCATGTCAAGAAAAATGGATGCTTAGTTGATTTGGTTTATATATTAGAAAAAGTATCTTCACAATCACCATTTGAAATTCTAAAAAACTAAATATTTGTTTTGTATCTATCGATTCTACAAAAATCAGTATTTTACGGCTAAAATTACGGAAGTTCAGAAGGTGTTTCCATGAGAAGTGAGACACACTGTGTATTGGAAGGTTCTGGAAAATGCAATTTGTTTTGCAATCTGCATTTATGTATGAACTTTGAAAATTAATGATTTACCATTATTCCTGTGCATTCTAGGTTCAGAAGCTGTGTCTTCCATTTCTCCGAATAGCGTCCCTACTGAAGTACCATCTTTATCAGCAAGCCCTTCCTGAGATTCGAGGTACTCAAAGCGAATTTGTTCGTCTAGTCTACTACCTGGAACTCGTCACCGAGTCCATGGATTGGGGTTCCTTCAATTCAGCAGTCGCGCTCAATTGGCCCCAAGATACATCGATGGCCACTGCCTCACCTCAGTCCTGGTGCGAACAGTTTGCTGCTTTCATTGGCAAAAGTCAGATTGCCGCAAGGAGTTTTCTTGTAGATCAACATATTGTGTGGCATCCACCGAGGTTACTGCAGTTGCCCAGAGAGTATGAGAAAATATTTACGGTAAGTATAATACTTTTTGGGAAGCTTATTTCCACAAAAAAATTATAAAGGTTAATTTACTTTTATCCCTTTGAAATATTTTTGAAATGGCAGCTTTGATGCTTCTTATTTTTACAAACTACTACTTCATTTGATTAGAATGTTTCATTTTATTTGCAATTTTCTAAATCATTTTTCTTGATATTTTCCTTATTTACCTATTTTACCTATCTCGAACCATTTGTGGAACTCATTCAGGGATTTTTCAGGAATTTTTTTTTTTAATCCCTGAAATCAGGACAAGTGAGGATATTAAATATTTTGGTTGTAGTGTCACAAAGCCTGAGGTACTTTTATCTCGTACTGTACTAAAATTTTAGCACATGTGGTTTTCTTGATGACTCAAAAATATAGATAAAACTATGTCTTATAATCATTTGTTTGGAATTTGTTTGGATTAAATAATTTAAATATACCGGGTGGGCCACGAGGTGAGGTACGCCCCCCCAATTTTTCTATAGTTTTCAAGACACAGATTTCAAATTTGGTGTGTCGCTATAGAACTTGAATACACATATTTTAAAGCCTTTATTGATTATTCACCACTTCCGGTTCACCCGGAAGTTACCTAAAACTTTTTATTTTCAAATGACACCCTGTACATATTTTTTCATTATCCGAAAGAGCACGCAATTTGTGGTAACACTGTTCTTCAAAATTGAAAATCGGTTAAAAAATGGCGGAGATACAGTTGTTTGTTCAATCGAACAAAGTTGGCCATAAAACTCAAACTTAAATCATCACAATTGACACCAGGACCCCAAATTTCATGATTAAATCTCCATTTCCAGGGCCAACTAATCTTATTTTTCAACGTCAAAAATCTTAAATAATTACTAGCGATTTTTTTAGAAAAAATCTGACTACATCATTGGATTCGCATCATTTTGAAACGGTTCATATGTGAATTACGTTGAAATGCGTCAATGAATAAAAAAGTTATAAGGAAATGAAATTCGGAAAACACCACTGTATTAAGAAGGATTCGATATATCACTAGTCAAAATTTCATTGAAATCTGTAAATAAATAAAAAAATTATAAGATAATAAAATTTGAAAAATATATTAATGGATTTTCAGGAAAATGTCATTTTATCTCATAATTTTTATTTATCAAATTATAGTCAGTGATATTTCGAGACACCCTCAATACAGTGGTGTAGTCAAAGTTTTGATTAAAGTTCTGAAATTGAATTGGTGGTTTAATTAAACGGCATATTTTTCAAATTTCATTCCCTTATAATTTTTTTATTCATTGAGGCATTTCAACGTAATTTACATATGAACCATTTGAAAATGTCGCGAATCCAGTGGTGCAGTCAGATTTTTTCTGAAAAAATCGCTAGTAATTTTTCTAAATTTTTGACCTTGAAAAATAAAATTAGTTGGCCCTGGAAATGGAGATTTATTCATGAAATTTGGTGTCCTAGTAGACTTCTTGGATGTGTACCTAACGAAACAAAAATCATTCCAATCGGTTGAAAAATGTAAGTTTTATAAGGGTGCTTCCATCTTAAATGGGTCACACTGTATATAATAACCATAAAAAATTATTAAATACAAAATTGACGGTTTCAACTCCATCACCTCATATCTCGAAAACTAGTCATAGGATCGTATTCGGCCAATGGACAATTTTAAAAAGGTGATCAAACACTACAATTACTGATTAAAAGTTTGATTTTGTGGAGGAAATCCAGTTCTTGACATAATTTTTTGGGTTTATCACCTTCCACAATCTGAAAATGAAAAATTTTTTTAATCCAAAGAAATCTGTAACGCAGTAACTTATCGGGCAAATTAATTAATTTGCCTTTCTACACTTGTACAGATTTCTTTGGATTAAAAAAATTTTTCATTTTCAGATTGTGGAAGGTGATAAACCCAAAAAATTATGTCAAGAACTACAATTACATTATCAATCTGTGGAACCGCTAATAATTCAGTTTTGAAACCACTAATAAAACTACAAAATGAATCTTTGAAATGTATTTACAACTTGCCATTTTTAGAACCAACAGTAAACTTATATAAACCTAATAATTTACTGAATTTGAATTCCCTTTATAAAGTAAAAATTTGTTCATTTATTCACTTAATTCGATTAAAGCAGAAAGATTCTAATTTAAATTTCATTGAAATCAATAAAATCCATAATCATCAAACAAGACAAGCAAACTATTTAAGCCTCAGCAATTTCAGAACTAATTTTGGAAAAAAATCGATATATCATGATGGTATAGATATCTACAATTCACTACCAAATGAAATAAAAAAAATTAAAAAAGTGACGATTTTTAAAAATAAAATAAAGAGCTATTTTCTTTGTTAATTATTCTAAAATGGCTTAATTTTTCCATAATTTATTTAATTTCTTGCCTAACTATTTTGAATTCAATCAACATGAATACTTTTTTTCTTCTCTTTTTAAGTTGCTTTTGAATTGTATCTATATCAATTGTATATTATTTTTTATGTAGATTTGTAAGATATTGTTATTATCATTATTTTTTGTATCCCTATCATAAACAATCCTGTTTCTTGGGATATTATGAATGAATAAATAAATAAATATAGAAATTTGAAAAAATTTAACCTGAGGTGATTTTCCATAAAGAGTAGTGCGGGGTCATTTCATTATGTATTGATGATGATATTGATTTCGGAATGTTATTTTCAGTACTATCACGAACGGCCCTGCAGTCAGTGTCAGTCAGTAGCGCAGGAAACGAGCATCTGTTTGTTATGCGGAACAATCGTTTGCCTTAAACAAAATTGTTGCAAGCAGCAGAACGTGTGCGAAGCAGTGGCTCATGCTGCCGAATGTGGTGCTGGAACTGGCGTTTTTCTGGTCGTCACTTCAACATATATAATAGTCATTCGGGGACATAGGGCCTGCCTATGGGGCTCCTTGTATCTAGACAATTTTGAAGAAGAGGATAGAGACTTGAAGTGAGTAATGATAAAAAAAAACATAAAAGAAGTAGAAAACAGAGTGAAATTTGGAAATCTGGACAAAAATAATCCCTTTTGAAAGTGTAGGAAGGCACCGCCCCTGGATGAACGCACGACGAAATGCAGAAAAAGTGTTTCTTGGTTCCTCTGCCTCGATCAAGTAAAGCTGGTTATTTGAAATGAAGTTTTATTAGCATGGCAACCAATAGGAGGATGCAAAATAAATGATTTTTGAAGAACACATGACATGAAGAAAATATAAGCGAAAATTTCACACCTCATTTTTAGCCAATCAAAAATTGTTTTTGTTCAGTTGTCATGACAACCCAAAAAATTTCCGGAAATTTTGGATACCCTCGGAGAAATTAATAAAAGGAAATTTTTTTGTCGAATGCATGTTACATGTGATAGTTAATATTTTGCTTTAATGTACAATAGTACAATTGAATGTTGGACCCCTTGTGTAATATTTTCATTACTTCCATTTTCAAAACATGACGTTTTAGTAGTTTACCTAACAAGTGCGGAAAAGACACTTTACGCTCGTGTTAGGTATACTATTTTTTCTACTAGCGGAAAAAACACCCAAAAGTTAACATAAAGAACATTTATTATAAAATATATGATAAACTATACAACCAACTTGGTAAGCTTTCTATTTTAACCTTCTGCGACGCAATATTTAAATGTCAGTATAATCCGCAAAAACTAAACAAATCTACTTTTCCGCACTAAAATGTTTTCCGCACTAGTGCGGAAAAGTGACTCTCAAAACTAAAATGAGTGCGGAAAAGTGGATTTTTCCGCACGCTACTAGAAAAAATAATTCTTATACTTTCATCTAATATTTTCAACACACCACCACTAATACCTATGCGTATCTTTCATTGTGTCAACAAAAACCATTCATGACCCACTGATGTAATAACTTGTTTTTGACTTAAGAGTGATCTTCAAGTCAGATGAAATTAGCATTAATTTAATAGATTTTGGTGTGAATTTTCTTACCGAATCTCTCGCGTGCTTGAAGCACTAGGGAGATTATGAGTAACATTGTTTTTTAGAGCACAAATCACATTAGAAAAAATCCATTAATGAGATTTTGAATGATCGATTAATAAAGATAATTTGGAATAAATGTAATATCAGTAAGTAAATACGGTGGGTAATGAACTGAAGCCGACAGACTGCAATTATTCGCGTGGAACAATAGACAATGTAGATCGACAGATCTACTTGATAGACTAGCACCTCATTCAATTTTCAAGATGTGGTGGTAGTTCACCCTATATATATATGTATCTATATGTATATTCATATCGGTTGTCCCTATATGAACATTGTACGTTTATAAATTGATAAATAAGTACTTTAATGATTGCTTTCTATTTCAGGAGAGGAAAACCTTTATATCTGAGTAAAGACAGGTATCAGCTTCTAGAACAACAATGGTTGGCGCATAGGTTTGATCACACCAAAAAGACATGGGTGCTGCATCGGAACGCCCTTTAGAACGCAATTAGATTTTACAATTCTATGCAATATCGAATATACTACCCAACAGTTTTGAGTGGGTCCACCCAGAAATTGACATGTGAGCTGGACTTCGCGGCTGAAATTGGAACTTTTCATTCTTGTATTATAGTGGAGGATGCAGATGATCTACTTCAAAATGTTTGTAGTATATTCTCTTCATGTATATTCTATTATTTTATGAGCTGTGATAAGTCGAGGATCCCTTAACAGATTGATATTAAGTAAACTATTCAATTCAAGTTAATTTTTATTCTTGCATTTTTGTGTCGATATCTGTATATTTTCCACGTTTATTATTCTAGTCTATTCCGTTTGTGACTATAACTAATGATGCGTCCTATTTTACTTAGAAGAAGTCGACAATATGCATATATTAATTTGCTGGATGAATATTTTTTATTCGGGGTGTTTTTATATATATTTTTTGGGGTGTGTTTTAGCTGTGTTTCGGCGATATGTTTCTCTAAATTAGTAGAGGTAATTTTTTGTTATAATAATATAATTGGTATTTTAGGATTTTTTGTATATTTCCCAAGTAGCATTTTGGCAACGACAACCAACATAATACACCAAAATCAACGTTGTATTTGATATAGAAATTAGTCAATTATGAAACGACGCTCTAAATCACCGGTTAACGTTGTCTTAATGTTGAGCATGATATCAGACAAGCGACGTTGTCATATTTACCCGAACGACTACAAGTAGCAAATATTCTGGGAATCAGAAGAACGTTTAAAAAAATTTAAGTGACAACTTCAGTTATTTTTTCCGACGGTAAAGCGACCTTGTGAGATTCAACTAAGCTGTGGGTGATTTTTCAGCTAAGTTGGAAACGTTTCCACGGAGTCATCTTCACATATTTACTACAGAAAACGTGTAGGCCAAATTCAGATAATGATAATTTATTCAATTTATTATTTCAATAACAAGGACCATACTGTTTGCTAAATTGCTTTACAGTAAATGTATATACAGTAACGTAAAGTTTTCATCATGCGTCGGGTGGGGTAACAGGAGAGGCGCACAGTAGTGAGGAAAGCAACAACTTTTTTAGAGAAACAACTGTTTAGCCAGGAGAAACAACTTGATCACGACCATGTAGAACAGCTTAATAATATGGATGAACTGAGGGAAAATCGCGGAAGAGGCGCGTTACAAAATGTGGAGTGAGATGTGTTTGTTAGTTGGAATTGGTTCAGTTTTTAGTCGGATAAGCAACTCCAGTCGTACTTCGGGTATAAGTTAGTTATCTAGCAGACTAACGTTAAAATTTAGTATATATTTAGTTATCTGACATCCAAATTCTTGACTTTTGAAAACTCGCCAACAGATTGAGAGCCCGCGTGTTTTTTGGCATGAAACAATAGTATATTTGACAGTCAAATGAAATGCGTTGCCAATTTCTGTTTCAAAATCTTTTTCTTTCGGTAATATTGAGTGTAAAACATTTCGATATTAATTTACGGTGGGAGGTGCCAGAAAGTTAGTCCTTTTTGGCCATCAGTAATTATTTGGTTGATAAATTCAGTATTTTCTAAACGCCACAGAAAATAAACTGTCATCGCCGCTAATGTTCAGATGTTTTAAAGTAAATTCAGCAACGTTTAGGAAACGGAAACGACCGACTGCTACCTACAGTTGCAGCTGAAACGTAAATACCCAAAAATTATTTACCAAATTGGTGCAGAACAGGGTTGTGACAACGTTGTGTTGACAACGCAACTTATGTTTGGTTGCACTTTTTCAAACACGTCGCCGCAACGTTGAATTGCTACTTGGGTTTTTTTACTGTGATGTTCTTTGGGAAATTTTTGAATCGTCATTTTCGAAATTTATTTAATTCTTTAAGTATTGATAGTAATTTTCTAATGAGAATCAGATGCTATTTGATATCTGATGGTTTTGACATACAATCTTTTTTAAATAGTAGCAAATCTGACTGTTCATCATGAATCTAACTTTATGATTTAAATGTTTTTCATAAGTTAGTTCAACTCCAACCCCTGAGCAAGGTGTTATTTGCCCAATATATTATTTATTGATTTTTAGTCGCTGAAAAAGGATGTATTAGGTATTTCTTAATAAGTTGGGAAATATTCAAAGTTATTGAGCAAAAGTTTCGAAGGTGTTTGTCACAAGTGGGAAGAATCGTCACGTCTATTCTATATGAAATTCAACTACACACACCAAGTTTGCTGATAAATATTGTACTTTATTTATTGGGAAAATGGTTGAAGATCAAAATAATTATGTATATTGTTTAATTTTGTCGTATTGATCACTGTGAATTAAATATATCATGGTATTCGATATTTGTTTTATTCTTTCTCGGAGACAGAAATCTGCTACCCTATAATCCCTAACTTCCAGTCAACATTCCATGATCAGCATAATAATACAAGAACTGGTAATATTGTTGGGCATATGATGGATTCTGATGGTTCTGACGGATCGCATCAACATGAAACAATAGCTTATAATCGCCTATTTACCAAATAGATAGGTTGCTTTGGTTGTATTGCCGGAGGGTTGTTTAATGACAAATATTAATAACACTCCCTTATAGACACTCGTAGAGTGTACCCCCTGTGCGTCTATTATTATCCCTTGCCGTGGAACTCCAATGTGATTCACTCATTTTTGGTGGCGTTTTTACTTTCAGCTATAGGAAAACCTACAGCACCACCTCGATGTATTCATTGTTTTAACCAACGTCAATGAATAAGCACTATTAAAAAAAAGTGCACTGCCCTGTAGTGGTTTACGCAGCCGGTATACTTTTTTAATTTTCAAAGTTTTAAAAACTTCCAGGCTTCCGGTCCCAATAGTTTTGTACAGCAGTAGGTTCTAGGAGATTATATCATAATCTTCCCAAGGTAAGGAATGCCATACAAGAATGTTTTGTCCGAAAAGCACATCTTCAGATGAAAAATTATGATTATTATTATAGTCAATTGCACCATTCAGAATTGACGGCATAGTGACTAGTTATTTTTTCATATATAGCAGTATCGTTCTATACATGTTCCATGCTGGGTCATTGCCATTTAAAAATTTTGTCGAGCAATCTCTATATTTTTTATTTAAAAAAATAGTATTAGTGAAACCCTCGAAACATTACTATAAATAATTTATATATCAAGATCACACAAAATTTAAAAAAATATATACATCTCTTGAAGTACTTTATTTACCACCAATACATAAAAAACAACATATTGACAATACACAAACACATTTGTCACTTAAATTAAAAAAATACGTGAGTACTATAGTGCTAAACATTCAGCCAAAACTATAATTACCATCTAATATGATAAATTCAATAGATTTGCTTTGACTTCAAACAGAATATGTTGTTAATTCATTTTCTTAATGCTCTGTGATCACTTCAGTATGGTGCATATCTTCTTGATGGTGATGGTCCACGCATTCCCGGTCTGCAAAAAATATAAAAATATTAGTGTTATCAATCTGAAATGTGGATTACTTAGTTTTGAAGGTCTGATAGGACCAACAGAAAACTGATGTATTACAATGGAGTATTCAGTTGAACAAACCTTCTATCATCAAATGAATCCCTACTAAAATCCTCATACATTCTGCTCCTGCTCAAACTTGTCATACCGCCAGATGCTGGAGGTGATCTCCTACTGAACATGCCATAATCACTTCCACTGCTACGTGAAATTCCAGTATCTCTAAAGCTGCTGCTCAAACTGCTCGATGTGGCCCCGCGTAATCCAATAGAGGGCATAGGAGGCAAGGGTTCTCTACGTGGTGGTAATGGAGGGGTCATGAAATCAGCTCTGCTGCTTCGCATTCCAATGTCGCGACTTGCTGGCATGCCAGAGTACCGCCGTTCATAAATATCTCGCGAATCTTCAAAGCGTCTATCATAATATCCATCGTAGCTGTCCTAAATCAATAAAATGAAATATTATTCAAAACCCAATTAGATAGGAAAGCAAGTAGGAGCATATTATTTCAACGTCCAAGTGTTTATCAATAACACTTTTTAATTTTAATACTATTTCCGGTGGCAATGCTAAAGTCTCCTACTCGCTTATTGTGAAATGAAAGCTGATAATTTAATAAAGTTGCAGAACTACATCAAAACAAATATAGATAATTCATTGAATCAACTCTACTTATCGAACTGAATTATTCAAAATGTATTACAACTTTTTTCCTAATCTATAAACATCTCAAAATGTTTTCAACTGTAACTGATACGATAAAAAAATTTATCTAGAATAGAATTTATTCGTCAATCAAAGATTATACAAGGCATCGTACAAACACAAGTGTATAAAAATAAATTTCGAAATATCATTTAGCATGTGGATCAAGCCAATTTGAGCATTGTATATTGGACAAATAATTGTAATATAATTATTGTATATGAAACTATCACCAGAAACTGAGAATTTATATACTTGAATACAAAAATGGTTTGTTATTATAAATATGATAATTTACAATATTTTTCTGTGAATTTAAACAGCATATGGTTAAGTTAACAAAAACCATAATGTTGAGATGATTGCTTTTGTTAGAATGGATATGCAGCAAATGAATAAAACGTAAATCATCAGAAAAAATCCCGAATTTCTAGAATCTGGTTAGTAGAATCAACAATCCCACAAGGAAAGTCAAAAAAATTGAATAAAACAACAAACAATAGCGACAATCATAGGTTTCTTTTCAATTTATTTTGGAAACTGAAGTCATATTTGAAATAAAAATATTGTAATTTGAAAAAATATTGATACAAGTGATTTTGCACAGCCAACTAGTATTTGTTAATAATTATTTGTTGTATAGTAGCCACTTTGGATTTTATCGACCAAACTGCCACAGGAATAAGAGTGGGAATCAATCACAATGACTAATTCTAGGGCGGGATATATCGACAAACATTCTCAAGGTACCCTCAAACCGAAGCAGGAACGGTAGCGGAATGAACTTTGTTCCTAATTCTACAGTGTGGTGAATAAATATACATTCCGGTGCGATTATTCGCATTACGAAAATCAGGGAATACGAATAATCGTACCGGTATATATTCCGCTATAGAATTAGGACTCGTGTTTATCCTGTTTTTTTTCACTTCGGTTTGAGGATACCTTAAACACACCAGTATGTATTCCGCTGTACAGATTGCTTTGTGCAAATCCAAACTGTGAAACAGATACTCATTGTAATTATGCAACAAGATAATGAAGTGAAACCCAATAAATTTTAAACTTCTCATGGCAAAACTACTAAAAATCAACCCCCTAGAAAAACAGAGAGAGTGTGGTAAGAAAAATTTTGCAAACTTCAAATTGATTACTTTTGCAATTAAATCTATACATATTCTAGTTCCAAAGAAATAACGTCCAAGTTAGAAAATTGCTAATATGGATAGATTGAAAGTTTTAGTAATCATCATTCCCACTCTTTTTAATATTTTAAAGTGACCCTTTTAAATAATATTACCATGGATGGCTACCAAATTCGTATGAGTAATGAATACACGTTTTCCAGCCAGCATAATAAGACAGTCATGTATAAAAATGAAAAATCAACCGACATTGAAAAACTTCAAATTAAATTAAAAAAACTCGTCAATTTCATAGTCTGCACATTAGGAATGTTTATTCTACATTTGAATTGACTAAACCGGATATTTTTTCTGATTTTTCTGGATTTGTCTGAAGTAATCAAAGAATGTAAATCAAAAAAGTCGCGTACCCCAAATCGACCCATCATGCGGTCGCGCAGGAAGGGCGGCGGCGGCGGAGGTGGGTAGGGATCTCTTCCGAACATACGGTCGCGGAACCTTTCCGGTCCCATGCCCTTGGGGCACTCCTTGGACCAGTGACCGCCGCGTCCGCATCGATAGCATTGCTCCGGGTCGCCCATGCCGGGCCGTTGACGAACGCGACTCGTCGACACCTGCACCTTCATCGGTTGCCCGTCCACATTAGTGCCGTTCAATTCTTTAATTGCTTCGTTCACATCGCCCGACGACTCTAGATGAACAAAACCGTAGTTGCGAACGATGTCGCACTCTACCACGGTCCCGAATTTTTTGAAAAGTTCGCGTATCTGAGGGGCCTTCGTGTTATCCGTCAAATTGCCCACGAAAATCTTCGTCGTAGGTGTCTGGGGCGCTTTCCGACTCTTCGCAGCTTCACACTTCAATGGCTGTGTGTTCAACACGTGTCCGTTCAGATTTTGTATGGCCTCGCGTCCTTCCGATTCGTTCTCCATGTGGACGAATCCGTAATTCTTGACCACGTCGCATTCCACGACCTTTCCGTACTTTTCAAAAAGGGGACGGAGGTCAGCCACAGTCGTTTTCTCGGCGAGGTTTCCGATAAATATTTTGAATGTGCCCGCGCTGCTAAAACCCGGCATACTTGCACGACGACTTCCGGTCACGGCCTGAAACTCGTCAAAATGAGAATATATGCTCAACACGGCGTCATCGCCACCACAAGATCTTGAAGAAAGATTTGAAGTCAACACTAAGACGCATAATCGTTATCTAATCACCCGAGCTGTATTATGCCTTTTGATAAAAGAACTCAAATCAATTGTCTAGAAAATTTTGAGAGAAACAAAGGACCACAAACGAAAAAATATGTATTGAATTGATATCCCAATCTAAGGGCCAATTTATGCATCACTGTCATTATCATAGTCCTATCCACAGCAAGGGGAGGGGTAGAGGAGGGGGGTTTGGTTACTCCCAAGAATAATTATAGTATATGATTTTATGTGCAAGTTGAATATACCTGAAAGCCTTTACCCCCCCAAATAATAAAAATGAAAGCCTTTAGACCCTAGAATAAAATTAAAGCCTTTACTCTCCCAAGAAGAAAAATTAAAGCCTTTGGCTCCTAAGAATAAAAATTAAAGCCTTCACCTCCAAAGAATAAAAATGAAAGCCTTTACCCCCCAAGAATAAAAATTAAAGCCTTTACCCCCCCAAGAATAAAAATTAAAGCCTTTACCCCCAAGAATAAAAATTAAAGCTTGCCCCTCAAGAATAAAAATTAAAGCCTTTGCCCCCCAAGAATAAAAATTAAAGCCTTTACCCCCCAAGAATAAAAATTGAAGCTTTTACCTCCCCAAGAATAAATATTGAAGCCTTTACCTCCCAAGAATAAAAATTGAAGCCTTTACCTCCCAAGAATAAAAATTAAAGCCTTTACCCACCAAGAACAGAAATTAAAGCCTTTACACCCCAAGAATAAAAATTAAAGCCTTTACACCCCAAGAATAAAAATTAAAGCCTTTACCCTCAAGAATAAAAATTGAAGCCTTTCCCTCCAATAATAAAAATTTAAGCTTTTGCCCCCAATAATAAGAATTAAAGCCTTTACCTCCCAAAAATACAAATTGAAGCCTTTGGCCCACAATAATAAAAATTAAAGCCTTCACTTCCCAAGAATAAAAATTGAAGCCTTTACCTCCCAAGAATAAAAATTAAAGCCTTTACGAGCCAAGAATAGAAATTAAAGCCTTTACCAGCCAAGAATAGAAATTAAAGCCTTTACCAGCCAAGAATAGAAATTAAAGCCTTTACCCCCAAGAATAAAAATTAAAGCTTACCCCCCAAGAATAAAAATTAAAGCCTACCCCCCAAGAATAAAAATTAAAGCCTTTGCCCCCAAGAATAAAAATTAAAGCCTTCACCTCCCAAGAATAAAAATTGAAGCCTGTGCCCCCCAATAATAAAAATTAAGCCTGTATCCCCCAGAATAAAAATTAAAGCCTTTACTCCCAAGAATAAAAATTAAAGCCTTTACCCCCCAAGAATAAAATTTAATTTAAAGCCTTTACCACCTAAGAATAAAAAGTAAAGCTTTTACCCCCCAAGAATAAAAATTAAAGATTTTACCCCCAAGAATAAAAATTAAAGCTTTTACCCCCCAAGAATAAAAATTAAAGCATTTGCCCTCCCAGTAACTGCCTTAATCATAAAATCAATTTTAACAGTACATTTCAGTTCTTATGATTATTGAGACCTAAATTTCTCTAATGGTCTTACTGAAATGTAGTTTCAATTTCATTTTATGATTGAGACAGTGACTGTGAATAGTACTATAATAATGAGAATGATGCATTTAATTGACCCTAATCGTTTACGGGCTATGTTAGTTTTATTTTTGTGATTACATACATAGGCATTTACTTTTTTCCTGAAAATGTATTCATTCAAGTAACAATCAATACGTAACATTTTGAATGAAAAACAGAGAAAATAGAGACAGGCAGGTTTGATGAGTTTGCAGGTTCAAGATGATAATGGAATTATTTCCGAGGATGACCACCACCCATAAAAATAACTTTTTTCTACAAACGTCAAAAAATTTTTGGTACCTATTTTTTTTTTTTTTGACGTTTGGAGAAAAAAATTGATTGCATCTCGGGCGCGAAATACTTTGGTGATCGACTATTTTTTTTAACATAACTAGATACAAAAATAATTATTTGTATTAAGTTTGTTTTTTACCTCATTCGTTGATCCTTCGTCTGCTTTTTATCAAAACGAATGGAAATGGCTCGACTTTGTGATCTCTGACGACTTCCAAGAAAACTGGGAAACCCTAACAGCACCAGAACACCCGGCAATCGGTCGGTATATTCTAAACAAGCACACCCAACGAATCCAACGATTTGAAATGAATTGAAACTGCATATTTGACCGGCAGAAAAAGCGATAAAAGTATAAACAACTGACTTGAGCTCTTAAAATTCTTTTTGAAATAATAGATAGGTAAATCAACCTCCAAGATGGCGGATTAAATAATGATGATGCATCTTCGATCCGATTGTAAAATAACGAAATATGAAACACTTCGAGCTAATCTTGTTCACAATGTTATAAAAAACAAAGAGAGAATGTAAAACGTTGTTCGTGTTCTATAAGCGACAAAAAACGAAACCTTTAAATCAATGCGTCCATTTACAAAACTAACGAACGAGTTCCCGATAGATTAGTTTGATTGAAGAGGGCTTGTTACGTGAAATATAATCAATACAAAATAACACTTACCTATTTATCAGGAAGATAGTGGCAATGAAAATATATAATTGTTTGATACAACCACTGTATTTGTAAAAAAGAAAGCGACACAACCCTACTCGGTCAGTAATCAGCCCAAATAAGAATCACTCAAGATGGCGAATATTTTATGACCACTACGCACTACGTAACGGATATGGCTACGATTACGAATGGACAGCTTGCTACGTATCACCTATCTTATTCTTTTACTACTCACTTCTTCCGCTAGTCCTTTTTCATTTTGGAATTTCTCCAATGTTGCCAATTTTCATCCTGGAATTTCTCCAATGTTGCCAACATCTAAACACGAAAGGATTGCCACAGTTTTTATGTTTAAGACTAGTTCATGCAAATGCGAAATTCGCAAAAATAATATCTCTTTTTCATTTCAATTCCATGAAATGAAATGGAAAAAACATATTTTTTTGCGAATTTCGCATTTGCATGAACTAAGCATTATTCTTTTGCATCAAGGTGTAGTGTAGAGTGCAGTTCAAACAAAGGAATGTGTCAAATTAATCTGCAAACGAATACTAATATCAAGTGTAAACGAAGTACACGCTATCACTTTGTGGTGTACCGGAAAGAGATGCCGATTGTTTCGTTATCGCTATCGCTATGCGAAAAAGTTACAGAGTCCCACTGCAGGTGTAGGAAAGTGCTACACACCTCGATGCAAACGGAATAAGGGCTAGTTCATGCAAATGCGAAATTCGCAAAAAAATATATGTCTTTTCCATTTCATTTCATGGAATTGAAATGAAAACTAGTCTTAAATTTATAGTTTGTTGAAAGATGAAACTAGTGTCCTAATATTAAAGTCAGGGGTGTGATTCTGTGTACCATAGAAATCTATTGTCGATAGAAAAAGTGAGATGACATTATGGTGGAATTCATTGAAAAGAGTGGAAGTGGGCTTAAGTGAAATAAAAGTATAATGGCCTCAACGACCCAAACACTATCTTATGGTACTATTGGTACTCATTTATACATTAACGTTCTGACCATCATATTTTACGTTACAAAATTTATATAAAATAAATGGATCATTCCAGTACTACTCGTATACTCGGATTGGCTAGAGACAATTCTGACAATAAGAAGCCAGCGGCAAAAAGCTGGTGTGGAAGGTCGGCTTTTAGTTTCTGTTTTCCAATTCAAAGAAATTGTGCTGCCCTCTACTTCTGTCACCCGCGTCTCAATATACGCCCGTCCTTAAAAATAATGGTTAAATTTCTGTGAAACACAATTTCTGTTTTCGATTTCAAAGTGGTCAAAGAAACTGTGATGACCTACCTCTGTCATCCGCGTCACAGTATACACAGTATGACTTCGAGAAAGTTACCAATCCAAAATAAAATGAGTTCTCTGAAGTTTTTTTGTATGTGATGGGACATTATTACCAAATTTCATGATTTTCAAAATTTACTTCTCTAGCATTTATCCCTATTTTAGTTACCGCTCCTTATATTCTTATGTTCGTTAACCATCGATAGAATCGATTTTTTCCACCAATGCTATCGGTACTATCTTTAGTTCACTGTTCATAAAAAGGGGCCATTTTAAGTTGAAAATAGTCATATTAACTAATAGTAATCAAATCTAGTAATTTTAACTAATCGTATAACATGCGCTAAAAAATAATCCGCCATTATGAGAACCAAGCTTTAATGGTCTCTAATATGTGGGCAAGTATTTGAATTCATCGATGGACCCATCGATGAGCACTGCCTCCTTATTTAACTAATGGAAAATAATGACAGCACGAATGCTCATTATCCATCAATGAATTCAAAAACTCGTCCTGTCCTCAGAGCAATAATAAACATAGAGATGCCCTCTCTACTCAAACATAACAGATTCGTAGACAACCACGATGTCCATCTCTCTCAACAATGAAATATGGTCAAGGGGACTGACTGGATGTAAACATTCAGTTCAGAGGACAATGGAACTAGATGCGTTAGTTGGAGGACAGATGTAAATATAAACAAGGTGAGGTTGGCTTAAAAAACAAGGATAGAAAGGCACCTCTATGTTTATATTTGCTCTGAGGTCCTGTCTCTATTGGGGATTCAACATTAGATGCCAGCGCCAAAGTGGCAAAGATTGAACTACTCTCGAGTACATTATGTCAACAGAAGAAAAGAATATTCATCACTTATCAATAATGATTACAGGTTTAATCTCAGAGTAATAAAAGACAGAGATGCCCTGCGACGGGTGCTGAAATGTTATGGACAGTTTGTTTACATTTAGAGTATGAAGGTCCATAATACTAACAAAGAATGACAACTTGATCCGAATGAAATGAGCGGACATACACGAAACTACCCGAATGAATACAGACTTAGCCCTCGCTTGTAAACAAAGTTATGTTGACTTCAAGACAAGGATGGAGAGGGCATCTTTATGGTCTTTTATCACTCTGAGGGTTTAATAAAATGCACATAAACAATAGCCAAAATCTTGGGAATTTTGACGAAAACAATAATCTCAATGTACTTATCTAGTCTCAAAACTTGAGACCAAAGGGAGTATCCCTTATGTTGAATTCCCAATATATTGGTGACCAGTGTTGCCACAACCAATTTTCTGGTTAAATTGACTAGTACTTTATTTACGATTCAACTACGAAATGGATAAAAAAAATTAATTAAAGATTCCTAGAAGTTCCCGAATGGAAAAAAATATCCCAAGGAATTTTATTTTGGTAGGTTGTTTAAAACATGTTAAAACTAGATTTCAACTTCAACTGAATAGTTTCAAAAGTTTAATCAGGTGTACCGGGTACACTGATTCAAAATGGGAACAACTCCCTCTAGGAGCAGAAAACATTCTCAGAGGATTCAAGGACAAACGTTTGTAGAACAAAAATACCAAAGAGTAGGGGGTGCACCACTGATGACGTCAGCCCGCGAAAATATGGCGTTTGAATCTCAATTTGGAATAGTTTTGAAGTTAATTGTAGTCAATATGAAATAGATTAATAGGTTCGTGGTGTGATTTTGCCTGCATCGTATATACAGATATGATCATTTGTTACAAATAAAACGTCATTTTTTATTACAGTGTAATTCCCTGTCCTATAGATTTCTACACCAACTTTATTAGCGTGGACATCTCAAACTCCTCCCTATTTTTATGAATCTTTGTAAAACTTCAGGGCAATAATGCATATTTTCACTTGTACCAAATAAAAAACAATCCTCTAACATTACCTTTATTTCATAAGCATGATTACAACATCCACTATAAGTTGATATAGATAGGACATCTACAGTAAAAGGAATATCAATCTAGTATACCAGACTAATCATGTAAGAAATAAGAATGTTTGATAACCAACTCAATCTAGGAATAGTGGCGCTAATAAAATAATCAACAATGCTATAATGTATAGATATTACAATTCAACAAAATTTAAGATTCAAGATTACATACATTGATATCATAACGATCTTTTTTGGTAGTTCACCGTTCAACATTTCTTGTTATAGAAAAAAAATTGCATATTTGTTTCTTTCATATATTTTATTATATAATTTTGACAAGATGACAAACTTTTGATATCAATAAATGTGTTTCATGGTTTGGGTTTACGAATTTTTGGAAATTTGAAAATATTTAGAAAATTCATGTGATGTTGAATTGAACAAAACTCACTCATTGGTAACATTTAGAGCCATTTTGAGAGGTGATCTTTATTAGTTACCCCAATGCTTTTCCTGCAACTATTAGAAAAATGTAATGGCCATGTTTGAAACTATTTTTTGTGACATATTAAAATACTTGCAAAACTGAAATATCATTCTAAATATAAATCTTGAGTACTTAATATACCAGACGAACACACAAAGAATTATTGTAATTTGAAGTTTAGAGACCTTCCAAAAACATTATTAACAAATTTCAAGTTACTTTAAAAAAACAAATGATCTGTCCAAATTTTCCCAAGAATAATACCATCAATAAATATCATTTATTTATTTATTTATTTATTTATAATATTTATTGATGAATAAATATCAATAGACCATTGACAAAAGTCATTCAGTTTGTGTTCTTCCAAACACATGTTTTCAAATTAGAATATAATTATGGTCTTTTGTGGATATTCGAATGACGATTTTGTTGCAGAATGGGCAGAGAATGTCATGATCAATTTATATACTCGGTCACAAATTGATCAATGAAATTAGGCCTGGCAAAAATGCGTCTGATTTCAGTGGTCTTGTACAGAAGTTTGTTTGGAGAGTTAAATGTATATTACTTTAGAGGTGGAGTCAAGAATTATTTTAATAATAAAAAAAAAAAAAAAATATTGGACCATTCAAACAGCTATTTTGAAAACCTTTCAATATGTATTTATGATGTATGATATACATATTATTAAGTTTTTCAGGAAAGGATAAGGTTCTGGATTGTTTTTTTTTTTGCAGACAAAGTCATCACTCCTTATGTCCTAAGCTGGAATTTTGTCAGCGGAGTCGGTTCAATGGGTGCGGCACCCAACACTGGCAGCCTGACATGTCTAAGAAGACCCAGTGAAGCAGGGTGCATGGAAGGGTGAACCTTGGGAGGTATAGTCAAGCTAGAGTGAAGGTCTGCTGGTAATTGTGTGAAGCCCTCCTAAGGGCGGTTTGTCGATGCTACAGGGGCATCCGGAGCTCCATGGATTCATCGTGGCTGGGGAATTTGCTCGCAGTGCCACATAAAGGAATATCTTCGAATGAGTTACGTTTTAGCCTTTGTTATCTTGTTGGAGCTAGATATCACCCCAACTGAAGTGGACAATTGGCTGTTTTTTTTCCTTTTTTAAATAATTTTCATGTCAGTTAACAAAAATTTCAAAATTCCCCACTCATCCGATTATTAATAAATGTGGAAATGAGTAGTTCAAAGAAGTTAATTGTAAGCCTGACTAACATTAAGTATATTAATACAAATATTAAAAGAACTTCATATATCACTTCAAATTAAAATTATAACATCACAACGTGGAGGTTCTCTAAACTTCAAAAAAAAAATTTTTCAACACTAAATCATTTCTGGTAATTTCTGATAACTCAACCCACACATTTATATTTACAGCTGGTTCAGCACAATAAAGTCTATTCAAGTATACACCCTATGAAATCGTAACAACTTACCAATCTCTTTAAAATATCAATGTGTACTTCATTTTTCCAAATATATTACAATTTTACTATGGTGAAATAAACATAATATTCGTAATTTGAATCGAATCTGCACATCTTTTCTTACCACCTATGTTAATCCCTTTCACGCTCCCTCTTTTTATCGCCGGAACCTGAATGACGAGAATGAGATCTTCGATCGTGATCACGACTTCTTGATCTGAAAATTGTATGTATTAAAATCGTGGGTAGAGTGTAGAGTAAGATACTTTCTCTATGACTATTGTATTCTACATTGATTACATATTGATTATTAGTTGAAGAATGAAGATGATTCCTAACTCATTATTCAACTGCAGTCGACAAATCCCAGATATAGAATTTTCAGAATCCACGGTAACTGAGAGGTTTAGACCAATGACAAAACAGCAAATGTACCAAACAAATTTCTCAAGAAGGCTTTGCTTCGTTGGACTTGTCACGAATTGGCATCCTCGAATGTCAGATTGATTGTTTTCTTTCTTAGTTTTAACTTTAACTCCTGATGAAAGGTATGTCCAACAATATTTACTCGAACATTTTACACTATCTCAGTTTTTGGTCAGACAAAGTTTCATAAATATGTCATTTTCAAATTTTGAAAGTACCTCAGTTGGTAAGGGCGCACACTAAATTGAACATGGTTATAAGCATGAGTTGGAATTCTACTGCTGGAAATTTATTTTAAATTATTTTTTCCCTCAATCATTTAGTGGTGGTAATGAAGGCAATAATTTCGATAAATACCTATAAGTACCACAAACTGAGCTTTCATCATAGAATTATAAATTTTCGTATAGTCGTGAAAAAGTATAGTCTTCTAATCGACTACGGCTCGTTTCGGAATTTTTATCCTCGAGAATAATAACTATAATTTTAGAGAAGAATTGCAATAATTTCGATAGATAAAGTACCACAAACTTAGCTTTCATCATAAATTTATAAATTTTCGTGTAGTCGTAGAGAAAGTATAGTCTTCTAATCGCCTACGGCTCGTTTCGGATTTTTTATCCTCGAGAACAAAAGCTATCATTATAGAGAATATACTATTTTTGTAGATAAAATAAAATATTTTATAACATGGTCCCTTTTGTGAGTGATGCTGAAATATACAAATTATTCTACAGATTTAACTGTGTAAACTTCTTTTGAAACATTCATAGATATGGAATAATTTTAGTCCACGATCATCACAGAATTTAACAATTCTGAAATCAAATTTCTTACCAAAATACAAACATTACCTCTCTTGAAATTGAAGAAAAATTTAGATAATAATTGTAGTATTGCATTGTATAAAACATATTTGTTTTTTGCCTTTTTTGTGCCTATAGTAATTATGTTTTTACTCATTTTTCTTTTGGCACTGTATTTAAATTTTTTTTGTATTCCTAATTGGGATTGTCCCTAAAGAGATAAATGAATTAATAAATAAATAACTAAATGAATTCACCTGGATCTGTATGACCGACTGCTGCTTTTGCTAGGTTCTTCATCTCTATCTTTACGGGTTTCCCTATCCTTACGCTCCTTGGACCTTGATCTATGGCGTTTGGACCTTCTGTCCAATTCCCTCCCACCAACGTAATGTTCTCGATAACGCCTATCGAATCTTTCATCTCTGCTGTCACGATCTCTATCTTTTCCAGCTTTTTTCTTTTCCTCCCTTCTTTTTTCAGAGGTTTTCTACAGCGAAAATATTCAATTACTTAATTTTCAATTATTTTTTTTATTTATTTATTGATAATACACCTTCCAAACAGAACAAGTTTTGGTATAAGGAAGACAAACATTAAACATACCTATTTAAATATAAGTTTTGAATTAACTGATCAAATAATAAAAATAATTCAAGAAGTTGTGTGCTATTTTGATACAATTTAATGAACATCATTTCATCAGTACTTCTTTAAAATTTTTGGAAAATGAAATTATAGTTTTTGAATTTCTTATTTTTTCTGGTAATTTATTAAAAGTTTCTATGGAGCTGAAAATTGGATTCACTTTTCCTTTATTTGAATGAATATTATCCAAGTGAAAGTGATTCAAAATTCTAGTATTATGACTATGTATTTGTAATTTTTTTTTTATTACTCTTTCGAATATTCTTTTCGAATATTCGAATATTCGAATATTCTTGGCTAATTTGAAAGCAAATTTATATTTTTCAAATTTAATAAGTTGGTTCAGTGTCATATTATTTGTGCTTTAATACACTGCTAAAGATGGTGTGTCCCAAGGTTTGTTAAATATCACTTTTATTGCTTTATTCATCAATCTATAAATAATTTCTTTTTGTTTTTTACTGCATGATGACCATAATGTAATCATATATTTGATTTGAGAGATGATATGAGCATTATATATTATCAATTGAATGTTTTTTTGTCAGAAATTGTATTCTTGTAACTGCTCCTATAAGAGGAACAATAGAATTTTTAATTGTTTCTATATGATTCTTAAAATTTAAATTTTTGTCAATTATCAAACCCAAATATTTGTGTTTATCAAATTTAATAATTGTTTTGTTTTTAATTTTTATATTTAATTTGATAATTTACATATTCTTTTGTTTTAATATCATATAGAAGGTTTTATCTGAACTTATAGTTAAATTTAATTCAGTTAACCATACTTCAATTGTTTCAATATCTTTTTCTAGATGAGATTTCAAAGTTTGGACATTTTTAAACGTGTGATAGAGTACAGTATCTGCAAAAGAAAAATGTTTACCAATTAGGTTGATATTCAATTACCTATTACTACATTGATGAAATACAAAACTCTCGAAATAATATGTTTTTTTTTATTCCTCATTTCAGTTTCATCTCTCTTACCTCCAATTCTGCCAGTTTTTCCCTGATTTTAATGAAACCAAGATGAAGCTTTCCTCCGAAGTGATCTGCTAATCGCCTGTCATTGTCATGGATACCCAAATAGGCTGAGCATACTTCACAAACTCTTAGCTTTTGTTGTTGGTAACTGCTAGCAGGCATAGAGTTGCGATATTCTTGTTCTGCATCCAGTTTCTTTTTCCTCAGCTCATCCACCTTTCAAACAAATAACAAGTTTTGATACATACATACATATTATTTGTCAAAAGAAGTATTCCAACTTTATAGGTTTTTCCAGAAAGGTTAATTTTGTACTGAAGCGTAGTTTTCAAGAAAAAATACTACTTTCAATTTGAACTAAAAAAAATAAATAGATGCATATCCAGTCAAAGCGGAAGTGTCATATTTGGTCTGATACTTGCTAAATTGTACATTGATGACATCAAATAGATGTACCAAATTTGAAACATCTTTACAAAATAGTATACAGTGACCGCCAAAAAGTATGTACCATATGGGAAAAAAGTTTATTATTAGAGTATTGGAAAAAAGATTCTTGGAGAAAGTTTGTGCATGTCCGATAACCTAAAAATCGATTTTGACACATGTCACGTGATCGCTGGTATTGCGGCATATTGAAAAAAATCACTATGAAAAGGCAAAAAGTGAGGTAAAACGGCAAGATATCAAAAAAAATAATTTGAAAAAGCTGCTTAGAATTCAATTTTATACACATATACAAAGTTTGATAAAATAATGTGAGAAAACTGAAAATAGCAATTTTTTAAAAATATTTTCCTAGCTGTATAAAAATATCAAATTATCATCTTGTGAATAGCTTGACCATACTGAAACATTTGTATTTCAATGATAATGGCAAAACTTTCTCATTTTCTCCTCACCACTGAGCACTTAATTAAAAAAATTGGATTTTGTCAAAACCCTGGCTGTTACATTGGTTCGTATCTAACAGTTATACCAGAATTCCACGACCATTATGATGACATGACACTCCAGAAACATGGTGTTTTCCAGATTATAATCAAGTTTCGATGATAATCGTGCCATAGCGTTTCACTTCGCATGCAATGTTGAAAACTCTAGCCTCATTGATTTGACGCACTATTTTCAAGATTATGTGCGAAGTGAAACGTTCGTGTACGATTATCATCAAAAATTGATTATAATCGGAAAAACACGATATATTCAGATTTCCCTATCATCGCAAGAATCGTGAAATTCTGATGTAAATGTTAGATACGAACCAATGTAACAGCAATGGTTCTGAGAAATTTTTTTTTTTAAATTTAGTGCTCTGGTGTAGAGAAAATGAGAAAGTTTTGTTATTATTATTAAAATACAAATATTTCAGTATGGTGAAGCTATTCATAAGAAAATAATTTGATATTTTTATACAGCTAGGAAAATATTTTTAAAAAATGCTAGTTTCAATTTTCTCACATTAATTTTTCAAACTCTGTATATGTGTACGAAATTGAATTCTAAGCAACTTTTACAAATATATTTTTTTGATATCTTGCCATTTTACCCCACTTTTTGCCTTTTCATAGTAATTTTTTTCAATTTGCCGCCATACCAGCGATCACGTGACATGTGTCAAAATCGATTTTTAGGTTATCGGACATGCACAAACTTTTCCCAAGGATTTTTTTTTTCAATACTCTAATAATAAACTTTTTCCCTAAATAGTACATACTTTTTGGCGGTCACTGTATAAGTAATATACACACATCTATAGAAAAAAATAATAATATAGAAATCTTGACCTACTTCCTCCATAAGTTTCATGCTCTCTTCTACGAAACCCTCCTCTCCGAGTTGTTCTGCTTTAGCCAACTTCTGCCCAATTTGCTCGGCAAGCTCATGCACGTTGTTTGCTTTTACAGCTACTTCTGCAGATAGTTCCTCCTGTGTTTCAGCGAGACGCTGTTTAGCAGCTTCTGTTCGCCTGTCACAATCGCCAATGAAGGCTTGCAAATGTTCCATGGCCTTTAAATTTATAAATTCCATTTATTATTATTATAAATGAATTCTAAGTGAACCGAAAACAAATTTGAACTTACATCAAGATCATAGAAGTAATCTTTAGACTGCTGGGCTTTCTCAAAATCAGCTCTCAATGCCAGATCATGAATTTTGGGACAATCGCCTAAGTCCATTCTCTGTCAAATTATATCCAAAATCAATTTAGTCAATTTATAAAAAAAAAACTTGCTTGGAAGGTATACATGAATACCCTCCAAAAAACGTTTAACTTATATAAGATTCACATTGTTGATTTGCAGGCTATTCATCAATCTAACCAACCTTTGTTTTACTGTTTAGGGGTTACATCACATCTGTGTTGACCAAATTTCATTAGAGATCCCTAAAGATCTTGATATGATTATAATACAAAAAGTTCTAATTAAAGATTACTTATTGCTACTTGACTACAATATACCAAAAATTCGAATTGGGGATATAATACCAACCTCTGCTGATGAGATGATCACTTACAGATGGACAATATTCCATTTATTGTATATTGTATAATATAAATGTTCAATTTTGGAGTTAAGAAATGATTATTTACACCTTCCAAAGAAATACTGTATATATTTACAATAAATTGTTCACAGTGTTTCATGATTGACCTTGTCAATGGTATGATATCAAGTCTGGATTTGTGAGCACTCATAAACTTCAATATTCCAAGTTGTTCCTTAAAAAGCTATGGTTTTCATTTACCTTTTAATAGGATCCCCAAACAGAATTGTGAGTTAGATTTGTTTAGATAAGATAGTACAATGATAATATTGAGTTTATATAATATGATATTAGATGAAGTCAGTTTTTTTAGGGGGTTCATATTTTTATTTTGTCTAACTTCATACTCATGTAGTTCTATATTGTATTGGGGTTCTTCTGTCTATAGCGCAATTAAACTAGACAATAATCTCCCTCCTACCTCCCAACCCATTGTTTCGCCATCTCATTTCAGGAGATTTGGTACAGATTTGATCCCTTATACATTTCATTTGTACTTATTGCTTAATTGAATTGATATCTATCTTGATATCTTAGGTTATTCTTGTTCTGTTTTCGTGAATATGTATTTATTATAATAATTGTGACAATCTTATAGTATCTGCTACATACTATTTATATTTATATATACTTACCTGTTTATTCAAATTTGTATTTGTATTTTTTATGACTTAATCAATAAGATTTAAATCTTCAGATATAAAGTATATTTTGATTTGATTTGAAATAAATAAATGAATATATTGCATAACAGAAAATAATTATATATTTTTCATGTGGAATTGGGAGTACTTGGGAAAAGCCCACAGTATCATAAAATGAAAATAGATTATAAATTCTGAGAGAATAGAAAATATGCAAAAGGTTGGTTTATCTATAATCTATTTTGATTTTATGAAATAAATATATGGCAAAATGATAAACATTTGGATCTTTTCAGTATACAATATAACGTAGATGATTCCCTAATTCAGCAAAATAAGGTTGGCAAAGTTCAAATGTTAGAAGATACGGAGAGTCTAGAGAAAAAATAGGGTATCAAATAAATATTATGCAAATTCAATATGAATCAGATACCAAATTAAGGTAATTTTTTGGAGAGCTTTCAAAATAAACTAAGAATGATGGGTCATTCAAGAATTCCAACAACAATTTTTCTTGAAACTCATCATGATATAGGCTTTTCAACATTTTAGACAAACACTTATTGGTTCAAGATGTTTAAATTAGGAAAATATTAATTCAGTGAAAAAATATAATTATATCTTATTTTAAATGTGTTTCTTTTAAAATGTCACATAAAAAAATATAAAAGAACATAAAAACTAAAGAATACCAGTACAACATCACCGGTATGAAACATACAGGGTGAACTAAGTCCAATTACCAAAAATAAAATTTTGTACTAGTTCATTATGTGGAAAATAATTGTAAAAATTTAGACAAACGTTTTTAATTGCACTGTTATTATTAGATGTAACATTTATACTATTTGTATATTAAAATTCCTAATATTCCTATATTAATAAATATAGTTTCTCTTTTTACTTTACATCAGTGATAGTTCGTACACACACATCCTCCCGTGGAATCTCTTAAATAGACACACCCGTATGATTTCAATGTTCTGAATGTCTTAACTACTGGTAGTCGTCATACTCTATTGCTGAGACATGTACGTGAATTTTCTCTATATAGAGAGAACTCACTATTATTTCCGTATACTTACATGAAATGAAGAAATGACCTGAACTAAAAAATCGATTATTTTATGGTGAAAAATTGAATTCTCTTCGAAGTTTTGTCTACTCGAACTATTTGTTTGTATCCAGAATTTATTCACCATAGATTCTGTCGAATATTAACCTAAGAAACGGGTATCTTTAAGATTGCAAAAAGCTGTTACTTTAGAAAACACTAACAATGAAGTAAGCTATTAAATTTTTTATGAATGTGTGGATGTGAGGTAGGGTATACTTGACAGAAACGGCGATTACAAAAAGCATCCTGATCAAAACCATACTTGCCAGCATTTGATGAATTCCTATTTGCTGTCAAGGTATGGAAAATAGACATTTTTCAAATTAACTGATATCTGTTTCGGAACAATATTTTTTATATAGTAAGTGGGAAACATATATTAGCTCTCGTACGTGATATAGGAAACATTGTATTATATGATCACATAAGAGTGATAATAACAGAACCCTTGTATTTCTTATAGAATTTTATACAGTACTTCCCATTTATACTGGAAGCAGCTTTATAAAACATACATTTTTGAAACAATTGGAATTATTTTTATTTTTTTCATTAGGTAGACATTTAAAAAGTCCACTTGGACACCAAATTTCATGAATAACTTTTCATTTTCAGGCTCAACTATTCTTATTTTTCAAGGTAAAAAATTAATAGCGATTTTTTTAGAAAAAATATGACTACACTGAATTCGCGATATTTTCAAATAGTTCGAGTTAAAATCTCGTTGAAATGCATTCATCAATAATCAAGCTGTTATACAAGAATAAAATTTGGAAAATGGGCCTTTTAATCAACCCACTACTTCAAATCCAAAACTGTTATCAAAAACTCTGACTACACCACTAGATTCAGGGAGTCTCGAAATATCACTGATCAGAATTTCATTGAAATCTGCCAATAAATAAAAAAAATTCATTATACATAATAAAATTTTCCTGAAATTCCATTACACGTTTTTTTTTTAAATTTGATTATAATAATATTCTTATTTATGAACAGATTCAGATAAAATTCTGACTAGTTATATTTTTCGAGACTTCCTGAACCCAATGGTATTTTCAGAATTTTACTTAAAGTTCTGAAATTGAAGTGGTGGGTTGATTAAAAGGCATATTTTTCAAATTTTATTCCCCTTTAACATTCTTATTGGTTGACGCATTTCAACGTAAACTTAACATGAACTTTGAAAGTATCGCAAATTCCGTGGTGTAGTCAGATTTTTTCTAAAAAATCGCCAATAAATTTTTGTATCTTATTGACCTTGAAGAATAATAGAAATGAAATTAAAGATTTATTATGAAATTTGGTGTCCTAGTGGGCTTTTTGAATAACTACCTGATGAAAAAAATTAAAAATCTAATGGGTTAATTTTTTTTTAAGGGTGCTTCCATTATTATAATAACTGTATACAGCAGTGTAATAACTCCAAAAATAAAGCCATCTCAATTTTGTACTTTATGACAAATAGGATTACTCTATCACCTTCGGAAAAATTATTATTATTATTGCCAGTGTCAGAATAATTCCACACTGGTGGGTATTATATTTCATATACATCTGCTGCATACAATGTAGGTATTAACAATTTTGGTTGAAAATGCCCATCATTCTTAGCAAAAATTCAAATAAAAATGGTTCAATTATTATAAACACAGTACAAAAGTTTTCAATAATTCAAATGAGGCTTAGCTGAAAAAATATTTTTGCTGTGTCAATTGAAGCTGTAAAAAGTAGAAAATCCAGTAAACTGTAACAGTAATTTTTATTTTCAGCAGTTTCCGTAATAATTTAGTATAGTTTATACGAACTCAGCTGAGACAGCAGAAAAATTGAAATTCCATTTAGGGTCGGCGTATCTTTTATGAAACAGAGGCGACGGATAATAATTATTTTTTTTCATGGTAGAATAAATATTTATTATTACTATACAAGATGGCATAGCTTTTTATAAAATTTGCACGAGTTGTGCTAAGCAGTTGTTTCTATATGGGCCATCAACATCGAAAGGTCTCCAGAATGACATACCGCACAGAAAATTAATTTAATTGAGTTAACTAAATACGATATACAGGGTGTAATCTAATCTCTTGCACTCCTGTGAAGGACGGGTATATAATGCCATTTTATACCGAATGGCAGGTGTGGAAATCGAAAATGAATGTTTGGAACCTTTGGTGTGAATACAATTCAAGAAATAGAAGCTACCCAAAATACCAAAACTACGTCACTTTCACTCGACGCGCGTTTCGCTAACAAACTTAGCATTCTCAAGCTACCCTGTATACACCCTGTATAAATATGCCCCTGAGTCTAGCTACACCGCACTGATTTTTTACTGAAAAATTCGTGTTTGAAAACGGTCAATCTTCAATGTTTGGAGAGCCATATCTCGGAAAGAAGTAGAGAGCGCCGCAAAATATTTTCAGATTCGTGTTGAGGAGACAAAACTGCGTAACATCACTTTTTTTTTATTTGCGTAGAAGCCCGATAAGCTTTTCTTTACCTAAAGGTACATTATAGTCTGAAGCAAATGATGTACAATTCTCGGATTATTTGGAATTGGGTTAAAGTCAATCCACTTTAACTTTAACATGGAAAATATTATATCAAGAATCAATCTAGCCTAGCTAGACATTTCTAATATAATTTTCATTATTGAAACTTATCTACTGTGTTCATAATAATTAACAATAGGGTTTGAATTTCAAATACAGTCAGTTATTAGTAAAAATAAAAATATAAATTATAAACTTACAATTATTATGGTTAATTCCGGAGAAAAATTGGACTCGAATTTTCCAGAGCCAGAATGTTTTTCTTTAAAAATGGTGAATTATTACTGTCAATCATGGGGAAACTATTGAAACGCACTCATTTCAATGAATTTCATTTACAATTACTTTTATACTCACTAAAGCCTGTATGGAGAATTTTCAGCTCATTTTTTTATACTCACAAATATCCTGTGTTCTTTACATATTTTATTTTGTATGTATAGTACGGTACATGCAGTTCTGATCTTTTTTAGTTTGTATTACTTACCAATGTCAAGAAACTTCTAGTAAAATAAATTAATTAAACTACTATTTTATACTCTGTTACCATACCTTCCTTGTGGCAACCAATATCGAAAAGGGACAATCAAGAAATTAATAAAAAAAAAAACATGGTAAGTATGCATCCTGAAATGTATTGAAAAATGTCATAAGAATTATGCAGTACAAAATTACTACTTTTATTAATTTCCCGTTGCTTGTTGCTATAACGTTTTTGAACATAATGTATTCTTGGCGATACTCTTATGTCAACATGTATACCTAGTAACTGAAATTTTCATACGTACGTCATAGTACTTACATACAAAACAAACACCTATTCCTCATCTTATTATAGATAATTGAAGTTTCTGAAAACACAGTGCGACATTAGTTACCGATAACAACAAAATCGTAAGAATCAGACATTCAGACAGGTGAAGTCTGAACAGCATCATATTTTCTGAAATTGCTCCACAACTAATAAAATAAAAAACTAGATGAGGCTATGCTTACCGTGGAAGAAAGAATCTCATGAGGGCAACAACCCAGTAAAAACGACTTGCATACTCTGGGATCGTTGAATTTGACTTGGAATTTATTATTTTCACCTGGAACAAAGTTATGTGTACTTGATGAGAAACTAAGGACATATTGCATTTCTATTGATTTAAGTAGTTACCATTTCTTCCTGTACCCATAAGCTGGTCCAACATAGCCCGCATTTGGTCGTGGGCCGTCATGGTGTAAATTTTCTTCGACTTGGACGCCACTATAACAGAATGTTCAAGAAATATAATGGAAATAAATGAGGACAAACACCCTCAAAATTATCCCCAATTTCCACAATTCACACGAATGCAAAATGGCGAACAGCAAATTATTGAAATTTTGTACCTTATAATATTGACACAGAATAGTGGGTATATGTATATATTCTGTGATATTGACATAACAACAGCACAGAGCACAGAAAAAGCTAAGCACTTCACCACTCGTGCTGCCAATGAAAACATTGGAAACTGTTCAAAAGGATCACTAGCCTAGACGCAGTAGACGGTTGGAAACCCGCGCGTTTCACTCCGAACACAAATGGTTTATTCGTTTGCATCGAGGTGTAGCACTTTCCTACACCTGGTGTGATTCACACTCGATTTCATTATTATTATTTTTGACACATCGATATGACACATTCCTTTGTTTGAACTGCACTCAGCTACATTAAAAATATGGTGTAAATTACACTACACTACATCACACCTTGATGCAAACGAATAAACCTTTCATTTATCAATGTAAAATAATGGAAAGAAAATTTGTGTTTGGTACTATTGATAGTACATTCAGCATTGCGGCACTGAGGAAATATGCCTAGTAATGGAACTTTTGACTTCTGCCACCATTTCAAGTTGACTTATTCTGAAACAAAAATCGATGAATAATGAGAAAACAATTGAAACAGATCCACTGACGCTCATGGCAAGAAAGAGCTGATCTACTTTTTATCAGTTCAACCGAATAATTATAGATGTCGCACGCTCTGCGCAGACTGCGAAAGGTCTGTGACTGCGAATCGTGTACGTGCCTTTAGTTTCTTTTCGTTCTGCGATATTGGCAGTCATGAATTATGTATGTCATTTATTCATGTTGACATACGTCATACTTCATACTTAGGGTTTTTAGTATTACCAAGTTGTACATTCACGTGTTGCTTTTGGGAAAAGTGTGGTTAATTTTTCATTCTACTAAATTTAATAAAAGCAATATGGACGTCGTTAAGGAAATTTTAGAAAAATCAGCATTGGACTCTGAGAAATATAAATCCATTACTGTTAATAAACATATTGATCTGGAATATGACCTAGGTACCCTACTAGCTACGGATACTAATGATTTTGACCTTAATCTTTTGAGGTATGTGTTCATGCATTGTTTTGTTTATGGTGTGGTAGCTCATTATTCTTTTTTTTTTTAGACAACGGAAGAATGACTATTTTCTGGATTTGGCTAGAGACAACACCCAGTTGCTATTGAATCAAATTTGGGAATTACCATCTGAGCGAGTAGAGGAAGTAATTGTGACCAAGCTTCCCCCTCAACGAACGGTGTTACCACGAATGAAACCTGTTCCTAGACCAAAACCTCTTACCAAATGGCAACAGTTCGCAAAGGAAAAGGGTATACAGAAAAAGAAAAAAAATAAGCTTTCGTGGGATGAGCAGCTTCAAAAGTGGATTCCTTTATATGGTTTCAAAAGAGCTCAGGCAGATAAGGAAAAGAGTTGGGTTCTAGAAGTTCCTGGTAATGCTGATCCAATGGAAGATCAGTTTGCCAAAAAAATCAAAGCTACAAGCGAAAAAGTTGCTAAAAATGAATTGCAGCGTTTGAGAAATATTGCCAAGGCCAAGAAGGTCAAAGTTCCAAGGGTAGGAGTTACAAATTCAGACGTATCTACTGCCAAAGATGTAAGTAATAATTATTATTCTACACAAGAAAAATAAAATCCTCTTTTCATTCTTTTTGACATTGAAATTTGAGATAGAAATACATAGAGATCATACCTATGTTTAAGCATAAGACTTTTTTGTTGCACTCATGTACAATCCTTATCCATGTCAGGTCATTATTTTAAACTTGTATTCATCGGAAACCCTGCTCTTGCGGAAAATTATAGACCTATTACTATTCTCTCCGCTATTCCCAAGGTATTTGAGTGCTTGGTTAATAGATTCCTCTGTTCCAGTTTGGCTAATGAAATAAGTGTTAGTCAACATGGGTTTCAAGATGGACGATCGACATGCACGAACCTCATGATCTACACCAACTTCATTGTATCGGCTTTAGAGAGGGGTCTGCAGGTTGATTCTGTTTACACAGATCTATCTAAGGCTTTTGATAAAGTCGATCATGCTATTCTTATCCAAAAGTTATCGTGTATTGGCATTCGCGGTTCCCTTCTGGATTGGTTAATAACGTATTTATCAGATCGCCTCCTATGTGTCAAGCTGAACGGATGCATTTCCGACGAATACACTGCTACTTCGGGTGTGCCACAGGGCTCCCATCTGGGGCCTTTACTGTTCAGTATATTCATAGATGACATTGTCAAAGACATTTCTGATTGCAAATTCCTCATGTATGCCGACGATATCAAAATATTTCATGTCATACAAAATCCAGATGATTGTCTCAAACTCCAGAATAGCTTGAATGTTTTTTCACGTGGCTGTTCGGCGAATAAAATGAGCATAAATCCTCTGAAATGTAAAGTTATCAGTTTCCATCGCACTGTGCACGAGGTAAATTTCAACTATAGTCTTGAAGGCACCGTAATTGAGAAAGTTACGTTGATAAAAGATCTCGGAGTCATCTTTCAATCTAATCTCTCGTTTTCTTCGCACATCGAGTATATCTATAATAGAGCACTCAAGCAGTTGGGTTTCATAAAGAGACATTCCAGAGATTTTGTTCATATGAGTACAGTGAAAATCTTATTCATTTCTTTGGTTAGATCTCATCTTGAATATGCTTCGATTATTTGGTGTCCTTATGCCCAAGTCCACATCGAAAAATTGGAAAGAGTTCAACGAAGGTTTCTTATGTACTGCTCATTTAGGTTGAATACTCTCTACTCTTATACCAACATGCTGTCAATAATGAATTTGAGTCACCTAATCCACAGAAGGCAAGGGTTTGACACCATGTTTATCTATAAAATTTTGAATGGTCTGATAGATTCTCCCGAATTATTAGAGGAAGTAAAAATATATGTACCTCCTAGATCACTTCGTGAATATGGCACATTTTTCCTGGCTGCACATCGATCTAATTATGGTGCAAACATAGGGATGGTTAGGTTACTGCGACAGGCTAATGTACACTCAGTGGCTACGGACATTTTTTCTTCCTCGCTTTGGCAAATGAAGAGAGCAACTATGTAGCTAAAGACCCCATTTTATCTTAATTTGGTATGTGTTGTCAGTCTAGTGTATAGTGTTTTTAGACTTAGGTTTTTATATACATATTATATACATAGTTTTATTATTTTATATTAATGTAAATGGGTAACTTCCCGTGTAATAAAATAAATAAATAAATCTTGAGTTTTCTCTCATTTTCAGTATTTTCCTCCTTAATATATTTTTTGCATATATTGATGAAACAATGTTGGGGCTGTTAGGTCACACCTCAATCAAAACTGTCCAAATAGACTGGGATTTTTATTTCTGAATTCTATTAATAATAATAATATATATTTTGGAGGTTTTTCATGAATTACAGGATATGAGACAGAAAACACAAAGTCAACACAATTTGTACAAGACATCCAAATACTCATGATTAGAATAAGGTTCTAAACTAATTAGGAAGCCTATAACAAGTTTTTTAAATTTGTTGAGGCTTTAACAGGTTTTGATACTAATAGGTAATTTATTAAAAAACTTGAATGCTGCATATGATAGGTGGTTCTCAGTAATTGTCAGTCTATGTAATGGGAAACTCATGTTTGTGCTAAGAGTAGGATATGAGTGGTTATTACTAGATACTAAATATTTGTTTAATTTTTGAAAAAATATATGACACGTTAATAAATATAGAGTGCGTACATATATTGTCATGATGTTTTTTTATTTGAACAAACCTCGGCAGGATTTGCCATACTTGAGTTTGAAAATTATTCTCATTGCTCTTTTTTGAATGTAAAAAATGTCTGATATATTACTATTACTCCCCAAAATATTATTCCAAATTCTGTTGATTCAAAATTTAAAATACATGATTTTCATTGAAATTTCGTAGATGTTTGTTTATATGAATACCCAAAAATTTAGTAATACTTATTCATTTCCTGGATTTAACTCTAATGAAATTGAATAATAAACATGAGTTTTAAATTTTTTTAAACCTTCACAAACAGATACATTACACAATAGCTCATCCCACAAATATCAATATAATGTAGCAGCCTAATATTACCATATTTTAGCTACTGTTCCAAAATACTTTACCTACTCAATCAAAATGAAATTACAATTCTGATGTGCACACCCACAATACAGGATCACAATATGATTTCCACATTCCACTGGTGGCAAAGAGTCATACACAAACATCCGTATTTTTCAAAGGTCTGAAAACATTAAATCAGCTTCCCCTAGAAATCAAATCCTCAGATTCCTTGAACAATTTCAAACCGAATTTAAAAATTTTTCTTCGCTCTCCTAATGCTGGAGCTTGAAAAATAATTTTTCTTCGTAATTTTATTTCAATATTCTGCACAGGTATATTTATGTTTCTCCCATCTCTTCAACTGATTTTAATGTGTAGTTTTTATGAGTGACATGTTTGTATTAGTTTTATTTTATATGACCAAATTTTAATGTGTAGTTTTTAAATGATTATTTGTTTTAGTTTATATAACTAAATAAAGGAATTATACATATACTGAAGAATCTAGTTACAAAATAGGGATTTTTTTTAAAAAACATGGTCTCAATATTGCTTTTAAGACAAATAGCACACTCTTGGTAAACATCAAAATCAATAAAGTTACAGTTGAAAAAAAATATGCTTTACTTCCAAGATGGACTAAAAAGTAAAAATAATTAACAATGTAGTTACTCAAATGTAAAAAAGCTTGGGTGCTTTAGATCCATATTCTCTTATTTTTTATTTTAATTTAACAATACTGAGTATTCAAGAGCTCGAGTGAACTTTTGAGTAACTACATTATAAATTATTTTTACTTTTTAGTTCATCTTGGAAGTAAAGTGTGTTCTTTAGTTTTTTGAAACTATAATTTTTTAATGACTAAACAATCGAAATCTCCGACCCCAAAAACCCCCACATACCAATTTTGAATTGAATCTAATCATAATCACAAAACTCGTCCACCATTTTGGGCCGCCATCTTGAATTAAAAAATTCCTTATCTCTGATCCCTAATACCCTCGCACACTAATTTTGAATCGAATCGGACCATAATGACAAATCTCGTCCGCCATAATGGAGCCGCCATCTTGAATTTATGAATTTTGACAAGAAATTAAAAAATCAAGAAATTATTAGATATTTAATCTTTCAATAGTATCACAAAGTAATTGAAATCCGTATTATTTTTAGTTACAAACCGCAGTAACAGTGGCAAAAGCTTCAACTGCCAGCCTTGGCAAATTCCAAGACAAGCTTCCCAAAGAGAAGGAAGCGAGAGGTGTAGCGGCTATTACTCCAGGAGCAACAAGAAAACGAAAACTACCTCCTGTATCTGGAACCGTAGAAAGAAGTGAAAACTTAGCTATTGTAGAATCGATTTTGAATAAAAAACCGAAATTGGACATTGAAAAAGCTGTTGCCAGGCACATCAACAATGAACAGTTAGAGTGAGTTTGTAACACTTTTTTTTATTAATGTTGAATTCCTTTCAAGAACGACTATGACAGGATATTTGTTTGTGTGCCATATTGAAGCACATTGGTGTGAAATGATTGCAACGAAATATCAGTTTGTTTATACATAAAAACAAAAGGAGTATAATAAGCAAATAAATAAATTGAACCTTTCATCATTTTTCAATTGAATGTGATTCTGATAGTTAAATTTTTTCGGTTACCACAATATATTTTTCAGTGTGGATATTCTCTAATGTGTTTTTGATCAGTTTTCGGACTGCATTGCCACTCCTATTACATTTGAAATGTTTTTCGTGGATATGTAATCAATTTTACTTGAAAAGAGAAAAGGAATGCATTGTTTCTTCTTGGACTAATTCATTCAGAGCTTAAATACCTACCATCGTGCCTAATGTTATTTCTTCAAGATGTTTTGTCTTCAAATTATTATTCATGTTGATTTTTTAAATTTATTTTTATATATGTAAAAATTGTCCAGCTCCCAAGTTAAATAAGAGGATTGAATAACTGAGAAAAATCAATTTCCGCTCAAACTAGCTAGAGGAACCTACAGAAATACAGAAGGAACCACTGCTCAATGAAATATAATAGGTAGCAGTTGATTGATAGATATCAAATGAAGAGCACACAAGAAAAACAATGAATGTCCAAAAACGATAAATTTTCAGGAGAGCGTTTTTTAATTAAAATTCCGGTTATCAGCAAGTCGGTTATGTATTTTCAGCAAGTAAGAAAAGCAGGCCCTCCAAATATGTTATCTTCTTTATATAAATACATTTTTCAACTATATCAGACCTGCCCATCAAACCGAATTTTGTTGAACACTAATTTGGACAAGGCTACGAACGCGTTTGCGAACAGTTTCTCAAATCCTGGCCGTTCGGCGAACGGTTTGTGGCGTTCCCATCACTTGTCAGTTTTCTCTCCAACATCAAAGAAAATGCTCGAGAATGCGTTCACAGTTTTGGACGGGTCAAAACAAAACGGAGAACAGACCATTGCTGATCCAGTAAATGTAATTATATTCACATTCTATTGTGGATGACATACCAGTATCAGAATCTATATATTTATTTATTTACTCAATTATTACATATATTTTAAAATTTATGTGATCTATTTTAATGTTTTACAAATTTATATAAATTTATGTTATCCATTATTTTATATTGTTTTTTTATGTTACATTTAATTTATTTCAAAGTGTCGCACATGTATGTATTTTTATGACTTGACTAATTAGATTTTATTGACTAACACACACTTTGTCAATGAGGATTAATTTCCTTTGACAATAAAGTATATTTTAATTTGATTTGATTTCGCCACATTATCAGTTATTTGTAAATTTTTTTTTCAAGATATTTCTGAAGAATCGTGATTAAAAAATATTTCCATTCAATTGATACTTTTTCAGAAATATTTAAGTCGTTTTGTTGATTTTCAGACGTTCTCAAGAGAAGCAAAATTCAGGTCAGAGGAGTTCAAAGGCTAAAGGTAGAGGAAATGCCAAGAAGCCAAAAGGTGGAAAGGGACAAAGAATGGGGAAAACTGGTGGAGGACGAAAGAGGCGTTGATAGTTCGTTAAATATAACATTTCATGTAAATATAGGTGAGTTTTTAAATATGTTTTTAGCTGATAATTCGAGTGACATGGTATCTGAATTTTTTACATCTTTAAAGGGACTCAACTCATTTGTGGAAAAACAACATAAGAAATGGGTATCGTTAATCTCCATTTCATTGCCTGTAAATTTGTTGTTCGTTGTCTGCAACTAAAACAAAATATGAAATAATTTTTCATTTAGTTATCCACAGTCCTGAAAATTAGTAGTTAGTAGGCAACATCTCATACACATTATAACATATTGTTTTTCGTAATTTTTTCTACTCAATTAACTTAAATGGCATTTAGCGAACAAATATGTAGTACCGCTACCGTAACATTTTATATAAGAACAAATGAATATTTAGAAAAAAGTGTGTAGTAGAGGGAAAATTTTTTCTCATTATTTCCACACCACAAGTGTCTAATATCCCATATTTCATTTGATTTTAATTTCATCTTCAGATTTACTTAGTCATCTTCTGAATTGCGAAAAAATCGTGCTTATTTGACACCAAAAAAAAGAAGAACACTAAACTGCATCCCCATTTCACAATTTTGAGTGTTTTCGTGTTTAATTTTATTTTTTCCTCAAAGTAGGAACCTCAACAACATTTTCCACCTGGTCCTTGTCTGTAACTAATTTTCTTATTTTTAGCATTTCAAATTCGTTTTGACACTAGCTTATGTGTTCTTTAGATTGATCTTCTTAACTTATACAGGTTTGTTGAGAGTTGTTGGGTTAGTGAAAAAATCATTTTATATGATCTTTGTAATTGGAAAATTGATTCCAATTTTTGATTGGGAAAAATTATTTCATTAGAATAGACTGAAAGACTTGAGAATCATTCTTTTATTCAACATTTACTTACAAAATATTATCAGGGATGGTCCCATCCTAATGATGGATCTGAAGAAACTGCCATGTAAATTAGGGCTCCTTGTCCAGGTAAGGGTTTAGCAGCAATATACGTACGATTGTCTCCTGACCACTTGCTCATGAATTGTTGATGATCGTGATCCTAAGACATTAAAATTTTTTCAAAATTCAAATAAATTTTCTATCCGGCTAGATCATTAAGTTTCACAATAATGATTGCAGGCAGTGTTAAATTTATAAAAATGATTACTGAAAGTCTATGTCCAGGTTTATTTACTCATTTATGGCAACAATATTTTTTATAAATTTAATCAAAATATATAGTTTTTTTAATTGGTGCCCTTTTTTACCTATTTAAAGCACGCCTCGAGTGTGCAAATCGAACTTTCAAAAACGCGCGTTTTTTCAAGTTACTATGGCTACGTTTTTGTGTATATATGCAGCCAGTGAAATGTTGACAAATAGCCATAAAAGTTTTTGAACCAACAAAAATTTTTATATGTAGTATAGTTTTTGAGATATGATTTTTCAAAGATGTAGGTACGCACGGCAATGAATATTATGCCTGTCGGGACAGGATTGTGCCAGTGCGACTACAAGTACAAGATGCAGTTGCAGTTTGCAACAATTCGTTCAACATGCAGTGTGTCATTTGTGAAAAAAGCGTTTCCTTTAATGAAAAAAAATATTACGAAAAATCCACGGATAAAGGCTTGCTTTCGTTATTATCAGCAGCAGAAAAAATGAAGGATATTTGTGGATCACGCTTCTTATGCAAAGAGAGCAAATTTTGTCTAGAAAAGAAAAAAATGTGTATCACAATGAATGTAGGAAGAGTTTCACCAGCATTCAAAATATTCAAAGATTGTTGAATTTTGATGATTGCCAGAAAAATACCGAAGTGGGACCATCAAAAACTGCACAAATAATAAATGTAATTGAATTAAAGAAGGTTTGAAATGTTCCAGCGAATGTAAATGTAAAGACTGCCAGAATACGTTCAGAGTTCCTGTTGATGAAGCGGAATCAGAAAATGAACAATATTAATATTTGCATTATTTTTCGTTTACTAGGTTGGTTCAAATTCTTTTGATTTTGTAAATTATTATGAAATGCAATATTATTTTCATCTGTACTTGTATCATTGATTTTGAAACAACTATCATAAGCACAAATTCCCAACACAACATAGTGCGCTAATGATAAATAATCGTCAAAATCTATTGTTTAATTTATTTGATACTCTCCTGTACACTTTTCGAACTTGCCTCTCTTTTATTTTATTCATACAATAAATCTTTGAATTCAACTCGTAAAATGTCCGAAGAAAACCCTTTTCCTAGAAATTGAAAAATGTATTCGCTCATGAACGAGGTCTTATTATATTAACAAAATGAAGAAATATTTATATTTTTTATTTTTGTGAACTTATTTGTTGTAGGTTTAAGCATCATACTGACCTTGGCGTTGTCAAGCTGAGGAGTTAAGGAATCCGACTTTGCTCCTTTGTGTAAAATTTGAAGCATATATTTGAAGAAAGCGTTGCGGTTCCTTTTCACCACCGTATCATCCGACTTGAGGTTGCACAGCTTTTGGATCCATTTCTTACAAATCTCTTTGTCTGAAAGGGGACATTAGGGCGTCATTTCAAAATATAAAGAAATAAGATAGTTTTTATTTGGCAAAAGTGTATTTACAAGAATTTTAACTGCTGTGAATTTTTTTGTTGATTTTCAAAGATATTTTTATTTTTGTTTTGGTTTTACTTGTGATTTTTCTATTTGGAAATTGTAAATACTTCAGAAACCTAAATCAAATCTAAAAGTATATTTCACTTGTTTGTTTGTTATATAGAAAGTGAAAAAAGAAAAACATATTGGTAGACAAGATTTCTGAAAAATTATTAATTTTTCAGAATTTGTAGTTCAATCATCTCCTAGTAAGCATAACTCTCAAGACTGAAAAAAAACATTGGTATATTTTTATATGTCAAAATAATATTTCCCACCACAATATTTTGAAAAAACGCATCTAAGTTCCCTTGATAGTGAAACATTGAAGAACATTTTTGTGACCATCGTTCATTCACAGGAGAACTTGCAAGAAAACTGCATTTTTCAGAAATATCTTAATTTCATTTGTCATACTTTTTGTATTCGTTTTACAGCAGAGATCCAAAGTGAAAAAACTTGAAGTAAAATGATTGTTGTTTTTTATGATAGTAAAAAAGTTCTCCTGATGCATATTATATTAATATTTTTCTTGTGAGAGACTCAAAATAATAAATTGAATTTTATTGTCCTAGAGTCCATTTTAAAAATTATTCATTAACAAACATTTATTAGGTTATAATAAATACTTTGTTATTTGTGAATCGAATTGTAAAATATCATTAGTTCATTTGTATAATAAACAATTACAAAAAGATGGTGTTTCAATAAATATATCAAATTTTATAACTTTTTACTGGTCGAAGATATTTTATCGTATTATCCACCAACAACTCATAATAGCTTTAATGATTTACATTCGTAAAAAAGACGGCAAATCAATTAAAAACTACCGACCTATAAGTACGTTGTTCACTTTACAACTTTTTGGACCAAATATGCTACACAATCAGGATTATCGTAACATTCTCACAACTTGGAAAATCTGTAAAAGGGATATGAAATTCGGCACGCCTATTGATGCGCGATAGCAGAAGAGCTCAGTATACATTATAACTGAATGTACAATTTATACTTCTCTCTTTATTATCCGAATGCTTTCTCATTCTGATTCGCGCAGATAATATGTTTATCGATATTCCTTTATACAGATGAGTGACCCATTTGAAAGCGGCCCACCTCTCTAAAACTGTTATTTATTATCCGAGTCGGAAGTTTTTTTTTCAATAGATAAAGCAATAGTTCTAATTGAGTGCCATGAATTCGAAATAAAAATAAAAATTTCAAGGCCTACTTCGAATTTTTTTCAAGGTCAAAAATCCAAAAAACACTAGCGATTTTTTTAAATAGAATTTGGCGACGCCACTGCATTCACGACATTTTCAAGTGGTTTATGTAAAAATTTCGTAAGAATGCGTCCATCAATAAAAAAGTTATATGGGTACAAAATTTGAAAATTTTGTCAATAAATCAACCGACTACTTCAATTTCAGAACTTTCATCAAAATTCTGACAACACCACTGGATTCAAAATATTTCGAAATATATTTGGTGAGAATTTCATGGAAATCTGTTCATAAATAAAAAAATTATGAAATAATGAAATAAAATTTTCCTAAAATTCCACTAATTTCAAATTTTATTATTTTATAACTTTTTTATTTATGAACAGATTTCGATGAAATTCTGACAAAATGTATTTCGAAGTATTCTGAATCCACTGGTGTAGTCAGAATTTACATGAAAGTTCTTAAATTAAAGAGGTGGGTTGACATAATTTTCAAATTTCTTTCCCATATAACTTTTTTATTCATGGACACATTCCTGCCTAATTTTCACATATATCACTTGAAAATGTCGTGAATCCAGTGGCGCCGTCTGATTCTATCTAATAAAATCGCTAGTATGTTTTTTGAATTTTTGACCTTGAAAAAAATTCGAAGTAGGTAGGCCTTGAAATTTTTATTTTCATTTCGAATTTATGTCACTTAACTAGAACTATTGATGCTCTATCTATTGAAAAAACAAACTTCTTAATCAGATAATAAATAACAGTTTTAGAGAGGTGGCCCGCTTTTAAATGGGTCACTCTGTAGATCTGCCAAGCTGTACTTAACTATCTCAACGAAATTTCAGTGAAAATATGGGGGGTTATAATTATCAATATCTGAAATTTTTTACATAAACAAAAAATAGTACTGAAAATAATTATCAAATATGGTTAGTCCTGTTGAGGTATATCAACCCGATCTACAGTGTGACCCATTCAAGATGGAAACACTCTTACAAAACTTACGTTTTTCAACCGATTGGAATGATGTTTTTTCTTTAGTTAGACATTCAAAAAGTGCACTAGGACACCAAATCTCCATTTCCAGGGCCAACTAATCTTATTTTGCAAGGAAAAAATCTACTACCGATTTTTTAAGAGAAATTTTCAAATAGTTCATATGTAAATTACGTTGAAATATGTCAATGAATAGAAGTTACAACGGAATGAAATTTGAAAAATATGCGGTATAATCAACCCACCACTTCAATTTCACAACTTTTATCAACAGTAAAAGCACAAGAGCTTTTTTTTATCCGAAAAATTTTTCCATCAGTAATTTCACTCGAAAAACTGACATTAGACAAAATTGCTCGACCTACGGTCAGTTTTTCTCGTGAAATTACTGAATGGCAAAATTATTTTGTTGAAGAAAGAAATTTATTCAATAAAAGAAAAATTCGAGTGCTTTTTGGTAAGATAAATCAACGACCATATATAGGTAAATACGCCACAATAACAATCACCTTGATTGAAACAGTTATTTGTAATTGTAATTCTAATCTGTTCAGATGAAACTTTCCCAAAACGATTCATATTATGTCAACAATACTGAACAATCATTGCTGTCATGACAGAAATTGAAGGGACTTCCGCCTACTAGATGAAGTCTGTTTTTGAGGAACAGGCATTTTTATCGCGATAAAAAAGGTGCATGCTTTTTTATCGCTGTCAAACTGACTCAGACGTCATATTTAAATGGGTTTTTGGTTTTATTTCTACAGGAGTTGATTTATCAGAACTTTAACTACACTACTGGATTCATGGAGTCTCGAAATGCCACTGACCATTAGAGAATTACACTGTAATAAAAAAATACGTTTTATTTGTAATAAATTACCTTATCTGCATATACGATGCATGTAAAATCACACCACGAACCTATATCAACTACAATTCACTTCAAAACTATTCCAAATTGAGATAGATTCAAACGCCATATTTTCGCGGGCTGACACGTCATCAGTATTGTACAAACGTTTGACCTTGAGTCCCCTGAGAATTTTTTCTGCACAAGAAAGAGTTATTCCGAGTTTAAATCACAGGTTCATCCGATTAAACTTCTTTCGAAACTATTCAGTTGAATTTAATGGGGACTATATGGGGAGGCACAGTTTGTTTTGATTCCAGACGTGCAATCTACAATAAAAAAAATTAAAAACCCATTTTCACGCAATTTGACTTGTAAGTGTTTGAAAAAAATATATAAAAAAGTACTAGTGTAATTCCCTTCATCGAAATCTGTTGATAAATAAAAATATAATAAATTCTGAGATAAAATGACATCCCATTAACATATTTTTCAAATTTTATTGTTCCTTATTATACAGATTTCGATGAAATCACGAAAAGCGATATATCGAGACCTGCCGAATACAGTAGTGTATGTCGAATTTCGATACAAGGGCGTCGATAATTTTTTTTTGTGAAATTTCAATTTTCATTAGATACAACACGTACATAGAATCAAACGTCCTCTACAAGCATGTCCTTGACGTGCGGAAAAGTAAAACTACTCAAAAATGACATTGGTAGCGAAAAATTTATATTTTTTAGTATCTCTGTAGTATACATGCAATGTGAGAAACCGTTTTACCTTTCAGTCGTAATTCCGATAGTTGTATTTCAGCTTAAAACAAAAAATATATTTTTTTCTGTGACGGGAAAAAAGTTTGACATTTCATCTCTGTTGGCAGGTAATAAAATATAACTTTTTATGAAATTACTTTTTTCCTCGAGAACCGGGGAAAAAGTGAGTAATTTTTTCCCACGGGAAAAAAATGAGTATCTAAATTAAATCGTCGTTTTTCCCGTCACAGAAAAAAATTGTGTATTATACACGGGAAAAAAATTAGATTTTAGCTCCCGGTTTTTAGCTCTCGAGCTAAAATCTAATACTTTTTTCCCTTGTATAATAAATAACTATTTTTAAGTACCTTGTTTAATAGAAAATGATTATATTCGCAAGAGTGCGTCTATCGACTTTGACACATTGATTTGTAATTTTTTGTTGTATAGTTAGTTCTGGCTTTCTAGTTCAATCAAAAATTATTGACCAAATTATGATTTTTTTATTTTCGTTGATATCTGATATGAAGCTCGTAGGAAAAATTTTATTGTTCCCAATACGTGCGCAAATTGCCTTTGAGCGCGGAAAAGTAACACTTTGCGCACTTGTTCAGAAAATAACTATTGATATATTGATTACCTGTAATTATAAAACATAGAATTTCATGTTACTTTTTTGTCATACCCTTTCTACTCCTTATTTGGGATATAAGCGTCTTCGCCAGCTGTAAATTGTTGAAGAATTCCTCGTCATAAATATCGGCTTGTGTAGCACTTGTATCCATATTTTACTGAAATTTATGTCTTTATGCTAATTTGTCAAAATCGATACTAATGACATGTAACATCAATCAAATAAATTATTTCCATTTGTTCCCATAGCGATCCTAAACTACTGGTATAGTTCATATAGTTGCATAAATTGAAATTGTTCACAAAGACAGGGGCGGATTAGGACTTATACCTAGTCGACATTCCTCGAAACAAACTCTGCATACTAGTTAAAGACGGAGAGCTCTCACCTTATTATTACGAAGGCGTAGAGCGTACATGCGATATTTTTTTTCTTAATTTCGAGTTACAACTCGAAATTAACTTAATTTCGAGTTATTAAATTAACTTAAAATTAACTTAAATTAAATTAAATTAACTTAATTTCGAGTTTAAACTTGAAATTAAGGCTGACTTATGAAAATAAACCGAATTGAGCATTGGTGTTCAATAATTTTTGCCGGAGAGTATCATATAAATGAAATAGTAAAATCTACAATGTCGAAGGATCCTTTTCTACAAATATTTTTACGATGTGGGAAATATGAGGCAACATCTGATAGAATATAACTACTTCATTAGCTAATACGACGACGGACATTGAACTAAATTTGACATATATTTGTGCAATCTTCTTCCAAGAAGATCCAATTGCAAATACTTATTGTAATTAAACAACCACTTGTTGACGCGTTTTGAGGTTCTTGCCTCTCGTCAGTGACAGGGTAGGTCGGAGAATATTGAAGTCATCGTGCCCCAGCCCAATCAGTTATAATCCATTGTATATTTAATAATAATAATAATAGATTTCATTGTTCAAGAGTGCCCTAACATACAGTGTGGTACTTACAGTTTTTTATTGCTCTAGAACATTATTTCATCACAAATGAATAAAATCAAAAAAACGAAAGATCCGATCCCTATCGTTCAAAATACAAAAAATCGAAAAAGTCACGTAAAATTTTTCCCAGTTTTCCGATCGCAAAATATAAATAAATATTGTCCTCGAGTTATGGATGCGTTTGAAATTTCAAAGCAATAACTTCAAAGGTTCGAAAAATATAAAGGTTTGCAGTGGTCGAATGTAAGTTAGGTTAGATTATTTTTTTGGAAGCTCTAAAGCGTCTATCGGAAGTTATGGCCAGCGCAAAGTATCTGGCAGTGTTTAATATTACTTTGTAACAGTATTTTATGAAATATATATAAAAATCAGCCATCAGAATTTAGGATAGGTTGGTCCTATTTTCAGTTAACTTTCTCGCCCGGTATCTAAAAATTGGCCGTCTAACCAACTTAGCAGATATGTGGACATGTGAACATATGAACACTACTTGAAGCATACATTCTGTCTTTATAGATATATAGATAGATAGATAATTTATTTGTTCTTGAAGATCATATATGCATGATATAGAACAAGTCAAAATGATACTATATAAAAATAGCGTGACATAATAAATGACAAAACTAAGCGTGAAAAATACACATTTGACAATCACAGCAGAATATTGATAACAAACAAAATAAAAACATACATATTAAAATAAATACAGGTATACGCAGCACCTAGTCACATATTATGCCTAAGTCAGATATATTGAAAACTTAAAATTATGTTAAAATAGGTCTCATGCATGTTTTTTCCTATTTGTTCCAATAAATTATACCATCCATACCATGTAAACAAAGATTATCCAGAGGAAACATAGTTTTGGTAGGTTTGCAGTAACTCAATAATAAAAAGATAATAATCAACCACTTGAAAAACTCTAAATAGACTGATCAACAACAAGTCAATACCATGAAAAATATATTTTGTTTACATGATCTTTGACGTCATACTAAGGCGCGCGTTTTACCAAATTCAAATTTGCTTCACATTTTACAATCTGGATTGTTGAAAACTTTCAAAAGTTACAATTAAATGAAACAATGTTTAATGATTGAATAACAAAGTACATGGTGCACACAAAAATTCCAGTGATTTTGTGATACATGCATGTGACCTATTGTAAAAATATATAAAAGGTCATATGAAGTTTTTGTCCTCAAAATACTCTTTCAGTGAGTAGTATGCCTTTTGTGTCAAAACTAACTTTATCTGTCTCTTAAATTCAGTCGGTGAGTTCATATACTTTGGACAGTATTGGGTGCTCTTTAGTTGATGTACAGGCACCTCCAAAATATTAGAGTTCCTTGTTTCATACTGTCCTGCACCCAAGGTTTTGAAGGAGTTTATCTCATTTTTAGCATATTGTAGTACATGAAAGATATACAAGGAGAACACGGTTAATTTTTTCAGTTCTTTGAAAATGTTCCTGCAACTCATCCTTCTTCCGCCTTTAAAAATATTTCTTACTGCTCGTTTTTGAAGAGTTAATATTCTATTGGTTTCAGAAAATAAAGCATGGGGGCTCTGGGTTCTTGGACTAATATCTATAATTGAATGAATGAAAAACTGGATTAAGAGGGTTTGCCTCTTTGAACTTACTTGCCGACCATAGAATTTTAAATCCCTCATAAACAATGGCCCTGAATAGATTTTGCATACTAAATGAGGATTTATTATTGAGCTTAAGAAAGACATATTCAACTGAGTTTGGATATACTATACCAAGTTGTATGCTTCTATGACTAAATGAGCAATTCTTACAATAATGTCACGACTCTGATGGACTATTTAAACTATTCACTACTCACACCAAAGATCGATTTTTCCATGTCTAAATTTTGGATTTTCTTTCCCTCAATCCACCTCTGGAAATCAATATAGACCCAGTTATGACATTTCTTCAAACATCGCATGATAAGATCTTTCAAATGTAGTTCAGATTCGAAAGTAACCAGTCATGGTGACACGAATGAGAAACAGGGGTTGCTTGCCGTACCTGACTACTGAAGGGGCGTTTCTTAGACCAATTTCCAAAGAAAAATATAAGAAAGATGTGCGATGCGAAGGAAAATGTCCTTTTCAGCGGATGCACAGGCACCATACTCTTGCCAGCGCGAGGAGACATGCTCTTTTCAAAAATTTTAGGTGAGTTTTCCTAGTTTGTTGACTGGTTGGTGCTAGATGACGGAATATGTGAATTTTCCAGGGTTACATCATAAGATATTCGATTTATAAGAGAATCAATATTTTTTCGTTAGTATAAAATTTTAGTGTTCTTGGCAATCTATATTAAGAGGCAACATCAGCGCGTCATCACGAAAATCAAATTTTATCATTGCGCCGCACATGTTGGGTGTATGGGGATATATTTTTCAAGAACGATAGTGGAGGTAACGAAGCACTTGTCCGTAAAAAAACTACGTAGCTGGGAGCGCCAATAAGGTAGATAGCTTCTAAGATAGCTTCTAATCGTAGAATCGGCTTTGCGTCAAAACTAATGATTTTATGCAATTTTTTTTCTTCTTCTGAGTCTATAATTTGCCTATTTTTTTCATTTATCAAACCATAAAAAAAATGTTTTCTTCAAAATCATCAAAACCAAAAATCAGTTAGATTCCCGAATTCTCACAAACGAATTGAATCATTTGTTCCAACGAAATTTTCGCAAAAAAATAACGCTCAAAACCGATTCCCGTTAACTCTTAATCCAGTAACGTCAGACAAACTCGAGAAAAAGTGAAAAATGAATTGTAGCACTATGAAACTCGGCACATCATATCTCGACATCATGTATTATTAGAGAAATAAATTGTTTACCAAAAAATCAGGGGTGGAACCTAAAAAATAATTCATTTGAAAAAATATTTTTTTTTGTTGATATTTCAGAAAATATAATATTTAAAAAACGATTTCGATAGGTTGAGAGATAATTCAATTCTCCACAAGAATGATTTTCAGTAATACCTTATGAAATACGCTCGTTTTCTCAATAAACGTGGTTTAACGACGACATCACATTTCATGCTCGCGCTAACCCGCCACTGCAAGTTCAGCAGGGCCTAAAATTAGATTTGTCATAACTTTGCTAAAAATTATGGTAGAAAGAAAAGAAAAAGTGCATATCGTTCCTGAAGACTTCTACTTTCTCATGCTCTGAGTAGGTACCTAAAATGTGTTTTGTCCCACTTCACATAACCCTTCTACGATATTTACAGAGGATCCGAAAGTCATGGATATTTTAGGTACTCAAATACTCGCATATTATATTTGCATGAGAAGGTAGGAGTCTTCAGAAACGATATGAACTTTTCCTTTTCCTTCTCCAATCATTTTTAGCAGAGTTATGACCAATAAAATATTCGGCTCCGCCAGAACTTTCAGCGGAGGGTAAGCGTGAACCTGAAATTTGATGTAGGCGTTCAATCACGTTTTCTGGGAAAACGAGCGCATTTCATAAGAAATTACTAGGAATAATTTTTGTAGAAAATTGAATTGTTTTTCACCTTGTTGAGTTGTTTTTCCGATAAATCATATACTTTCCAAGATTACAGCAAAAATCTGTTTATTTATTTTTAAACGAAAAAAAAAAATGTTCCACCACTGGAATTTTGGTAAACAATTTTTTTTTCGTGTGTATCATGGTTCCATCTACTAGCATATCAAGTTTGGTGGTGCTACAATCGATCCTAGTCTCAAAACCCAATCGTACTGGATTATATAATAGAAAGCTTTGGTCAAAAAAATACAAGAGCGTCAGCTCGAGTGTTTTTATCTCAACATATCTTCTAATCCAATTGGCCTAAAGAAAGTTAAAATGATAGTATGAAAAGTTGATAAGATAATATATAATTATTGCTAGTATTCTAAATGATGAAAAAGCTACTTTCAAAAATTTAAAAAATATAAAAAAATTTCAATAAGTTTGTGGTTTTTTATGTGATAAATCATTTCATTTTCTTCCATGGGAGGTTTTGGGAGGCACCTATATAGGTTCCTCCAGCCGTAGTTTCGGGGGTTCCTTAGGAGTTTCCTCTGTTGAGTTGTGTTTCGGGGGTACCTTAGATTCCTGTGGTTCCCTTTTTCGGGATGACCACTTCCGCTCCTAGGCTCGCCATATCACAGGACCCCTTGCAGGTTCCTCTGATTGGCTTCCTCGGAACAGTGGGCTTGGCTTCCCTCGAATGGGTTCCATAGAGGACCCTACTCCGGTTTCCCTCAAATGCGTTATCTTGGGTGGTGGTTACAGAGGTCCCTTTGAAGATTCGCCTGTAAACTTTGCTGGGGTGCTCACCTCAACAACTAGGTTTTCCACCTCAACACCTAGGTTTTCCACCTCAGAGGCACCCTTGGCTCTCCTCTAATGGGTGTCATGGGTCCCCTGCACAAATATGTATGCATAAATTACGAATTTCAATTCAATTGAAATTCTATATTTCAAGTAATTAATCAAGTTACTCCTCATACAACCTCAAATATTCCAATTTTTAGCAATCTCGTACCTGGCGACCAACTCGACTTTGTTCTCTCCTCATCCTACAACCAATCTGAAGAGATTTTCCCAGACGAAGTTGACGTATATCTACAACCAGAAACTCTAGGAATCGACACCTGGAGAAGACTACGGAATACTAGGGATTTGACGCCTGATCGCGAAGAACAGGCTGCATCCATAAATGCAGTTGCCGGTAACGACCTGAATTCAACAGAGAAGAAGAAAAAAACGGCCGTGGGTTTGGTCATTCCTTACAGATATAATTTTGTAAGTCACTTTCGACAATACTGTTAGAATGAGATTAGATCTGCGGAAGGGAATAGGTATATACCTTCACCCTCTACTTCTATACCTTTGGGCGCACCTATGCATGTAGCAATTTATATTATAATTAAAGTACCTGAGGTCAACTTTCGTTTAGCTGAAATCGGTTATGCAAAAACTGTTGCCATGGCAACCGTTGCTATGGTAACGAGTAAACAAAAACACAATTCCGATCTTGCAGAAATGCGCGGTTGTCAAGTTATCTGCTTAAGATTAGCTGAAATCGGTTATGAAAAAACTGTTGCCATGGTAACCGTTGCTATGGTCGAGAGTAAACTAAAACGCTGCTCCCACTTTGCAGAAATACGTGGTTGCCAAGTTGGGTCAGTTATAGTTTAGCTGATATCGTTGAAAAAATGTGATGCCGTGATGAAAGACATTCAAAATCGCGATTTTCGTGCTGCGGAAAAGCGCTGTTGCCAAATTAACTTGAAAATAACATCAGAAGTATATACAAGGTGATTCCGAAATTGGAGCGATAAATGAAGTGGAAAGTAGAATATGACAAAACAAGACGGAATGAAGGAATATATTTTTGTCGAAAAAAAATTATTTTGACAGATATTGAATTATAAAATTTTCAAAATTATTTTGGTAATCACTGATAAGAGGTCTACAGCGTGCACAAACCGTGCTGAAACACTGCCAACGGGCAGACACGCTGTGGCCTGGAGAATCAAACCAGTGCCGGCTCAACTTTCGTTTAGCTGAAATCGGTTATGCAAAAACGGTTGCCATGGCAACAGTTTTTCCGTAAACGCGAGCGCGCGGATTTGCGAAATGTCGTCCGGACCCGCTCGCCTTCATGTTACTACTTTGTCCATTTTCTTTATTCTCTTTCTTCTTTTGCCGTAACTGAACTATATTTGACCCAACTTGGCAACCACGCATTTCCGCACCAAGAGAAGCTGGTTTTTGTATTCTCGTAACCATAGTAACGGTTGCTATGACAACAGTTTTTCCGTAACTGATTTAAGCTAAACTATAACCGACCCAACTTGGCAACCACGCATTTCCGCAAAGTGGGAATAACGTTTTAATTTACTCTCGACCATAGCAACGGTTACCATGGCAACAGTTTTTTCATAACCGATTTCAGCTAATCTTAAGCAGATAACTTGGCAACCGCGTATTTCCGCAAGATCGGAATTGTGTTTTTGTTTACTCGTTACCATAGCAATGGTTGCCATGGCAACAGTTTTTGCATAACCAATTTCAGCTAACCACGCATTTCCGCAAAGTGGGAATAGCAACGGTTACCATGGCAACAGTTTTTTCATAACCGATTTCAGCTAATCTTAAGCAGATAACTTGGCAACCGCGCATTTCCGCAAGATCGGAATTGTGTTTTTGTTAACTCGTTACCATAGCAACGGTTGCTATGGCAACAGTTTTTTCATAACCGATTTCAGCTAAACGAAAGTTGAGCCAGTACCTGGACCAATGGAGGGGCAACAACCTAGGCCCCTCCAAAATAATGGAGGTCATATCCAAGTAACAATTTTAAGACAGATTTTATTTATTTAGGTTTTACAAATGCTTTAAAATGTTCAATAAATCGACATCGGATTTAAAGTAACCTTAAGATAAACTGAAAGTTCTTAAAGACCACTTATTCTTAAACGAAGAATTTAATGCACTCTTTAAATCAAAATAAAAATGCTATTTGCTCTTAATGTCCTATTGATCTTATACTGGTTTTATGTACGAATTTTTTATGCACACAACTGTACATTGAATATAGTATATGTAATATTACATATTACCTACATAAATACATGTATTTATTAATGGTTATGAGTATTTATAAAATAAAAGATATTTTTTGCAGGCCCACAAAGTTCTCATTGGCGGTGTAACAGAGAAGAAGCATCCTAGCAACATTAAGCTGATGAATTCGTCGCATCACAGTCCTCAGACGAATGCGGGATATTCGAGACAACCTTCCGATGGAAATGTGTATCAGTATTAATTTTTTTTTAATTTTGACATCCGAAATTTATTTCCATTCAGAACTTATTGCAAAGATTATTTGCATTAAAATGTTAAAAAATAAATTACTCAATGACTTTTTGCCAATATTGTTACGAAATACACTGGGCCTCTGTGGCAAAACCGTTGCAACTAGGGGTCGTCAAGTTCTTGAAAATTTCAAGATCTTGTCTTGATCTTGTCTTGATTTCAAGACAATATCAAGACAAGAAGTAATTTTAGATTTCAAGACAAGACAAGAAATGTTATGTCAATACCAAGATTTCTTGTCAAGAAAACAAGAATCTTGAAATATCTTGATTAACAATGGAAACGCTAACACCTATTTATTTGTGGAAAATATGACATATTTTAACATAACTTATTTAATTTAGAGAACACATTTTTTGCTACAACGATTCACAAAAATGTAAATTAAAAATTATAAATGATAATCCTGTTGAAACTAAAATTGCAAAGTAGATTTTGAAAAATATCAAATTTAACACATTTTTAAATCGAAATTCATAAGCCATGAATTGAGGCAGATAAGACTTCTTATGGAATCAACGCCTAGCCGATTTCTTGGCTTTGTTATTGTTAAAGCTGCCCTTGAAAATAGCCTTTCCGCAGGTACAGATGTTGCTGGCGTTCCGAGAAAATCCTTGGCCATTTTCGATAACGACGGGTAGACATTTTCATGTCTTCTCCACCATTCAAGTATATTCTCAGAATTTTCTGTCCTAGGCTGATTTAGGTATTTTTCAATTTCATACTTCCAAGATTCTGAGTGAGAGTGATCATTATTGTCTTTCTTAAATAGGTAAGTAATATCTAAATCAAAGTCGTTATCTTTTTTTTGAAGACTCAGTGCTGGTATTGGATTCTGTAGATCATTCTCGGCGGATTGATTGAAATAGCTAGCTTTAAATATTTCTTCAAATTTTTGAACTGCCTCTGATTGTAGCATCTTTCCCCATGAAGATGAGGAAAATGTTTCGACTTTATGTCGAGGATCCAAAATAAGAACTATACAGTATATCCAATTAGTTTTTTTATAGTGTTTTAGTATTTTATCTCTCGCAGCTTGAATGCAGTAAATTATCTGCTCATCGGTAGCGTCTCTATCAACTTTATTATCAAGTTCATGAGCCCATATTTCTAGTTTGTCTAAAAGTAAGTTTATTCCAATTACCACCAATGGGAGTGTGCAATATTTTTCTCCTTCGAGTATTAAAGAAAGTGTCCTGAAGCTTCTCAGATACTGACAAAATTTACTGATCAGAGCCCATTCTTTATCTGATATCTTACAATTATTTAGATTTTCGATGTTATCGCAAAATATGGTTAAAGCATTTTTCACACTTAAACCCCATGTCAGCATCTCGAAAGTTGAATGCCATCTTGTAGGCACATCTAATTTTGGCATAGTCATCTTACAATTTACGGCCTCGCAAGCACTGTTAAGTTTGAGTTGCATTTGCTCTGAATTCTTTATTTTTTTTACTAGGTATCTAAGTTTACTTACAGGAGAGTTGAAATCTGAATCAGTATCAGTATCATTTATATCATTTTCTGCTCCGATCTCATTCTGCAAATACTCCAAATCCTCTTCGATGTCTAAACTGTTTCGATTTGATTCAACAACTTTCATAAAATCCTGGACAGCTAAGTTTAGAATATGTGCGAAACATACAAAATGCTTATTTTTGTAGTCAAAACCGGGAACTAAAGTTCCCAAAGAATGCATCATTGTAAAGTTAACAGACGTATTATCAGTTGTCACACCTTGAATGCAGTCCAGCACATCATATGATCTTAGCACCTCAAAGAGAATGTTGGCAACAGATGCACCTTTATGGCTTCCCTCAGCAGGCACAAAGTCTAAAACAATTGACTGAATTTTCCAATTTTTGTCCACAAAGTGAGCTGTAATGCCATAGTAGCCCTTCATACCAATAGATGACCACCCATCAATAGTCAACGAAATTTTTGATCCACTTGCTTTCAGAAAGCTCCTTACAGAATTCTTCATTACCTCATATTTAAGTAAAATTTTTCTTCTTAAAGTATGACTACTAGGTAGAGCAACTTCTGGATTTAAATATGAAAATAGATTTTTGGTAACATCATCTTCAAAGAAATTGAATGGCAGATACTTTTTCGTAATAAATTCTATGAGCAGTTCGTCAACAACTTCTTTATTTAAGGGATTAACTCTTACCTAAAAATAAGGAAATAATTTTTTTCTACGCCTATGACTATTATAATAAATCTCAACTTACATTTTCTTTACTTTGACTTCGGTTCATGTTTATCCAATCTAAAATACGAGTACTTCCACTTGACGTTGACGCAGAACATTGACCCTTCCTTCGATCAGGCTCTCCTTGAGAAAACTCTTTGTCAAATAACATACCATGCTTTGCTTTTAGGTGTCTTTTCAACCCCGAAGTGCCCGCATTTTTCATTTTCAGGTAAACACTTTTGTTGTGATTTTGAAAACATGGTATACATTTGGCTAATTTATCATTTTTGTTTTTGCTGTTGGCACTGGTATCCACCTCAATTTCAAAAAAATCACAGAATTTCTTCCTGCCAGTATTGCCACTAGTAGTACCACTACCACTATCCTGCATTGGTGAATGCTGTTGCTTTTTTCTTTTGCTGCCGCTATCGCAGACAACTACGGTTTCAGATTCAGTTTTGTCACTCGCACTAGTCGTAGTCGCGTTAGTGTCACTGCTCATTTTACATTTACTAAAACCGTAACGCTTACGTTTTTGCCTATTGTTCGTTGGTAAATATTCTGAGCCAGAATCGGAGCCAAATGGCTCAGCAGACGTACAGTTTACTGAACAGTCACTGTCACTCATGGTAAAATAAGAGATAATATTAATATAATGTACTTTTTACCACCACTATTCACAAACTGGCATCAAAAATATAACAAAATGCTTCAAAATAGGTACAGACTACTACTTTGTAATGATAACCTCACTTAACAAAACGGGGTAAAGCCGTAAAGCGTGCGACTGCGCTACGTCACTTGCGTTCGTCAGAAAATAAATAAAGATGGGGGAACCACCAGATTGTCGTGTTAGCACGTAACGCAATAAAAAGTTCGCCGGGGTATCACCATGTAAGGTGTCACCGGTTAATCAAGAAATTTCAAGATCTTGAAATTTCTTGAGTCAAGACAAGATATAATATGTCAAGAAAACGTCAAGACAAGATTTTTTTAAATTTCTTGACTTTTTCTCAAGACAAGACAAGAAGTTGTAATCAAGACAAGAATTCTTGTCTTGACGACCCCTAGTTGCAACGCTACTGTTCATGTCCATCTATTTTTTTCTCTGTAAGTTATTTCATTTATGTGCATTGAGAATGTTTTTTTTTCTCAGTTTGAATAGGTATATGCTGCTAGTTTGCCTTTCAGCGTACATTAAAATAAGCAATTTTATTCATACTATCAATAATTCTTATGAACTGATGAATTAGAATGAATGAACCTTCATTCTTGAAATACCCATTACAGAATACTTACGTTGGACCCCTAGGTATTCATTTATCTTTCCTTTGATCTAGTTTATAAAATTGAACCTCTCAAACCATCAATTAGATCTAAGATGTAATCCTCAATTACTTCTCAAAACCAAGTTGTTATTATACTACGATCTTTAGAGAAGTAGTATTCTACGGTCTTTCGGACAGAGGGAGCCTAACTTTTTTATTTGGACAGATAGAACTTTGAATCCAACGGGACCTTGATCCTTAATAAAAAATTGAAAAAAATCAAGAAAAAAATAATAATAATAATAATAACTTCGACCTGTAGGGGTTTCTAACTTTTTTATTCGAAAAGATAGAGAGATGGTTCAAACGGGTTAATGATTCTTATTTGACACTATAAAAGATGAAAAAACTGAAAAAAATTTAAAAAAATAAAAAAAATTTTTTCTGTGTCGAAAATTTTTAAAACACTATATTTCCCAAACTATCAAAGATATCGCTTGGGACTTTCAGTCATTTTATCAACTCGATGACGGTATTTGTCACGTGATTTTTTTTGGCGATCGGAAAATCCGGAAAAATTTTACGGTGATTTTCCGATTTTTTTTTTCAAGTTCCTACTTTTCTCGATACCGGTTCAAGAATTGATTCGAATCCTTTCAAATTTCTTCTAGATATACTTCAATATGTCTTACAGAAGGCGGTGAGTTTTGAGAATGATCGGAAAATGATGACCGGATTTTCCGGGAAATTTTCCGAAAAATTCCGATATTGTAAAACACAAAAAACAACGAAACCAACAATCGAAACTGAATTGTGAAAAATGTTTTTGGCAGTGCACGAATATACCAACAAATCGTAGCTCTTCGATATTTTCTCTAAAATGATCGGAAAACTGGGAAAATTTCAAAAAAATGAAAAAAAACATTTGAATTTCGGATAATACGAAATTACTCGGAAATGGTCGATATTTTTCCGAATCACCGAGACAGATTTTGACTGCCTTTGGAAAATCTACAATTTTGTTTTTTAATTTTTTTCCCAAAATTAATAGTCCGGGAGATATCTAAAAAAATTGGAAAATCGAAATATTGACCGTACTAATAGAGGTAATGAAAAAAATAAAAGTGCATCGTATCCGCAACACTTGCCTCAGTGATACCTCCAAACCGTTTTTTTCCAACTACATAAAAAGATGGAAAAAATACGAAAAAAGTGAAAAAAATATTAAAAATTTTTTACTCCCCCTCCAAAATTGCCCAAAACTCGAAAAACAAACGAGATATCGAAAAATTTTATATAAACAATTTTGTTCCCCTTAAATAGACCTACAAAAAAGTCACGTAAAAATTTTTGCGATACCCTATAAATAAACGAAAAAACAGCTGATTTTCGTGAAAAAATGATTAAAATTATGAAAGAGGCTGAGAATACAGAGGGGGGCTATTTTTTTTATTTAAAGAGATAGAGCCACGGTTCAAAAAAGAAATTGATCCTTGTAAAAAATTAGGAAGAAAGCAAAAAAAAAAAAGAAAAATAATAATAATAATAATTTACAGGGGGGGCACTAACTTTTTTATTTTAAGAGATAGAACAATTTTTCATAAGGCAAAAATGTTCCCCATAAAAAAATAAATATAGACATGATAAAATGAAAAATAAAAAAAAATAAAAAAAAAATTGGTATTTTTTTGGGAATTTTCTGTATGTCCGTCGTCTCCAGAAACCACCTTATATTTCCGGAACCGTTGAAGATATCGAGTTGAAATTTTAATCACGTCAATAACAAAAAAACAGTACCTCAAAATTTAATTTTTTTTGCTATCGGAAAACCGGGAAAATTTTTAAGGGGTTTTTCATGGTTTTCGCGAGGAACTCGATAGCGGTCCAGGGATTTATTTTTTTCCTTCTAGATTTTTTGGTAATATGCGCCTATATGCTCTTCCGAGGTGTATAGTTTTTGAGAAGGATCGGAAAATAATAACGGGTTTTCCGGTCGATTTTCCGAAAAAAATTCTTTTTTTTGAGCCTCTATTGTGGTGAAACCAATTAAGGAAACCAAGATATCAAATATGCATTAAATAGAACTTGAACAAACGAACAAATCTCCATAAGAACATTTTCCGAAGAAACGACCGGAAAAATGTGAAAATCCCATTTTTCCGAAAATGGAAGTTCTCATTTTTTAAAATATCGAATATTTTGAAAACGGATACAAAATTGAAAATTTCACACGATACCTTTTTTAAGTGTCTTTGGGAAACCTACAAAAAATGTTATTACATTTTTTCGATAAAATCAATAGTGCAGGAAATATTTGAAAAAAACGGGAAAATTGATATATCTCACAAACTAAGAAAAAACTTGAGAATTTATTTTTTGCAAAAAATACCTTTCAATGAACTCTATCGATCCTCCAAATTTGGTTTTTTCGAATTCAATAACAGAGCGGGGAAAAAATAAAATCCAAAAAAAAGGCTGGACTTAGAAATAATTTTTATAAAAGCATTAGAATCTCAAAAACTAAACAAGATATGGAAAAGTGTGTACAAACAATTTTATTGTACTCTATTAGTACTCCAAAAAGTTATTGATGAAATTTTTTCCTATTCCAAAAATTCAAAAATTTGTCGGGACTTAGAAAAAATTTCGTTTCGTCGATTTTGAATAATTCCAAATATTTCCCAAACGGCTGCATATTTTCAAATTTCCCATAGAACTTTTTATGTTTGCCTTTGGAAAATATACAAAAAATGTAAATGAAGTGTTCCTTCAATATCAATAGTCCAGGAAATATTTGAAAAAAAATCGGAAAAATCAATATATCTCCAGAACCAATAAAGACTGAGAAATAATTTTTTTGTCAAAAATACCTCTCAATGAACTCTATCAACATATCCCAATTTGGTTTCTTCGAATTCGTTACCAGAGCGCGAAAAAAATAAAACCCAAAAAAATTCGTCGGGACTTGGAAAAAAATTTCGACAATTTTGAATAATTCTAAATATTTCCCAAACGGCTGCATATTTCCAAATTTTTCATAGAACCTTTTATGATTGTCTTTGGAAAATATACAAAAAATGTAAATGAATTGTTTCTTCAAAATCAATAGTCCGAGAAATAATCGAAAAAAAATCGGAAAAATCGATATATCTCCAGAACCAATAAAAAATGAGGAATGATTTTTTTGTCAAAAATACCTCTCAATTAACTCTATCAACATATCCCAATTTGGTTTCTTCGAATTCATTACCAGAGCAGAAAAAAAATAAAACCCAAAAAAATTCGTCGGGACTTAGAAAAAAATTTCGACAATTTTGAATAATTCTAAATATTTCCCAAACGGCTGCATATTTCTCAATTTTTCATAGAACCTTTTATGATTGCCTTTGGGAAGTCTACAAAAAACGTAAATGAATTGTTTCTTCAAAATCAATAGTCAGAGAAATAATCGAAAAAAAATCGGAAAAATCGATATATCTCCAGAATCAATAAAAACTGAGAAATGATTTTTTTGTTAAAAATACCTCTCAATGGACTCTATCAACCCATCCCAATTTGGTTTCTTCGAATTCATTACTGCAGCGGGAAAAAAATAAAACCCAAAAAAATTCGTCGAAACTTTGAAAAAAATTTCGTCGATTTTGAATAATTCAAAATATTTCCCAAACGGCTGCATATTTCCCAATTTTTCATAGAACCTTTTATGATTGCCTTTGGGAAGTCTACAAAAAATGTAGATGAATTGTTTCTTCAAAATCAATAGTCCGAGATATATTCGAAAAAAAAATCGGAAAAATCGATATATCTCCAGGACCAATAAAAAATGAGAAAGGATTTTTTTGTTAAAAATACCTCTCAATGGACTCTATCAACCCATCCCAATTTGGTTTCTTCGAATTCATTACTGCAGCGGGAAAAAAATAAAACCCAAAAATATTCGTCGGGACTTAGAAAAAAATTTCGACAATTTTGAATAATTCCAAATATTTCCCAAACTGCTGCATATTTCCAAATTTTTCATGAAATCTTTTATGATTGCTTTTGGAAAATATACAACAAATATAAATGAATTGTTTTTTCAAAATCAATAGTTCATGAAATATTTGAAAAAAATGCGGAAAAATCGATATATTATACACATTGATCGTAGTATTCACATTATTGGTGTCCAATTATAGTTTCAAACGGATTCAATGATAAAAACAGACACGCATTGATCGTAGTATTCACATTATTGGTGTCCAATTATAGTTTCAAACGGATTCAATGATAAAGAAAGACACTCATTGATCGTAGTATTCACATTATTGGTGTCCAATTATAGTTTCAAACTGACCCAACGATAAAGACAGACACGCATTGATCGTAGTATTCACATTATTGGTGTCCAATTATAGTTTCAAACGGACTCAATGATGAAGACAGACAAGCATTGATCGTAGTATTCACATTATTGGTGTCCAATTATAGTTTCAAACGGATTCAATGATAAAGACAGACACACATTGATCGTAGTATTCACATTATTGGTGTCCAATTATAGTATCAAATGGATTCAATGATAAAGACAGACATGCATTGATCGTAGTATTCACATTATTGGTGTCCAATTATAGTTTTTAATCATTTTGACAATGAACGTTTAAAATAAGAACAACGCCTTAAGATCGTAGTATTCAAATAATTGGTATATATGTGTACACGGAAAGGATATACGTGTACACGGAAAGGATATACGTGTACACGAAAAGGATATACGTGTACACGGAAAGGATATACGTGTACACGGGGGGCTAGGATCGTCGCGCGAAGCGCGACAGTTAAGCCGCCGGCAGGCCAAGTGTGGGCGCAAGGCGGATGCTAGCGTAGGCGAATCCCGCGCCCAAACTTGTTTTATTATTATAATAGTCCGCATCCTTTTTTCAATTAAAATGGAAACATTCAAGTCACAAGAATATGAGCTCGGTAAAAAAAACGAATCTCCACATATCCTTAGTCAGCTGTCTGTTACTACCTACTACTGGGAACAAAATGAACTGTCAATTGAAAGTTTTGAAAGCCTGATGCTAACTACTCCTGAAAATGAAGGCCCATAGTGATGTAGACCCAAAAATCAATAATATTTGTGAAAGTAAACTTGTTGTTTATCGGGAGCTGAAACAAATGAGATCTGGAAAGGATGAACAAAAGAAGGACAGTGCATTTTTGTATATATCCGCGATATCAGGTTAGTTTAAAAAAAGTTATGACATATTCATTCATTTATCCATAGAATATTACCTAATAGTCAAATAGCACTGGTAAAAATTAACATGCCTCCAGAAGAGTACTTGAAGAAAAAAATAATGTTTGGAATGACCTAATCTTTCAATACATTGCAAATGAAATTTCCATGACTTACCCTAAATAAGTCGGTACAGAATTTTTACGACTTTCATGGTAAAAACTTCATAATCAAAACTGATCCGCTTTGTTCTAAACCCTTTTACCTGATGCATAGAGCAAAGTGTCTGTACTATGACCACACCTCGTGATGACATACGCGCTCACGGCTACTATGATTTTGATTTTTATAATGCAACTGTGGTTATTTAAACGTCAAAAATTATTTCTGACAATTACAAAATTGAAAGTTTTAAAATAGTATTATTAATGGAAAAAAAGATGATAGTGATCTGTTTTAATGCAAATCGATAGTGATAATCAATTATTTTAGTTGTGCATTTCATTTTCCAACACCTAGTGCCGTACCTTGATAAATCATTTTTTGCTTTTTGCATGAACGTAGAAAAAATGTTGTATGCAACTCGTGCAAAAATTGTTTATTGCACTTACTTTTTGCACTTGTTGCATGAATAACTATTAAATTGAAAGTTATAGATATATACCTAGTTGAGTTGAACAACATAAAAACCGCAAAAATTCTCCTTAGCGGGGAGTTTTTTAGGGCCTTCAACCCGCAAACTTTTGGGACTGTCCGATAAATAGAATGTCCCAAAAAGTTTGCAGGCACAACATTTTTTGGACAATATTGTTACAAAATTTTCTATACTTTCATTGGGCGATTCTGAAAAAATCAAGCGGTTAGGGTCTAAATTTAATGACTTTGAGAAGAATCAGTCATGTTAACTTTTTCCATTTCATCAATAAATATTTCTTTAATCTTAATTATTTTTTCTACTAGCGTGCGGAAAAATCCACTTTTCCGCACTCATTTTAGTTTTGAAAGAGTCATTTTCCACACTAGTGCGGAAAAGTAGATTTGTTTAGTTTTTGCGGATTATACTGACAGTTAAATATTGCGACGCAGAAGGTTAAAATAGAAAGCTTTCAAAGTATGGTTGTATAGTTCAATATATATTTAATAATAAATGTTCTTTATGTTAACTTTTGGGTGTTTTTTCCGCTAGTAGAAAAAATAGTGTACCTAACACGCGATTTCTGGCCGAACTCCGAAAACGCGTCGTTCGGCCATCTGCAATCGCGTGCGGAAAAGTATCACTTTCCGCACTTGTTAGGTAAACTACTATATACTACCCTCTTTATCGTCCGAATAATTTCTCATTCTAATTCGCGCAGCTCATACGTTTATCGATAGATTTGCCAAACTGTACAGGTTGTTCGATAAAAAATAGGAAAGTTTGAAGTTTGTGTCCACTTGTGGTTTAAATGGTACGCCACTGACGATATTTCAAATCGATGGTTTACGTTGAATTATGTTCAAAATCAGATTTTTCATTCCAATAGGAACATGAAAAACTAATAAACGGCTTAAAATCTCTGTATTTCGTTATTAAACTCGCTAGGTATACAAGGTGTCCCGTATTGTTATGTTCAAATTTTGCTAGTGAAAAAGTAGACTTTATTTCAAGTAGGTACCTACCTACCTAGGAAAAACGCAAAGCTTATATATTATCCTTTTTTATATTTTTCAAAGTTACAGGTCTATGAAAGTATGAAAGCGCAGGAGGGCCACAAGAGGTTTTTTTTCATCACTTCGATGTTAACTTCGACTTTTCGACTTTTTTCTCGAAATTTCCACTTTTTTCTTGATATTTCGAGTTTAATGTCGAAATTTCGTCTTTTTTGTCGAAATTTCGAGAAAAAAACCGAAATTTCGACATTAGTGACGGATTTTCGACTTTTTTCTCGAAATTTCGATTTTTTTTTAGAAATTTCAACTTTTTTAAGGTCGAAATTTCGACAATAAAGTCGAAGTGATTAAATTTTGATATATAAGTCGAAATTTCGACATTAAACTCGAAATTTCAAGAAAGAAGTCGAAATTTCGAGAAAAAAGTAGAAATTTCGAGAAAAAAGTTGAAATTTTGACATTAAAGTCGAAGTGATGAAAAAAAATATCTTGTTGCCTCCTGCGCTTTCGCATGAAAGTCATTGTCAGATCATGAAAAAAAAACTCCTTAAGTCAATAAAAACTGATTTGTGAAAATTTTCAGTTATTAATATTTTCAAAATGAATAAGTAACAACCCAGAGCCCGAGCGTACCCCGTGAAGACCGTTAGTTGTTGTTTAGTGGAGGGGGGGGGGCAATTTCGTTTAGGGGGGAATTTTGTGTGATCATCCCTCTTTTGGAAAAATCGTTGTAAACAATAAATTTGATAGAATATTAGTTTAAATATCTTGAGTCGTTAGAGGAGGGGCAATTGCCCACATTCCCCTCCCCCTGTATCCGCGCCTGCGTAGACCTGTAACTTTGAAACAAATAAAATTGGATACATGAGTTTTCTTACTTAAAACGAAGTCTACTTTACACTACTAAAATTTGAACATAACTATACGGGACACCTATGCCTTATTTCTCGAGTCTGTGGTCTGTGATAGTTTATTCTACTCGTATCATTCTGCCCAAAAAAAGAACTAATTTTTTGCTAAATCAAATCATCTATTTCAGTCAACCTACTGATATTCGCCTGTGGCTGCGGATTTGGATGGACCTCTCCTGTCGTTCCTCTGCTCAAGAACAGCAACCCGGAAATCAACCCGTTAGCCAAACCGATATCACCTGTAGAAGAATCATGGATTGCCTCTTTGTATTGTTTAGGGGCGGCTATTGGTCCCCTTTTCGCCGGAAAGCTGGCAGATGCTTTGGGACGAAAGAGAACATTGCTTGTGTTTGCAATACCCAAGCTAGCGTGTCTGATGATCTTGTCCTTCGCCACTGACATCAGGATCTACTATGCGACAAGGCTATTGATGGGTTTGGTGGTCGGAAGTGTATTTGCCGTCGTACCGATGTATTTGGCGGAAATATCTGAAAATCACAACAGAGGAAGAGTAGGCTCCCTTATGGTGGTGTTCCTGACATCGGGTGTTCTCTATGTCTTCCTTATAGGTCCATTTTTATCGGTGAAAATTCTCACATTGTGCTGTGCTGTACCAGTCCTGTTATTTCTTGGTTCATTTTGTTTTTTTATTCCAGAGTCTCCGGTGTTTCTTCTAGGTCGAGGGAAGAATGGAGAAGCGTTAGACTCTTTGTTGAGGTTGCGGAGCAAAACTCGAATTCAAGTCCAAGATGAGCTGCAAAGGATGTCTGAAGCGATAGAATTGGAACGTGGAGGAAGAACTGGAGGTATTGCAATAATTTTCAAAGATAAAGGTCTGAGAAAAGCTTTGGCAATAAGCGTGGGATTGTTGATATCGCAACAGTTCTCTGGAGTTAATGCAGTTATTGCATTCTTAGACCCGATATTCGAAGCTTCTGGGACTGGTATATCCCCCAATTTGTCGAGCAATCTAATTGGTGTCATCCAAGTATTGGCCGCCATCTTGACAGCTGCGATTGTTGAAAAAATGGGTAGGAGAATACTACTGCTTGTTTCTTCAACAGGAACATCGATATCTATGGCATTACTTGGGCTTTATTTCTTCTTACAGAATAGCAATAATTCCGTAGCGGAAAAGCTTTTTTGGTTACCAATTGTGTCACTCATATCTTTCATAATTGTTTTCAGTTTTGGTCTCAGTAGTTTACCTTGGACCGTTACTAGTGAGATTTTTCCATCGAATATCATGTCGACGGCATTTTCTTTGGGATCTTTTTCTTGTTTCATGTCTTCTTTCCTGGTAACTCTTGGATTTCCCATATTACTCGAAAGTCATGGCATGGCACAGTGTTTTTGGTTATTTTCGGTGTGTATGGCTTTGAGTAGCTGTTTTATTTATTGGTCAGTTCCAGAAACGAAAGGACGAACTTCTGCTGAACTCCAGGAGATATTGAAGAAATAAAAGTTTTTACTTGAGTAAAATGAGTATTTTTTAAACGATCTTCATTGTTTATGATGTCTCATATCAGGTAATTTAGACAATTTAAAGACCGTACCGCACCTACTTATGAAACTGTAGGCTTGTTATAAAACGAAGGTTGATAGTAACTAACACTCTGTTTGTTTATGACTATCAATAACACTCCAATTACTATATCTTATGACAGGAATCAAGTTATTTGTACTTAGTGAGGCCGTTGATTGAAGTATGGAAACTTTAATGATGCGGTAAAAACTTCATTGTCAGGGTTCTTTTTTTTATTTACAGCAAATACTGCACTGTAGAGCTCGTAAGTAAAAAATGTATTGCTATTAGTAAAATAGTGTCAAGTGCACTATTGCATTTGGACCTTTTTTCTCGGTGTGGAGGAAGTTGACCAAACATTTGAATTTTTCAATTACTTAGACTCCACAGTTGATGAATTGGACCAAGGTGAAAATTTATGATATTATTTTAATATCCAATGCGATATAACTGATGAAACGCACATAAAAAGATTAAAACAATTTTTTTCATTGCATTGTTTTAACATAATAATGAAACTGAAAATCATACATGGTGGAAAGAGGCTATTGTCAGTATCGTAAAATGTATTATGCTTTAAAACTGATCTTGCAAGTGCGGTTACATAACTTTGATGATATTTAATTATGACGTCTAATATAAAAAATTATCTTCAACGGGAATCCTAAAGCAACACAAACATTAAGAAATCTCAAGAATGGCTTAACAAAGCCTGTAAAAGTAAATTTTTTCAACCACATTAATACGATCTATCTCGCAACTTCAAATGTTCCAAAAATACTAATATTTTTAGTAGGCCTTGACTTTTCATACGAATCCATTTGTTGTAGATAACCCTTTATATGTCAGACCTGCTTTTACGCTGAGAGTCATAATTGGATGATGTTATGCAGTAATGAGTCGAGCCAAATGTTTTTAATAATTGAGTTATTACAGTTATTGGAATCGCGAAGTATTATTCTACAATAAGCAGAAATTATAAGGGAGCCCCATCCACTGACGATAGTACTAAGCCACATTTCATCATTCCATGATCTGCTGAACTATTTCTATATTTTTTACAAAACTAGCTGACTGTGACTTGACCCATTATTGCATAACATCATCCAATTTACGTTGCATGTTTTTTTTTACAAGAGAAGAGGAATAATATGAACTAGTAACAAACGAATTAAATAACACAACACTAACGATAAATAAAACGTCTGAAACATCAAATAACCCATCAGCTCAAAATTCCTGACTTCTTTCTAAATACATAGAAGTGCTCGCCACTGCCTACATTTCCTACAACTCTTGCCATAATCTTATTATCGACACACAGTGTTCAATTATTTTTTCTCTGAGATCCTAAACGATAAAAAATGTCCTTAAACCCTGATATTTAACGTGTACCACAAAAACGTTGTCAGGTAATGTGGACAATGGACATTGTGGACCTTCGCTGGACTTACATAACAGTAACATATTGAACGCACAGATCAAGTCCAGTATTCTACATTCGTTGTTGTACATCTGTGAACGTACGAACGTACAATTAGAAAATGTTCAATTGATTTATTTTGTTCATCCAATAGATGTACAAAAACGTAACATATTGAATATACAGATCATGTCCAGTATTCTTCTAGTAAAGCCGGCCTTCCACACCAGCTTTTTGCCGCTGGCTTCTTGTCTCTAGCCAATCAGAGGACTTCAAAAGTAGCCGCCGCTTCTTCAAGGTCATGCAGCTGTTTGTTGGTTCAAGTTTTACTTTTAGCGTCATGCCGTTGGCCATCTTTGTTTATGAATATGTTGCCATCTCTTTTTATAGACATAAGTCATATAAATGAAACGAATAAAATGATATGTCATAAAACCCAAACCAAATAAATTAGGAAGTGTTATCAAACTATTCTTCGGTGTATTTGCCAAGAACTGACAATTAAATTAATTAACAATGGAGAAATATTATTTGACAATTGACGTAAACCGTAGGCGTTTTTCTGCCCTTGTGGAAATGGTCATATAAAAATAGCAGCACTTCTTTCGAAAGAAGTTGAAGCTGAAAGCTTGTATGGAAGGCCACCTTAAATACCTTACTTAATCTTTGACACTACTGAAACTGAAATCAACTACTGCCAACTTTTCTGATTTAAATATGACCGAATAATAGCTGCGTTTTTTTTGTCTCCTACGATAGTAACAGAACTACATGTGACAGCTCTAGATCCAATCACATTAACCAGAAAAAATTGCACCTATTTTTATTTACGTTTTAGGTTAGGTTGGTTTGAGTAGGAAAGGTTAGGTTGGGTGTTAGGTACGGTAAGCTGGGTGGGTTAGGTTGTTTTCCCTTCTTATTTTGCCTCAAAGGTTTGGATCTGTGTGTAGTTAGGTCGAGACGAGGTAAAGCCAAGCGAAGCGAGCCTAATGACGGTGAGCACAGCGAGCGCCTTCTTTCATTTACGTTTAGGTTAGCTTGCCCTTACAACGTACCGACCTAACTGGACATAGATCCAATCTTTTCTGGCAAAAGAAAGGAAAATAACCTAACCCAGCCACCTAACCTACCCACTGAACATACCCTACCTAACCTGCCTAACCAACCTTGTCGTCGTTAGGCTCGATTCGTTCGCCTTCATTACGTCCAGAGTCCAGACCTAACTGCACACAGATACAATCTTTCCTGGTTAATGCGATTGGATCTGGAGCTGTCACCTATCATCACAAAAAAACGCAGCTATTAATAAATCTGAAAAGTTGGCAATAATCAATATCAGTGTTACCAACACCAACTATACATAAAATTCACCACACCTATTTGACTTCTGTCATAATATTCGCTAGCTTGTCTCCGATATGATTAGAAAAAAACACGTTTTTTTTTTAAGTAGCGTTTCCAATGAAAAAAAAGCGTGAGACGGAGGAAGCAGGATGTGTATATTGGGCTGGTGAAAAGAAAGAGACTTATTGAGTATCTTTTTCGCGTTAGGAATGTCTCTAGAAAATGCCAGTCAACATCCAAAAATAGGCTGTCTCCGAAATTACTTGAGACCATCGAAAATTTTATTTGGATTTTTTGTTCAGGAGACCAAAATACGTAAGTACAAAAAAATTTTTTTTTATAGCTTGTGGCGCCCGATAAACGGAATTTTACCGGTAATTTTCGTCAAATTAGAACTATGAGAGTCGTCATATAGATTTACATAAAAGAAAGTTTGTGCTCTCGACCTTGAAGTCAAGAATATCAAAACAATGGATCAAAATATAACATTTGTAACACCTACAATAAAAGTGATAGTAGTCCAAGGAAAACTTGTACGGTCAGTAATCTCATTTATATCCATTCATTTTTCTGGTAATGAAAATAGCCATCATGTAGTTTAATTAATTGATCAGTTTTAGCTTGAATATTTGTTTATTTTACACAATGTGTGATTGAAGTTAATAGCAGGTCAAATTAAGTACGGTGTCTGTAATGGAATAAATAATTAAGATAGATGATTTTAGTGCTGAAACAGCGAAGCTAAAATAATCTTGCGATAATAAATAAGAAATCGACTATGAATATAAAATGCAATGTCATCAATCTTTTAGATAGTGCAAAACAAGAAAGAATTATAGCGTTTGGTGGTGGGTAGTTTTATTTATTTTATTCATGAATGAAACTTACCAAGTTCATGGGTTGAACCGTTAAAACCGTTTAAAACTCGACGTTTGCAATATTTTGCACTATAACAGAGAGGGTTGAAATTTTTTTTTTTCATTTTGTAATTTTAAGCATAAGGATTTGTTAATTATTTATTTTAACAGATGCGTCAGGTGCCAAGCTTCTCAGCACCTACCCCACCTTACTGATGGATAGATATATGCATACCATGCATACCAAAATTATTATTCGGCAATTCGATATTTTTCATAATATTTACGGATTAAGTAACTCGAGAAAGGTTAGAGATAGACAAATTCTGCGAACGTCAATCGATTCAAAATGGCCGAATTAGTACATACTGATAATTTGAACGAAAAAAATCAACGGACAAAAAAGTCGAGTAGGTACATCATGATACATAATTTTTTGAACTTTTTTATTATTGATTTTTCGAATATGAAAATTTTGACCTCGAGCGTATTTTGACGTGCTGATTCCGAATCTTTGAATGAAAATGTCAAAAACTCATCAGAAATATTTTTGGCGACAAAAAAACCATCTAAAAACTGATTTAGAGCTGACCAACTCCAGAACGGTTAGAGATAGAGAAATTCTGCGAACGCCAATTTATTCAGAATGGCTAAATTAGTATATACTGAGGAATTGAACGAAAAAAATCAACGGACAAAAAAGTCGAGTAGGTACATCATGATACATAATTTTTTGAACTTTTTTATTATTGATTTTTCGAATATGAAATTTTTGACCTCGAGCGTATTTTGACGTGCTGATTCCGAATCTTTGAATGAAAATGTCAAAAACTCATCAGAAATATTTTTGGCGACAAAAAAACCATCTAAAAACTGATTTAGAGCTGACCAACTCCAGAACGGTTAGAGATAGAGAAATTCTGCGAACGCCAATTTATTCAGAATGGCTAAATTAGTATATACTGAGGAATTGAACGAAAAAAATCAACGGACAAAAAAGTCGAGTAGGTACATCATGATACATAATTTTTTGAACTTTTTTATTATTGATTTTTCGAATATGAAATTTTTGACCTCGAGCGTATTTTGACGTGCTGATTCCGAATCTTTGAATGAAAATGTCAAAAACTCATCAGAAATATTTTTGGCGACAAAAAAACCATCTAAAAACTGATTTAGAGCTGACCAACTCCAGAACGGTTAGAGATAGAGAAATTCTGCGAACGCCAATTTATTCAGAATGGCTAAATTAGTATATACTGAGGAATTGAACGGAAAAAATCAACGGACAAAAAAGTCGAGTATATCGTGATAAATATTTTTTTGAACTTTTTTTTTTTTCACTTTTCGAATGTTAAATTTTTGTCCTGGAACGTATTTTGATATGCTGTTTCCGAATCTTTGAATGAAAATGTCAAAAACTCATCAAAAATATTTTTGGCGGCAAAAAAATCATCTAAAAACTGATTTAGAGCTGACCAACTCGAAAAAAGTTAGAGATAGACAAATTCTGCGAACTCTAATTTATTCAGAATGGCCAAATTAGTATATACTGAGAACTTTAACGATAAAAATCAACGGACAAAAAAGTCGAGTATATCGTGATAAATAATTTTTTGAACTTTTTTATTTTTCATTTTTCGAATTTTAAATTTTTGTCCTGGAACGTATTTTGACATGCTGATTCCGAATCTTTGAACGAAAATGTCAAAAACTCATCAGAAATATTTTTGGCGGCAAAAAAATACCTAAAAACTGATTTAGAACTGACCAACTCGAGAACGGTCAAAGATAGACAAATTCTGTGAACGCGAATTGATTCAGAATGGCCGAATTAGTATATACTGAGAATTTGAACGGAAAAAATCAACGGACAAAAAAGTCGAGTTTATCATGGTACTTAATTTTTTGAACTTTTTTATTTTTCATTTTTAGAATTTCAAATTTCTGTCCTCAAACGTATTTTGACGTGCTGATTCCGAATCTTTGAACGAAAATGTCAAAAACTCATCAGAAATATTTTTGGCGGCAAAAAAAACATCTAAAAACTGATTTATAGCTGACCAACTCGAGAACGGTCAGAGATAGACAAATTCTGCGAACGCCAATCGATTCAGAATGGCCGAATTCGTTTTTACTGAGAATTTCAACAAAACAAATCAACGGAAAAAAATCGAGTAGTTATTATATCACAATACATAATTTTTTGAACTTTTTTATTTTTCATATTTCGAATTTTATATTTTTGTCCTCGAACGTATTTTGACGTGCTGATTCCGAATCTTTGAACGAAAATGTCAAAAACTCACCAAAAATATTTTTGGCGGCAAAAAAATCATCTAAAAACTGATTTAGAGCTGACCAACTCGAGAACGGTCAGAGACAGACAAATTCTGCGAATGCCAATCGATTCAGAATGGCCGAATTAGTTTTTACTGAGAATTTTAACAAAGCAAATTAACGGAAAAAAATCGAGTAGTTATATCATAATACATAATTTTTTGAACTTTTTTATTTTTCATATTTCGAATTTAATATTTTTGTCCTCGAACGTATTTTGACGTGCTGATTCCGAATCTTTGAACGAAAATGTCAAAAACTCATCAAAAATATTTTTGGCGGCAAAAAAATCATCTAAAAACTGATTTAGAGCTGACCAACTCGAGAACGGTCAGAGACAGACAAATTCTGCGAATGCCAATCGATTCAGAATGGCCGAATTAGTTTTTACTGAGAATTTTAACAAAACAAATCAACGGAAAAAAATCGAGTAGTTATATCATAATACATAATTTTTTGAACTTTTTTATTTTTCATATTTCGAATTTTATATTTTTGTCCTCGAACGTATTTTGACGTGCTGATTCCGAATCTTTGAACGAAAATGTCAAAAACTCATCAAAAATATTTTTGGCGGCAAAAAAATCATCTAAAAACTGATTTAGAGCTGACCAACTCGAGAAAAGTTAGAGATAGACAAATTCTGCGAACTCTAATTTATTCAGAATGGCCAAATTAGTATATACTGAGAACTTTAACGATAAAAATCAACGGACAAAAAAGTCGAGTATGTCGTGATAAATAATTTTTTGAACTTTTTTATTTTTCATTTTTCGAATTTTAAATTTTTGTCTTGGAACGTATTTTGACATGCCGATTCCGAATCTTTGAACGAAAATGTCAAAAACTCATCAGAAATATTTTTGGCGGCAAAAAAATACCTAAAAACTGATTTAGAACTGACCAACTCGAGAACGGTCAAAGATAGACAAATTCTGCGAACGCGAATCGATTCAGAATGGCCGAATTAGTATATACTGAGAATTTGAACGGAAAAAATCAACGGACAAAAAAGTCGAGTTTATCATGGTACTTAATTTTTTGAACTTTTTTATTTTTCATTTTTAGAATTTCAAATTTCTGTCCTCAAACGTATTTTGACGTGCTGATTCCGAATCTTTGAACGAAAATGTCAAAAACTCATCAGAAATATTTTTGGCGGCAAAAAAACCATCTAAAAACTGATTTATAGCTGACCAACTCGAGAACGGTCAGAGATAGACAAATTCTGCGAACGCCAATCGATTCAGAATGGCCGAATTCGTTTTTACTGAGAATTTTAACAAAACAAATCAACGGAAAAAAATCGAGTAGTTATATCATAATACATAATTTTTTGAACTTTTTTATTTTTCATATTTCTAATTTTATATTTTTGTCCTCGAACGTATTTTGACGTGCTGATTCCGAATCTTTGAACGAAAATGTCAAAAACTCATCAAAAATATTTTTGGCGGCAAAAAAATCATCTAAAAACTGATTTAGAGCTGACCAACTCGAGAAAAGTTCGAGATAGACAAATTCTGCGAACTCTAATTTATTCAGAATGGCCAAATTAGTATATACTGAGAACTTTAACGATAAAAATCAACGGACAAAAAAGTCGAGTATATCGTGATAAATAATTTTTTGAACTTTTTTATTTTTCATTTTTCGAATTTTAAATTTTTGTCCTGGAACGTATTTTGACATGCTGATTCCGAATCTTTGAACGAAAATGTCAAAAACTCATCAGAAATATTTTTGGCGGCAAAAAAATACCTAAAAACTGATTTAGAACTGACCAACTCGAGAACGGTCAAAGATAGACAAATTCTGCGAACGCGAATCGATTCAGAATGGCCGAATTAGTATATACTGAGAATTTGAACGGAAAAAATCAACGGACAAAAAAGTCGAGTTTATCATGGTACTTAATTTTTTGAACTTTTTTATTTTTCATTTTTAGAATTTCAAATTTCTGTCCTCAAACGTATTTTGACGTGCTGATTCCGAATCTTTGAACGAAAATGTCAAAAACTCATCAGAAATATTTTTGGCGGCAAAAAAACCATCTAAAAACTGATTTATAGCTGACCAACTCGAGAACGGTCAAAGATAGACAAATTCTGCGAACGCCAATCGATTCAGAATGGCCGAATTAGTTTTTACTGAGAATTTTAACAAAACAAATCAACGGAAAAAAATCGAGTAGTTATATCATAATACATAATTTTTTGAACTTTTTTATTTTTCATATTTCGAATTTTATATTTTTGTCCTCGAACGTATTTTGACGTGCTGATTCCGAATCTTTGAACGAAAATGTCAAAAACTCATCAAAAATATTTTTGGCGGCAAAAAAATCATCTAAAAACTGATTTAGAGCTGACCAACTCGAGAACAGTTAGAGATAGACAAATTCTGCGAACGCCAATCGATCCAGAATGGCCGAATTAGTATTTACTGAAATTCTAAACAAAAAAAATCAACGGACACACGGACAGACGAAGCAGAGCTTTTTATCAAGAATGTTTTTTTTGAGAAATCAATATTAAAAAAGTTTTCCATATGCTGCGAACTTTATGCCGGACACTGTATAACTAATTTACGAAAAAACAGCTTTAATAAACTCAAAAAAATTTTTTGGCTCTGGCTCTCCGTCAATTATTCCATTTGCAGCAATAAGATGTTTACCAAAAAATCAGGGATAGAACCTTAATAATTTTTCATTTAAAATTTTTTTTTTGTTATTTCAGAAAATATAAGATTTATCAAAAAACAATTTCGATAGGTTGAGAGATAATTCAATTCTCCACAAGAATGATTTTCAGTAATACCTTATGTTTTCTCAATAAACGTGGTTTAACGACGACATCACATTTCATGCTCGCGCTAATCCGCCACTGCAAGTTCAGGCAGGGACAAAACTAGATTTGTCATAACTTTGCTAAACATTATAGTAGAAGGAAAAGAAAAATTGTATATCGTTCCTGAAGACTTCTACTTCCCCATGCAAATATAACATGTGAGTATCTGAGTACCTAAAATGTGTTTTGTCCCACTTCACATAACCCTTCTACGATATTTACGGAGGATCGGAAAGTCATGGATATTTTACTTGATGTGGAATAATTATAATGAAGCAGGAATCAGTACCCTCTTTGGACCATATGCAACGATTTAAGACTAATGAGACAAGTCTCACTAATACACGCCAAAGAAAAAACTGGGTTTTACTTCTGCCTCAGTTTTAAACTCACCCATAATCCCGACAATTTCTTCAGTAAATGTTGAAAATAATCGCTCATACACATCCTACATAAAAAATGAAGTATGTGATTTCAATCTTGAGGTTTGCACTTCACAATAGTGTTATTAAATATATATATACATGGAGGATATGAATGAGCGATTATTTTCAACATTTAGTGAAGAGAATGCCGATTTTATGGGTAAGTTGAAAATGAGGCTGGAGTAAAACAAAGTTTTTTTTGGCGTGTATAAGTGGGACCTGTCACACTACTTTAAAATTGTAAAATTGTTGCATATAGTCCAAAGAGGTATGGGTTGCTGCCTCAGTATAATAATTCCATATTTACTGAATTATTCATTATTTTCGGATCATCCGCAAACATCTCCGTGAAGTGCGACAAAACACATTTTAGGTACACAAATACTCGCCTGAAATTTGATTTCGGCGTTCAATCGCCTTTTCTGAGAAAACCAGCGCATTTCATAAGAAATTACTAGGAATAATTAATTACGACTGTTCTGAATTCAGGCATTTCTGCACATTTTACAAATTAGTAGTGGGACAGCGCGATAGTACCCGCGCCATATCGTACGTACAAGGCGATTCAGAATTCAGATTATGCCAGTATTGCCAGTGGAAGTTTCCTAGTCTGGGAAGCGGAGCGATCGAGCGAATATTTAAATATAAGCTAGGTCTTTGACAATACAGTTCGAACGGTCTGATTGTGCGGTCGTAACTTTTTTATGTACCAATAATAATTGTTCCAACCACGTCTATTGCGACAGTGACAGTGTGACAGTGCGTTGAATATTTCTATTTCTAATAATAGAATTATGGTTTGAACTGTGTTTAGTTGGCCGCCAATTCTTAAAATAATTAACTCCTGTGCTATTATTCCTCATCGATTTGAAATACCTATATTCAAGGAATCATGGGGAAAGAAACAGAAACATTCTTGAACAAAAATGGGCTGGAAGCTAGTCAGCATGACACCGAGGCAAATTTTGAAATAGAGACAGCTGATGCAAAAAGAAATGAAAAAAATACAAGTGCGTTTTTATACTTCTCTGCTGTGGCAGGTGAGTTGTGATGGATAGTGTATATATATATATATCACAATCAGATGAATGCAATTTTCACTTGTGAAAAAACTAATCAAAACAGTCGTGAATATCTTTTCTGCCTCAACTTTATTAAATGCACGAGCGTGTAGTTCAAAGGTCGTCAATTTTTTAAACTAGAATTTATAACAAATGGTTGACCATGAATTAAAGGCATGATTATTAATGAAACGCTGATATACAGTCACGTTATTCGGCACGGAACATTATGGCTAAAACATTCGATTTTAAAATAATATCCCCTTCAGAAATGATAAGGGATCTATTAGCGCTACGTTCTAAAAATATTTTCCGATTGTGCACACGAAACGTATCAAAGTTGTTATTTTTGAATGGAATACCCTATATATATATCATTTAATTTTCTGATTTTACTACCAAAATAAAGGCAAAAGTTTCATTTAGATTTATTTCACTTAAACCTAATGATTTTTAAACACTCGTGAAATATTTACTAACTCACAAGGTGTGCAAAAATCGGCTCAACTTTCGTTTAGCTGAAATCGGTTATGCAAAAACTGTTACCATGGCAACCGTTGCTATGATAACGAGTAAACAAAAACACAATTCCGATCTTGCGGAAATGCGCGGTTGCCAAGTTATCTGCTTAAGATTAGCTGAAATCGGTTATGAAAAAACTGTTGCCATGGTAACCGTTGCAATGGTCGAGAGTAAACTAAAACGCTATTCCCACTTTGCGGAAATGCGTGGTTGCCAAGTTGGGTCAGTTATAGTTTAGCTTAAATCAGTTACGGAAAAACTGTTGTCATAGCAACCGTTGCTATGGTTACGAGAATACAAAAACCAGCTTCTCTTGGTGCGGAAATGCGTGGTTGCCAAGTTGGGTCAGTTATAGTTCAGTTACGGCAAAAGAAGAAAGAGAATAAAGAAAATAGACAAAGAAGTAACATGAAGGTGAGCGGGTCCGGCCTCTTATCAGTGATTACCAAAATAATTTTGAAAATTTTATAATTCAATATCTGTCAAAATAATTTTTTTTCGACAAAAATGAATTCCTTCATTCCGTCTTATTTTGTCATATTCTACTTCCCACTTCATTTATCGCTCCAATTTCGGAAACACCTTGTATATACTTTTGACGTTATTTTCAAGTTCATAATTTGGCAAGCGCGCTTTTCCGCAGCACGAAAATCGCGATTTTGAATGTCTTTCATCACTGCATCACATTTTTTCAACGATATCAGCTAAACTATAACTGACCCAACTTGGCAACCACGCATTTCCGCAAAGTGGGAATAGCGTTTTAGTTTACTCTCGACCATAGCAACGGTTACCATGGCAACAGTTTTTTCATAACCGATTTCAGCTAATCTTAAGCAGATAACTTGGCAACCGCGCATTTCCGCAAGATCGGAATTGTGTTTTTGTTTACTCGTTACCATAGCAACGGTTGCCATGGTAACAGTTTTTGCATAACCGATTTCAGCTAAACGAAAGTTGACCCCAAAAATCGAGGCAAAATAATAATAATAATAATAGATTTTATTGATAGGAATAGCAGTAGCATATTAAATGAAAGTACATCATATTATATAAAAAATAAAAAATAGAATATTATATCAACTGACAGGATTCAATGTATGACCATGATAGAGAACCATAATCATACCTTGCTCTTCCATCCAACCGTGAAAAGTGTATATGATTACATATATATATGTATATATATACAGTGTGACCCATTTAAGATGGAAGCACCCTTCTAAAACTTACATTTTTCAACCGATTGGAATGATTTTTTTTTCGTTAGGTAGACATTCAAAAAGTCCACCAGGACACCAAATTTCATGAATAAATCTCCATTTCCAGGGCCAACTTATCTTATTTTTTAAGGTAAAAAATCTAAAAAAATTACTAGCGATTTTTTTATAAAAAATCTGACTACACCACTGGATTCGCGACATTTTCAAATGGTTCATATGTAAATTACGTTGAAATGCGTCAATCAATAAAAAAGTTATGAGGGAATGAAATTTAAAAAATATACCGTTTCATCAACCCACCAATTCAATTTCAGAACTAGTATCAAAACTTTGACTACACAACCGGATCAAGGGACTGACTATAATTTCACTGAAATTTGTTAATAAATCAAAATCATGAGATACAATGACATTTTCGTGAAATTCCATTTACTTATTTCTCAAATTTTATTATCTTTATTTTTTTTTTATTTATGAACAGATCTCGATGAAATTTCGACCAGTGATATATTGAGACCTCCTGAATACAGTGAAGCATTCCGAATTTCGATAAAAGTTCTGAAATTGAATTGGTGGGTTGATGTAACGGCATATTTTTTAAATTTCATTCCCTCATAACTTTTTTATTGATTGATGCATTTCAACGTAATTTACATATGAACCATTTGAAAATGTCGCAAATCCAGTGGTGTAGTCAGATTTTTTATAAAAAAATCGCTAGTAATTTTTTAAAATTTTTTACCTTAAAAAATAAGATAAGTTGGCCCTGGAAATGGAGATTTATTCATGAAATTTGGTGTCCTGGTGGACTTTTTGAATATCTACGTGACGAAAAAAAAAGCATTCCAATCGATTGAAAAATTTAAGTTTTAAAAGGGTGCTTCCATCTTAAATGGGTCACACTGTATATACACAAAATACAAACTAAGTATTGTCATACATCATTGTAATACATCATCATTGATGGTGTATCTTTCAAGGGGTTGGGTATGGAATAAAGACAATAACAATAATAATAACAATGATTGCAAAAATTCAAGTAGATGAATGATTAATAAAAAAATTGGTGAATTGGTAAATCTAACATTTAAATCCAGAAATATTTGGAATTTTGTTCAATAACAAGTAACTTTTCATTCTTTAAAAAAAAATAAAAGTAGACAAGTCCTTCAGTTAGTTGGGAAACCGGTTGTATAGCCAAGTTATGAAAAATGTAAAGGAGCCACTTTACGGTAATGAGATGTATAATGCCGAGGAGGTGTCAGCAGGTTCCTAAATCGCAGTTATGGGTATCTGTCCGGAAGTTAATTTTATTGTAGAGATAAGCTGGCTTAGTCTGCATGATTATTTTGTGGTAGTAACTGCAAGCATGAAAAATACGCCGGGATTCCATATTCAGCCATCCTGGAGTGTTTAAATGATGAGATATACAGAGTGGACCATTGAAAACGAAACAGCGGCTCTGTAGGTCGGCAGAACCGAGTTATATAAAAACGCTCGGACACGTCAACCACATTTTCGAGGGGGACATCGTTCGCGATGCAATTAACCCGAAATACATTCCATCCCTCGGAGCTGTGACTGCCACCCCTACATTTTTAAATGGCAACATATGGCAAGTGATACCTCATTTGAAAGGTATTTTCCTTCTTAATATCAAACAACAAAAATAAATCAATTCCATCGATTCGTTTTCGAGATATAGGAACTTGAAGTTGGGAAATCACTTTTTATTCACTCAATCAATAAAAACAATATCTGATAAAGCAACTGTCGCAATAATTATTATTGTCAATGAATTAAATGTTCAAACTGTCTACCACCCATTTCCATACAATAGTACAAGTTCTGCTCAAAATGAGACCTCACATTTCGTAGCATTTCCGGCGTTATTCGACGGCATTCTTCAATAATTTTACGTCGTAATTCTTCCAGTTGCATAGATTTTGTTTCTCAAGTGACCCCACAGGAAAAAGTCGAGTGGGGTTAAATCTGGAGATCTGGCTGGCCACTCTATAGCGCCTCTTCTTCCAATCCAACTTCCAGGAAACATTCTATCCAAAACGCCCCGTCTTGTTGAAATTTCAAGTGGTCTTCATGGTAACGATTGTCATTTTCAATGATGTCTACTAATTGTGGATAAACAAATTCATTCAATAATTCCAAATAAGTTTCTCCTGTCAGGTTACCGTCGAGAAATACTGGTCCAATCAAACGGTCCCCAAAAATGCCGGCCCAGACATTGAGTTTTTCGGGAGTTTGAGTATGGACTTCGTGGAAAACATGTGGATTGGCATCTGACCAATAACGACAATTATGACGATTCACAGTCGAATTCAAAAAGAATGTAGACTCATCAGAAAAGCAGATGTTGAAAAGAAAATTCTCATCAGCATCTATTTTCGTAGTCATAATTTCACAAAATTCCTGTCGCCTATCAAAATCATCTTCATTCAATTGGTGTACCAAATGTATTTTGTAGGGGTGAAGTTTATGATGTTTCAGGATTCGGCGGATACTGGTTCTACTAATATTGGTAACACTTGCCAATTTCCTTGTGCTCAATGTTGGGTCTGCATGAACTTGTCCTAAAAGTGCAACTTCAACAGGTTCATTTCTCACAGGAAATTCACGTTCTGGGTCTCGTTTCTTGTTGGCTACTGATCCAGTTTGACGAAACTTTTGCACTAATTCTAGAACGTATTTTCTAGCAACAAGTTTATCTGGATGCCTTTCATTGAACAAATTAGCTGTACGGTTACCGCACTCATCATTCTTGAAAAAAATTGTTATTATTTCAACTCTTTCCGCGATCGTATACACCATTATTGAGGAAATATTCAGCAGCTGTAATTCACTCTAATGTCGTACAATCAACGATCAGTTTGACATTGCCAGACGTCCAAAATTGCGATTTGGCGAAAAAAATTATCGCATACATGTTTTTGTTGTACGCGCATTGGAGTCGAATTCGAGAAAACGTCTTTTTATCGATTCTCAAGAACTTTAACATTTTTTCGATCAAGTAATTGAAGATGAAATAAGAATTTGAAACGGAATTGCATGTTATTTGTTGGTAAACAGTTAGATCATTTAATTCCTTGACAATGATAATTATCTTTAAACAGTTGCATTGTTAGATCTTATTTTTATTGATTGAGTGAAAAAAAAGTGATTTTCCAACTTCAAGTTCCTATATCTCGGAAACGAATCGATGGAATTAATTTATTTTTGTTGTTTGATATTAAGAAGGAAAATACCTTTCAAATGAGGTATCACTTGCCATATGTTGCCATTTAAAAATTTAGGGGTGGCGGTCACAGCTCCGAGGGATGGAATGTATTTCGGGTGAATTTCATCGGGAACGATGTCCCCCTCGAAAATGTTGTTGACGTGTCCGAGCTTTTTTATATAACTCGGTTCTGCCGACCTACAGAGCCGCTGTTTCGTTTTCAATGGCCCACTCTGTATAGTCCCTTCTACGCTTGCCAGTAATGAGTCGTAGGCAAGAGTTCTGTAAAGCTTGCAGTCTTCTCTTGTCTGCTTGTCAAAGGTAAAAATCATAAACCACATCAGCATAATTCGCATGAGAGAGGACAAGTGCTGCTTCGCAAAGTATTAATTTTGATTCCTGATTGAGTATCTTTCTATGGCGATACTACAGTATCCTCGTTTCAGAATGAGCGATACATGGGACGAAAATCTAAGAGAATGGTCTAACATTAGACTATAACAATCTTCGCACTAAAATAACTTGTTTAATTCAAATAGCACGCCCTGTATATTTTATGTCACCAGCAGATGTCAAATTTAATTGTCTTTTCATTTCAAAATTACGTGTACATTGCATGTACGTTCTCCGTAAGTTGACGACATGTTTTATCCCGTGTTTTGTGTGATTTAATCGTTTCGAAACTGGCTAGACAGATAATCAACAATCAATTTTAATTGTTTGTTACAATATATCTGCTTACTTCATTCCAGTTTTTTTAACCTTCATTATTTTCGCAACTGAGTTTTTGATCAAGCGTTTTATCCCGACGATTAAATTTTTATTTTCAAACCTTTTTGTGAAAAAGTCGAATCGTAAAGGTTAAAACTATTCATAAACAGGATGGCTGATACTAGAATAAACTGATATCTTTTGGTGTCATTTGATTGCGGTTGTGATTATTAAGTTGTTTGTACACATCAAAAAGGAACCTTCAGTTTTTAAAAAAACATCACGTGTGTTTGCTTAATAAAGTTCTGGTTCAAACAGCTGTTGAAAGGAATATGGCATAGTTGTCACTTTTTTTATTCTTGATGGGGGTCTGATTTATAGCACGATTAGTAAAAGTTTTTCACACACATAATATCCAACGACACTGGCAGCATTGCAGCCACATCTCCTATGCTTCCTAATGTCATCACATAGAATACACACATGTCTTCGAATTTCTTTTTTACTTCTTTTTATTACACGTTACACGCTTTATATTAGCTTCACTTGTATGTTTGTTTGTTTGTTTGTTTGTTTGTTTGTTTGTTTGTTTGTTTGTTTGTTTGTTTGTTTGTTTGCTTGTTTGTTTGTTTGTTTGTATGTATGTATGTATGTTTGTTTGTTTGTTTGTTTGTTTGTTTGTTTGTTTGTTTGTTTGTTTGTTTGTTTGTTTGTATGTTTGTTTGTTTGTTTGTTTATTTGTTTGTTTGTTTGTTTGTATGTTTGTAACTGACTCCTTTTAGGGCGTGATTTTCACCAATTTCCAGACGTCCGAATGATTTGAAATTTGGCAGGTGTTCATAGTTCCGGTGACAATGCAATATTATTTGTATTACAAAAAAACAAAATGGCGGCTCCAAATGGCGGACTAGATTTGTGATAATGGTCCGATTCCATTCAAAATTGGTATATAAGGTTTTTCGGAGTCAGAGATAATGATTTTTTCATCAAAATTCATGAAATCAAAATGGCAGCTCCAATATGGCGGACGAGATTTGTGATATTGGTCCGATTCCATTCAAAATTGGTATTTAAGGGTTTTCGGAGTCAGAGATTATGATTTTTTCATCAAAATTCATGAATTCAAAATGGCAGCTCCAAGATGGCGGACGAGATTTGTGATTATGGTCCGATTCCATTCAAAATTGGCAAATAAGGGTTTTCCGAGTCAGAGATAATGATTTTTTCATCAAAATTCATGAATTCAAAATGGCAGCTCCAAGATGGCGGACGAGATTTGTGATAATGGTCCGATTCCATTCAAAATTGGTATATAAGGGTTTTCGGAGTCAGAGATAATGATTTTTTCATCAAAATTCATGATTTCAAAATGGCAGCTCAAGATGGCGGACGAGATTTGTGATGATGGTCCGATTCCATTCAAAATTGGTATATAAGGGTTTTCGGAGTCAGAGATTATGATTTTTTAATCAAAATTCATGAATTCAAAATGGCGGCTCCAAGATGGCGGACGAGATTTGTGATAATGGTCCGATTCCATTCAAAATTGGTATATAAGGGACTGTTTCGGACTGTTTTCGGAGTTACAATATACAGGGTGACCCAGGGTTAAACCGCCAAACGATCAGTATCGGTTTTTTAGATAAAAATAAGACTTTTCTTTTATATGAGCTTGTTTCCCAACTTGCTTCGTTTTCGAGATACAGGGTGTCAAAGTTTTAAGACAAAATTAGTTTTTTATTCATTACTCAAAAACTTTGTGGCTGATTTTGATAAAAGTTGGCATGCTTATTTGCGGCAATAAAAAGCTTATTTGAATGTACTCAATATAAAAAAAATTATATTTTTTTTAGAAATTTTGACACCCTGTATCTTGAAAACGAAGCAAGTTGGGACACATGCTTGTATGAAGAAAAACTCTTATTTTCACCTAAAAAACCGATACTGAACGTTTGGTGATTTACACCTGTGTCACCCTGTATATGTTTTGGTTCTAAGCTATATAGGACAGTCCTAAAACCTTCCAAAGCAGTATATATAGCTTAGTTGAGTTCTCACAAATTTTGTACCTATACAAGTTTCAAGCGCTACTGCTCAGAACTAGAACAAAACTGGTTATGAAAGAAACCAAAACAAACCTAATGTCAGACGGACCCAAGAAGAAAACAAAGTGCTATAGATATCTGTCGTGAAACAATTATTTCATAAAATCTGCGAATATTATGTCCTGAACTAACGCGAACGCGAAATTGTTTCGAATATGATATATCTCTCTCTGTACCAAAAAGGACGTGCATGCATGACCTTAGTCTGAAAAATAATAATTGACTATTGACTGCGAAACTTTTATCGAGAGTATGTTGCTTGTACAACCCAAATCTTTGTTTTCATTCACAGCCACTTTGTTAACTTCCCTTTCCCCCCATGCTCTCGGAATGCCAATGATCTAAGTCATGGCCGTGATCAATAATTTGCACTCACTGTTGCCGCTGCATCAAGTGAGATAGATTCATAAGGCACTAACTAATTCGATTTTTCAGGGCAATGAGATAGATTCATAAGGCACCAATTCGAGTCTTTTGACTGCAGTGTTGCCAATGAGGGGATAATTGTCCGATTTGCGGATAATTTCGAGTACTTGGGGATCCTGAAATTTTGCGGATAATTTTCGGACATTTTCGCAGTCGCGGAACTAATCCTGAACGCATTCAGAGCAACTTCACATGCGCGCATGCGCTCTTTAAAATTTGTCTAGCGCGGCGAGGAGCACCGCGAAAATTACTAAATGTTCTGTGTTTTGACTGTTTTGTGATCTAACCTAACTCATCTCACTCCAACTAGTCCAACTGTCGATCTGTAAAATAAATACCGGGAAGGCGGGAAAATCAACAGGAAGAAAAACCGCTGTTAAAAAGTATAGACAGGCCTGGTGACAGTTGACAGTGGTGACGTCAAATGATCGCTGAATTTGTCCAATATACCATGAGCTATCCTTTGTTGTATCTGCACTTGATTCAAAATCTGGTGTAAATTACACTACACCTCACCACAGAAACAGAACACCTCAGGTGACCACACTACACCTTGAAGCAATCAAAAGAACCTATAGATAGGCACAATTTTCGAAATTGGTGCGTTTTATTCGGGAAAAGTTGAAGGGGATATTTGCGGATAATGTCATTTTACTAGGGGGAGAATTGCGGATAATTTCATGATACTAGTGGGATAATTTTTATATTTGACATTGGTAACACTGCTTTTGAGCTGGTAGTCAACATTTTAATGTGTTGACTATAAATGTTGACACTTTGTTCATTGGAATTACTTTATATTTGTTTACCTTTTTTTTAATCGATTTCGAAATTACCGCTAATCTACGGAAATGTTTTGTTTACAAAATAGTTTTTTGTTCGACAGGATCGGTGCATTTTCGTCTAAGAAAACTCAAAAAAGAGACCATTCATAAGTTTCATAAATCTGAAACTGCACAAACAATATTTTGGAAACTGATACATAATAACATGTGGTTCAACTCTGCGCAAGATGTTTTCTGTCCGATGTGCAGTTTTTGATTATTTTGTCACTTCTTCTTCCAACGATGACGGCATATTATAAAATTTCTCAATTTCTGATAATGACTGATAACTGTAGACTAAAACTTTGAAGGAATTTCGAAACTATTACTAACTGCTATAATTACCATAAATTAAAAGTTGGTAATTTAATTTAATAGCTGAGAATTTGGCATTGAACTGTGTCCATTCGAATTTCTGTGAACTGCTTTTGATTGAACACTAAAGTTGAATACATTTTGTCAAATTTGTTAATTGTTTCGACAAAATTCAAAATGATTTTTTTCAGTTTGCCTTCCATGATTCTGACTTTTCAAAACAAAACAATTCCAAAAGTTTTCAAAGTTTTGTCAAGTGAATGGTATACATCCAGAAAGTAATATATCTCAGTTTGCAACCTGTCCGCAATATTGTCAAAATGGCTGTATACTCGTTGAGAAAATTCCGAAAGTTCTGCAAACTTAGAGTTGTATTGAATATATTGTTTTATATCACGAATCAAGTTCGCAACCAATTCAAGTGTACGGAACATTTTTTTATCGACCTATGTTTTTCTTTGATATACCATATAAGAAAATTCAAAAACTTCTGCAAACTGATTTTTCAAAATTGCATGAAGTTCCGGGTCGTGTACAAGGTTGAAAATTTGTAAATACGTCAGAATAGATGTTTTCAAAATTTGCAACAAAGTTTCAAAACTTTTGCAATTATTTCGAGACCACCTTGATCAAAAAATGACTAATTAAAAAAATATATGTTCCGGTCAACGTGAAAGGTTGTAAATCTGCACAACTGTTTTAAAATGGTGAAAAACATTAAATAGTGAAAAACATCGAACCGTCAGCTAATTAAATTTAATTAAAAAATCTTCTTTTATCTAATGAAGAAAAAAATGTCAAGTAGAGTCTCGGACCTCCCTTCATCTTGAAAGAAAAAAAAATTGAAAAAATCGCATATATAAAATATTAAAAAACATGGAACCATCCAATGATTCAATAAAAAATATTCCCCTGCTCCCTGAATGAAAGCCAGAACACCTTAGGAATTCGGAATAATTTCCGACGGTTTAGGGTGTCGAAAATTACTGCGAAATGAAAATATATGTCTGGTGTTTGGACAATAAAATCAAAAAATTGTTAAAAATATGAAACTATTGAATAGTTTGATTTTAAAATAAATTTCTTTTTTGTCCCCCCTCCAAAGTTGGATAGACAATGAAAAAATTTCTGACGGTTTCGGACGTGGAAAATTTTGGTAAAAATGTCGGTCGAGTGATTGGACCCTCCTCCTCGAAAAGAGTTGCAAAAAAAAGATTATGCAAGGGAAAAAAGTATTAGATGCTTGGTTCATTCTGAATCAATATTTGTACATTTTGAAATAACTTGATCATTACTTCATCCCATCATGAAGATGGTTCCAATTTGACTTACCCACCATATAACTATCTATTTTTTTTTTTCAGCCAACTTAATGATGCTAGCCTGCAGCAGTGGTTTCGCTTGGACTTCCCCCGTCTTCACAGTGCTCAGGAAATCTGATCAAGAAGGAAACCCGTTGGGTAGGCCATTAACGCCTCTGGAGGAATCGTGGATAACGTCTCTGTACTGCCTGGGAGCTACCGCCGTGTCCCCATTTGCTGGAAAATTGTCCGATAGTTTGGGAAGAAAAAGGCTTCTGGTTGCTCTGGCATTTCCCAAAATTATATGCCTTCTGATACTGGCATTCGCCACGGATATATGGGTATACTTCGCAACGAGGTTCGTGATGGGGGTTGTTCTTGGAAGCGTCTTCACCGTGTTACCGATGTACTTGGCGGAAATATCCGAGTTACACAATAGAGGCACGATAGGGGCTATTATGAACATTTTCGTCAACTTTGGAGTTTTCTACATCTTCATTATTGGACCATTTTTATCTGTAAAAGTACTTACTTTATGTTGCATCATACCTTTGGTGTTGTTTGTTATTTTGTTTGGGTTTTTCGTTCCTGAATCTCCAGTTTATCTCATCTCCAAACATCGCAATCAACTAGCTCTCGCGGCTTTGGTCAAGCTGAGAAGAAAAGATCAGTCCCAAGTACAAGAAGATTTGGGGAAAATGAGTAAAATGATAGAGAAAGGAAAAGAACAAAGGGCTGGTGTCTATGATCTGTTGAAAGATAAAGGATACAAAAAGGGTCTGGTTATAAGTATGGTATTGCCCTCATTACAACAATTCGCTGGTATATATGCAGTCATAGCATTTTTAGGCCCAATATTTGACGCATCTGGTACCGGTATATCTACATATTTAGCAACTAACCTCGTTTGTGTCATTCGGGTGGTGGGTACCATTTTCACCGCTGTGTTGATGGAGAAATTAGGCAGGAAAACTCTACTCTTAACTTCCTCTGTAGGAACTTGCGTTTCCCTTCTTTTCCTGGGTCTTTTCTTTTACTTGAAAACCGACATGAAATACGACGTGACCTTACTATTTTGGTTACCCTTAATTTCTGTAATAACTTACATGGTGTTCTTCAACTTGGGCTTGAGCGGAATACCTTTCATTCTTCCAAACGAAATCTTTCCCTCCAATGTTAAAGCAGTAGCGTCTTCTTTGGCTAGTTTCTCTTGTTTCATTTTTTCTTTTCTAGTAACGCTAATTTTTCCTGTATTGCTGGATAGTTGCGGTATGGCTGTGTGTTTCTGGTTATTTTTAAGTATCACCCTGCTTGGAACAATATACATTTACTTCATGGTACCAGAAACGAAAGGAAGAACACCTGCAGAAGTTCAAGAATACTTGAATAACAAATAGTTCTTATCAAATCTGTGATTAAGAGTATGTTTATACTTACTCAGCCAAAATAGTTCAGGGGAAATTTGACGTAATGGTCCCTCCCCTTTCTTGATTCTGTGATAAATAGTTTATAATCATGACCAGGACTTGATGAATATGTAACATATACCTACACTTCTCAAAACTATTCATCTTTTTTTTAACTTATTATACGTACTTACTATGTTTGCAGTATATTATTCCCTCAATGTCGATTTTTTTAGTTTGTATTTAATTTAGTTGACTAGGAATTTTTAAGCTGCCTGGGGAATAATTTTGTGGAATATTTATTTCTCATAATTAGAGCAAGGATATCTACTTGTACTTGATTTATATACAGCGGCCGCCAAAATGGGAAAAAAGTTTCGAAAAAAAAAATAAAAAATCTGAGTGATTGATTGTTCATGTCAAACAACCTAAAAATCAATATCAAAACATGTGATAAAAAGAAGGGTCAGATGGCAAAATATCTAAAAATGTCAACTGAAAAAGTTTCTCAAAATTTGATTATAGAGAGCATTGTTTGCAGTGGACGAACAACGATAGCTATTTGTATTACTAGGGAGGAAAGTGCCACTTTTCCTCCCGTAGGATATAGTTTACAGTAAACATCCAATAGGGGAGGAAAAGGCACTTTACTCCCATGTAATACATATAATTTTTCCTCCTACACCTTTTTTTGTAAATTTAAAACGCATCTCAACTGCTTTTGTTTAAAACGGACCTATACTTGCATGATGGAAAGTATAAACAATACAGTCATGTCCATCAGAGAATCTGCGGTGGTGCAATGGCTGGCGTCTTGGGCTTGTAATCGGAAGGTCCCGGGTTCAGCTCCTGGCAATTACAACTTTTTTTTTTAATGTTATTTTACTTTTTTCTTGTTAGTGATTTGAATTATTGGACATTTAGATAGCTTATACATTTCGGACTGCTATTGAGTGATTTTGAGTGATATTGAAGTAATGTTATGTGCCTATTTGAATGAAGTGTTGATATTTTTTTTTTCTAAGAGCTGCGCTTGTAGAAAAAATAATGTGTGTATTTCGAGCACAAAGTGTCATTGTCGTTCTCCAAAGATTAATCTTTTTGTCGAGCGACAATCAATCACTTTACGCTCTAAAAACACAAATAGCTATTAAAGTACTAAAGTAAAGTAACATTCATGTTTGTTTTTTAAGAGAATACAGGATGTTCTAGAAATTTCGGAAACAATTTGATTATAATAAATTATGATGAGTTTCCTCCCTGGTTTGAAGGAGGAAAGTGTGTACTTTCTATAGGGGTAGGTGGAAAACTACTTACAACGAAGATGAAGAGAGTGGAAGTAAGTTGAAAACCTGTCGCTGCTATCACAAAGTGTTAAGGACAGATATTCGAAACACGTATCCAAAATTATGGTGTTTTTGTAGTTACATTATCTCCATTTTAGTTTTTTCAACTGACTAATTTGAATAGTTGGCGTATTTTATGTACAGAAGGTGATCGAATATGCATTCACAAGATGTAATAAACTCGAAACAAATTTTAAAAATTTTTTTTATGATTTTTATGGCATTTTTATCAACATTCTAAATGACTTAACTGAACTTTTGTTTTATATTACTGTATTCGAAATTGAAATACAATAACGACCTTTGCGTGTGGAAAATTATTGTTTGTTGTTTTGATAGCGTCTCATAAAAATAACATTTCGCTGAATCGCTTGCATTTTTCTACTGACGATAAACCTGTAATAGATATCGCTTAATATTATCGGTTACCTTACCATGGCGCTCACGCGGGATTTCTAGCCCCTGATCGCTATGCAACTCTGCGAACGCCCAGGTGTCAATGTGGTGGCGCGGTAACTATTTTTTGATGTGAAGCCTCGCGTCTTATATGAAATGAAGCATGCGTATGTATAAAATATAAATAGTGCACTACTGGACGGAAGGTAAAAAAGGTTCATTCCTAGGCCCATGCGAAACACCGTTGAGCTTGGCAGATTTCTTTTCCTGTTACACTGAATTCGTAATTGTCTCGAAAAGGGGTTATTGGTGACCAACAACTAAACGTAGCTTTGCCGCTATTTAGTTCGTGCCGGCCTCTTTATTTAGGTAGGTAGGATTTCATTTAGTGGGTGATCCTATTGTAATTAGTTCATCTCTTTATTTAGACAACATAATAAGCCACGTCCTTCTATACCGTCGGGGCAACATTCCAATTAAACTTTTCAACTTTCTCTGATTGAAAAGCATTTTCAATCAGCAGTCCACACCCCTAAAACCCCTGAGATTCACTTCACTACGAACGTACATCAATTTGAAGAACGGTTTTTAGTTGAGTTAGACTAATGGCCCAATGTAAGAATTATATAGTATTAAAAAATGTATGACTTTTATATCAATAGTAAAATACAAATTTCCGATGATATTGGGGTCAAGATTATGAAAACATATATGAAATAAAGGAGTATTTTTCATTAATATTTGTATCGAATTCTTCTAAATCAGCTATTGGAAAAAGTTACCCTCACCATTATTTTGAGTAATGGCAATCTAACCAGACTACCATTGCGGTAAGTACCTAGAACCAAATATCTTTTCTGACTCTGGAATCGAGAGTATGGGATCAATAGAAGAACGTAATTAAAATAACCTAAGTTGGAAGATTTGAAACAACTTCAAGAAGAGATTGAAAGTAATGTTTGTATCAAGGCAATGATACCGTGGCTACACGAATAGTTTCTCTCGCGGCATTGACTATAACTGAATGTAACTTTTATTACTCTTCTCATAAAATTTAATTTTTTTTTATTAACTTGTTGAAATATGGATAGGTACTCATTTCATTTCTTTTCATTAAATTTTTCTTAGCTGAACTACTTTTCATCATACTTATGAGTATTTCTTGGTTCTGTACTGATTTGTTGTTGATGATGATGATGAATAAACGTGTTATTCTTCAAATTGATATTATTCAGTCGGGCGTTTTCTCAATCTCAATAACCACTTCCCAAACCATGGGCTACGCAGCTATTGTGTTCGTAAATCGTGTGCCCTGAGCAGTCGCAAAATGAACCGAGAATAAAAGCCTTCTACGTTCGTTCGGCTATGATTTTGCTGTCTTGCGACATGTCGGTATCGTTTTTGCTCCGAGAGTAGCGAATACACTTCCAAGAGACACTATTATCAGAACTACAATTTTTAAAGAATGGTCTAGGTAGGAGCCTGCTGAGTTTGAAGAGTAAACTTGTACATTTCTTCCGTTTTTTCTTAGCTTCTCGGACGATGTTCATTTCAGCAGGAGCCCAATAAATCGTCTTACTTTGATAATCGAGGAGGACTCTATAAGGCTTATAGGCTTGTCTTTGCCTGAGGGGGAGGAACAAGTAGTTCCAATAAATTAGTTATTCTTCATTCTCAACAACGGACTAAACATCCCCTTGAGCGTAAGGCAACATAGTTGTCTCCGTTTGCTGCCTTGAAGAGAAACGCTTCAATTTCATGGTCGCGGACCATGCAGAGACCGGAGGAGGAAATCCGAATCTTTGATGACTTAACATTCTGTTGTAAAGACACTACAAACTCAAAAGGCTTTTTTATATCAGGGACGATTTAACCGAGGAACGGACGATTTAGGATGCAAACTTATGATGACGTGACATCTTTTTCTTACGAAAAAATGATAAAAACCCTCGAACAAGTGGTGCCTCAGTCCATCTCAAATACAGGGTAATAATTTGGCTTCAACACGCTCAGAGATCTCCAGCATGGCCACCATAGTGACAAGGGTGTAGAGACTGCTCACCATCGACTCATCCATGAAATGGAGGATGAGGTAGACCGTGGCGACAACATATAAACAAGGAACAGGGGCGTAAATCCAACCGGAATAACGATTCACGCCATGCTGTCCCAAAGACTAGCTAGAGCAACTCTTAAGCAGCTCCAGCAAGGTCTCACTCACGAAGGGCTGTCCGCAGGGAGAAGGAAGTCTTTCCATTTTTTACTTTGGTGTCTCGTGGTGGATGGCCCCTTATTAAGAATAAAAGACGCGGACGACATTGTCATCTTGGTCGATTACTAGTTGGGAGGTCCGATACAGAGCCCTCAACGGGGTGGCTGAATGGTGCCATTCAGTAGTGCCGAGTGTGAACCCTGAAAAGGCGGATTATATAGCTGAAAAGTGTACGAAAAGATCAACGATTGGACCAGAACCAATACTATGAGTTTCTAGATCATGGAGGGTCTCAACCATGAGGGAAATCTTGGAAGTTAAATTCTAGGATGAATGGAAATAGGCCCCGGGCATGAGACAATCAAAACTTCACATCTGAGGCCTTTCTGCTAGAACGATCAAGACTGCTCACACTGATCAGAAAGGAAATCAGAGTAATGGTAGGGTCATTGCCATACCAAACAAGCACCTCAACATTATAGGTGAATGCAGGTGGGGCTTGGATGATGAGGAATCAGCCATCAATATCGTCACGGAATGCCTAGCATCGACAGCAATAAGGGAAGTGCATCTCAGGAGTATCGTTCTGAACCCCGAGAGTATGAGAAATGCACCTGTTAGAAGACTGGCGTTTTTCGCTTGCGAAATAGGCTACCTTTAAAATTGAACCAATTCCCAACAGTTGTGGATGTATAATGGGCCAGATTGAAAGGCCCACATGTTTTGGTTCCATCTGCCCACAAACATCTCTTCTGTTTTATACTAAGGGTTTTGGTTAATGCAAAATGTATTTTGATGATTATATTTCAATTGACTCTTATATGCTATTATAAAAATTATAAAATAGTTATTTATTATACAAAGGAATAAAGTATTAGATTTTAGCTCGAGGTTGTCTTGTCTCCCGACGCGAAGTTTTGTATATATATATCCGGGAAAAAAGTACTTATTTTTTTCCCGTGGGGAAAAAAGTACTTATTTTTTTCCCGTGGGAAAAAAGTAATTTCATAAGAAGCTATATTTTATTGCCTGTCAACAGGGATAAAATTTCAAACTTTTTTCCCGTCTCAGAAAAAAATATTTTATTTTTTGTTTTATATTGCACCCTACAAGAGTTATTTCGAGAGGTAATTTCTCTATTTCCCAGTAAAAAAAATGTAATTGAAAATGTTCACATTCGAGTACATGTTTATTTTAAAATGGTTACATACATCTTACAAAAAATTATTGAGCCTCTGCCCACATTCATTGCTAAAAAAGCTATAAAAATACAATGAGACTCCTTAAAAATTGCCAAAGCTCTTAAAATCTAGAGATATGTAAAAAATAATCTGTACCTATTTGAGCTTTAAATACAATAATAAATGCATATTTCCGGTAAAAATGACCTTAACATGGAGAATACAAATGCCCTATGATAAAATAAATAAACCATTCAAACAGAAAATTCAAAATTAGTTTCATTCCTGATGAACCAATTGTATGAGAATTTTGATACAAATTTCATGAATTCTTTCAAAATAATTATGAACCTTTTAAACTCCACTAACAGGTAATTATACAATATTATTAATTCAATACAAATATTTGGTAATGTATACAAAAAGGCCATGGGTTTTGGCAGTTAAGATATTATTTCCGGCTAGTGAATACCAGATATTTTTAAATTAAATTTCGATAAATCACATTATATACCTAAAAATTAAATCAAATAGGAAAAACTATCACCTACATCAAATAAAAAGTACAATAAATAGAATCTGACAAAATAACGTGCACATAGGTAATTTTAAATAAAAATAAAACATATAACAATATTTTGCCATCAGACAGAACCCACAAAAATGGACATCTTCATTATGAAGAATCACTTTTTATACGTATAAATAAATTTTGCGTCGAGTATTTAGTATTCCCATTGGGTTGCATTTTCGATGCTGCTGTCACCCATACGGAAACAGCCATTTTTATTAGCAGTCAAGTAGTTCCCGCTGGCAGTTTTTATGCAGAGACGAGTTGGCTCACGTAGTTCCAAATAAAAGCCCTCAGGGGTGTCGGAATCTGCAGTGACACCTTCGCTATCAACATGCCAGTATTTGCTATTCTGGCCTGAAAAACCAAACAAAGTTTAGATAAGAAATATCAGGAGAGTCCATTCAACATTGACATTGTAGGTGAAACATAATCAATCATATAACAGGTTCTGCTGCTTGGAAAGGTTGCAGATTTAACGAAACCTCTTTATCATAGTGGATTAACATAAACACCAATGCACATCAATAGTGGTAATTCTGTAAGCTTTATGTTAATTTTTACCCATTTAACATATTTTGTTACCCGTTTATACAATGTTTACAGAATAAACAGGTATTTTTTTTGTAAATCCTTAGTTATGACACTAAGGTAAAAAGCGATTAAAATTTCCACAAAATTTATTGTCTGCGACATGTTTCGATACACCTTATCTTTTTCAAGCGAATGTAGTACATTAAATTATTCTTCAGTTATCCAGTTATCAAGTTAAATTAATAGAAAATATTCTTGCTAAAAAACTACATAAAAAGGCTATCCAGGAAGTGTACCCCACTTTGAGGAACCTTGACGATAATTATAGAACTTTATCTTATTCAGGATCCGTCACGGAAAAAATAGCTTCATTTTTGCATAAGCAAAACTTAAGAGTAGCATATAGAACAGATAACACACTGGGAAGGTTTATCAAGAATAATAAAGATAAAACGCAGAAATCTGAAAAATCAGGAGTTTATAAATTGAATTGTGGATCTTGCTCCAAAGTATATATCGGCCAGACAGGTAGACCATTTAAAAGCCGCATACGTGAACACCGTATGAATTATGTAAACAATAAAACACACTCATCATATGCCAATCATATTTTGGAGGAAGGCCATGACTTCGATGAAAACTTCGAAATTCTTTATGTGGAAAATAAGGGCATTAGGCTTAATTATTTAGAATTCTTGGAAATTGAAAAATTCATCTTGTTTATTAAATGATCAACTAGACCTGAATGGTTCCCTTTTGCCAAAGTACCAAAAATCGAGGAATACATTAATAACCAAGCCGACAAATTCTATCGGCACTTCATTCGAGGAAGTCCTTTGACCAGGGATATAACATCTGTAAGAGAGCACCACGACATACCCTGGCGGTATGGGGGCTATATATACCAAACCCTGGATATTTTCCGGGAGATCCCCGAAGACGAGTAGAAACTCATTGACCGAGGTCACGATGTACACAACCGGTTTTTTCGTTGTTTTTCCGGACACTAGTCAGATCTTCAAACGATGATGAATCCAATCGCCTGATGGCTCTCTATGAAAATACTAGTTTCCCCTGCATGGTTCACCAGGAGGCAAGGACTCAGAAGAAAGGTGACAAAGCCCATATCCGTGGAAGTGGCCCACACAACACCGTGGGGCCTGCCCTTCGGGCAGGTGAGTCATGGTTTCATCCCGCCCGCTGGACCACCAGAAGGGCAGGAGGGAAACCTCGCTCCGGGGAAAAACAATTAACAAAACTCCCTCCTTTACCCCTACCCTGTGGTATAGCGATAGTTTTAAATTGTTTTTATATATTTTCCTGTTTTATGTGTGCGGCCGTATTTTATATATTTCTATTAAATAAACGTTTTTTGCTTTTTGCTTTTTGGTTCCCTTTTGTTAAATTTGTTCAATTGAGCGGTGGTTGTGTTTTGAGATTTCCAGGTAGGTTCATTGTTATGTCAATTTTATAAGCTGTATGAGTCTAGGTATTAGCGATAATTATAGGTAGTCCCTGATTATGTTAATAGGTAAGAAAGGTATTTAAGTAATTTTAATGAAGAATTATTTAATGTACTACATTCGCTTGAAAAAGATACTGTGCAAAGACAATACATTTTGTGGAAATTTTAATCGATTTTTACCTTAGTGTCATAAACAGGTATGTTAATATGTATGAATATGAACATACAGCTTGCAGAGATATAACTACATTTATATATTTTTTTACAGAATAACCAGATATTAAATATATATAAAAATTAACACCCGTTAAAAATTAACATACATTACCCATTTAACATATTTTGTTGGCAGTTTATATAATTTTACATATATATTAATTATTATGTGTGAACATGAACATACAGCTTGCAGAGAGACCACCATTTTCATGTATTTTTTAAAGAATAACCAGATATTAAATATATGTGAAAAAACATGCGTTAAAAATTAACATACAGCTTACAGAATTGCCGCTAATATCTGCTAAGTTTGTCACTGAATGTATAGTCTGTAGGAAGTCAGTTGAGACACAGTTGGCATTCAATCATCCTAAAATTCTCCACTGATTTACTTCACAGTAAAATAGGAATAAATGAGATAATTGGATGGGTACAAAAGCATACATAATTCCTAACGCCACGCATGTTTCACAGAAGATTAGCCGATTTAAGTTTTATAGTGTCTCAACTGACGTTGTATAGACTATTTGTATGTAGTCTAGTCAATTTATAATTTCTATGACATGGACAAACACAGCATGAATGTTCGCCACAGTGGTATTGATAGATATATAATTGATTTTTATTTTCCACCAAAAATTCATCACATAAGTATTTCATGTTTACGAAATTCATCAATCTCGTTTATCATTATTATAGATACTCACTTTTGAAATGAACAATGCCTTTGTCGCCTCTTTCCACTTGGATAGTCTCATAGGTGGCCTTGTTGCATTCCAATTTAGGACTCGATGTAGATTTGAATCCAACGAACCCTTGTTCGGACTTGAGCACGAGAATAGGCCTGTTCACGAGGTAGAAAAAGTATTTGCAGGTATCATCTATTGTGTCTGATGTAGCATAGAGGTGTCCAGAACGTTTAGTGATCACATAGCGACCATTGTTCGCTCTGAATGCTACCGAACCATCGTCCTGCCAGACCAAGTCGAAGAGGGCGTTAGATGATCTGTGGAAGAATAAGAAATGGTTTATGAGGAAGCTGACTTTGGAAATATATTACAGCAGAAAAGGTTTCATTACATGCTTATATTTTCTGGGGGATTTTCAAATGAAAACCTCTACTTTTGCTTGTGTTCAGTCAGATATCTGAACAAAAAGCTCTCAAGAGTTCTTTTGGGAGATCGTTTAATAACGAAAGTCGTGGATGACCGATGTTATTCCAGCTTTTTTACTGCCATATACACCTACAACCGAGGTTTTATTATATAATAATAATAATAAATCGTCTTTTATTGGGCGAAGTTTAGTTACAAACTATTCTTACACTTAACTTATTATGGCTTATTGCTACTGATTCTCGCCACCCGGAGAATCAGACTGCTTGTTCTGCTTACACCCGTTTCACCAGCGTGAAACCAGAGTAACCAAAAGACAGAGTGATGGGATGACTCGGACGGGGAACAGATGGTCTCAAATCTGTCTGTAGTGATCTACCCTGTACTGTTGAGAATAGAAACAAAATTCTTACCGAAACCTTGGAGAATGTTTACCAGGAAGATTCATCCTACACATAATCTTCTAACATATAATTGTTATTTATGTATCAAGGGCGTAAAGTAGCCGTTTATGGCCTGCGGCATGGATGGTGGCTCGACAGCGTAGGCCGAGAGCCATTACACGCCGAAGGCCATAAACTCCTTTTACGCACGTGATACATACAAAATTTTATGCGCGAACAAATACTGAGTTGATTTACAATAATCTACACGTGTCATAAGTTATGTGTACAAAAATCAAGAGTAACTTAGTCTATGCTGAAGAATCTATTTCAAATAAATTAATAATCACTAAAAAAAATTGACCACGATTGTGCCGAAATGATACCCATTCACGTCTTAAAAGAATTCTTGTTTCTCGTAGCGATTCGAATGCTGTAAGGCAGCTTTCAACAATTAAGGTGGGAGTCGCAATGGGCAATTTTCAGCTATTTTCAGTGACTTAGGTTTTCGTAAACAATTAATGAACCGTTGGAGTATTTCAATTGAAATTTGCTATAGAGGTGACTGAAGGTTCAATACATTTCTTTTGACCCATGGCAACTCTGCAAACTGAATGAGTAGCCAGAAAAAAATTCTCAAAACTGATCAAGTTTGAGGTTATCAATATCGAAAACAAAATTCAGTTTAAATTTATTTTCGAGTTGTGAGCTAGATATTGCCCTCACTTAGATTATTGAGAATGCATCCTAACAAAGAAAGTCGAGAAAAAGTGTCTTGTTTTTGAGTTTTTTAGGAAAAACTGATCGTGTGTATAGATACGTGATATGGCGAGCTGTGGCAAATATATGAGTGGCTCAGTTCAGCTACCGACCGGTAGAGGGAGATTTTACTGCAATAGAAAATATGAATGAAAATTCCATGCCTGGTAACAATATTACAACGTCTTCAAAAAAGGGGCGCACGCGGCGTTGCCATACTTCGACAAACCTTTCAGTTATTAGTGCTCATTGGACTCAATGAGATTTCTTCAAATCAGAGTCTCATAATTCATTTGAAGTTCAATTTTGGGCATTTTGTCAGATCATTTATTATGCAATAAGAAGTACATGTATAGAGTAAAACTTATTAAATGATAATAATAATAATAATACTTACTCATAAACACACAGAGAGTGCGGGTAGAGGACGGATATTATTATTAATATTTGCCGTGGCGCGCTCGGGGCGATTTTTGGTGGCGTCTTCACTTTTCAGCTGTAGGAAAACTGGGAAAAACTTTCAGCACCACCCTGGGTGATCGGTCGCACTATATGGATACCTTGTTTTGTAGGTTTCGTTTTGCATACCTATCTCTGATCTCTTTTGTGATTATGATCAGATTCTATTCAAAATTGGTTGTGGGGGCTTTTAGAATCGGAGATTCAAATTTTTTAACAATTATTCCTAAAATCAAGATGGCGGCTACACGATGGCGGAGTAGTTATGGTAATTATGGCCTGATTCTATTGACATTTGGTATTTGGAGGTTTTTGGGGCTCGGAGAATATGATTTTTTCGTCAAAATTCATGAATTCAAGATGGCGGAATAGTTTTGTGATTTTGAACCAATTCAATTAAAAATTGGTATGTGGGGGCTTTCGGAATCGGAGATTATATATTTTTTTAAAGTATTCCTAAAATCAAGATGGCGGAGGAGTTATTGTGATTATCGCCCGATTTCATTGAAATTAGGTATTTGGAGGTTATTGGGGTCGGAGAATATAATTTTTTGTATCATTTTTAATGCCATACAGTACTTTTCCATAGTTTTTGAGAGCATGGTTCATACATTCTGATTTTCGCACTTCTCGTCCATAAGGAACCCTTTCTATGATTTTAGAATGAACGCTACTATCACCGTCGGCTATGAAATCAAACACAATAAAACAATACTAGGCACTGTACAAACAAAACACGAATGGATAAATCAGTAAATCACGGCTCACAGCTTTCTAACGGCTCTGAACTCCGAAAACGATTGAACTGACAACGTTGCATTGGCAGTCGACCACCGAAAACGGGGTATTACCGGAATTCCTACAACGCTGACTTTATCAATGAAGAGGGAGGTAGACACTTGTACGGTTAGTTGTATAACTATTTTATTTTCGTGGCGCAGTGAATCGGGTGCTGACACTGCCATCTGTAGTTTTTAGGTAGTCAAGGGTGTTGGAACTCCCACCTTAATAATTATATGTTCAAGACGAATATCCCATCCTCGACATTAGTAACTGTACCAACTGCTTTTTCAATATTCACTTATGTGTAAAGGCAATTTGTCTACTTTACGGCCCGCGGGCCATAATGAGCCCACGGGCTGTAAAGTGTACTTTACCGCCCGCTAGTGCAAAAACAAATGTTGTGTCCTTTTCTCACCTTTTATCACCTGACGCTTGGATACCACCACCGGTTTCGAGGGTCCAGTATCTGTCTTGCATTGTACGAATATACCATCTCTTAGTGCTCCAGTCGAATTCCAGTTGGAAAGTTTCGTGGTCTGATATTTCTTCTTGATTGGCTGTCACATCAACACCTGAAACAAAACACATGAATGTATGGTGTGATACATATACGTTTTCAAAAAAATTACTGAGAAGTTGAAATATTGAGCTTTCTGCGTAAATAACTGAAAGTAAAATCATTGCCTGAATTAAATACCACTAGGTACCCAAATTCAAGAAAAATATCCAACTACCAGGTGCCGACCATGTCTGGTTGACCTTTATTCAGGGTGAACTACCACCACTTAACGAGAATTTAATGGGGTACTAGTCTATCATGTATAGAAGCACACCTGTGAAATTTTAGAGAAATCTGAAAACATTTATATAATTATTATGTTTGCCAACCTTCGCAACCGGGCTATTCATTGTCATGTTAATAAAACTTCATTTCAAATAACCAGCTTCAGTTTGATCAAGGAAGAGGAACAGAAAAGCACTTATTCTACATTTCTACGTGCCTTCCTCCAGGGGCGGTGCTTTCCTACACTTGGAAAAGTTTTTTTTTTCAGATTTACAAATTTCACTTTGTTTTTTAATTCTTCTGGTGGTAAGAGCACTCTGTATAATTTTCGGTAATTGGTCATTGTTCACCCTGTATACCTAAACACCAGGAGTGTTGCCAACATAATTACTCTCAGAAAGCATACACTGTTCCGAGGGATGTATGCCACCCTATTTTATGAGCTCAGTTATGTAGTAACGGGGGTGCACTCAAGATTGAATATTTCAATCCACATAAAATTAAAAGGTAGGGGTATTTTTAGTTGTTATTCCTAGCAGCCCATGATAACAGACAATTTGACGTTTATTTTCGTTCCAAAACATTGGCAATCATGATAAATAAGCAAAAATCATATGATATTAAAAATATTCCAAGAAAATCTGCAATATTACATAATGCTTGATATCAACATCACGTATAATAATACTCCTCTAAATGTAGTTAGTAACTTGCAAATCACCAACGAGACGAAAAATAATAATCAACAATTAAACTAAAAATCACGCTCAACCTCAACCCAATTATATTATACACTATTTGCAGTTTGAAAGATTAGCAGAAAGATTATGCTGGGTCAATAATTTCCTCGGTTCCTCGAATTTTCATGCTTCACTTGTGAAAAGTAGTTCAGCGAATTCAATACCAGAACTCTTCCGTTACTAATGAAAAGTACAAAATAACCAATAGCAGCGAAGGTTGTAGGTATTGACCAGTTTTACATAATTAAATTAATATCAGTTCAGATTGAATTGTACATATTCAGATTTCCGAAATGACCATTTGATTCTAAGTATTTTTTCACGATAACGGTTTTGTCTGAGAATTTAACAAGTTGAAAGGGTTCGGTTCCTGGCAGGGGCAAGGTTTTTCATTTTCAGGGACAAGGTTTTTTCATTTTCAGGGACAAGGTTTTTTCATTTTCAGGTGTAAAAGTCTGAATGATTGGATCTTGCTGCCGGCTGAAAACAATCCTACACGATTCACCGTTGCGTTAATAATTAACAGTGCTGCTCCTAATGTGGCGTATGGAATTAGTAACAAGGACTATCCAGAACACGTGGCTAATGATCTTAGCAGTAAACGACAGGAACTGTATCTTCATCTTAAAGACCGCCAAAGGTTTAGACTCATTGGAGAACTAAGTAATGAAATAAGTAATTTTTTGAAACAGCAAAAGGTTTTAATATTGCTTTTAGTACTGATACTTTAGGTACACAAATTAAAAATGACAAAAAATACACGAAAAGTGTGGAGTCTACTTGTGGTAGGTGCATGTTCTATGCTTTACATTGGACAAACAGGTCGAATCTTCAAAAATATAATAACTGAACATAGAAATAGTTTTGTTAACCAAATAATTCAAATTCATTTATGAACAGAAACCCACTTTTCCTAACACGATTTTGAAATCTTCAAGGTCGAAAACAAAGACATAAAACTGAATTTTTCACAAAGTTCAGAGACCAATAAATTAAAAGAATTTAATAAATGACCAAATTAAAGTAACTCACCATTGCTGAATTTATTTCCAGGTAATGCAACAAATATATGTAAATATAGAAGAAACATATTGAATCTGGAAACTGTACATAATACAAAAGCGGAATCGTCATGTCCTTAAAACTCGGTTTGGCCGTTTCCAGACTTTTCATCCGCTCTGTATAATACCAATTATCCGTTAATTCAATTGTGCCTACTGAACGCTAATTACACCTACTATTGATTTGCACTAGACCTTGAAAGACCAGCTGTCTGTCGAGCAACAACCTTTTTTATACAGCCCGCAGCCGTTATTTCAAGTTTCTTCAATCAAACTTGCAATTAATCAAAATAGTTGCCAGAAAATATGCATATCACATTCATTTTATATGAATAGTTTCGAAATAAAGTGGGTACAGTGAAATCACCACCACATCAACAAACTTGATAAAATCTTCTTCAATCTTGTAATATTCAGTGTTAAAATACCTAACGAAAATTGTAAGCTTAGCTGTTTAATTGGAGAGTTTAGCAGTAGGTCACGACAAGAAAACTAATATTTTCACTTCAATTAACAGTTGAGGAATATGAAAAAACCCTCGAGAGGATTACAACAATAACTCGAACAAGATGAAATTGAACAGAAAGACCACTTTAGAGGATCAAAACACGACAAACACGATAAAATTGAACGAAACTACAAATGACGATGATTTCATGTTTTCATGTAAACAAACAACTAAGCCTCGGCGCCATTTTCCTAGTGATGTGATAGTATTGCAAAATCTCCATGTAAAGGCAGAAGCTGAGACACCGCCCGCAGCCTAGCGTTCACTAAACCACGGGCGCCATCTGAACTCCAGCCCCTCATGAGGGCAAGAACCCAGAAATCGATCTATAGGTGGTCCAAATGTTTCAATGAACATTTCCATGCAACTAGCAATTGCGGAGACATCCTTGTAGGACTCTGCACGGAAATTCATTAGATGTAATTCAACGTTCGTCGTGGTATTAGCCAGGAAAGTAGTTGTTTTCTGATAGATTTTCGACCCAATTATTCCTATTGTATAGGATTATGGCAATGAGCGTCGTCCTGGTAGTGCAGGACATCTTGTTTCTCTCTTGACAAGCTTATTGTGAACAATGCAATGCAGATTTCTTTAATTCAAAATATATGTTTTTTAAATGAAAAATTTTTTAGGTTCCACCCCTGATTTTTTGGTAATAGTAATAACAATTTTTTTCTATAGTAATGATGTCAAGATGTCACGTGCCGAGTTTCAGAGTGCTACAATTCATTCTTCACTTTTGTCTCGAGTTTTTCTGTTGTTACTGGATTATATAGAAAGATCTTTAAATAAGCGCGTATGTATATCGTAACTATTTCTATTTGGATAATTGGATTTTATTACACTATCACAGTACAATATTGCTGAGTAATATCAGCTAATCTGCATCATTTAATATTATTACAACCGTCAAATTAATACTATCCGAATTCGCAATTACTCGTAATTGGTATTGATAGACGAAGAATCGCAATATAATTTTTTTGTAGGACAATATAGTTTTTGTGTAGGCATTCAACGGTAAAGACGACTGGTAACAGCAGCTGTATTCGATGGGCGACATATGGTTACTGTGCCGGCCTGCCGGGGAAATCATCATTCATGCAGATGAATACTTTTTCGATTTCTGCAGAAGCCTAAGTGGTTGTGGCAGCCAGCCAGGCTTGTATATTTTTAAGTGGGTACTGTGGTGCCATTACCAGCGTTTTCCCGAGTGCTCTTATCATCGATTGTAAATACCTTTCGAATTCATGGAACAACAGATAAAAGAATAAGGCAAATACGATGTATGTTAGTAAGTAGTGATTTACATTAAAAAACCAGTAAAGGTTTATTAGTGTAGAAGTGTTATCCTGAACTGTGTTCATGAAACAAAAGATTATGAAAAGGGTTACAGGGGTTAGGGTGATTGAAAAATTACCGAAAAAAAAACGCGAATCGACTTTGTTTCATAATATTTTTATTTCCCAAAAACTTCGTAACAAACAGACAATCCCAGGCACTTCAAACTAAATCGCTATCCAACTCAAGCCTGGATTGGGGACAAGGGGTATGTGAATAATAAAAAAAATTCCTTTTTCTTTTTAAACAGAACTTTTCCAATGGGCACACGTACGTTTTTCAAACGTGTTATAAACGTGGCATTGGTTGAATAAACGGTTCTGGTTGAACATATTAACGACAATAATTTAGTGTAATCTTCAACATTGAAAGAATACGTTATAAAGATGTGTTTTCAACGTTACTTCCTCAATAAGTCGTTAAATATACGTTTAACAATCGTTATGTTAATTGAAAAAGAATTTTTAATCAAACTCGCTTTATGCGATTCATTTATCAATGTTTATTATACGTTCCTTAACCTTTTATTTGGTCAAAACAATGTTGTTTTATTGAGTATCCTCGATGTTCAAAAAACCTGATTGAAAACGGCAATAAAGCGATAATTAGTAAGCAATTGGTTTAATTAACGTTTTTACACGCGACATTTTTTCGTTGAAAAAACGAAAAAACGTTCGGTTTTCAGCCATTTCACAATGTTATTTCAACGTCCTTGTGCCCATTGGGTTAGGGGCCTCCTAAATTTTGAACTCGGCTGCGCCTCATTCAACAAATTTCACGCTCATACATAAAAGTCCTACTTTACGAATTTGTATCATAAATAGCTATTTCTCTTTTTATAGTTGATTAATATTTAAGATTAACCCTGGTTAGTTATTTAATACAATTAGGGAAGGTTTTTCAATATCCTGTTAGCGTAGTTTGACTGACGGCTAAATTTTACCAGTGGTTAGAATGAACGTTACATTTGTTCACAGAAAGGAATAAACTCACATTCTAACCATTAGTCACGTAGCATAGACTTTGACTGAACATTGAAAAACCGGCCCGCACACGAAACTTCCCACTCGCATTGAATTTTCATTTTAACCTTACAGTTACAGAGTTTTTTAATGACTAGTTTTATTTAGTTGATGGGTATTTCTTTCTTTTCAAACAAAATGCTATATGTTTATTCATATTTTGATTTCTAATATCAATTAATTGTTGTATTATGTTTGATGATGTATTTTTATGATTATTTGTTGAGATCACTTTTTGGGTTTGATATTGTATTATTCTGCAACTTTCTATTTGAAATGTACATTGTAATAGGTGTTTTTCAGTTCTTGTACTAGTCAATATTTTAGAGAACCCACAGAAAATTTTAAACAATATGAAAAACTTTCTTGGGGTGACTTAACTTGTATACTCCCACCAAGTTTTTAAATTTGCGCAATTGAATTCTCCTGGAACGTAGTTTTGATGCAGGGCAGGGGTAGCAAGAGCTCTCTCCACACCCCAACGAGGGTGATAAATCGAAGACACACCCTCACATATATTGCTCAGAATCGAATTAAAACCGAGTTTCATTTGGAATAGTCATCTTTTCGTGAATCCAATCGATAAATGCTTGTATACAAGAAATGCCGAAGATTTCCTAACGAACACATACAGAACATGTCTCTCATTTTGTGTGTGAAAACACACAAAATAGAATTATTTTTTTTTGTTAGGTAGACATTCAAAAAGTCCACCAGGACACCAAATTTCATGAATAAATCTCTATTTCCAGGGCCAACTCATCTTATTTTTCAAGGTAAAAAATCTAAAAAAATTACTAGCGATTTTTTTATAAAAAATCTAACTACACCGCTGGATTCGTGACATTTTCAAATGATTCATATGTAAATTACGTTCAAATGCGCCAATCAATAAAAAAGTTATAAGGGAATGAAATTTGAAAAATATCCCGTTTAATCAAACCAATTCAATTTCAGACCTTTTATCGAAATTCGGAATATACCACTGTATTCAAGAGGTCTCAATATATCACTGGTCAAAATTTCGAGGTCTGTTCATAAATAAAAAAATCATAAGATAATAAAATTTGAGAAATATGTAAATGGAATTTCACGAAAATGTCATTTTATCTCATAATTTTTATTTATCAACAAATTTCAATGAAATTATAGTCAGTGATATTTCGAGACTGTCTTAATCCGGTTGTAAGTTTTGATAAAAGTTGTGAAATTGAATTGGTTGATTAAACGACATATTATTCAAATTTCATTCCCTTATAACTTTTTTATTGATTGACAAATTTCAACGTAATTCACATATGAACCATTTGAAAATGTCGCGAATCCAGTGGTGTAGTCAGATTTTTTATAAAAAAATCGATAGCAATTTTTTTTAAATTTTTACCTTGAAAAATAAGATAAGTTGGCACTGTAAATGGAGATTTATTCATGAAATTTGGAACATGCACGCCCATAATGCGCATTCGTCGTACAATAGACTATAGTTACTAATATATCCAGTTATAAGACACTCAATAAGAGCATTCGCGCAATAAAGTTTGTTTTTCAGCCGCAGATGATTCCACAACAGATTTTATGAATGTCCTATTCATATATTTTCGAACAAAAATCGAGAATTTCATGTTCAGCTATGTTGGTAGAACTGTATCTTCAGATCATTTTTACAGGAAAACATAGTTTTAGGATTATGCGCGAATACTTCCCAGTAATATCAAATGAATTGATTGAAGAAACACTTTAAAAAAATATCACACAAGAAAGGACTTTTATTCAACATTTATCAATATTTAGTCACTTACATTGGACCATTTCGCACCAAAAGGAAATATTTTTCGCACGTTCAGGAACCATTATATTCAATGACTATTTCATTTCGCACTAGTGCGAAATACCTTGTTTTGTTTACTAGTTTACAATGCAAAATGATACGCATGTCAAGTAGGTCATCGAATTTTTATTTATTTATTCTTTTTCAATTTTTAATAATGGATATTACATTCATCCACTCATTGTCTAAATTCGAGAAAATATATCGGATTTTCAGGTATTATTCTATTGATTGAAATAATAAATTATAAAATATTGATGACATAAAAAAGTAAATGGCGAAATTTCGATCAAAGCCCCCATATATTGGTATCACAGTCGATTTTATTTTTCTAGTGACTTTCTTCTCGTCCACGTTAACTAATTTCAACTTTAATTTTTCCAGTTCCGTCGAGTTCGTTCATTTCATTGCTATCGAGTCTATTTTATCGGCAGATTCACCCTCTACATTCTGAAGTACTTCGAAGGACGTTTGGCTGAGTCAGATCCGAATATAGTATCGAGCCCTTCGAAAGGGCAATTAGTATTCCGGTCCTAAACGTCGCACGTGGGAGTAGCACACTGAATTTATCTGCTTTTTATCGACGACTCCACGACTCGACGACTGCGACAAGAGCTGAGAGAGGAAAAAAAAACACGAGAACTCGAGTTACGCCACTGACAAATGCGACTCTGGCATTTGTCCGCCGTTCCGCTGACGAGGCTTTCTTCTCAACGGCCGGTGAAAGAACTATCGGAGAGGCAGTCTGACATTACATTTTATATGATACAGTTGTTATAATAATTTTCACTTCGAATTTGTAAAATAAATGTTTTAACCTGGTTTCCAAATTCTTGCATTCGTAACTCGCGAGAGTCGGGAAAAGTCAAATGGATTTATGAAAGAACAGAGTGGTCTTAATATGGGACGATAGCATACAAACTCGTGCTTATTTTTGTACATTTTCATTGTTTTTTTGACATTAATATCGTTTTTTTTATTGTTTAAATATTACTAGGATTCACAAGGAATAATTTATCGACCGATCTCAACAATTTATCGTTAAATCCCCAAAATTTAACAGATAAAACGGTTCGTTAGAGGGCTATTTATAGAAATAAATCAACGGCAATAAGTTGAAGCGATAGTCATTCAACTGGGTAGGTGAAAAACTTTCACTTATAATCTCCCTAGTGCTTGAATTATTGCCGGAAATTTTTCGAGTACATGAATTTTTTGAAAATTACCCGAGTCGCGCAGCGACGAGGGTGAATTTCTTAAAAAATTCTTGTACGAGATAAATTTCCAGTAATTAATTCAAGCACGCGGGGGATTCGGTAAGAAAATTTCACACCAAAATATATTAAATTAATGGTTAATTCAACTGACTTGTAGATTATTCTGAGAGAAAACAAGTTGTAACATCAGTGGGCCATGAATGGTTTTTGTTGATATAATGACAGTTACGCGTTGGTATTAGTGGCGGTGTTTGTATGTGAGAAAGGAAAATACATTTTGCGACATTTTCAACCTAAAATTACATTGCACATCACGCAGAACTAAAATAGTTTTGACTGGTCCATGCGGATTGTCTATTGGGAAGTGATGTGGAAACGAATTCTTGCAAATATCAGCCGAGTATTCACGAAAAGATAAGTTGAATAAAATTGTTTCAAATATTAAGTTCATCAAGTCAAGCATAGATAGATTTGATTGATATACATTTTTTACCGATGGACCTATTCATCGTTGAAATGCAAGTTCTCAAAATATTCAGACACATTCGAAATATTTAGTGAATATACAATTATGAAATATAATCTCCTTTCATATGAAAAATAACATTCCATTTGTACATAAAAGCAAAATGTTAACTATCACATGTCAAATATTTGACAGAAAAATTTCCACTTATTAATTTCGCCCAGGGTACCCAGGAGGATAAAAATTTCCGGAAATTTTTTGGGTTGCCACGGCAACTAAATAAAAACCAATTTTTTGATTGGCTGAAAAAGTGAGGTGTGAAATTTTCAGTCTAACTCCTCACCTACCCAGTTATATCTCACCTCCTAATCATTCGCCTGCGTTGGTTGGATAGTCATTTACATTATCCTAGTTTTTAAAATAACCAGGATCTTCTTGTAGCAATTATTATTGTGGAAGATGCGGCATATAATTCAACTTTTTTTTCAATAACTACTTATATGTTTTGACCCATTTTTACTACAGTAACCACAAATGTAAGTGAAGAATTAATCGTAGCACTTTGAAACTCACACATGACTTGTTGACATTATATATTGTTAGAAAAAAAATGTTTACGAAAATATCAGGGGTAGAAAACAAAAAAATTTGTATTTAAAAAAATTATATTTTTGTTTCTGTCGTTTCGGAACGTAGAAGATTTATCAAGAAACAATTTCAACAAGGCATAAGATAATTCAATTCTCCACAAGAAATACACCTAGTAATTTCAAACAGAAGCGGGCCCAAAACCGATCCTTGCGGTACACCAAGGTCAATCGGTCTTAACTCAGAAAATGTATTATTGTGAAAAACTCTCTGGAAACGATTGCTCAGGTAAGTTTCAATCAGATTTAAGGAAGTCCCTCTAACACCATAATATGAAAGTTTTTCAAGAAGAATGCTGTGGGAAACACAGTCAAAGGCCTTTGACAAGTCCAATAGTGTGACCCCCACAACCTTCCCGGTCTCAAGACCCTCAACTATGCTTCCAACAACACTCACAGTAGAGCAATTTTCGCGAAAACCAAATTGATAACTTATATGCAGGATATGAATAAGCGATTATTATCAACATTTACTGAAGAGAATGCCGGTTGAAAATGAGGCAGGAGTAAAACAGTTTTTTCTCTACAACTGTCTAAAAAGTCCACTTTTTTGTGTGGTTTGTGATGCGTAAAGTATTACAATATTTCACTACCAACATACGATTTCATTATTACACGGAAAAGCGTAAAAAAAGTGCACTTTTTTTAACGGCTGTTGCTAGGCAACCGACAGTTTCATGCAACAACTGTGACAGATCTGAATAATAACGAAATCCTGTCATAAAGCCAGTTCTCATTTTCTTTAGCAACTAATTACCTATAAATATCTTATATACAAATGTTTCACCAATAATATTCTTAGCATTCTTATTATTAAATAAGTATTATCAAAATTCCAAACTATCGCGGCGAATATATTCAGGGGTAATATAATAAGTGGTATGATTATTGCCGATAATTTTTTGGAATATTAATGAATTGCAATCCCAAAGCTGATAATACAACGAGTCCGCAGGACGAGTTCGCAGGACGAGTTGTATTTTCTTGCATTGGGATTGCCAATGAATTGATATTCCAAAAAATTATAGGTCTTTAATCATACCACGAATTATATTTAGGACGACAATATATCGATTTGAAATAAAGAAAAATCGTGTCACTTGATAATTGATGCTTTACTTCTAGCCGTATTCAACGGAATACTCTTTTCCACGGCCTCATATATGATACCAATGGACATTTGTCCCCAACGATCGCTCATATTGATAAATGAAGATAAATAGTCAACACACATATTTTTGATTGGTTGTTAAGCAAGGAAATATGTTGTCAAAATAATAGCATATACTTACCTCTAATGAACTATTGGACCTAATCTACACTAGGTAATCCAAGGTAGCTATGGCTGTTTGGCCGCCAGAAACTAGTTGAAACAATAATTAATGGAATTTGTGAAATTGGGCATCTATCCAGATAACGAATTCTTGATAACTATAAATTTAGAATAGTAGAAATGAAAAGTGATGAAGATTGAACGGAGAAAATCGTGGATAGTCCAAATTTGAGATTCTTTTGACAAAGTTCAAAGAAGGAAAAAGGTATTCGTTGCTTCACGAGGATTGTTTATTTATTTCGAATACAAACCTAAGAAAATGAAAAGTTACTTCGATGGACTAGTTATTCGAAAGTCAAGTCAACATTAATAATAATAATATTGACCTCGATGAATATGTTATTTTAACATTCGCTTCAAATTTTACATTTTGCGGGATAGTGTGGAGTGATAGGGATTTCGACTATGTCGAAATTATTTGTTTCATTTGTTTGAAACTCAACTCTCCGGCATACTCTTCGAACTTTGTTCGAATAATGAATCAATAAAAATATGCCAAATTCATTTCACATTTGCAAAAAAATATGAATTGGTTATTTAATTTTTTTTACTGCTGTAGAAAAAATACTGTATGAAACTCGTGTGAAGAAAGCATTCGGAAAGCATTAAAAAATCCTAAAACTATTATGTCATTGTCGTCGTTATACACATTCGCCTTGTTACATCATGTCTCCATTTCTCCTACAGTTTTACAGTAGTCCAAAATAATAATTTTCACACCAAGTTGATTGGATCCCATTGAAACATTCAACAAAAGACGATATTCCCACGAGCCTTTTAGTCCTTCAAACATACCAATCAAGCTTGTCAAATTCAACAGAGATTGCACGCATCTCAAAATGAATATTTGATTAAAAAGTAATATGATCGGATCGGCTCAAAGCCTATACAAAAATGGAAAAATCAATTACGTGTTACCGTTTTATTACCTACTTGTTTGTGGCAAAGTTTATATGCATTCAATGAACTGGCATCTTTAAAAACTTGAAGAAGGGTATCTTGAATGGTTTGATGATTTTATTCATTTCACTAGAACTTGTTAGGATTCGAAAGGATTCTCATAGCAGAGCTCTAATAACGCGGCCCGACGGCATGTGGAAAGATATACTTTTTTTTGCTAAAAAGTAGCATCCTGTAGCTTTTTCTACATGCGAAGAGTGTTAGCTTCAAGCCGGCCAGGTGCTGTCTCCAATATTGCAAAAAGCACCTTTTATCATTGGCGCAGCCAGGGGGGGGCTTTGGGGCTGGACATTTATCTTTGTTTTATGGTACACCGTGTATCCGAACATATTCAAATCATACATTTTCGGAATCAGCAGAAAATTTTGAGTATATCTTTAGTAATTTCGAGTAAATCTGATGACTTTTGATGTTTTTTCGGCAGAATTGCTCTATTTCGATTCGGTCGTCAGATAAAAATGTTATCTAGAGGTTGCAGGAGCCATTTTCCCGCCAAAAAAATTTCAAATTTTTTTCCATGTTATATTCGTTAAATTCAATATTTTTTTATGAAATTTTCGGAGTGAGCATGAAACTTTACATACACAGTGCAAATTTCAAGTCGATGTGACGACTTGTTATTTTTCATTATTTTTAGGGGTGGACCCCTTGCAAATTTTTTCGAGTAATTTAAAATTTTTCGATTGACTCGAAATATACAATACATATTAATTCGGCCATTATGAATCGATTGGCGTTTGCAGAATTTGTCTATCTCTAACCGTTCTCGAGTTGGTCATTTCTAAATCAGTTTTTAGATGGTTTTTTCCCGCCAAAAATATTTCTGATGAGTTTTCGACATTTTCGTTCAAAGATTCGGAATCAGCACGTGAAAATACGTTCAAAGGCAAAAATTTGAATTTCCAAAAATGAAAAACAAAAAATCTCAAAAACTTGGATTTTTTTTTAGATGGTTCTTTTCCCGCCAAAAATATTTCTGATGAGTTTTCGACATTTTCGTTCAAAGATTCGGAAACTGCACGTGAAAATACGTTCAAAGGCAAATATTTGAATTTCGAAAAATGAAAAATAAAAAATCTCAGAAAATTGTTTTTTTACCTTTAACGCCCTTTTCTGGCTAATCTCATATCTGAGCACATAAAAATCATACATTTTCGGAACGAGCATGAAATTTTACGTATACAGTGCAAATTTCAAGTCGATGTGACGACTTGTTATTTTTCATTATTTTTAGGGGTGGACCCCTTGCAAATTTTTTCGAGTAATTTAAAATTTTTCGATTGACTCGAAATATACAATACATATTAATTCGGCCATTATGAATCGATTGGCGTTTGCAGAATTTGTCTATCTCTAACCGTTCTCGAGCTGGTCATTTCTAAATCAGTTTTTAGATGGTTTTTTTCCCGCCAAAAATATTTCTGATGAGTTTTCGACATTTTCGTTCAAAGATTCGGAATCAGCACGTGAAAATACGTTCAAAGGCAAAAATTTGAATTTCGAAAAATGAAAAACAAAAAATCTCAGAAAATTGGATTTTTTACCTTCAACGCCCTTTTCCGGCTAATCTCATATCTGAGCACATAAAAATCATACATTTTCGGAGTGAGCATGAAATTTTACGTATACAGTGCAAATTTCGAGTCGATGTGACGACTTGGCATTTTTCATGATTTTTAGGGGTGGACCCCTTGCAACTTTTTCCGAGTGATTTTAAATTTTTCGATTGACTCGAAATATACAATACATACTAATTCGGCCATTCTGAATCGATTGGCGTTTGCAGAATTTGTCTATCTCTAACCGTTCTCGAGTTGGTCATTTCCAAATCAGTTTTTAAATGGTTCTTTTCCCGCCAAAAATATTTCTGATGAGTTTTCGACTTTTTCGTTCAAAGATTCGGAATCAGCACGTGAAAATACGTTTAAAGGCAAAATTTGAATTTCGAATAATGAAAAATAAAAAATCTCAGAAAATTGGATTTCTTTTAGATGTTTTTTTTCCGCCAAAAATATTTCTGATGAGTTTTCGACATTTTCGTTCAAAGATTCGGAATCAGCACGTGAAAATACGTTCAAAGGCAAGAATTTGAATTTCGAAAAATGAAAAATAAAAAATCTCAGAAAATTGGATTTTTTACTTTTAACGCCCTTTTCCGGCTAATCTCATATCTGAGCACATAAAAATTATATATTTTCGGAATGAGCATGAAATTTTACGTATACAGTGCAAATTTCGAGTCGATATGACGACTTAATATTTTTCATGATTTTTAGGGTCCCCTTGCAACTTTTTTCGAGTGATTTTAAATTTTTCGATTGACTCGAAATATACAATACATAATAATTCGGCCATTCTGAATGGATTGGCGTTTGCAGAATTTGTCTATCTCTAACCGTTCTCGAGCTGGTCATTTCTAAATCAGTTTTTAGATGGTTTTTTTCCCGCCAAAAATATTTCTGATGAGTTTTCGACATTTTCGTTCCAAGATTCGGAATCAGCACGTGAAAATACGTTCAAAGGCAAAAATTTGAATTTCGAAAAATTAAAAACAAAAAATCTCAGATAATTGGATTTTTTTTTAGATGGTTCTTTTCCCGCCAAAAATATTTCTGATGAGTTTTCGACATTTTCGTTCAAAGATTCGGAATCAGCACGTGAAAATACGTTCAAAGGCAAGAATTTGAATTTCGAAAAATGAAAAATAAAAAATCTCAGAAAATTGGATTTTTTACTTTTAACGCCCTTTTCCGGCTAAACTCATATCTGAGCACATAAAAATCATACATTTTCGGAATGAGCATGAAATTTTACGTATACAGTGCAACTTTCAAGTCGATGTGACGACTTGGTATTTTTCATGATTTGTAGGGGGGACCCCTTGCAACTTTTTTCGAGTGATTTTAAATTTTTCGATTGACTCGAAATATACAATACATATTAATTCGGCCATTAGGAATCGATTGGCGTTTGCAGAATTTGTCTATCTCTAACCGTTCTCGAGTTGGTCATTTCTAAATCAGTTTTTAGATGGTTTTTTTCCCGCCAAAAATATTTCTGATGAGTTTTCGACATTTTCGTTCAAAGATTCGGAATCAGCACGTGAAAATACGTTCAAAGGCAAAAATTTGAATTTCGAAAAATGAAAAACAAAAAATCTCAGAAAATTGGATTTTTTACCTTTAACGCCCTTTTCCGGCTAATCTCATATCTGAGCACATAAAAATCATACATTTTCGGAGTGAGCATGAAATTTTACGTATACAGTGCAAATTTCGAGTCGATGTGACGACTTAATATTTTTCATGATTTTTAGGGTCCCCTTGCAACTTTTTTCGAGTGATTTTAAATTTTTCGATTGACTCGAAATATACAATACATAATAATTCGGCCATTCTGAATGGATTGGCGTTTGCAGAATTTGTCTATCTCTAACCGTTCTCGAGCTGGTCATTTCTAAATCAGTTTTTAGATGGTTTTTTTCCCGCCAAAAATATTTCTGATGAGTTTTCGACATTTTCGTTCCAAGATTCGGAATCAGCACGTGAAAATACGTTCAAAGGCAAAAATTTGAATTTCGAAAAATTAAAAACAAAAAATCTCAGATAATTGGATTTTTTTTTAGATGGTTCTTTTCCCGCCAAAAATATTTCTGATGAGTTTTCGACATTTTCGTTCAAAGATTCGGAATCAGCACGTGAAAATACGTTCAAAGGCAAGAATTTGAATTTCGAAAAATGAAAAATAAAAAATCTCAGAAAATTGGATTTTTTACTTTTAACGCCCTTTTCCGGCTAAACTCATATCTGAGCACATAAAAATCATACATTTTCGGAATGAGCATGAAATTTTACGTATACAGTGCAACTTTCAAGTCGATGTGACGACTTGGTATTTTTCATGATTTTTGGGTGGGACCCCTTGCAACTTTTTTCGAGTGATTTTAAATTTTTCGATTGACTTGAAGTATACAATACATAATAATTCGGCCATTCTGAATGGATTGGCGTTTGCAGAATTTGTCTATCTCTAACCGTTCTCGAGCTGGTCATTTCTAAATCAGTTTTTAGATGGTTTTTTTCCCGCCAAAAATATTTCTGATGAGTTTTCGACATTTTCGTTCCAAGATTCGGAATCAGCACGTGAAAATACGTTCAAAGGCAAAAATTTGAATTTCGAAAAATTAAAAACAAAAAATCTCAGATAATTGGATTTTTTTTTAGATGGTTCTTTTCCCGCCAAAAATATTTCTGATGAGTTTTCGACATTTTCGTTCAAAGATTCGGAATCAGGACGTGAAAATAAGTTCAAAGGCAAAAATTTGAATTTCTAAAAATGAAAAATAAAAAATCTCAGAAAATTGGATTTTTTACCTTTAACGCCCTTTTCCGGCTAATCTCATATCTGAGCATATAAAAATCATACGTTTTCGGAATGAGCATGAAATTTTACGTATACAGTGCAAATTTCAAGTCGATGTGACGACTTGGTATTTTTCATGATTTTTAGGGGTGGACCCCTTGCAACTTTTTTCGAGTGATTTTAAATTTTTCGATTGACTCGAAATATACAATACATACTAATTCGGCCATTCTGAATCGATTGGCGTTTGCAGAATTTGTCTATCTCTAACCGTTCTCGAGTTGGTCATTTCTAAATCAGTTTTTAAATGGTTCTTTTCCCGCCAAAAATATTTCTGATGAGTTTTCGACTTTTTCGTTCAAAGATTCGGAATCAGCACGTGAAAATACGTTCAAAGGCAAAAATTTGAATTTCGAAAAATGAAAAACAAAAAATCTCAGAAAATTGTTTTTTTTACCTTTAACGCCCTTTTCTGGCTAATCTCATATCTGAGCACATAAAAATCATACATTTTCGGAACGAGCATGAAATTTTACGTATACAGTGCAAATTTCAAGTCGATGTGACGACTTGGTATTTTTCATGATTTTTAGGGGGGACCCCTTGCAACTTTTTTCGAGTGATTTTAAATTTTTCGATTGACTCGAAATATACAATACATACTAATTCGGCCATTCTGAATCGATTGGCGTTTGCAGAATTTGTCTATCTCTAACCGTTCTCGAGTTGGTCATTTCCAAATCAGTTTTTAAATGGTTCTTTTCCCGCCAAAAATATTTCTGATGAGTTTTCGACTTTTTCGTTCAAAGATTCGGAATCAGCACGTGAAAATACGTTCAAAGGCAAAATTTGAATTTCGAATAATGAAAAATAAAAAATCTCAGAAAATTGGATTTCTTTTAGATGTTTTTTTTTTCGCCAAAAATATTTCTGATGAGTTTTCGACATTTTCGTTCAAAGATTCGGAATCAGCACGTGAAAATACGTTCAAAGGCAAGAATTTGAATTTCGAAAAATGAAAAATAAAAAATCTCAGAAAATTGGATTTTTTACTTTTAACGCCCTTTTCCGGCTAATCTCATATCTGAGCACATAAAAATTATATATTTTCGGAATGAGCATGAAATTTTACGTATACAGTGCAAATTTCGAGTCGATATGACGACTTAATATTTTTCATGATTTTTAGGGTCCCCTTGCAACTTTCTTCGAGTGATTTTAAATTTTTCGATTGACTCGAAATATACAATACATAATAATTCGGCCATTCTGAATGGATTGGCGTTTGCAGAATTTGTCTATCTCTAACCGTTCTCGAGCTGGTCATTTCTAAATCAGTTTTTAGATGGTTTTTTTCCCGCCAAAAATATTTCTGATGAGTTTTCGACATTTTCGTTCCAAGATTCGGAATCAGCACGTGAAAATACGTTCAAAGGCAAAAATTTGAATTTCGAAAAATTAAAAACAAAAAATCTCAGATAATTGGATTTTTTTTTAGATGGTTCTTTTCCCGCCAAAAATATTTCTGATGAGTTTTCCACATTTTCGTTCAAAGATTCGGAATCAGCACGTGAAAATACGTTCAAAGGCAAGAATTTGAATTTCGAAAAATGAAAAATAAAAAATCTCAGAAAATTGGATTTTTTACTTTTAACGCCCTTTTCCGGCTAAACTCATATCTGAGCACATAAAAATCATACATTTTCGGAATGAGCATGAAATTTTACGTATACAGTGCAACTTTCAAGTCGATGTGACGACTTGGTATTTTTCATGATTTGTAGGGGGGACCCCTTGCAACTTTTTTCGAGTGATTTTAAATTTTTCGATTGACTCGAAATATACAATACATATTAATTCGGCCATTAGGAATCGATTGGCGTTTGCAGAATTTGTCTATCTCTAACCGTTCTCGAGTTGGTCATTTCTAAATCAGTTTTTAGATGGTTTTTTTCCCGCCAAAAATATTTCTGATGAGTTTTCGACATTTTCGTTCAAAGATTCGGAATCAGCACGTGAAAATACGTTCAAAGGCAAAAATTTGAATTTCGAAAAATGAAAAACAAAAAATCTCAGAAAATTGGATTTTTTACTTTTAACGCCCTTTTCCGGCTAAACTCATATCTGAGCACATAAAAATCATACATTTTCGGAATGAGCATGAAATTTTACGTATACAGTGCAACTTTCAAGTCGATGTGACGACTTGGTATTTTTCATGATTTTTGGGTGGGACCCCTTGCAACTTTTTTCGAGTGATTTTAAATTTTTCGATTGACTCGAAGTATACAATACATATTAATTCGGCCATTATGAATCGATTGGCGTTTGCAGAATTTGTCTATCTCTAACCGTTCTCGAGTTGGTCATTTCTAAATCAGTTTTTAGATGGTTTTTTTCCCGCCAAAAATATTTCTGATGAGTTTTCGACATTTTCGTTTAAAGATTCAGAATCAGCACGTGAAAATACGTTCAAAGGCAAAAATTTGAATTTCGAAACATGAAAAACAAAAAATCTCAGAAAAGTGGATTTTTTTTAGATGGTTCTTTCCCCGCCAAAAATATTTCAGATGAGTTTTCGACATTTTCGTTCAAAGATTCGGAAGCAGCACGTGAAAATACGTTCAAAGGCAAGAATTTGAATTTCGAAAAATGAAAAATAAAAAATCTCAGAAAATTGGATTTTTTACTTTTAACGCCCTTTTCCGGCTAAACTCATATCTGAGCACATAAAAATCATACATTTTCGGAATGAGCATGAAATTTTACGTATACAGTGCAACTTTCAAGTCGATGTGACGACTTGGTATTTTTCATGATTTGTAGGGGGGACCCCTTGCAACTTTTTTCGAGTGATTTTAAATTTTTCGATTGACTCGAAATATACAATACATATTAATTCGGCCATTAGGAATCGATTGGCGTTTGCAGAATTTGTCTATCTCTAACCGTTCTCGAGTTGGTCATGTCTAAATCAGTTTTTAGATGATTTTTTTCCCGCCAAAAATATTTCTGATGAGTTTTCGACATTTTCGTTCAAAGATTCGGAATCAGCACGTGAAAATACGTTCAAAGGCAAAAATTTTAATTTCGAAAAATGAAAAACAAAAAATATCAGAAAATTGGATTTTTTACCTTTAACGCCCTTTTCCGGCTAATCTCATATCTGAGCACATAAAAATCATACATTTTCGGAGTGAGCATGAAATTTTACGTATACAGTGCAAATTTCGAGTCGATGTGACGACTTAATATTTTTCATGATTTTTAGGGTCCCCTTGCAACTTTTTTCGAGTGATTTTAAATTTTTCGATTGACTCGAAATATACAATACATATTAATTCGGCCATTATGAATCGATTGGCGTTTGCAGAATTTGTCTATCTCTAACCGTTCTCGAGCTGGTCATTTCTAAATCAGTTTTTAGATGGTTTTTTTCCCGCCAAAAATATTTCTGATGAGTTTTCGACATTTTCGTTTAAAGATTCGGAATCAGCACGTGAAAATACGTTCAAAGGCAAAAATTTGAATTTCGATACATGAAAAACAAAAAATCTCAGAAAAGTGGATTTTTTTTAGATGGTTCTTTTCCCGCCAAAAATATTTCAGATGAGTTTTCGACATTTTCGTTCAAAGATTCGGAAGCAGCACGTGAAAATACGTTCAAAGGCAAGAATTTGAATTTCGAAAAATGAAAAATAAAAAATCTCAGAAAATTGGATTTTTTACTTTTAACGCCCTTTTCCGGCTAAATTCATATCTGAGCACATAAAAATAATACATTTTCGGAATGAGCATGAAATTTTACGTATACAGTGCAACTTTCAAGTCGATGTGACGACTTGGTATTTTTCATGATTTGTAGGGGGGACCCCTTGCAACTTTTTTCGAGTGATTTTAAATTTTTCGATTGACTCGAAATATACAATACATATTAATTCGGCCATTAGGAATCGATTGGCGTTTGCAGAATTTGTCTATCTCTAACCGTTCTCGAGTTGGTCATTTCTAAATCAGTTTTTAGATGGTTTTTTTCCCGCCAAAAATATTTCTGATGAGTTTTCGACATTTTCGTTCAAAGATTCGGAATCAGCACGTGAAAATACGTTCAAAGGCAAAAATTTGAATTTCGAAAAATGAAAAACAAAAAATCTCAGAAAATTGGATTTTTTACCTTTAACGCCCTTTTCCGGCTAATCTCATATCTGAGCACATAAAAATCATACATTTTCGGAGTGAGCATGAAATTTTACGTATACAATGCAAATTTCGAGTCGATGTGACGACTTGATATTTTTCATGATTTTTAGGGGTGGACCCTTGCAACTTTTTTCGAGTGATTTTAAATTTTTCGATTGACTCGAAATATACAATACATACTAATTCGGCCATTCTGAATCGATTGGCGTTTGCAGAATTTGTCTATCTCTAACCGTTCTCGAGCTGGTCATTTCTAAATCAGTTTTTAGATGGTTTTTTTCCCGCCAAAAATATTTCTGATGAGTTTTCGACATTTTCGTTCAAAGATTCGGAATCAGCACGTGAAAATACGTTCAAAGGCAAAAATTTGAATTTCGAAAAATGAAAAACAAAAAATCTCAGAAAATTGGATTTTTTTTAGATGGTTCTTTTCCCGCCAAAAATATTTCTGATGAGTTTTCGACATTTTCGTTCAAAGATTCGGAAACAGCACGTGAAAATACGTTCAAAGGCAAGAATTTGAATTTCGAAAAATGAAAAATAAAAAATCTCAGAAAATTGGATTTTTTACTTTTAACGCCCTTTTCCGGCTAAACTCATATCTGAGCACATAAAAATCATACATTTTCGGAATGAGCATGAAATTTTACGTATACATTGCAACTTTCAAGTCGATGTGACGACTTGGTATTTTTCATGATTTTTAGGGTGAACCCCTTGCAACTTTTTTCGAGTGATTTTAAATTTTTCGATTGACTCGAAATATACAATACATATTAATTCGGCCATTCTGAATCGATTGGCGTTTGCAGAATTTGTCTATCTCTAACCGTTCTCGAGTTGGTCATTTCTAAATCAGTTTTTAGATGGTTTTTTTCCCGCCAAAAATATTTCTGATGAGTTTTCGACAATTTCGTTCAAAGATTCGGAATCAGCACGTGAAAATACGTTCAAAGGCAAAAATTTGAATTTCGAAAAATGAAAAACAAAAAATCACAGAAAATTGAATTTTTTTTAGATGGTTCTTTTCCCGCTAAAAATATTTCAGATGAGTTTTCGACATTTTCGTTCAAAGATTCGGAATCAGCAAGTGAAAATACGTTCAAAGGCAAAAATTTGAATTTCGAAAAATGAAAAATAAAAAATCTCAGAAAATTGGATTTTTTACTTATAACACCCTTTTCTGGCTAATCTCATATCTGAGCACATAAAAATCATACATTTTCGAAATGAGCATAAAATTTTACGTATACGGTGCAAATTTCGAGTCGATATGACGACTTAATATTTTTCATGATTTTTAGGGTGAACCCCTTAAAACTTTTTTCGAGTAATTTTAAATTTTTCGATTGTCTCGAAATATACAGTACATACTAATTCGGCCATTCTGAATCGATTGGCGTTTGCAGAATTTGTCTATCTCTAACCGTTCTCGAGTTGGTCATTTCAAGAAGATGATATTGTTTGCTGGCCTAACAGTTCGCTTGTAGGTGTTGTAGGTTTTGTGTGTTAGGATGCCGAATTTTTTTTGCACATTTATCTTTGTTTTATGGTACACCGTGTATCCAAACATATTCAAATCATACAATTTCGGTAATTTCGAGTGAATCTGATGACTTTGGATTTTTGCAATTTTTAAGGTATAACTTTTTGATATTTTTTCGGCTGAAAATTTATTTTTTGCCGATCGACAAAAATCACAGCATATAATAACTTTGGCATACTGAATCGATTGGCGTTCTCAGAATTGCTCTATCTCGACTCGGTCGTCGGTTGAAAATGTTATCTAAAATTTTTTCTAATTTTTTTTTGTTATATTCGTTAAATTCATATTTTTTCTATACGCTGACCGAATTTGAAATCGATTGCTAGATTTGGTGGGCGTTTTTACGAACGTGTGCACTTTGAGTTGGACCGATTTTTAAATTTATCGTTTTTCATTTTTGAATACTGTGTCATGTTAAATTGATGGCGTAGAATACGGGAAAAATATTAAAAAAATTCTAGAATTTTTGGAAGTATTTTTCGTTGGCGGTTTTATGTGCTAGAATGCTGGATCCTAGCGCACCTTTTACATTTTTCGCATTTTGCGACCATAACGAGACACATTCTCTACACATTTCTACACGTTTTCTACAAGATGATGTTATCGTTCGCTTGTAGGTGTTATTCATAACATCCGGTTGACGAAAAAAAAAGCTCTGGTAACTACTAAATTGTATGTTCAGCCCTCCCCCCCCCAAACTGACATTCTGGCTGCGCCACTGCCTTTAATAGAAAAAAAGTTCCGGGAGCATACACTTTTGCCCTAAATTCAACACTGTGGCCTCTGAAGGTATACATAACGCCACCAGGGGAAGGGGCAACTGGGGCATTTTGCCCCAGGCCCTCAAATTCTAAGAGCCGCCAAGCGGCGTAAAAAAAAATTATAAATTGTTTTTAAGTTGGCCATTGAGGTCAGGAATTAAATATTCGTCAAGCTCCCCAATGTCTGGTGGCGGCCCTGCACAACAGCATAACATTATCATATATCAAGAACACTTGCTATCTCCTAGTATGCCATATGTGCACTCTGTGGGTATTTTCTTAAATAACTACCTACTCTGAGGATGATATTCAGATTCTTATATCCATCACAATCAGATAATACCCAACTACTAGACCTATGTTCAACAGGAAGAAAACAACAGATGTTAGCGGTGAGATAAATCTTAGTTTATGGACCATCTATCATCCCAACAAGCAATTTTCTCATTTTTTTATATTTTCATCTAGCTATTCACTCATCACCCCATTTGGTATCTTGTTATCAATTTATTTTTTGTTGTGATCAAATTATGGTGGATATATTATAAACACGACTGAAACTGTTGCAGAATTATTTACGAGAATAATTTTAAAAATTGAGTTTTCAATAGGTGGATCATATTCTTTATACAGAGGTGCACCACGGTGTAAAAATGTAACGAAAGTAATTGACTCATCAAAACTGGCTGTTCGTTAACTTGAAAAAATAAAAAACGGAACGGTAATTAATTGGATGCTTTTTATTCAATGGAAACGTTGTTTCAATAAGACATTAAAATAGTTGAGCGATTTTTTCCAAATGGTGAACGTTCAAATTAAATGAGGAATTCCTGTAGAAATACCAAGAGGCAGAATTCTTTAATTAGAGTCAGAGATCTAAGAAAATGTCATTGCGGACAGTCAAATACGGAAACATCAGTTAAAGAGTAACTACTAAGTGGGTACAAGAAACAGTTTACAAGAATGATTAACAAAAAAATTGCCGGGTGTGGTTCACAGTCCAATTTTCTATGGACTACATAATGAAAAACACCGTAGAGGTATTTCAGAACTTTGTAATTGGATTTTTTGTACAACTTTTTCAATTTCTTCAATAAAAGCAAACTCGAAGAAGAACTTAGTTTCATTGTCAGTGGTTTGGATATATGTGAAATTATAATCTGAAAACCAAAACGATCTTATCTATATGAATCTCGATCTTGATTATATTAATGGAGAACCAGTCTCGGATGGACCACCTTGTAGTAACGTTCTCTGATTAGGAAATTGACCGCTATCATTGATCATCTAAGAAATATTGTATTACCTTCTAATTCCCTGTTATAACAAGTCTTTCTCCAATAGTTTTAGATCGCAATAAGCTAGCACAATATTGAAGAATAATGAGCCAGATTATAATGGATTCATAAAAATATTATTCATGAAAAATGTTCATCGATTATGTGGCAGATCAATGAACTCATACAGAGCAGTGGTAAATCGCATTTCGCATTTCCGCAAAGTGGGACCAAAGCAACGGTTACCATGGCAACAGTTTTTTCATAACCGATTTCAGCTAAGCTTAAACAGATAACTTGGCAATCGCGCATTTCCACAAAATCGGAATTGTGTTTTTGTTTACTAGTTACCATAGCAACGGTTGCCATGGCAACAGTTTTTGCATAACCGATTTCAGCTAAACTATAACTGACCCAACTTGGGAACCACGCATTTCCGCAAAGTGGGAATAGCGTTTTAGTCTACTCTCGACCATAGCAACGGTTACCATGGCAACAGTTTTTTCATAACCGATTTCAGCTAATCTTAAGCAGATAACTTGGCAACCGCGCATTTCTGCAAGATCGGAATTGTGTTTTTGTTTACTCGTTACCATAGCAACGGTTGCCATGGTTTTTGCATAACCGATTTCAGCTGAACGAAAGTTGAGCCATGACATTTTTAAATGTCGAATTCTCTTCACGGTTGAAGTATGTGGAGAAGAAGAAAGCTAACAACTGAATAAAATAATCTATCAGTTCTGAAGGTGCCCAGTATACCTTACGAAAGGAGAATTATAGAAAGGTCGTCAATCGATATAATAATATAATTACATTATTAGTAAATTATTAACGCTAACTCAAAAGCTTAGTAACTCATATTGAATATCGGTTGATTCGTCCTTTCATGCCGCTGTGAAAGTTCATTGGCATTTTATTCTCGCACCTCCATGATGCGAATTGCCAATATTCCTAGAGGGCGACTGAACAACTGTACAATAATTGCCAATTATTCATTGTCATTCGAATGTTCGTACGAGATTGTGTAATGGCAAGCATGAATCATCAAGAAGGTAATATTACTTATATCGTCGTTTACTAATGGTTTTCGTGAGTATTATGTTCAACATTGCCTGAAATAAGTCAATTACTAAAAGGAGTCTAAAAACCGGCATAAATAACAACGACAATTCAAGTCATGTATAAAATCGTCCATAAGAAACGTCGGTTTTGGCAGTTTGATATCGGATAAATAGGAACGTAACTGTTTGCAAGTGGATAAACTGTTATTTACCTTCACCACGGCAACAACTAATAATTGTCGTATGACTTTATTGAATCCGACTGAATCCGACGCTGTACCCAAGGATGCGTTGCTACCAACAAAGCAAAATGACAACAAATTTTCATACTTTTTGTTACAAAGTGTTGTTTTTAATTTAAAATGAGCGTTAACGTTAGATTTGGTAGTGCAACTACTCAAATAATAAATTCTGCAAAAGAAAACGCCACTCCAAAAAACACCAAAAAAAGCAAATCATCAATTTGGAGGCAGTTTGAATTATTTTGTCGAGAAAAGGGGTATGAACTATTTACCTTCAACGTCGCAGCCGGAAATCTCAAGCATATTGGCAGATTGGGCGTATAATATGAAAAAATCAGACGGAAATGACTACAAGGAGTACGTAGTTAAAACAATGTGGAATACTGTAGCCAAAATTGTGCAAGAAAAATATTATATGGATTATAAGATTGTGTTTGACCCATTCAAAGATGTGACATTTCAAGCCGCTAGAAACGCTAAAAATGCTAAACGCAAGCAACTGCAGAGCAATTTAGATAAAAGAAGACAAAGTTCTATAGCATTAAGTAAAGAAGAAGTTATAAAAATGGCAGAACAATGGAATGAAAATTCTCCAATGGGACTTCAAAAAAAGCTTTTTCATATCGCCGCTTTTGAATTAGCCTGGAGAGGTGGTGAAAGTGCGCAGTGTAAAATTTATTATTTCAAAGCCGAAAAATACAATAATGGAACATTGACAGGCAGAGTGGAGTACAACACGGTCTTTTCTAAAACAGCTCAAGGTGGAGATAAAAGGTGTAGTGAAAGTAAGTGGTTGACTACAAATAAAGAAAATCCGAACGTGTGTCCTGTGAGATTGTTGAAAATGCTTCTAGAAAAACGAAACAAACATATTCCTTCAGATAGATTGTTTCTAACACCAAATCCGTTTTGGAAAAATAAAAAGACCAAGGGATGGTACAAGAATGTGCCCATTGGTGTAAACGAAATTTCAAAGTGGACCAGAATTTCTACAGAAAAAATTGGTCTAGATCTGAAAAATAAAATTACTAATCACTTCCATAGGGCTAGCACTATTTCTACTCTTGCCAAAGCAGGAGTTTCAGTTATACCTTCAGTTAGACTCACAGCATCATTCCACTTTAGTTACAAGTCTAAGAGAGGAAAATAATCAAATTCAGCAGTCTTCTTCGGGTAGGATTGTATACGGAAACTGTACTTTCACTAATTGTACTTTAAATAATATTTCCTGTTAAATGTACTTTTTGTTCAATGAATTATTGATTTAATTTAATAAATTATGTTCTATTCACTTTTGTTTAATAATTCATTTATTTGATTCGTTAAATTATCTCACTAAATACCACTCGACGTTTTGTTTGCATCGTATAAACTTTAATTTTGTTCCACTCAAACTTGGTAGCTTGTAATATGACTCGACCAAATAACATTAGATAAAGTCACTCCACCTTCGGTGTCGTGATTTTATCATGTTATCTGCTCTCGTCAATTACCAAAGCAACCAAGTTTTCGTGCAAAATGAAAGTTTATCCGATAAAATAAAAACCTCTTGTGGTATTACCCTCGACAACTTGATATTTTCAGAAGTAATAGTTACCACGAGAGCTTCGAAAATAATATTTAATAAACGCCAAGATTACGTTGCTAATGGCAATATTAACTTTGCGTAACACCAAATCGATTATACCACGTCGTCAAGGGTATCTCCAGTTATCAATACATGGTAACTAGGTGAAATTCGCGGTCGCTATTCGCGATCACCATTGGCACCAGGTGGCGCTCCAAAACTCTGGGAAAACAAAGCAGATGTCATTTATCTGTGTGCTGACATTTTTTGAATTATTGAACTTTCACTTCTATCGCTCAACTTTCGAGCTCCTCTTTAGAAATGCCTTCGATAAAGATTCATTTAGTCGACATATTTTTAGTATTCAAGTGGAATAAGTTTCTGTAATTTTTTGAGATGGAATGACCTCTTCGACCTTTCATCAAATCGTTTTAATGCCACCTTTTCTGGTTTTGAAAGAGTCAAGAGTATTTTATATTGTAAGTCTTTGACTGTATTTATGATTTTTATATTTCATATTTATTTTATATTTTCTTGACCTTATTTATGACTTTTATTAATATTTTTATATTTTATATATTTTTTATTATGACAAATGTATACACATTTATATACTATTAGCAGTTCTGCTAAATAAAGGATTTATATAATAATTTCCTATAGTTCCACGTTTATTTTTTAGTACCATACCATATCGAGTCAACACTCTGCTACGAACTTGCATAAAATGCCTAAATTAAAAGGAATTTAGCATTCATTATAATAATAGATAATTTCTTTAAGATATGACACCAACAAACATAACTATTAAGTTCCGTTAGGCCGTTATTACCTGTTATTGGAATTCAAAGAAGTCTGTCAATTAAGAGAACATAAAATTTTATGTTATTGATGGAACACCAGCCATTTCAATGATTTATAGAATGTTATATGGAAGATTGATGATAAACTTACATGGATCGTTATGAATTTACTGTAGTATCGAATGTAGATTATACTCACATTAATCAGTTTATGAGATGATTATAGACATTTTCCCTTCGGAGCTGTAGGTATTATTAGTTGAAATATCTAGAAATTTATTTCAAAGAAATTTCGAGTAAAGCTTGACGTCTCGAGACGAAGAAAAACAATGAAAAACATTATCAAACATTACAAATTTCAGCTTTCAATTGCTAATTTCTACGATTGTTCTGATTATAGATTCAGTAATAATTATATCGTGGACTAGCTGGAAGTTGATTTTTTTTATTTCAAAAATATTTCTACCTGTATAGAAATATTATAAATTATTCGTGGATGGAAATTATCTGTCATCTAATGCAGCAGAAAACGTCTTTCATGGATGATATACCATTTACAAACACTTAGTATAATAGGGTGCCCCATTTCAAAGGTACCAACATAAATACTTATATTCTCAGAAATATAAGTTTTTGTAGTTCGTGCACATGCCGAGACTTTTATTCTCAGAATGACACCCAGTACTGGAATAGTATAAGTATCTAATAATAAAATTCCGAACGTACTATATTTGTGACTATTTAAGAATGAACTTAAAATAGAGTGGGGTTGTGCAGGAAGTAAAAAAGAACTCTTTAAAGGTTGTCCAAGCTTTCGGAAATTATATTATTTCCATCATCAGGGAACTACAATAATGAATATAATCATGTAATGTAAAATATGAAAATAATTTTTAACTATGACTCACATCTTTGTTGAGGATGATTACTATGATGTTTCTTGACATGATTTTTTGGGTTTATGACCTTCCACAATCTGAAAATGAAAAAATGTTAATCCAAATAAATCTGTACAAGTGTAGAAGGGCAAATTAATTAATTTGCCCGATAAGTTACTGCGTTCACAAGACTGCTGTCTTGAAAGAAATTAATTTTTGTCAGTAACGTACCCTACACTGAATTTTTTCAGATAGGCAAATTCATACAGATTTCTTTGGATTAACATTTTTTCATTTTCAGATTGTGGAAGGTCATAAACCCAAAAAATCATGTCAAGAATCGGATTTCCTCCAAAAAAATCAAACTTTCAATCAATACTATGATGTTATTTACATTTTTTCCCTTGATTTTTGTTAAAAACTTAAATTTATAACCAACGTCAAAAAATGTTGATTTATGAACTGTCATTTTTATTTCTCTTCTTCGTAAACAGTGGCAATAATGGTAGATAGATGTGAAATGTTTAGTATCATAATTCATCTTTAATTTAATAATGTATCACCTCATCATATTTAACATCATAGTAATCATCCTCAACAAAGATGTGAGTCATAGTTAAAAATTACTTTCATATTTTACATAACATGATTATATTTATTATTGTAGTTCTCCGACGATGGAAATAATATAATTATCCAGGTCAATTTTGGAGGGGTCATTTGACCCAGCATGAACTATAGTGCCATAAGAAACAACTAACTCCTTTGCGCAATTGTCAGAACTGACATTTTCCATTTATTGTACATTGAAAGCCGGGATAAACTCTGCTCTAAAAAAAACTTATTTGAAGATGTTCCAGAATGGTTTGGAAGTTGAAATTTTGAGAAAATGTTTCTTTTTTATAGACCTAAAAGTGTGCAAAATCTTATGACCGGGAGCAGCTGGCACAGCAAATCATACCTCTTTTCTATTTTTGATATTGTTACTGTATTTGTCAAAAAATCACACTTTTCTTTGTTTTTCGGTAAATTGAATTCGATTAATAAACTCACAGCATTATCAATAATATAAGTTTTTGTGTACCTCCCGATACATCAATTTTTGTGTATCTCCCGATACATCAATTTTTGTGGTAAATTATCTTATTAATAAATTCCTCTGGAACTATGCAATTTCCAATCCTCGGTGAAATGTTTCGTTTGCTACAAAGATACAACGGAGAAATGATAGTAGACCGCATTCTTGATCATATCTCCGCCGTGCAGATGTTGCACTCACAGAAAGGCGAAGGCTTACACCTCATTGTATATATTCAATTTTACATCTTGACCTCCAACACGTTTTACCATACTTAATGACTTGTACTCAAAGCATCACCGAGGTCGTTTCATTCGGAAGATTTTTAAAATGCGTTATCAAATCAATGAACAGTTGTTCGTATATGCAAAAAAAATCCACTATTTTGATACGTAGCTACCCCATTTTTATATTACACATAATTCAACCTGTGGTAGAAGTCCATTGTATCTCAAAGTGGAGTGGTAAGGGTTATGGGTTCAAGACGCAGAAAAACTCAAAAATCGTCTCCACTATTTAATATACATAATTGAATGAATTCAAAATAACCTCCACTCAAATTTTCGAGCGACCGATACTGAAAGGAACATATACCATCGAAACATTTAAAGATTAATTCTACGACATTCGCAGAATCAATGTTTTCAACCCACGTGCTGAAGCAATATATTCAATGTCGATAGTTGACTCCTTTACCAACAAGGTACCTTGTTTGTCCTGAATGTGAAATCCATTTGGGCTTTCAAGTTTCACAGCCACTGCTGTTTTAGCTCACCGAATCATGGCCAAGAAAATAGACCTAGTCCTATTTTTTCAAGTCGTAAATTCATAAAATATAAATATACAATAAAATTAAAATAAATTCAGAGACCGATACCCTTCAGCCTGCTCGGATACTGAATTATCTTTAATTCAAAGTATCTGTATCCTATGCGAAACCACAGTAGTCGGCAGGTTCTCCAGATCTGAAATGTCTTCCCGACAATAAAACAGTACATATGGAGTTTCAGGAGGTTTCAAGCGACTCAGGTTCTCTGGTGAGACTTTAGAAACATACGCGTCGTTGAATTTGAACCATTCCATTCCATCTCTTGCAAGCGTGCAATAGTGGCCGGAATCCACACTTGAACCGCAGTGGAAGACAGCCCCATACAGCTCGTAGTGGCATCTAGTGTGAGGTGTTCATCTAAAGTCACGGACTGCAGGAGCTTGGTGCGCTGGTGTGATGCTGGGTCATAACGAAAGTATTTTAGAGTGAATGTCAATCTAGTTGGTGCTTCTACCATCCTGGTGGTCCTCTCGCTGTCTGTTGATCTGCTGCACAGATCACAGTGATACTGGTTATCGCCTGTTAACTTTTCGAGTTGTAAGTATTGCTCCATCAAGGACTGTACTGTTTAGTTCAGTTTAGTTCTGGAAAGATAGTTGGAGCTCCCTGAAACTATCCACTCCTTCACTCTTGGTCCCGCACTCTCCGCATCGTGAAATGGTCTTTCCTTCAAAACACTGCTGCACCACGGTTGGTATTACTGCTGAAGCTTCATTTTCATCAGGGTTGAGTTCATTACTATTGAAGTTGGTCTCGTGATCATGCAGTGTATCCATAAGTACTCCAGGAACGATAAATGAGAGGGGGCTAAGGTGTCAGCACATGTGAAATCCCACATAGCAAGTTTTCCACATCTCCATTGAATTCCAAGGGTGAGAGGACTAGGAGGACTGGAAGGTAAGTTGATCTACGATCGCAAACCATGTATGCATGTATGCGAGAGACACTTACCTCTTCTTGACTTCTGCTTCAGAGTCTTGGTCACGGTAAAGGTAAAGCTCTTACTTATGGAAGAGGTGGAAGCCTGTCGTATCCCATATCCCCATCCCACAAGAGCCGGAAGAGTTCATGGTACTGCAAGGTTACACGAGTCCCTCCGGTTGTGGGACGGGTTTATAACACCCACAACAACGATACAAACAGACGAGGTGAGTACATTTTAGAATTTTTAATGAGAAACCTCGTTGTTATGAATACCGGAAACAGGGCAACTTTTGCCACCCGAGTTAGATCCGAGGTCACATCACATGAGCAACCCCATGGGTCAGCCCATACGTCAAAGGACAGCACGTATCCGATGAGCCATCCTTATTGGATCAGCGACACATACATTTTCCTATCTCCGGAAGCACTGAAGGTTCGTTCTTCTTCAGAAACCCGAGAAAAATCGACTGGGAGAGATACCGAAGCTCCCTAATCTGAGAAATTCTCCAAAGGAGGGGCTGGGGGAGTTGGGGAGCCTGAAATCTGTCTTTAGGATAGTCTCCTCTTACCAAAATGAGGCAGAAGAGCACTATCCAATTCTGTATAGAACATAGAACAAAGCATTGAGACACTGTAGACGACACTGTAGACACAGGAGTCATCAGAAGATCCAGACCACTAACGAGATATACCCGACAGCGGGGAGCAGAAAGGTTCTGCACAGAACTAGCTGCTGGAATCCAGCTAAACCGAGCAATAATAAAATAATGATAATAATAATAATAATGCATTTCCCTTAAAAGCAGTCAACAAACTTCACGAGTTTCCGACCGAATCTCGAGAGAATTCTGGCGTTTCAAGAGTTAAGACAGTACGGTGTCCATACAGAAATATTATATATGGTGTGTTACACCAAATTTGCTCTTTTTAAAACAAAAGTACGTTGTTTCGAAAATAAATGTTGGGCTCCACTTTGTGGCCCTGTATGCATGCACGAAAAACAACAAATCTACATTTACGCCGAGAGTTAGAGCACTGGGAACATGAATCAGGATAAAACGTGCGTTTTTTACTGCTCGTTACCAAAATTCCTTTGATACTTTCGCTTTGCTGTCCTATTGTAATAACAATCCATTTATCGAAATATCTGTTGTCTTCGCATATTGTTAATAATGACATTAACAACATGGTAAGGGAGAAAAAGGTTTTAGAAAGGGTGAAGCAGAAAAGTATCGTAAAGTTTTACGTGATAACATCCATGAAATCGCGAAAGCAGCTATCAGAAGATTAGCTAGCCGTTGTGGTGTTGTTGTTATCGGGATTTGTATATGAGGAAACTCGCGGATTACTTTGAGTATTTCTGGAAAATTGTATCAGGCATTCCGTGACTAACACCGAACGTATCAAAAGATAAACCTTTACTACCATGGATGTGGTTAATGCATTGATTCGATAAGATCTTGCCCAGTACGATTTGGAGATTAAAATAAATGATTTCGACTTCCTTGTTGATAAACAAAAAGTTCTTTTCAGAACCACAAAAATGTACACCTACTTGAGCAGTCGTTGTCCGAGATTTATACGGATATTTTTGTAATATTTCCAAATTATACAATTGTACATAGAAGTACCACCCCATAACAAAGCAGTAGCGTAATATAGATTCGGCCAAGCCGTTATAAATCTTTTTATCAAATTTTTTCATGTTAAACTAGAGCAGAAATAAAACTGGTCCCACCACTGTCCCCTGAAATACGCCCATATTTATGGATAAGGGATCACTAGGTGTTTTTTTTTTATTTTTTCATTGAATTCAACATGCATCCATTGAATTTAGTTTTTTTTTTTCAACACAAAGGAATAGAACTTGAAGTGACATTGAACGTGAGTTTTAAATCAGACCTCTATAGCGGCACACAGAAAAAGCTTTGCTTTGAAATGGGCAGATGAAATTTCTCCATGAGTAAAAAAAATTTTCATGAGATAAAATGTTTCCATGAGCAATATTGATCCCAAATTGATGATTGATCTATTAGGAACACAGTTGAGAATTATTTTAGTATGTATCACATTCTTACCTTGTTTAACGGACACAAATCTGGTATTCAAGGCTGCGACGAAACTGGCTTGGGGCAGGGAATCTTCCAGAGAGAAAAGTTCGTCTTTCGTTACTGTATTTGAACGGGTTTTGAGGACGGCTTTCGAACCAATGGGGCTCAGGTATTGGCCGGTTCGGTCCCTGAGAGCCAACTGCCCGCTGTGGTATTCGGCGGTGAAGAGGCAGTCTTTATTGCAACTGTCTACCAATTTTCCTGAAATTTAAAATACACATACACAAATTGGGATATAAGAAGATGTAAAAGCAGTTGTTTGAAGGCGGTATGAATAGTAGTTTTAGGAACTTGTTTCAAAAACTAGTAATAATCACTAAAAAAAAACAGTTTTTTCCTTTAAAATTTTACAAGTATTTTCATAGCTATTAAAAATTCACAATCACAAATTTTCAGAAGAAACTGTGTGGGGTTAGCAATATGTATCGGGGGTTATAAATATGTATGGAGCGAGCAGGAATTAATCTATCCGTTTCAAAAATGTAGCAGGTATATTAAAAATAATCTTTTATTTAAATAATTATTTTCTTTTTTTATTCTTGTGTTAAGTTACTTACCTGACTGGAATATTATTATTACTAAAGTGTGATCCATTTCAAATGGAAGCACCCTTATAAATCTTACATTTTTCAACCGATTGGAACGATTTTTTTTTGTTAGGTAGACATTCAAAAAGTACACTAGGACATTAAATTTCATGGATAAACTTCTATTTTCAGGGCCAACTATTCTTATTTTTTCAAGAAAAAATCTAAAAAAATTACTAGCGATTTCTTTATAAAAAATCTGATTACACCACTGGATTCCTGAAATTTTCAAATGGTTCTTATGTATGTATATTACGTTGAAATGCGTCAATCAATAAAAAAGTTATAAGGGAATGAAATTTAAAAAATATGCCGTTTCATGAACCCACCAATTCAATTCAATTTAGTTTTATTTTTAGTAATCTATTGATTGAAATTTATTTTTATTTATTATATATTTTTATTATTTGAACTTTTATCAAAATTCGGAATGCACCACTGTATTTAGGAGGTCTCGATATATCCCTGGTCCAAATTTCATCGAAATCTGTTGATAAATAAAAAAATAAAATATTATGAGATAAAATGACATATTTTCCTGAAATTCCATTAACGCATTCTTCAAATTTTATTTTATGATTTTCTTATTTATGAACAGATTTTGGTGAAATTTTGACCAGTGATATATCGAGACCTCCTGAATACAGTGGTCGAGTGGTCTATTGAAAATTTTGATAAAAGTTCTGAAATTGGTCGGTTGATTAAACGGCATATTATTCAAATTTCATTCCCTTGTAACTTTTTTATTGCTTGACTCATTTCAACGTAATTTACATATGAACCATTTGAAAATGTCGCGAATCTAGTGGTGTAGTCAGATTTTTTCTAAAAAAATCGCTATTTTTTTTTTAGATTTTTGACCTTGAAAAATAAGATTAGTTGGCCCTGGAAATGGAGATTTATTCATGAAATTTGGTGTCATAGTGGACTTCTTGAATGTGTACCTAACGAAAAGAAAATCATTCCTATCGATCGAAAAATGCAAAAAAATTCACGTACTCCAAAAATTTCCGGCAATAATTCATGCTCTAGGGAGATTATAAGTGATAATAAGCCTGTTTTATGATAAAAAAGAATTGTGAAGGATATATTGTCAAATAAAGAAAATCTTTATTGAAGTATTATCACAAAACCTCTCTATTCATTTTTTTTATAGTCATTTGCAATTTAGTTTGGAAAGTTTCATTTCCCCGCACTAGTGAAGATTTTTTTCTACAAGCGCATTGGAAACATCTTATGAAGCGCCCTTGAAAAACTTTATCGTGCGGGAATTGTATTTTCCTACGAGCGTGCGGAAAAGTAACTTTTCCGCACGATTTTTGTATTGTTGAAAATTAGGATATTTAGGACTAACTAAATGATCTATGTAACTATTCTGTCTTATGTGTCATTTTGTAGCATTATTACAAAATCTTGTTTATTAGAAACCTTTTTTTTTCATGAATAATATGGACAAAAACACTTGTAGGAAAAATATTGTACCTAACTCTTACGGAAAATATCTTTTCCGCCCTCAACGGCTTGCCCGAACTCCGCTCCGCGTCGTTCGTGCAACTGCCGTCGCGTGCACGAAAGTACTACTTTCCACACTTGTTAGGTGTATAACTATTTCCTACGACCGCATAGGAACGTATATCACACTGTACAGTCCACGGAAGGTGGCTTATTTCCGCACGCGTGTAGATATGCTCAATTTCTATTAGATTTATTGCTGTCACGCTATAAAATATATGCATTTCTATTTAAATTACAAGCATAAATTTAGTTTTACCTGACCCGGGGTCTGTCTGTCTGTAATCAAATCTCGCAAGTGAAATTCGATCTACTTCTAGTCGTCCGATAAAGTTTGAGTTCATAATTCCAGTGAGAATGCATTGTGGAATTTTTGGAATTGAAAAACAAAATGGCGACTCCAAGATGGCGGACGAGTTTTGTGATTATGGTCCGATTACATTCAAAATTGGTATGTGGGTGATTTTGAGGTCGAAAATCATGATTTTTTATCAGCTATAGGTATATTTTTTTGACATGATTTGAAAATAAAGTGCAAATGCTAAATCTGGTTCTCAACTAAAACCCCTTAGTTCATTATGTATACAGATTGCGAATTAAATTCTCAAGTACAGGACTTATTTACCATGGGTTAGCACCAGAGGTACTGTTGCCAGTGGACTAGCACACAGTATGATGGATTATAGTTCAAGATTTTATTTCCCAATCTGTATATCTTTGTATTTTAATGTGTAATGATGTATAATGAATAAACTCCCTCATAAACACTCGTAGAGTGTACCCAAAGGCATGGCCTGTGCGGGTAGAGGACGGCTATTATTATTATTTGCCGTGGCGCTCCGGGGCGACTTACTGATTTTTGGTGGAGTATTCACTTTTCAGCTGCAGGAAAACCCGGAAAACCTACAGCACCACCTCGGCTGGCCGGCGTGCACTCCAAGCTAGCACTAGCCGAGATTGGCATCTAGACAACACACAATACACTTGCTTTCAACAAGGACTGTGGTCGTCTATCGATTCCGATATCGGGTACTTGAGAAAAAATCCCTCGTACCTACATCGGGCTCGAACCGACTACCGCTATACTGAAGTTCTGAACGGCCTGCGCCTTAAGGCGAATTTACATGGGGATAGTAGCTAAAGCAAGTAACTAAAGCCAGTTACTAAATTTAGCTACTGGCATTGTGTAAACGTCTGATTTAGTACTTGAGCCAGTCGCCAATTTAGTGAAAAATTTAGTCAAGTAGATAGAACGCGAGTCTATTTACTGGAGCAAGTAGGTACCCCCACTACGTGATTTGTTGAGACGAATCATTGAGATTACCTATTGACGTTTTAAAACATTTTTTACGATTTTCCAAAATATGGTCAAAATAATTTTAGGAGGAAAAACATTATGTGATATCCTCGGCTAATTCTCTGTTCAATTTTTCCAGCAAGAAACTTCAACACCAAACAATGTTGGTTCAGATTCAAGTGATCACGAAACACCTGTACCCGAAAATGACCAGTCAACAACACCCAGACAATCAACAGATGACACTGCAACAGCAACAACCCCTAGGATTCAGGCCCCACCCCCATCCAAAAGAAAAAAATCGAATATACAACAGGTTTCAGCGGTCCTGAAGGATCTGAAACAAATTGCGAGCGATGTTACCAAAGAACCTATCGATAACGAATTTGTAATTTTTGGCAAAAGTGTTGCAGAACAATTACCAAAATTAACAACAGTTAATGCTTTAGTAGCCCAGGAAGAAATACAATCTCTTTTAACGAGAGCTAGAATACGCGAATTACAAAGCGTTTCTGTTACAGCACAAAAACATACAATTCACGAACTTCAGGATTATGCTTCAACGTCTTCACAGTCACCTTCGTCACCTCCATCATACAGCCACACGTCATACCATCAGGGTACAGAAAGAAGCAACGATACAAATGTTGGATATTCCGAAATTGTGTCCCAAGCTTTGTCAGATTTGTATAATGAGTAGTCTACTTATGTATCCACATAACTACAGCTATAAGAATAAAACAAGGAAATATTTCAAATATTTTTCTTACCTTAATATATTCCTGTAGAGCCACATAAATAGCATCACGTACTTCAGGAATAAACTTTAAAATTGCTGGTCTGGACACGCGAAATTGTCTTTGTAAAGTTCTAAAGTTATTTCCAGTTGCTAAATACGATAAAGTGATTTCTAATTTTATTCTGGCCGGAAGAGCCTCTCTCATAAGAGTATCAGACTTCGTTATAGAAGGTTCAACCTTATGCAGGAGTGTGTCAAATTGCTGCTTTGACATCCTCATGCAGTTTCTATATTTCTCGACGTCTTCATTAGCCAGTTCCTTTAGCAACATACAAGAAAACCCATGAGTATTTCTAAGAGCTAACCATTTTCTGATCCATATACGCTTCTTTTTCTTTTGTTCACGTTCTATGATGTTAGTAATTTCTTCGCATAATGAAACTATGCACTCTTTTACGACCGATCTAAAACGATTTCGTTCAATCGGCGCCATTTTCATTCAGCGACTAAACAGTGCGAGCTAAAATGTCGTGTGGACAAATACTAAATGGTAAGTAGCTAAATTTTAGTAACTGGCTTTAGTTACTTGCTTTAGCTACTATCCCCATGTAAATTCGCCTTTAGACCGCCAGACCACCGACCACCATGTAATGTAATGCTATAATTTGGTATCTCTAAAATTAAAACTCACCTCCCATCGAAAGGTACTTGTTATTACAAGTATGGATGGCGTATTTGCCGGACTCGTCATGCCTGAACTCCAAAGTAAAAAGCGTATCTTCTCCCCAAGGAATATTGGCGTCCACGTAGATCTCGTCCAGATTCTCGGACAAATGCGCGAACCGCTTCCTTCCCACCGATCGCAGGTTGACCTGTGGCCGCGCGGCCAGGTGGACGTGCCACAGTTCCGAATCGCTCGGCACCTTGGCCGTGCACGTCAGTTTGTCGGCGGACGAGCCGAGGAAGTAGCCGCGAACGACGTTTCGCAGCGCCCACCTGCCCGTGCCGTCCTCAGCCACGCTGATTTGGAACTTGCTGCCCGGTTCTTTCTCCTCGCTCACGCACGTCACGTTTCCGAATGAGTCGACGGCGAGGTACTTGTCGAGGTGGGAGCGAAGGTAGATCAGACCTGGAAATTAGAGGTGAAAAATTGGTTATGTGGTGATGCAACTAACTTATTCATTTTTAATCCAGTAACGACAGACAAACTCCAGCAACAAGTGAAGAATGAATTGTAGCACTCTGAAACTCGGCACATGACATCTTGACGTCATGTATTATCAGGCATAAAATTGTTTACCAAAAAATCAGGGGTGGAACCTAAAAAATTTTTCACTTCAAAAAAATATATACAGTGACCGCCAAAAGTATGTACCATATGGGAAAAAAGTTTATTATTAGAGTATTAGAAAAAAGATTCTTGGGAAAAGTTTGTGCATGTTCGATAACCTAAAAATCGATTCTGACACATGTCACGTGATCGCTGGTATGGCGGCAAATTGAAAAAAATTACTATGACAAGGCAAAAAGTGGGGTAAAATTGCAAGATATCAGAAAAAGTTATTTGAAAAAGTTGCTTAGAATTAAATTTTATATGCATATACAAAGTTTGAAAAGATAATGAGAGAAAATTGAACATTTTTTTAAAATATTTTCCTAGCTTTATAAAAATATCAAATTATTATCCTATGAATAGCTTGACCATACTGAAACATTTGTATTTCAATGATAATGACACAACTTTCTCATTTTCCCTACACCAGTGAGCACTAAATTAAAAAAATTGGATTTTGTTAAAACCCTAGCTGTTACATTGGTTCGTATCTAACAGTTATATCAGAATTTCACGACCATTCTAATGACATGACACTCCAGAAAGATGATTATAATCAATTATAATATAATAAAATTGAATTCTAAGCAACTTTTTCAAATAACTTTTTTTGATATCTTGCCATTTTACCCGACTTTTTGCCTATTCATAGTAATTTTTTTCAATTTGCCGCCATACCAGCGATCATGTGACATGTGTCAAAATCGATTTTAAGGTTATCAGACATGCACAAACGTTTTCCAAGAATATTTTTTCCAATACTCTAATAATAAATCTTTTTCCCATATGGTACATACTTTTTGGCGGTCACTGTATATATTTTTTGTTGTTTTTTCAAAAATTGTTAAGATTTATCAAAAAAACGATTTCGATAGGTTGAGAGATAATTCAATTCTCCACAAGAATGATTTTCAGTAATACCTTATGAAATACGCTCGTTTTCTCAGAAAACGTGGTTTAACGCCGACGTCACATTTCATGCTCGCGCTAACCCGCCACTGCAATTTCCGGCAGGGCTAAAAATTAGATTTGTCATAACTTTGCTGAAAATTATAGTAGAAGGAAAAGAAAAAGTGCATATCGTTCCTGAAGACTTCTACTTCCTCATGCAAATATAACGTGTGAGTATCTGAGTACCTAAAATGTGTTTTGTCCCACTTCACATAACCCTTCTACGATATTTACGGAGGATCCAAAAGTCATGGATATTTTAGTTGATATGAAATAATTATATTGGAGCAGGAATCATTTCCCTCTTTGGACCATATGCAACAATTTAAGGCTAGTGAGACAAGTTCCACTTATACATGCCAAAGAAAAAAGTGGGTTTTACTCCTGCCTCAGTTTTCAACTCACCCATAATCCCGGCAATGTCTTCAGTAAATGTTGAAAATAATCGCTCATACACATCCTACATAAAAAAATGAAGTACCTATGTGATTTCAAGCTCTTCACAACAGTCTTATTAAACATATACGCAGGATATGAATAAGCGATTATTTTCAACATTTACTTAAGAGAATGCCGAAGTTGAATATGAGGCAGAAGTAAAGCAAAGTTTTTTTTTTGAATATATGACACTACTTTACTTTAAGTTGTATATAGTCCAAAGAGGGTATGGGTTGCTGTTTCAGTATAGTAATTCCATTTTTATTAAATTATTCATGATTTTCGGATCATCCGAAAACATCTCCGTGAAGTACTACAAAACACTTTTAAAGTATTCAAATACTCGCATATTATATTTGCATGAGAAGGTAGGAGTCTTCAGAAACGATATGAACTTTTCCTTTTCCTTCTCCGACCATTTTTAGCAGAGTTATGACCAATCAAATAGTCGGCTCCGCCAGAACTTTCAGCGGCGGTTAAGAGTGAACCTGAAATTTGATGTCGGCGTTCAATCACGTTTTCTGAGAAAAAATTACTAGGGATCATTTTTGTGGGGAATTGAATTGTCTTTCACCCAGTTGAGTTGTTTTTTCGATAAATCATATACTTTCCAAGATTACAGCAAAAATCTATTCATTTATTTTTAAATAAATAAATATGTTCCACCCCAGGGAATTTTGGTAAACAATTTTTCGTGTTTATCATGGTTCCAACTACTAGTATAACAAGTTTGGTGGTGCTACAATCGATTCTTGTCTCAAAACCCAATTGTACTGGATTATTTGTGTAAATTCATGAATAAAGAAAATTACAGCTAATTACATTTCAATTAAAATAGTTGGCGTGGTTGACGTTAATGAGATTATAGTATGGTTGTAGAATGGTCCTCATATTGATAGCAAATTGTTTGCAGTAATATCTAGAGAAATAATTCCATTGTCTTGCAGTAACGATTCAATTCCCATCATGAGCCTTTATAGATAGATTATATATTAGGGACTTTCGTGCTACAAGCCTCTACACCGCGACCTTTTCAGATCTATTGTGTTTGTCCTCGATATCATTTAGAGTTCTTTGTCTAGCCCTGTCTTCTTTACGAGACTCCACAGGCTAGTTTTTAGAACTCCCATGAATCTGGGAGTTCTTGGTTTTTCTTCTCCCAGTGTTAGAAACCTTTGCCTTGACAAGCCCTCGCAGTGGCATAGTATGTGTACTGATGTTTCCTCTTCTTCCTGACAGAACCTGCATAGCATTTCTTCTGCCAGGCCTATTGTACTCATATGTTTGTTGAGCCTACAGTGCCCTGTGAGAAGTCCTACTACTATTCTAGTAGTGTTCCTCTTCTGGCTTAGTAGGTAGTCTGTGAATGTTGGCTGCGGTTGTTTGATAAACTCTTTGGCCTGTCTCATCCCTGGTGCATTGTTCCACCATTCTTGAGACTTCTGTTGAATCCATGATTTGGTGTTTGTTTTTAGTACAGCTTTTGCTATACCGCAATACGGTTCTGGGCCATTCAGGGATCATGAGCCTTTGGATATGTTTATACAAAAATGGTACTTACTGTCTCCTGCATTGCTAGTATCAGGCTCCAATGTCCAGATCTGTTTCTTTTTCAGAGAAGTACCGTTGGCGTTTATTTTGAATCCGAAAGTTTCTGCGGTAAGATAACGAAATTTCGAATTGATGAGACCAATTGTCCAGCAACCCTTCTGCTGATTTTGCGTTATGATATCACCACAACCGTTCAATTCGCCGCCGTTTGTATGATCTGTTCCGTTCATCGTGTTGCAAGAACCTTTAGTGAATCTGAAATAAATAAAAGATTCATTAAAGTAAATGTGTCAATTATTTTTAAACGCTTTGAAATAGTCAAAGGTTCTTTTAAAATTGTGGTTGTTGAACCAGATCAAAGTAATCTTCAAAATGGACAATAGAGAATTATTGTCATTGAGACAAAGGGTCGTTCAAATATTACGTAAGCAGAATTTTTGTAATGTTTGGCCGCCCCCCCCCCCTCATCGTCAGCAAAAGAAAGCAAAGCTCTCAGCCTCCCCCTCCCATGCTTATGTAAACATTTATATACGTATTTTTGCGTTCGGTTATTAACCTCATCGAGTAGAATTCACGGAATTGCGTTCGAAAATCATGAGGTTGTGTTTATTTAACTCTAAGACTGTCGTTCGAAAATACCCGAGTATTTTCCACCAAGTTAACTTCCTCAACTCTACAAAATAGGTGGGTAAATTTAACACCGATAACAGTCCGTTATAATATAAGACCATATATTTTATACTTTTCCTGAAAAGTTGAAGAGGGTTCTGCCAATTGAATTTTCTCAATAATTCTCTAAATTTCTCGTATTCGTAATATAAATAGCATATAATATGCAAGAAAAATTATAAAATTTCCTACTATTGGTAGAAAAGTTCTGTGCGAGGTGGTTGACAACTTTATATAATAATATTTATTAGCATCATCAGCTCTCAAAGTATACAGTACAGAGTATAAAATAGTATAATAATAAATGGTAGAGTATAAATAAGAATCAACACATACACATAACTTACAACACACTGACAATATTCTAATTAAAGGAACCACAATAAAATAGAAATACTACAATACAATTTGGGGTTAGTGGTTCAATTTATTTTAAAAATTATCTATCATTATATTCTAAATTTCAGGAAATGAAAAAAAATAATAATAATTGTTTGATGAATTATTCGAACTAGCAGATTATTATTTCAATATGACGCCCCAATGAATATGAAATTAGTAATTGTAAAGACATTCATTATACATTATAAGATGTTCCTGCCATTTTTCCATTTTTAAGAAAATAAAACAATACCTTAACAAAACAATATATTTTCGATATCAACATAAACTAAACAAGCAGTGGTAAACAAGCCCGTTCGAATATTACCTGAATAGTAAGTAGTTAACTCCAGGGTAAATTTATGAAACCTTCCAAAACTTTACTGCACTCTGGGGAGTTTATATTCGAATGCACCCCTGAATATATGTTTCGCTTTCGAGCATAGACAAATAGGGTTGCCAAATCTGTTCAAATCAAAATCGACTAAATTTATCAGAAAACCCGAAAAAGTGAGTAATTAAATATTGCTGACGTAATCACCATCCCACTGGCGCAGCCAGGGGGGTTTGGAGCTGCAGCCTCCCCAAGCCACCAAATGACTATTAAAATTATGGCGTAGCATAAAGGAAAAATATTGAAAAAATTCTAGAACTTTCGGAACTATATTTTTTGCGGTTTTATGTGCTAGGATGCCGGATCCTAGCGCACCTTTTAAATTTTTCGCATTTTGCGACCATAACGAGACACATTCGTTAAATACATAGACATATAGAAAGAAAGCTAAGTAAATTGCCTACAAGAGGATGTTATTGGTTGCTGGCCTAACAGTTCGCTTGTAGGTGTTATAGGTGGTTTTGTGTGCTAGGATGCCAGATTCGTGCGATACAATTGCACATTTATCTTTATTTTATGGTACACCGTGTAGCCGTACATATTCAAATCATACATTTTCGGAATCAGCATAAAATTTTGAGTATATCGATGGTGATTTCGAGTGAATCTGATGACTGGATTTTTGACGATTTTTCAGCTGAAAATTCATTTTCCGCCGATCGACTTGAAAATCGCAGCATATACTAATTTCGGCAGAATTGCTCTATCTCGATTCGGTCGTCGATTGAAAATGTTATCTAGAGGTTGCAGGTGTCGTTTTCCCGTCAAAATTTTTTCTATTTTTTTTCTATGTTGTATTAGTTAAATTTTTTCTAATTTTTTTCTGTTCTATTCGTTAAATTCAATCTTTTTTCTATACGCTGACCGAATTTGAAATCGATTGATAGTCAAACATAGATTTGGTGGGCGTTTTTACGAACGTGTGCACTTTGAGTTGGACCGATTTTTAAATTTATCATTTTTCATTTTTCGAATACTGTGTCATGTTGAATTCATGGCGTAGAATACGGGAAAAATATTGTAAAAATTCTAGAATTTTCGGAAGTATTTTTCGTTGGCGGTTTTATGTGCTAGGATGCTGGATCCTAGCGCACCTTTTACATTTTTCGCTTTTTGCGACCATAACGAGACACATTCGTTAAATACATATGTATATAGAAAGAAAGCTAAGAAAATTGTCTTCAAGAGGACGTTATGGTTTGCTTGCCTAACAGTTCGCTTGTAGGTTTTGTGTGCTAAGATGCCGGATTCGTGCGATACAATTTTTGTTGCACATTTATTATTGTTTTATGGTACACCGTGTATCCGAACATATTCAAATCATACATTTTCGGAATCAGCATAAAATTTTGAGAATTCCTTTGGTAATTTCGAGTGAATCTGATGACTTTGGATTTTTGGCGATTTTGATATTTTTTCGGCTGAAAATTTATTTTTTGCCGATCGACAAAAATCACAGCATATATTAACTTCTCATGCTGAATCGATTGGCGTTCGCAGAATTGCTCTATCTCGACTCCGTCGTCGATTGAAAATGTTATCTAGAGGTTGCAGGTGTCGTTTTCCCGTAAAAATTTTTTCTAATTTTTTTCTATGTTATATTCGTTACATTCAACCTTTTTTCTATACGCTGACCAAATTTGAAATCGATTGCCAGTCAAACATAGATTTGGTGGGCGTTTTTACGAACGTGTGCACTTTGAGTTGGACCGATTTTTAAATTTATCATTTTTCAATTCTCGAATACTGTGTCATGTTGAATTCATGGCGTAGAATACGGAAAAAATATTGAGAACATTCTAGAACTGTCGGAAGTAATGGCGGTTTCATATGCTAATACAATTTTCTACAAGATGACGTTATAGTTCGCGTGTCTTACAGTTCGCGTGTCTTGTAGGAGTTATTCATAACATCCGGCTGACGAAGAAAAAGCTCTGGTACCTGATAAATTGTATGTTCAGCCCCCCCAAACTGAAATGCTGGCTGCGCCACTGCACCATCCAGATCCCCCAAAAATTAGCAAATAAAAAACCCCCCGACCCCTTTAGTGCTTACGTAATACTTGATTGGCCCCAAACACAAAGTGTTCAGCAATACAAAAATCGTATACCTACAGACAAGAATACCTATATTATATGAACACCCCGTTTGTCAATCCTGTTAACGTAGTTTGGACAATTCAGAACGATCCATTCTAGAAAATTAAGTAAAGAATTAGTTGACTGATAAGAAAAAGGGAGAAAGAGCTGTTACTCAAACGACCGACATTGTTGAAAATGAGGACGAGAAGGAAGCGTTGCCTGCTAAGCGAAGAGTGACCATACAAATAATTATATTATCGATTATTGAAATTTATATTACATATTGTTAAATAACAGTTAATAATTCAAGGCTTCCTAGATTGCCCCGACAGTTTTATCAGTTGTTCAGTACTGCAAAATCATAGTCAAAAGTATAATTTTTTTCAAGATGTGCAGCAAAAGTTGAATTTGTTTTGCTGTTTACATATAGCAATTCCTATGTTCAGTTATGCGTTTTTTCAAGATTATACCAGTTTGTCCAATATAAAGACCAACAGAAATTCAAAGCAATAACATATATTGGAGAATCGTGGTTCTTGTCCAATGTTTTATATTGGACAAACTGGTAGAAACTTCAAAAAACGCATAACTGAACGCAGTAATTTATGACAATGAATACTGCAAAATGAGAAAATGGGAGAAAAGCAAGAATATTTCAACCGTTTCATCTGAACATATATTCTGCCGATTGAAAAAATGAAACAATCATAATCACTCAGTAGGTCCTGGAACTTGAGAATGACGACCACTTTCCATATTTCAGTGGATTCTGTTCAGCCCATGCACGAGTTACATTACCAGCTGGAAGATTGAGTTACCATACATTTTCATGAAATTGAATATGCTTTCTCAAGTGTAATCATTTGATTTAACGCTCTACCGATAGTTCAGAACCGCATATTTAACTTCCAAGACTATACAGTTACCTATTCATAATTAGTAATAAATATTACATAAATTGTTTACGCTATGTTTATGAATATTGAATATTTTTACATTTAGTGGAGTAAAATCCACCCAAAAAGTCTTTCCGTTCTCGAAATTTTTTTTTCTAAAAGTCCACTTTTCCGCACTCATTTTAGTTTTGAAAGAGTCGCTTTTCCGCACTCTTTTTAGTGCGGAAAAAACATTTGAGTGTGGAAAAGTAGATTTGTTTAGTTTTTGCGAATTATACTGACATTTAAATATTGCGTCGAAGGTTAAAATAGAAAGCTTACCAAGTATGGTTGTATAGTTTAATATATATTTAATAATAAATGTTCTTTATGTTAACTCTTGGGTGTTTTTTCCGCTAGTATAAAAAATAGTGTACCTAACACGAGCGTAAAGTGTCTTTTCCGCAATCGCATGTGGAAAAGTATCACTTTCCGCACTTGTTAGGTAAACTACTATTTTCGAGATATAACCAGTTCCGACCTTCACAACACAGTGAGGTATATATTTTTCTATTACAATACCATTGGACGACATTTTTGAGTGGGGACGAACTTTTTTATTTAGAATAAACTGAAAAAAAAGGTTTTTCTAAAACACGTTTCTTGATGAATATCACCCCATAACTCTGAAACTACAGGAGGTATGGAAATATTTTTTTACAATAGAAAGAGATTTTTTCTTGTTTCTCACGCAAGTATGATAATATGATAAATAATCATAAGTTTTTCGTAAATTGATTCGGAACGCAAGATATTACTTTTCATGTAATGTTTTTTTCAGTAATGGAAAAACATTTTTGTTTTCAGCTTTTTGTGTATATATGCAGCGAATGAAATGTTGACAAATAGCCATAAAAGTTTTTGAACTAACAAAAATTTGTATATGTAGTATAGTTTTTGAGATATGATTTTTCAAAGATGTAGGTACGCACGGCAATGAATATTATGCCTGTCGCGACATAACAGGATTGTGACTACAAGGTGCAGTTGTAATTTTAGTTTGCAACAATTCGTTCAACATGCAGTGTGTCATTTGTGAAAAAAGCATTTCCTTTAATGAAAAAAATATTACGAAAAATCCACGGATACAAGGCTTGCTTTCGTTATTATCAGCAGCAGAAAAAAAGAAGGATATTTGTGGATCACGCATTCTTATGCAAAGAGTGCAAATTTTGTCTAGAAAAGAAAAAAATGTGTATCATAATGAATGTAGGAAGAGTTTCACCAGCATTCATAATATTCAAAGATTGTTGAATTTTGGTGATTGCCAGAAAAATACGGAAGCGGGACCATCAAAAACTGCACAAATAATAAATGTAATTGAGTTAAAGAAGGTTTGAAATGTTCCAGTTAATGTAAATGTAGAGACTGTCAGAATACATTCAGAGATCCTGTTGATGAAGCGGAATCAGAAAATGAACAATATTAATATTTACATTATTTTTCGTTTACTAGATTTGTTCAAATTCTTTTGATTTTGTAAATTATTATGAAATGCAATATTATTTTCATCTGTACTTGTATCATTGATTTTGAAACAACTATCATAAGCACAATTTCTCAACACAACATAGTGCGCTAATGGGTCGGATATTGAGAGTAGGCGCTGACGGTATTGCGCCGAGCGCGAGCAGTCGCCCGGAGACGCGGAATAACAGACATTTTCAAAAAATCATACCGTCAAAACTAAGATGTCTAGAAACCCTGGTGAATTCAACGATTCGATTTTGTTTTGATTTTTATGGACGGCACCTCATGTTGGATTAGGTCCTACTTCACATTCTTTAGTACGTGGCGCTTATAGCGCTGACAAGAAACTGTTAGGCTGCTTACACATAACGACGTTTTGCGTTCACGACTTTTATTTTTATTCTGTTCTCTTATTGGTTTCGTTAAAAACGCTCGAAGCTGTCATACATTTGACGTTACTTCGATAAATTTGAATTTTGAATTAGTTTATCAGGAATTTGATTTCATTTTGATTCTGGTTTAGTAGTGATTGGAGTTTTTGTCCTATTTTTCATTGTGTATTGTGTTGTTTCTAGTTCTTCGTTGCTTATGGTGTTTTCCGATCAAGTTTCTTGTTTTCCTGATTTTTGGATTGTTACCTATTTCATCTTATAAATTGTTCAACACTTCAGTCAAAAGTTTTTCTTGAACATTTTTGCTTAAATTAGTGCCTAGAAAATGACCCGAGTGTGCATTTTATAATAATAATAATACCGGAAATATCTCATTATAGCGTTTTCACAGTTTTCCGAAGTTAATCGATTGGAATTTTTATTAACATAACATTACTTTACATTTTATCAAAACAGACACAAACTCTCAACACAAACGTCACAAACTGTCAAAATTCAGACAGTCAGAAAGAGAAATCTACGGTCATGGAAGAAAAATGTTCACGAAAATTTGAGCACCTTGTGTATAAACATAACTGAGTCGCCCTCTGAACATCGGAATTCGGAACCCGAACCTAATTATCAAAAAATCAAGCATTTTCAAGTAGGCAGGTGTCTTCAGTTTGATCCCAAAGTTTTACAGGTATAAGTGCACGCACCAGGGTTTCTAGACATCTTAGTCAAAACTATCACATATTGAATTATTTTATTCTAAAAACTCAGTGAAAATTTGATTTCACGGTTTCTACTATTTCACATTCTCTATTTATTCAGATAAAAACGCGATTTTATTTCATCTTGCTCATGATATGTTGAGAAGCGCTAAATGATCCCCTTTCGATTAACAAAAAAATCAAAACGATATCTTGAGTAGTTCTCGATATATTGCGCGATATGTTTAAGAAAACAAGTTTTTCGAATATTCTATTTTTTCATACTTTTTTTAATAAAAAAGTTCATCCCCATAGAAAAATGTCGTCCAGCTGGATTATGGGTGAAATCGCACAAAACTGTAGAAATGTAGAAAATTTTGTGTTGTTTTTTATTTATTCTCGACAATGTTGAAAATGAGAACCACCGGATCTGACTCAAGTTCCGATATGTATCATTATTGGAGTATAAAAAATGCAGTCGTTTGAGTATAGCCTTGAATAGAGATGGGTCGGACACCCTGTATAAGGATATATGTTATAACAATTCCAAAAGCCTTCATATATCACAGTTAAACGAAATATTAAGCCATTCTTAGTGAGAAGTTGACGGGATATTCAGATTTTTTTTGCGGTTTACCAGATAGCATCAGTATGCCGCTCAACTAATAAGGTCAATTAACAGTTGTATGTTTATTTGCTTGAACAAAGAATGGATGGACGTCTTTCTTCTACATTATCATGAAAATTATGCATTAAAAACAGTATCTGTATAGAATTGTTGAAATGAAACAGAATATTGTAAACAACGACGAAAAATAAATAATAATGTAAGCGCTTTCAAGAAACATTTTTCGAATATCTTCTGGAATCTCCACTGAGAAACGAACAAATACCCCAACAATCTGGCGGATCTATATTTATAAATCGAAGCAAATGGCCTCTATATAGCTTTATAAATCATTCTTTGTTAATGATTCTATTTTTAGATTAATTGATACGGGAAAAATATACTTTCTTACCAAGTTAATTCTCGGTACATTGGACATAATTATAGGATAGATTGAAAATAAATCAATTGTGGAACGACGAATTGTATAGAATATAATAAGAATAGTTCCTGCTTCCTCATAAACACTCGTCGAGTGTACCCAAAGGCATAGCTTGTAGGTAGAGGAAGACTATTATTATATTGGCCGCGGCGCTCCAGGGTGACTTACTGGTGAGGATTCTAAGCAAGCATCAAACTCCAGGAATGACATCTAGACAATCTACATCACAATTGAGTTCCGATTATACGCATCACTCGGTATACCTCTGCGATGTTCAATTTTTGTTACAAATATAAACAGAAAATACGAAGAGAAAGGTTGACCAACCTCTCATTAAGTCATTTCACTTTAGATCTTAACGTTGAACGAAGGTGATGAAGGTATCGAAGGAATAAAAGTGTTTCAGTTTTTCAGTATTTTATTTCAGACAAAGACAGCGGCTGACCTGTAAGCTTATACATATCTGCATATCTACAGAGCAAATCGCAAAAAATAATAACAATGAACCAACAATTATTTTGATTAAAATACCATATGATAAATCTGCAAGTGTCCAATTTCTAATGTATTAACTTATAACTGTACATATAATCTATTTAACGGGTATTTACCAAACAATAGTCACACCATGTGGTTTTCACGGATCCGAAAGTTTCTTAATTGTGGTCGGATAAGAGGAACTAATTAGGATATTCTCATAAACTATAATTTACGTTTCGGTACACGCCAGCAAGTATAACAATTTAAACATTAGACGAGCGGATGATAGTCAATTGTGTTCTTGGTGCGAAATGAGGTTTTCCAATGTTTTCAATATTTTCAGTAGTAATACCATGAATAGTTAGTTCTACAATTATTGGCTCTTACACGCTCACCTCGAATGTTAAATAAAAAAAAATGTTAAAATTGTTTTTTCCGTTAACCAGCTGTAGTTCCCTTACGAACGGCAGCCCTCAAAAGTCGAAACTTGTGCGAGCCAAGGATTAACGAGGTCTTACCTTTTAACGTGCGATTCCTAGCACTTTCTCGGGCCATCAGATAAAATTCTAAAGTCGCTTAACCCAGATGGTTCTTTTGATGAGATTGGACACACTTGTTTTCCCGTATAGTCCCAGTCCCGTTATATCTCCATCCTCTTGCAATATATTGCCAATAGTTCCGGCTTAGGCTAGATAGGGAAATCCTGCCGAGGTCGTCAATTTCACATGCGAATATAAATTTGCTGAAATTTACCGTGGCTTGGTGATCTCGGGCAAAGCTATAAAAGCTAAGAACCAGGTGAAATACCTGGAAGTACTCCTGGACAGGCATCAAACGATGCCATGCAACGTACAGCAGGGGCGGTAAAAAGAATGTATCTGTTCATCTACCAAACATCACACCTCTCTCTCTCTCTCTCTCTCTGAGGAACAAGATGTTAATGTACAAGCAGATGGTGCGTCCAGCGCTGTTGTAAGATTCGACATAATGCAGAACAAAGGGCACCGTATTATAGCCAATAGGGATAGCTACACTCGTTTGGATGTGCTGCGAGCGCTTGCGGGCGTCGGCTCTATCCCGACATATGAAGCAAGTATCTTATGAGTTTTACAAATACTTTTTGTCCAAGAGTCCGCTGACCAGAGACCTACCTAACCAGGCTTGGGATCCATGAAAATGAACTCCATAATAAACACGGCGGGGTTCTCAATCAAGCGCTAGATTTTTCCATGGGCGCCGGGTAAATCCGACGGCACAGGAAATCTAAGTGTCAGATAAACGCTCAGTACCATGATCCGGTTTTTTGCTCATAGCCTTTTCCCGAGCAACGTCAACACTAGCTTTCTCTGATCAAACCCAACTCTGGCAGTGTCTGCGTTGAACAGAGACATAACCCACGGATAAGCGTTGCAGGAGGCGTGGTCAGTACTGGCCACTTCAGGACCCTTGGTTCTTCCCTGGCAAAGTGCGCAGCCCCCGAGTCGGAAACGACCGGGGGTTGTTCTGCACATCTGAGCTGTCCTTCCTCTCCATCCCTCCTTATCTCCCGGGAGACGCTGAGTGTGAAGAAGTTTGTTTTCATATGAGGTAGCTTAAGATTCCTTAGTGAAGTAGTTTAATAAGAAATATTTTGTATTTATTTATTTATTATCCTCTTGCTTTCATTTCACCAAGTAAAGGTGAGAATGTAAAATAAATATGGAAGTAAAGATTTTTTGTTTTTTTTGTTAAAAGATGTGGCATATTATGAAATTGTTCTTCGAGGACTTCGACAAACTGCAAAAGAACATCCATATTGATGATATTTGTCAAGAGGTTTTTTTTTAGTCGTTCCTCAGGAACGAGGTCAGTCTGGTAATAGGTATTTACGATATAAGTGTTGTAAAGACTCATATTACGATATGAGATGGAATATTTGTCCAACGAGGCCCTTAAGCCAAGTTTGATAACCCATCAATAATTCTGAATATCCACTCAAAGATAGTTAACAATCTTCAAAATAGTGATCTTATAGAGGGAGAGCCAGCAACGAATTTCAAGTTGTCATTTGAAAAGCCCAAATTTGACAATACGTCAATTTCAATAAATCCATCATAAACTCTGATCATGTTCATGTTCCAGTGTCGTAATGGAGTAACAGTGTCGTAATGAAGTTCCAGTGTCGTAATGAACCTCATTACGGAACTCATATCAGTATCGTTATGACTGATTGATATTGATGGTAGGTAAATGATATTAGCGACCTTTCGAAAGGACATTAACGATTTTTTTTGATAAAATCAATAAATCTGATTTTTTGAGTAGTGTGACAGGTCCTACTTATACATGCCAAAAAAAACTTTGTTTTACTTCTGCCTTATTTTCAACTTACCCATAAAACCGGCATTCTATTCAGTAAATGTTGAAAATAATCGCTTATTCATATCCTCCATATACAGTGACCGCCAAAAAATATGTACCATATGGGAAAAAAGTTTATTATTAGAGTATTAGAAAAAAGATTCTTGGGAAAAGTTTGTGCATGTCCGATAACCTAAAAATCGATTTTGACACATGTCACGTGATCGCTGGTATGGCGGTAAATTGAAAAAAAATGACTATGAAAAGACAAAAAGTGGGGTAAAATGGCAAGATATCAAAAAAAGTTATTTGAAAAAGTTGCTTAGAATTAAATTTTATTCACATATACAAAGTTTGAAAAAATAATGAGAGAAAATTAAAAATAGCAATTTTTTTTAAATATTTTCCTAGCTATATAAAAATGTATTATTATCCTATGAATAGCTTGACCATACCGAAACATTTGTATTTCAATGATAACGACAAAACTTTCCCATTTTCTCTACACCAGTGAGCACTAAATTAAAAAAATTGGATTTTGTTAAAACCCTGGCTGTTACATGGGTTCGTATCTAACAGTTATATCAGAATTCCACGACCATTGTGATGACATGACACTCCAGAAACATGGTGTTTTCCAGATTATAATCAAGTTTCGATAATAATCGTGCCAGAGCGTTTCACTTCGCATGCAATGTTGAAAACTCTAGCCTCTTTAATTTGACGCACATTTTTGAGATTATGTGCGAAGTGAAAAATTGATTATAATCGAAAAAACACGCTATTTTTGGATTTCCCAATCATCGCAATAATAGTGGAATAGTGTTTTAACTGTTAGATACGAACCATTGTAACAGCAAGGGTTCTGACAAAAAAAATGCAATTTTTTTAAATTAGTGCTCTCTGGTGTGGAGAAAATGAGATAGTTTTGTTATTATCATCGGAATACAAATATTTCAGTATGGTCAAGCTATTCATAAGAAAATAATTTGACATTTTTCTACAGCTAGAAAAATATTTTAAAAAAATTGCCATTTTCAATATTCTCATACTATTTTCTGAAACTTTGTATGTGTGTATAAAATTAAATTCTAAGCAACTTTTTCAAATAACTTTTTTCGATATCTTGCCATTTTGCCCGACTTTTTGCCTAATCATAGTAATTTTTTTCAATTTGCCGCCATACCAGCGATCACGCGAAATGTGTCAAAATCGATTTTTAGGTTATCGGACAAGCACAAACTTTTCCCAAGAATCTTTTCTCAAATAATCTAATAATAAATTTTTTTTCCATATGGTACATATTTTTTGGCGGTCACTGCATATACTTAATAATACTATTGTGAAGTGCAAACCTCAAAGCTTGAAATCACATTCTTCATTTTTTATGTAGGATGTGTATGAGCGATTATTTTCAACATTCACTGAAGAAACTGTCGGGATTATGTGTGAGTTAAAAACTGAGGCAGGAGTAAACCCCAGTTTTTTCTCTTGCATGCATAAGTGAGACTTGTTTCACTAGTCTAAAATCGTTGAATATGGCCCAAAGAGGGTACTGATTCCTGCTTCAGTATAATTATTTCATATCAACTAAAATATCCATGACTTTCGGATCCTCCGTAAATATCGTAGAAGGGTTATGTGAAGTGGGACAAAACACATTGTAGGTACTCAGATACTCACATGTTTAATTTGTATGAGGAAGTAGATATCTTCAAGAACGAAATTTACTTTTTCTTTTCCTTTTACTATAATTTTTAGCAAAGTTATGACAAATCTAATTTTCGGCCCTGTTAGAAATAGCAGTGGCGGATTAACGCGAGCATGAAATTCAGGTTTTCTGAGAAAAGGAGCGCATTTTGTGAGAAATTACTAAGTATATTTCTTGTGGAGAATTGAATTATCTTTTGCCTTGTTGAAATTGCTTCTTGATAAATCTTAAACTTTCCGAAACAACAGCAAAAAAAATTATAATTTTTTTAAATTAAAATTTTTTTGGGTTCCACCCCTAATTTTTTGGCAAACAATTTTTTTTTTCTAACAATGCATGATGTCAAGAAGTCATGTGCCGAGTTTCAAAGTGCTACGATTCATTTTTCACTCGTGGCTTACATTTGTCTGTCGTTACTGTACTAATATTCGAATCTAATCTTATTTTTATTTTCAGTCACGTCCGTGATAAAGTCTAGGAATATCCATTATGTGAAAACGGCTTTGTATGGCATGGCAAGTATTAGTGGTAGTGTGGGATAGGTCAATATTTTCTGTCGACCGAGCATTCCTCATGGGTGCCGACTAGACGGTCCGGAATGGGCATTACCAATTACCCGGCATCATCTTACATAATAAATCACTGCGTCATGTTTCTTTGGATGAAAACATGATATATACCAGTACATGAAACTAAAAAATGTATCGTTTCATGAGAAGAGAACATTACACTTCCCTGTTACGGGTTTTGAGGGATTAACGGGCGGATAGAAAGAAAGATTTATATTCATTGTAAAAAGATTTTCTTCATACAAGTTATATTCTTTTGATGAAAAATTGGTATATTATTAACAAGGCGATTATAAAGTGTGTTTTTAATATAGCAAAAAAACTGTTGGGCGCCATTCCTTGTAAAAAATAAAGTGGTAAATGGAAATTCAGGTTACAAATGCCAATGACACCATTCTTTCACCGATGGCGTATCAAAAATAATATTAGATTGGAAATAATGGATTAATCCACACTTCTGACTAACTGTATAAGTCATTCAAAAACCGATTGTACTGTACTCGTTGACACATCTGTAATGAAATGAAAGACGCGCTATCACTATACTGATGAAAACATGATTTGTTTTCGCAAATTCTCGACGAAAAAAAAAACAATGATAAAACCGACAGCTGAAAAGGTATTTTTCAACAGTCTACCATTAAACTTAGATTTAAACTTAAGATTTCGAAGAAATTTGTTAGAAATTTCACAAAATTTAAATGAGTTTTGAAGGTACTTGGACTCAATAAAAACACGCTCTTATAAGAAAATTGTCATAATGGTTGGCAAGGAAACAATGAAATCCTCGAAAAAGTATTACAAGTATTACAACGCCAAAATTCCATCAAAACTCGTGTCCTCACCGGTCCCGATCCTTTTGGCCTCTTGCCAAAGCGGTGCAAAGAAATTTTACATCAATCAAGGAAAACATGTCTTGCTGCAATTTCTACCCTGGATTTATTTCCCACCTCTCAGGTGATAATCCAAAATATACAAATTGTAGATATTGATCTCTTCTTCCACATGCCCTCAAGATAATTTTTTTCAAGATTGTGCAAAAATTACACACTGGACAAAAACTATCTTGGGCACAACTGAACCACATGTTATTTTCTATCAGTTTCCGGAATATTGTTTTTCCAGCTTCAGATTAACAAAAATTATGAATTTTTGATTAATGGTCTTTTTTCGAGGTTTTCCCGGAGTTTCTCAGTGGAAAATGCACCGATCCGGTTGTATGAAAAACAATTTTGTAGGTTTTATAATACTCTACAAAAGTTCTATGGACTGTCGAACGGTTCCTTCAATCTTTTTGAGATATTTGCAAAAAAACAATAAAGTAGTCATTTTCTTCGTCATTTCTTGTTTAAAAAATTCCACAAAGCAGCTGCTTGAACTCTCAAGTAAACTTGGACAGAGACTTCCTCCTCCTTCATAAAAGGATTATCCATTAAAAATTATTTCACACTTATCTTTCAGAAAATTTAAAAATTAACTCAATTTTATAATCAGGTTGTCTACCCTTTCACTAATAAACATTTCAGTTTATCACTACCTCAAGTTGGTATCAATTTTTTCATTCATTGACTTCTGACAGACAGGTAATTAGCTGTCTTTTCAAATATAACCTGACATATCCACATGGCCTCTGATTTCTAACATGATTTTTTCGTTAGAATCAAGCACTAATGTTACTAATTATATTTAAAATGTCTTCACAAATTGTAAAACTTCCTGTTACGTGACTTGTAAATACTCAACAAAATGTATATTTTTCCAAACATAACCTAGTTTTTAAAATCATTTCAATTCAAGAATTCCTCATACAATCAGAGTATTTACTTTCAGGGAGCACTGAAGATGACGAAAGTCGAGAGTGCTTGGCAATTTTAGAAATTATATACTTTTATAAAAAATTCCTCTTCATTTATGTCCTGAAAAATGTCACCGGAACATTTATCGGCTTAGAGTTAGATCGCTCGTAGACCGGTCTAGGTCACAAGACACTGGATTTGTTTTGGGAATAGAGTTGTTTAAATACATTGATATTCCAGTAATTGGTGAAACAAGAAAACACGGTCAGTGGCGCAGCCAGGATTTCAGTTTGGGGTAGACTAAACATAACATTTATCAGTTACCAGTTTTTTTTTTTCGTCAGCCGTATGTTATGAATAACACCTACAAGCGAACTATTAGGCAGGCGAACGATAACATTATCTTGTAGGAAATTTTCTTAGCTTTCTTTCTATATACCAATGTATTTAACGAATGTGTCTCGTTATGGTAGCAAAATGCGAAAAATGTAGAAGGTGCGCTAGGATCTGGCATCCTTGCACATAAAACCGCCAAAAAAATACTACCGAAAGTTCTAGAATTTTTTCAATATTTTTTCCGTATTCTACGCCATCAATTCAACATGACGCAGTATTCGAAAAATGAAAAATGATAAATTTAAAAATCGGTCCAACTCAAAGTGCACACGTTTGGAGAAACGCCCTCCATATCTATGTTTGACTAGCAATCGATTTGAAATTTGGCCAGCGTATGAAAAAAAGATTGAATTTAACGAATATAACATAGAAAAAAATTAGAAAAATTTTTGGCGAGAAAATGGCACCTGCAACCACTAGATAGCATTTTCAACCGACGACCGAGTCGAGATAGAGCAATTCTGCGAACGCCAATCGATTCAGCATGCCAAAGTTAGTATATGCTGTGATTTTTGTCGATCGGCAAAAAATAAATTTTCAGCCGAAAAAATATCAAAGGGTTATACCTTAAAAATCGCCAAAAATCCAAAGTCATCAGATTCACTCGAAATTACCAAAGATATACTCAAAATTTTATGCTGATTCCGAAAATGTATGATTTGAATATGTTCGGATACACGGTGTACCATAAAACAAAGATAAATGTGCAGCAAAAATTGTATCACACCAATCCGGCATCCTTGCAAACAAAACCACCTATAACACCTACAAGCGAACTGTTAGGCCAGCAAACAATAATATCCTCCTATAGGAAATTTTCTTAGCTTTCTTTCAATTTACCTATGTATTTAACAAATGTGTCTAGTTATGGTCGAAAAATGCGATAAATGTAAAAGGTGCGCTAGGATCCTATCCTAGCACATAAAACCGCAAAAAAAATACTTCCGAAAGTTCTAGAATTTTTTCAATATTTTTCCCGTATTCTACGCCATTATTTTAATAGTCATTTGTTGACTTGGGTGGGCTGCAGCCCCAAAGCCCCCTGGCTGCGCCAATGAACACGGTTTTTAGTACCGTGTATGAATTTCATCAACAGCCATCATTATAAATTGTGAAAATTTCATCAACCATGATAACTTCTGAAAACAACCGAAAAAGTGGCACGAAAAAAATAGAAGCCTGTTTCAAAATAAACACAACAGAAAGGAGTTTGTTATCTTTCAACGCTTTCTATTGCCACTTCAGTCTTCGGTTTATGTGCTTGTGGTACTCTTCAAGTATATGACATTGAGGTTCTGGCCAATATTGTGTACGTTTTAGTATTCATGTCATATCATGAAACGTTTCCTCCCGAAGCTAATTCTGAATAACCACATCCACATGACAGGATAATGTCTTTTATCGCGCTATGTTTATTGCAATGTTACTAATTAATGAATAATAGAAGTAATATATAAGTTTTATGTATATTCATTAGCGACGTCTCGCATTATTTATAACATTAGTAGGCGTTTGTACTGTTACAACTTTTTGAAATGTTTTCACACTAAAGGTTCCTATATTGTGAATTTTTTGCATGCTTCGTTTTCAGTAGAAATTGCATATTTTTAATAAATGTTTCAAAACAGCGAAAAATTCAACGCACTTTGTACAATGGTCTTACAAAATTATTCTTTACATTATGATCTCACGGCATACATAATACCTACCCTCTAAATCGGCATGGAAATTTTCCTTCATGAACTGTCAGTTAAAATACTGTACAGTTTAGCATACATAGCTGAAAGTGTGGAAATATACACGCCCATGATGAGCATTAGTCGTACGACGAACCACAGTACTTAATCCAGTGAAACTTAACCCTTTGATATTTGAAAATTTATTTTTTGCCGATCGACTTAAAAATCACAGCATATACTAACTTTGGCATGCTGAATCGATTGGCGTTCGCAGAATTGCTCTATTTCGACTCGGTCGTCGGTTGAATATGTTATCTAGAGGTTGCAGGTGTCGTTTTTCCGTCAAAATGTTTTCTAATTTTTCTCTATGTTATATTCGTTAAATTCAATCTTTTTTCTATACGCTGACCAAATTTGAAATCGATTGCCAGTCAAACATAGATTTGGTAGGCGTTTTTACGAACGTGTGCACTTTGAGTTGGACCGATTTTTAAATTTATGATTTTTCATTTTTCGAATACTGTGTCATGTTGAACTGATGGCGTAGAATACGGGAAAAATATTGTAAAAATTCTAGAATTTTCGGAAGTATTTTTCGTTGGCGGTTTTATGTGCTAGGATGCTGGATCCTAGCGCACCTTTTACATTTTTCGCTTTTTGCGACCATAACGAGACACATTCGTTAAATACATATGTATATAGAAAGAAAGCTAAGAAAATTGTCTTCAAGAGGACGTTATGGTTTGCTTGCCTAACAGTTCGCTTGTAGGTTTTGTGTGCTAAGATGCCGGATTCGTGCGATACAATTTTTGTTGTACATTTATCATTGTTTTATGGTACACCGTGTATCCGAACATATTCAAATCATACATTTTCGGAATCAGTATAAAATTTTGAGTATATCTCTGGTAATTTCGAGTGAATCTGATGACTTTGGATTTTTGCAATTTTTAAGGTATAACTCTTTGATATTTTTTCGGCTGAAAATTTATTTTTTGCCGATCGACAAAAATCGCAGCATATAATAACTTTGGCATGCTGAATCGATTGGCGTTCGCAGAATTGCTCTATCTCGACTCGGTCGTCGGTTGAAAATGTTATCTAGAGGTTGCAGGTGTCGTTTTTCCGTCAAAATGTTTTCTAATTTTTCTCTATGTTATATTCGTTAAATTCAATCTTTTTTCTATACGCTGACCAAATTTGAAATCGATTGCCAGTCAAACATAGATTTGGTAGGCGTTTTTACGAACGTGTGCACTTTGAGTTGGACCGATTTTTAAATTTATGATTTTTCATTTTTCGAATACTGTGTCATGTTGAACTGATGGCGTAGAATACGGGAAAAATATTGTAAAAATTCTAGAATTTTCGGAAGTATTTTTCGTTGGCGGTTTTATGTGCTAGGATGCTGGATCCTAGCGCACCTTTTACATTTTTCGCTTTTTGCGACCATAACGAGACACATTCGTTAAATACATATGTATATAGAAAGAAAGCTAAGAAAATTGTCTTCAAGAGGACGTTATGGTTTGCTTGCCTAACAGTTCGCTTGTAGGTTTTGTGTGCTAAGATGCCGGATTCGTGCGATACAATTTTTGTTGTACATTTATCATTGTTTTATGGTACACCGTGTATCCGAACATATTCAAATCATACATTTTCGGAATCAGTATAAAATTTTGAGTATATCTCTGGTAATTTCGAGTGAATCTGATGACTTTGAATTTTTGCAATTTTTAAGGTATAACTCTTTGATATTTTTTCGGCTGAAAATTTATTTTTTGCCGATCGACAAAAATCGCAGCATATAATAACTTTGGCATGCTGAATCGATTGGCGTTCGCAGAATTGCTCTATCTCGACTCGGTCGTCGGTTGAAAATGTTATCTAGAGGTTGCAGGTGTCGTTTTCCCGTCAAAATTTTTTCTAATTTTTTTCTATGTTATATTCATTAAATTCAATTTTTTTTCTATACGCTGACTAAATTTGAAATCGATTGCTAGTCAAACATAGATTTGGTGGGCGTTTTTACGAACGTGTGCACTTTGAGTTGGACCGATTTTTGAATTTATCATTTTTCATTTTTCGAATACTGTGTCATATTGAATTCATGGCGTAGAATACATTATTACATTTATCGCATCGTTCAAAATAAAACTTTATCGGGTAAAATAAAAACCCCGTGTGGTATTACCATCGAAACAGCCACTCTGTATAGGCAATTTTTTTCGAAAAAAATGTTCATTCAATTTTATCGACTTTGCTGATTTAATTGTCCCTGTCTTGTACCACTTCGTGGTGTTTTGTCTCGGAATGTGTCGCCATCAGCTACAGCGACTGAGAACCGAATTCTGAATCAAAGGAAATGCGTGAAAGGCGAGAGCAAGTTCAGGGTCGGATGCCTAAAAATATCCGATTCCTTCACAAAACAATTTAAACATCGCGTTCTACGGATATTTCCAGACATAGGGATGTTTACAACTGCACAAAGAATATGTTTATGGATCGTGAGAATATTCGATGATGGAGCACTTGCATCTTTCGAATTGATGAAAAAAGAAGTGTTCAGTGTTTCATGGGAATATACAATAAAAGTTTGTTTGTTTGGTTATTAAAAGGTTTTCAGTTCGAATACTAAAGCGACAAGCATTTGAATTTGTAGATTACCAAACATTACATCTATATAAAGAAATATTTTTTTATTTTTTGAACAAAAGCTTGTCTTCATTATACTATTTTATGTTTTGCTTTTTAGTTATGGTTATGGTTATTACAAGTCCTGTTTCCCATTAGTTTTTAGCTATCCAGAAGGCCACCTGAGTAACAAATCACCTCTTTCATATAGCCGCCATATTTCATTCATGAATTTTCATGAAACATATACCCCTACACACTAATTTTGAACAGAATTGGACCATAATTACAAAAATCGTCCGCCATCTTGGAAATATGAATTGCGACAAAAAAAATCAAATTCTTTGACCTCGAAACCCCCCCCACACGGTAAAAACAATTTTGTTGCTACAATCACTTTCTTTTTGTTAAGAGTCTATTGTTGAATGAAAAAAATTACTTGCATCTGCAGCAAAAACAAGCTTGAATAGACTAGCAGCATTTACTGAACGAACAAAATATTTTACTCAAATATTTTGTTATTATGAGAAAATATATACTTCGGTCGAATAGTTTTTTGTGTATTGGACATGTGTATCAGAATTGGTTCGACGTTATATGTGAATCGTTATGACTCACAAATATTTCGCTTAAAAGATATTATGTTTAACCAACTAACTAGTGAATTACCTCAAAATTTAATGATTTGGTTGAACAAAAAGAATTGATTCAGTACTTTGTGAATTCAATCCGAAGTTTGTTCAATTTAAATTTATAATATGGTTTCATGTAAACAACCAGAGAAGGTCCTATGAACATTATTGATTGATTGACAAGACAGAAAATAATGATTTCTTTCAAAACCATATTCTGTCTGAACAAATAATTAGAGAAATACTTCAGCAAAAATTGATTTGACGGAACAAAATATGTTTTCCTCGTGAATACCAGAAAGATTTCATTGAAAACACAAATTTGTTCACACAAGTAATACGAAATTAATTCAACATACATCGAATTGTCCTTTCGAAATATTTTGTCAAATTTACCATTGCGACACCACACGCAAGCGCAACAATCACATGGTATTGGCACAGTTAGCAACCCGCGTCCGCGTCGAAAATGTAGAAGGATGATGGTTGATGAGTAACGTCAGTAGCGTTGTATCGGAGTTCAAGGTTTCTTTTCAATTGTGTTTTTAGTGTTTGTGACTATTAATTATAATAATAGTGACCAAAATAATATTGTTTGGCTCCTTGAAGAATTTGAAAGCTGGTAAGTAACGTATTAAGATAATAAGGTTTCTATAAAACTATCAATGAGATTCATTTCAAAACATCATGGCGGTTATAGGGCAACAGGTCAATTTTCGATTTTTCACAGTCATAATGAATTTTTCAGAAAATGACATAACATTGAAAATTGCCAAAAAGCTGGACGATAATAAGTTGAAAGAACTCATACCATCTCTTGGACAAAGGAAAACATCTACTGAAGCTCTGAGGAAGGAATGCCAAGCTTTTGTGGTGATGAGACAAATATAAAGGCAAAGGATAATTTATTATGCAAAAAATTAAATGAATTGATTATGATATGATGGTAGTTTTATAATGTATTTTATTATATAATATACAAAAGAATTATATATTTTATTTTTTGTTACTGTTCAAATTGAGATGAATAAATTATTTGTTCAAATGTATTTTACATTTCATTCATGTCCTGTCTTGATTACCTAGGAAGGTTTTTCCAAGAGATCTTCAAAATCTTTATACCTTACTATTTAATTTGAATAATTTTCATTCGTAGTCATGGATGTATCTGGACGAACAGAAATCTTATGATTTATTTTTTAACTAATCAACCATTTAGCTCGTTTGAGGAATATAGTTATGATATATTCGTGATTTTTATTTTTCAGGATCAACTAGTGGAGGGCCTATTCAAAATCGAGTCTTTTGCATCTCGAAAACTGTTGAGACACAGGGACAAAGTTACCACAAAATTGTGTTCTGAAGCTCTGTTAAAAATCTCCAAATTTCATCTCAAGCTTTTTTGGTTCAGCAGATATACAGGGTGTATCTTAAATGATGTTATTAATTTCAGTGGTGATAAACTTTTTTCCATAAAATATGACAAGAAATTACCTCCTGAAATTAATTATATCATTCAAAAGATATACTCTGTATTCGTGAAAAATATCCATAATCTTCACTCTCTTGAATCTCCTTAAACTAAATGTCTGTGTTTGATTGGTGGACGTCTTGTTAAAGAGCTTCAAAATACAAAATTTGCGGAAATTCAAACGACCCTCTCACGGTTTTCGAGATATTCATGAAAGATGGATCGGGATTTGAATGGACCTGTATCATTAATTGTAATAAATTTTATATTTGAAATCATTTCTGAATATTTCAGTTGACAAAATATTCTTTCAAATCGAATTAATATATTTTTTCAGAAGGGTAATGGAATAACATTCACTCAAACGGATATTTTGTTCTATGAATTACCAAAATATTTTCATTCTATAAGATAATTTGTACATTCAAAAATCCCTTTAGCAAATCGAAGAGATTGAAGGTATTGATTCAAAAACATATTTCGTTCATTTTGATTTGTGTAGTTTCCACTTCAAGAAATATTTTGTTCAATCAAACGATGAACTGAATGAGTTAACAAAATATTTTGTTGGTTGGAATCAAATTCAAATCAAAATTCTAAAAGGTAATGTTGAAATATGAAATCATATGATCGACTGAAACATCTGATGTTTTCGAGAAGAAAAAACAAGATTTTCTATGAACAAAACATATAATCAATTGAAAGCAAATTGCATTAAATCTAAAAGGATTTCAGAGAGACAAATCAATGACAATATTTGTTTCATTTGAATTGATATTTAATTGTGGGATACTGACACTTTTATTTATTCGAGTTGAATGATATTTTGTTGATTTAACCAAGTTTTTTTCTGCGTGCACATTCCAAATTTAAATGGAATCAAACCATAATCACAACAATCGTCCACCATATTGAAATTATGAATTTTGACAATAACCGACACCGAAAACCCCCACAATCCAATTTTGAATCAACTCAGCCAAAATCACAAAACTAGTCCGCCACCTTGAATCTGCCATTTTGGATGTATACATTTTGACAGCCAATTCATAATCTCCGATCCCGGGAATCTCCAAATACCAATTTTGAATCGAATACGACCATAATCATAAAACTCGTCCGCCATATTGGAACCGCCATCTTCAATTAATGAATTTTAACAGAAAATTCATGATCTACGTCCTCAACAACCCCCACATGCCAATTTTGATTGGAATGGGACCATAATCAGAAATCTTGGAGCAGCCACTTTATTTTTTCTTTGGCAAATATTCTATAATGTACCTGCCACCTGTTTTTGATAGGACCCTACAAGTGGTCAAAATTTACTTGCAAGATTTAATTAAAGTAAGAAAGATACCGGGACAAGTGAAACTAAATAAAAGCTTATGAAAAATTATGGTTTTGAAAAGACTAAAAACACACGTTTTCAGTCATGTTTGCAAGCTTTTTTTCACCCATTTCGTGGCATTTTTGCGAGAAATGAGAATATGCGTTTTGTAGTACTATACCTTTACTTTCAAAATCTGTTTGAGAAATTGAAATTGGACTATCACTAGAGCATGCAAGCACGCTGCAAGATATTTCAAAATAAAATCCAAATTGCAATTGCAGTTCTAAAACTAAAGGTGGATTCATGCAACATCACTAAAACTAAAATGAATTTAAGATTTAGATGAATTTTAAAATAAGAATATGAATTAAGAAAGTACTAGACATGCGCATAGCGTTCCAACTGTCAATTTTTGAAACGTCTTAGGGTATTCTTTGATCAGAAAACAAAAGGTGAACCCTAACCTAAGATTATCGTGTTTTGTTGTTTTTTTGTTTTATCTATTCTGGTCTGGTGTTTACAATACAGCATGAAAACTATCACCAAGAGAAGTGAGTATGGTTTAGTACCGAGTACATTATTGCTTCTGCGGGAGCCTCTGGTGTTGTGAGGAATAAGAGATATAGAAAATATGGCGTCAAACCTATGCTGAAATTGCGAACATAACATAACCTCTTTCCTCTTTTAAAGCAATCAATTGTGAGTAAAGAGACTACGCATGCGCCGTTTCTAATTTATGGAAGAAATTAAGTTATTAGTTGAAAGTTGGCCATCTTTCTTAGTTTTAATGTTAATTTTAATTGCTGAATTTTTTGCGTGAACACCTCCATTTAATTACATTGTTTCATATTCTTAATTTTAGTTTTAAATTCATTTAAGTTTAGATTTATACTTGCATGAATCCACCTTAATAGTCCGACAGCTCCTGTTTTGCGCACAAATGAAGTATACATGATTCACTACTTTCGTAAAAAGGGCCAACCCTATGAATTGAACAATGGCGAGGTTGTGAATTTTTTAAAAAATCGCAAAATATTCCGGGTTTTCCAGTTTTTCTCTGTAAAATGATCCGATCGGATCGTACAAAATCTCAGTTTGTTCGTATCTCAACTCTCTACAATTACTCTTATTGGAGCAACCAGATTCCTGTATAAGTTTTCATCCGAACAATAAATACGAGATCACAATTTGTCATATTTTTTTTATTATGACAATATATTTCCTTGCTTAACAACCAATCAGTGGATTTCAAATTTTCAAATTCAGCCAATAGAATCGGAACTACAGAGAAAATATAGCTTGTCGCTGTATTTTCACGGTGGTAAACCTGCTTAGTTTTTGTTTTACTATCTGTCAAGTGAAAATAATGATTTAAATTATAAACGTAAAATTTATGGGTTTTGACTAGTTATCTTTATTTATCAATATGAGCGATCGTTGGGGACAAATGTCCATTGGTCTCATAGAAGAGTATTCCGTTGAATACGGCTAGAAGTAAAGCATCAATTACCAGGTGACACGATTTTTCTTTATTTCAAATCGATATATTGTCGTCCTAAATATAATTCGTGGTATGATTAAAAACCTATAATTTTTTGGAATATCAATTCATTGGCAATCCCAATGCAAGAAAATACAACTCGTTCTGCGGACTCGTTGTGTTTTCAGCTTTGGGATTGCAATTCATTAATATTCCAAAAAATTATCGGTAATAATCATACCACTTATTATATTACCCCTGAAAATAGAAAAGTTAACAGTTTTCAAATAGATTTATATTTGGCAGCTATATAGACAGAGGTAAATTTGAAGGAAAAGAAATTGATAGTTTCAAACATAAAAGGTTTTATAAAAAAAACTGATGAGGAAGGGAAATTGTGAAATAACAAACCTACTGTGGGGTTTAGGAAACAGGAAGCGATTTCCCCCTTCCCCCTTCCTCATCAGTTTTTTTATTTTCCAGGTGCGGATCTTTAGCAAATTATGATAAAGTTCCGCAGGTGCGGACCTTTATCCACGGCCAAAAGTATATGCATTACAGCTTATCCTCACGCGTGGGTAAAATACTTTCTGTACGTATGTGGTTATAAGCCACTTTCCGTGGAATTGTACAGTGCGATAAGCATTACTTTCCTAGGAATATGTCCGTTTTATTTCTTGTAATACAAATACATATTTTTCGTAGGTAGGTATTGAGAACCAACGGTTCATGTTCGGTATAAAGATGCGCTCTGTTGCACGGATGATTACCTGAACCTTATCAGATATTCGTGTGAAAGCACATTCCTAAAACGGTAATATTTGACCACCGTCACGCAGAGATAGACAACTTTCCGGTTGAATAACTTAAAACGTATTCAATTTCCGAGAACATCTTCAACTGGAAAACCGGTACTGCATTATAACTGCCAGACCTGAAGAATAGTGGCAGAATAATGAACGGCTTTTGTTTCGGCAATACGAGGGTAAGACGGAAAATCTTACATAGCCCCGAAACTATACAGGGTGATTCAAAATTCGATGTAAATATTTCAAGGGCGTATTGTTGGGATCAAAATAAGACTTTTTCTTCAAATCAACATGTGTCCTAAAATGCACCCCCTCCGAGCTACAGCCCCTGTAAGTTAGGAAAAAAAACAAGATTATCTAAAACTGTGACTATAATAACGAATCGAATCTTCTGAAAATTGGCATACCCCTATTTTTTTAGGCACTCTATTCTTTTTTTGCTTTAAAAATTATGTAAACCCAGTTTTGGGGGAGTTGGAGGGGGGTCCACACTTTTATTGACCCAATTTTTACGTTCAAAAAGAGAAACTCAGAATTCGAATAGCATAATATTATTGGCAATAAAAAAAACTAAGAATTCGGTGTCTTGCATTTTTGTCATACAACTAACCGTTTGCCAGAAAATCGTAATCAACGAAAGGGGGGGTACTTTCACAATATCAAACTAACAAAACATTTATTGGGTGATTAAATAATTAATAATCTCGTAACAAATGTTGAAAATGTCCTCCCCTTGCTGCTATACAACCTTCCATTTTTCTTTGCATAGAACGTCGAACACGTTCTAAAATCCCAGGAGTGGTTCTTATGTTTTGGAAAGCATCAATGATGCGTTGACGGAGGTCCTGAACCGAATGCACGGGCCCAGCATCATAAACAGCACTTTTCACATATCCCCATAAAAAAAAGTCTAATGGGGTGCAATCCGGGGAACGTGGCGGCCAAGCTATTGGACCAGCTCTAACTTACAGGGGCTGTAGCTCGGAGGGGGTGCATTTTAGGGCACATGTTGATTTGAAGAAAAAGTATTATTTTGATCCCAACAATACGCCCTTGACATATTTACATCGAATTTTGAATCACTCTGTATAGTGAGTATGTACCATTCAGTAATTGAAAAATAGTTATTTTTGTATCTAGTGCGCGAATGCTACTTTGATGATCGAGAACTGTTTTGTGTTGTGTGAGACGCAGCCGAGTTAAAAAAAATTGTCGAGTTCGACATCAACTTTCATGGTGCAGTGTTGTGCTCTAAAAAAGTCATTTATCTTTGCAAATTCATATTGAGAATCATACTCGAACTCAATTTGAAACCATCAGCTGCAGTACAGAAAAAGAGAAAGTGATTCTGGCGCAGTCCTCCACTTATATAATGTAATTATTTTGGTCCACATTTTCAAATATCACTTAGTTTTCCACTTCTTTTGGTGGGGAGAGCAAACTATATAATTTTTTATAACTGTTCGCAGTTCACCCTGTATAACAATGCAACGGAACTCCTTTTTATTGAACTGGCAAAGCTTGGTACTGTATAATATAAATACCTGACCTAATATAACAGAAGGTAAGCCACGATCATTACTCGTCATTATCATTATCATGATAGAAACTCATATAATGAAGATATAAACCTAGGTATACAAACGGCATTCATTCATCACACGATACATATTCAGATAAATTTAATAGATGACATGTGGTGTTCCTTAAAGAAGAAATAAGTAAACGTTGGATCACAATAGATATTGTAATACACGATTAAAGGGATAAAGGTATCTGGTTAGTCATCATTTTGATTTCGCAATTTCTGTTTCTAAAAAAATATGTATAAGTAGACTGAATAAGGCAGTACATCCATCACTGACAAAGGATCCAATTATTTAATCGATTACGATAAGTAAAAATCGTGTCCTATGAAACACTTCCAGTTTAACCACCATGGACAAAAGCGTCTAGCCATACCATTCTACTTTTGATCCCGCAGTTCCTCAAAATGGCTGCTCCAGGACTGTTCTTTCTGAATTTTGGATAAATATTCGTTATTTCGTAACAATTTTGTATTGTTAATAGGTCTAGGTAAGGGTAGTCAGGTCAGGTATGGTTGGCAAGTAATTTACGCATGTTCAACTCGGTTTGCATGCAAACTAATTCACGTATTTTTGATGACTTGCAAGCTAGGGTAGCTTGCTCAGGTTGGTTTGTGTGTCAATTGCGAGCAAAAAAACAAATTCACGCAGTTTCAACTCAGAGTTTGCCTTTTCGTTTTGTCATCACCCCGCCACACCGCCATTAAATTATCATAATGTGCGCATGCGGAACTGCGGGATCAAAAGTAGAATGGTACGGCTAGACACTTGTACAATTCAGAGCACTGTCAGTGACGTAATATGACAGTTGCGGAACAATGCATAGGGGGACAAACAAACCAACTTGAATAAAAACAAATCCATTGAACCCATTTTCCATAAGGCTACGTGAATCTTTCTGGTCAATTTTTACGAAAAGTGATTTATAAAAATTGCACTTACCCACTAACGCCCACAAAAAACGAATTTTCATTTCATAAAGTACTTTGTTTGTCTCCCCATGACCGCCTTGTTGTGACGTCAGCTGACCGTGCTCTATTACTCCTGGACAGTCGAGAATCTACGATTATGTTCGTATTTTGAGCCATGAACAAGTGGATGCATAATATTGTGATATGTTTTGGTGAAAGGGCAATATTACAGAGTTGCAAGACAAAAGAAAAGTAGGATTTATGAAACTAGCTGTAAGGTTAGGTAGGTTTAGGTTTTAATGTTCTCTCTGACGAGGTCCATGTCCTATTAATTGTGGCTCACCCTGTTTTCATATTTCTCCCAGTATATCATATTTACTACAGGAATTGATGACAACACTTCACCAGATTTCCTCAAACCTGAAAGACTTGAAGTTATGAAGTAGCCTAAAAAAATTGCTTCATTATGTATTTCGCTTATTACAGAGGCTATTTCAAAAGTACTAGAGTAAAAAAGAATTCCTTTGATTTCATTGAAATAAGATATATCTATAGTCTAGTTCCTAAATTGTAGATAGTGACTCATAGGTTGTAAGGTTCATAATTCATATGAAGCAGGGCAAGAAACGGAACAGAAATCAGCTAGGTACTTAGGTTTTAAATCAAGTTTTACTTTGCCACTTTCTGAAAACGTACGATGAGTCACTATCTACAATTTAGGAACTATTTTCAAAAATGATTGATAACAGACTGAATCTTCCTAAGTAGCTTCATATTGCCGAGACACCCAACTTTTTCCTCTACGAAATTTCTCGATAGTGGTAGCTAATAAACTGCGCAGGCGTCAATCATGTCGATTTGGTGAGTGCAAAAAAGTCATTAATAACAGTTAGTTTTTTAGTCGAACCTCGAGATAGTTCGCCAAAGTACTCGAAAATACTTTTGTCCTGCATATTGTCCTACGAACAGTACGAACTGAATGGTAGAAGTTCCCAGTCCTACGCTATGAAATTATCAATTCCATGATAAAAAAAATCGTGGGATACTGGTCTATATGGCATATTATTCAAACAATTTCGTGATATGGATAAAATAAATTCCTTCTCCACACTAGCGACAAAAACTTGATCTTCCTGATCTGGAATGCCTGGGGATGAGTGATGTTTTTTGCGCGATCATTTAAAAATCTATCCACATCATATATTTATTAACTACGTCCACATACCTACCTATACGATATTGTGTGAAGCCAGAAATCTGACATTTCTATATTTCCGACTTGGGTTCAAAATAACGAAACAAATGGTTTTATTTTCACGTCCACAACCTGATTCAAATAAGTCTCACGAATAAAGAATGAATAAGTACTAATGAGGTAGACGAGGCACGATTGTAATGCTTGCGGATAGAGGTAAACGACACCGAGAACCCAAGGTCAAGATCGATAAATAATCGTTCGTTTCCAGATGAAGATGTAACCATATAAACCATAAAGGATGTCCAAATATAAGGAAAATCAGCTTTCAGTTTCACATGACTGAAACTGATCCACTGTTTTACATTTTTTATAACTTTTATCAAAATAAACGTGGGAGTTAAATAAAATAAGGGATAGATGAAAATGTGAGAAATGACATAGTTTTTTAAAAGCCATCAAAAGAGATGATAATTTAAAAAAAAATCTGCAAATATTGCGATTTTTTTTAAATGTTACAGCAAAATGAGGATAAATCAATACTGGTTTCCCTGAAAAGACGGAAGTAAAATTGAGTTTTCAATTATTTTCGCATAGAGAAACTTTAATTTGCATGGCGAATACATACATTCGTAAAGATTTTTAGTATTGTTACAGACCTGAAATTTGATAAAGACTTCTCGAATTGTTCGAGATCCTTCGATGAATTAGATGGAAAAATCTAGAAGCACTAACTTTTGTTCTGGATCAATCGTCGAACATTCTATTTGTGTTCTATTGATTTCTTAAGTTTTCTAGAACTTTATTTGTATATAAAAGCGATGCATTTGTTAGATGAAGGAAGTTAGTTAGGAAGTTACTTTGAGTTACCTTGGATACAAGTATTTTGACAGTGACTTGTCTTGTATCACAGTGTTGTCAAGTGAAGTTTGAATAATAAAGGCGAGTTCATACCAGTGTACACTTATTTTTGAACCCGAAGACGCAACAATTGGTGACAGCGGCGGAATAAGTGTTACTGAAGAAAGAAAAGTAAGGCAGTTTTCCAGTATTTGATGGTGAATACTCGTGCAAATAATTACGACGAGATGGCGACATCAGCAGATATCCTTGAGTTTTTAAAGGAACAAGAAGCCAAACGAAAACAAGAACAAGAGGAACAAGAAGCCAAACGAAAACAAGAACAAGAGGAACAAGAAGCCAAACGAAAACAAGAACAAGAGGAACAAGAAGCCAAACGAAAACAAGAACAAGAAGAGCTTCTACAACAATTCGAACTGAAAAGGAAACAAGAACAAGAGGAACAAGAAGCCAAACGAAAACAAGAACAAGAAGAGCTTCTACAACAATTCGAACTGAAAAGGAAACAAGAACAAGAGGAACAAGAAGTCAAACGAAAACAAGAACGAGAGGAACAGGAGGCACGGTTAGTCCAGCAGTTACAACAACATGTTGATCTTCTGCAACGTATTAGTCACAGTCAACAGTGCTTCCAGAATGAAATCACTGAAGAAGTACAAGAGGTCAGAGGAAAAGTCCAGGAGGTCAAAGGTGAAGTTCAAGAGGTCAAAGGTGAAGTTCAAGAAGTCAGAGGCGGAGTCCAGGGAGTCAACAGAAGGGTCCAAGACGTCGAAAATGAACTGTCCAAAATAGATGAACGGGTGGCACGAGAGGTGGACAAGAAATTCAACGAAGAAGTGGATAAGATCAAGGTGAGGCTGGAAACGTTACAACTTCCACACAAGCGTGCACCATCTGAGGAAATCTCCCCCACCAGCGAAAGGCCATCCTCACTGACAACTCCGATAAGGCCTACACAAGTGAAAATTTTGAAGCCTCCAACATTTGATGGACAATCCTCGTGGTCCATGTATAGACGTCAGTTTGAAGCGGCAGCAAACGCAAATGGCTGGTCCGAGGAAGAAATGGCCACCTCTCTAGTCCTGTGTCTACGAGGACAAGCATTGGACATCCTTCAGAACATCCCCGAGAGTAATCAGAAGGAATATTCTAGAATCGTTGAAGCTTTGGAAATCAGATATGGACAGCAATATCTCAAACAAGTATTTCAGAGCCAAATAAAGAGTCGATACCAAAAATCCAACGAAACCCTACAGGAGTATGGAGCCGACGTAGAGCGACTCATTAATTTGGCATACCCACAAGCACCGAAGGAGTTCATAGAACAAATTGGGGTGCAGACTTTCATCGATGGTTTGAGAGATACTGACATGCAGCAAACCCTTCGACTAGGACGACTTCAAACCATAAGCGCAGCACTGATAGCATCTTTGGAGTTCGAGGCCGCGAAAAACGCATCAAGAAATACGAGGCCCAAGTTACGTGAAGTTAAATTCAACGAGGATTCTCCTACAAGCGAGGCGCTATTGAAGAAAATATTGGACTCCATAACAGCATTAAGCAACCAAGTGCATTCCCCAGAAGACAGGAAGAGGCGCTGCTATAACTGTGGGAAAAGCGGCCATCTACAGAGGAGTTGCTGGGAGAGATCGAGATCCAGAAGTACAAGCCCAGGAACAGAACAACGTGGGCGTTATAACAGAGGAGCCTTCAGGAGATCGACCACGCCAGAAAGGAGACCTCAAACGTCCGAAAGAGGACTTGCTCCCACCCAGGAAAACGAGAATTAGTCGGCACTAGGGGGCGCGTGGCGACTTTCAGTGTTCAAAGCCCCAAGATCCATATATCGTCATTGAAGAAAAATGGCCAAAGTCTACTAATACAAGGATACTTAGAAGATCGGAAATGCACCTTCACCATTGATACAGGAGCTTCGAGATCAGTCGTTCGCCCAGACCTCATACAAGAATCTGTGAAGCCGATGAAAAGGAATATGGTTTTGGAAACGGCAACGGGACAAACCGCACCAGTCATTGGGGAAACACTTGTACACATCCAGATAGGACCTATTACCATGGAACATTCTATGTTGGTTGCGGAAATAAGGGATGAATGTGTTCTGGGTCTGGACATCATGGAGAAAAACGACTTCATCCTTAACATCAGACAGAAAATTTTGCGGATTGGCAATGAAGAAATCTTCCTGAGCAGATACAATGAGAAAATCCAACCAATCAAGATTTATGTTGACGAAGACATCCACATTCCGAAAAACTCCGAAACCATCATCATGGCCAGAATGGATAAACAACCTGGAGATTTGAGCACTGGAATAATTGAAAATGATGAATACCGCCAAGATGGAATTTTAATTGCCCGATGTCTTGTGAACACAGAACAACTAATTCCTGTCAGGGTTGCCAATACTTCGGAAAATAAAGTCCTACTGAAGAAAAACGACCAATTGGGATTCTGCAAACCTGTCACTCGAGTTATCAATTGTGAAAACCACACTCAGGTACTGCGAAGAAATACCACTAACACCGATCAGAGAACAATAGACAAAATGATGGAATCCACGGAACATTTAACTATGGAAGAAAAGCAGAAGGCCAAAGAATTTCTTGATAGCCATCGTAACATTTTCTCGACAGAGACTTCGACGGGACGTACCAGTCTAGTTCAACATCGCATCAACACCGGCGATGCCCGACCAATCCGACAGGCTCCGAGGAGATTACCGTTTGCCAAACAGAGAGAGGTAGCAGACATGATAAACAACATGATGGAGGATGACATAATTGAAGAAACCACAAGCCCATGGTCCTCACCGGTAGTATTGGTAACTAAAAAGGATGGATCAACCCGATTCTGCGTGGACTATCGTCGATTGAATGACGTAACGATGAAGGATAGCTACCCATTGCCAAGAATTGATGATACACTAAACACATTATCCGGTTCCAAATGGTTTTCAACGTTGGACCTGAAAAGCGGGTATTGGCAAGTGGAAGTTCATCCTGATGATAGAGGAAAAACAGCGTTCTCTACCGGACAAGGGCTGTACCAATTCAAAGTTCTTCCGTTCGGATTATGTAATGCTCCCGCCACCTTTGAGAGACTTATGGAACTAGTATTGAGAGGTTTGACATGGAAAATTTGTCTAGTCTACTTGGATGACGTCATAGTAATGGGAAGGACATTTGACGAACACCTGGATAATTTGGAAGAAGTATTTTTGAGGTTAGAAAATGCTAACCTGCAACTGAACCCAAAGAAGTGTTATTTATTTCAAAAAGAAGTTAATTTTTTAGGCCATGTCATCTCGGCCGAAGGAATCAAGACCGATCCTGCTAAAATCGAGGCTGTTAGGAGTTGGCCACGTCCTAGGGATAAACATGAAGTAAGAAGTTTTCTGGGGCTATGTACCTACTACAGGAAGTTTGTTCAAGACTTTGGTAAAATTGCCAAGCCACTCCACCGCTTAACTGAGAACAACGTTCAGTTTGATTGGAGCCCTGATTGCCAACAGTCGTTCACTGAACTGAAGAAGAAATTGACAACAGCGCCTATTTTGGCTTACCCACGAGAACAAGGCACTTTCATTTTGGACTGTGATGCGTCTCAGCAAGGCATTGGATCAGTTTTATCCCAAGAACAGGATGGCGAAGAGAAAGTAATAGCCTACTTTAGTAAAACTCTAGGCAAAGCCGAAAAGAATTACTGCGTTACAAGAAAGGAGCTTCTATCGATAATCAAAGCCATTGAACATTTCCATACCTTCCTCTATGGCAGACGTTTTCTCGTAAGAACTGATCACAGCGCTTTGCAGTGGATAATGAACTTCAAGAAACCTGAGGGTCAGATTGCGAGATGGCTAGAGAGACTCCAACAATACGACTTCAAAGTTATTCATCGCAGTGGCAGGAAACACAGAAATGCAGACACATTATCAAGACGTCCATGCTTGGAACAGCAATGCCGATATTGCCAGAAACTCGAAAACAAAGAAGTCAATTTTTACAATGATGAACATTGCAAGGAAATTCTGCAAGTTACCACCGTAAGAGTAGAGTCTGAAGAATCTGATTTATGGACCACAGAAGATATGAGGAAGAATCAGAAGAAAGACAACAATTTAAAGTTAGTCCTAAGCTGGCTAAAAAATGGAGTTAGACCTGAGTGGCAGGAAGTATCCAAGTTTGGTGCAGTTGCCAAGGGATACTGGGCTCAATGGGATTCCCTATGTCTTCGTGATGGCCTATTGCATCGCAAATGGGAGAGCCCAGATGGAGCAACTGTGGTGTACCAACTGGTCCTGCCGAAAGCACTTACTAAAGATGTGCTCGAGCAACTTCATAGTAGTCGTGCAGGTGGACACTTTGGAATCATGAGGACCCTTGCTAGAATTCGAGAACGATTCTATTGGGTGAATTGTCGTCGTGATGTAGAAGAATGGTGCAGAAGATGTGACCTATGCTCTTCAAAGAAGGGACCCAAAACTAGAAGTCGAGGGAAAATGGCTCAGTATCTTTCTGGTGAACCATTCGAAAGAGTAGCAGTTGACATTCTTGGGCCATTTCCTGTTACCGAGCAAGGAAATAAATACTTGATGGTAGCCATGGACTATTTCTCCAAGTGGCCTGAAGTTGTGCCCATTCCAAACCAGGAGGCAAAGACCGTTGCAAAGGCCTTCATAGAAAATGTAATAGCCAGACATGGAGTCCCACTAGAATTACATTCTGATCAAGGACGAAACTTCGAATCTGAATTATGGCAGGAAATGATGAACATTCTAGGTGTGAAGAAGACTCGTACCACAGCCCTACATCCACAATCAGATGGTATGGTTGAACGACATAATAAAACCATCAATCAGTACCTGTCGATGTTCATCTCCAAAAATCAAAAGGATTGGGATGAGTTGGTACCACTATTTCTCCTATCCTATCGAAGTTCCCAGCATGAGTCCACCGGATATACTCCTTCAATGTTGATCACTGGGCGAGAAATGAAACTACCATGCGATCTGTTGTTTGGAATGCCACCCAGAAGTACAGAGGACAAAGTCCTACCAGAATATGTCCAAGAGTTGCGAGAAAGACTGGACCAAGTTCATGAATTCTGCAGACGTCGTCTTCAAATCTCCAGTGATAAAATGAAAAAGAGGTTCGACAGGAAGAGTCCAGGGACTATGTTCGAGCCAGGTGATGCCGTTTGGCTATACCAACCTCAGAGAAAGAAAGGAAAATGCCCCAAGCTACAGAGAAATTGGACAGGACCCTATGTCATCATAAAGAAGATCAACGACTTGGTATACCGCATCCAGCTCAACCCAAGGAGTAAACCCAAAGTTGTTCACATCGAGAGGTTAGCAGAATACCGAGGCCACGATCCCCCAAATTGGTTCCAGAGGGACAGCCAAAATGGTGATGGTGTTATCCGGGACGGAATAACCTAAAGGAGGAGGCAGTGTTACAGACCTGAAATTTGATAAAGACTTCTCGAATTGTTCGAGATCCTTCGATGAATTAGATGGAAAAATCTAGAAGCACTAACTTTTGTTCTGGATCAATCGTCGAACATTCTATTTGTGTTCTATTGATTTCTTAAGTTTTCTAGAACTTTATTTGTATATAAAAGCGATGCATTTGTTAGATGAAGGAAGTTAGTTAGGAAGTTACTTTGAGTTACCTTGGATACAAGTATTTTGACAGTGACTTGTCTTGTATCACAGTGTTGTCAAGTGAAGTTTGAATAATAAAGGCGAGTTCATACCAGTGTACACTTATTTTTGAACCCGAAGACGCAACAGTATTATCTAAAATTATTATATAAGAGGATGAAATTAACAACCCCGATTCTATTTTATGTCGAAACTTTTTTGTAGGGTTAACATTATTCAAAATTCCTGTGTGTTTCTTAACTTTTTTGTCAACTGGTTTTTATCCATTGAAAAGATAGTTTGCGAACAAAAAAATAAAATACAATATAATGTATGGTATGTATGTTTTTATATGATACCATACATAAACAGAAGTATTCGGTAAATATTCGGTTAGAGCCATCGAATTTTCAAAAAAATGTTTTTTGCAACTTACGTATTTCGGTCTCTTCACCATTTGACAGATCGACTTTCTGTTATTAAAAATTTACAAAATATGCCCTTTTTTCAACCAAAACATCACACACGCACTTATTTACTTGTTTTCAAAACTTTTTTGCAGAACAAGTTACCACTTTTTGAAAAATTTACTCTTCTTCAAAACGTTGATAAATAGTAGAACTGTCATTGTCCAACACTGAATTTTTGGGGTTTTTCAGTTATCATTGTTGGTGATATGATTATGATATTGTTCTTGCGTCGACTCTCGTGAGATCTCGGTTCACATAGTCTTTTTGAATTAATATTTGAGCTTAAGAGCGAGCGAAGCGAGCCTAATGACAGCAAGCGCAGCGAGCACCTACTTTTATTTACGTTTTAGCTTAGGTTGGGTTAGGTTAGGTTAGGTAGGTTAGGTAGGTTAGGTAGGTTAGGTAGGTTAGGTAGGTTAGGTAGGTTAGGTAGGTTAGGTAGGTTAGGTAGGTTAGGTAGGTTAGGTAGGTTAGGTAGGTTAGGTAGGTTAGGTAGGTTAGGTAGGTTAGGTAGGTTAGGTAGGTTTGGTAGGTTAGGTAGGTTAGGTAGGTTAGGTAGGTTAGGTAGGTTAGGTAGGTTAGGTAGGTTAGGTAGGTTAGGTAGGTTAGGTAGGTTAGGTAGGTTAGGTAGGTTAGGTAGGTTAGGTAGGTTAGGTAGGTTAGGTAGGTTAGGTAGGTTAGGTAGGTTAGGTAGGTTAGGTAGGTTAGGTAGGTTAGGTAGGTTAGGTAGGTTAGGTAGGTTAGGTAGGTTAGGTAGGTTAGGTAGGTTAGGTAGGTTAGGTAGGTTAGGTAGGTTAGGTAGGTTAGGTAGGTTAGGTAGGTTAGGTAGGTTAGGTAGGTTAGGTAGGTTAGGTAGGTTAGGTAGGTTAGGTAGGTTAGGTAGGTTAGGTAGGTTAGGTAGGTTAGGTAGGTTAGGTAGGTTAGGTAGGTTAGGTAGGTTAGGTAGGTTAGGTAGGTTAGGTAGGTTAGGTAGGTTAGGTAGGTTAGGTAGGTTAGGTAGGTTAGGTAGGTTAGGTAGGTTAGGTAGGTTAGGTAGGTTAGGTAGGTTAGGTAGGTTAGGTAGGTTAGGTAGGTTAGGTAGGTTAGGTAGGTTAGGTAGGTTAGGTAGGTTAGGTAGGTTAGGTAGGTTAGGTAGGTTAGGTAGGTTAGGTAGGTTAGGTAGGTTAGGTAGGTTAGGTAGGTTAGGTAGGTTAGGTAGGTTAGGTAGGTTAGGTAGGTTAGGTAAGGTAAGGGTAGGGTAAGTTAGTTGGGTGGGTTAGGTTGTTTTCCCTTCTTTTGTCTTAAAATATTGGATATGTGTTCAGTTAGGTCGGTACGTGATAAGGGCGAGCGAAGCAAGCCTAACCTAACCTAAAACGTAAACGAGATCCGACGAAAATCGAATCATAAAAGTGATACCAACTTGATGAATAAAAAATATCGGTCATTCAATGTTGATCACAATTTGTTAACGTTTTGAAGAAGGGTGAATTTTTCAAAAAGTGGTAGTTTTTTCTGCAAAAAAGTACCGAAAACAAGTAAATAAGGGTATGTGTGATGTTTTGGTTAAAAAATTAGAATATTTTGTGAATTTTTAATAAAAGAAATTCGAATGTCAAATGGTGAAAATCCACAACAAAATGGACCTGTACCTTCAAAAATAGTTGTGACCGCCAAACATTTTATTTGGATTTTTTGTAGAGGAGACCGAAATACGTAAGTTGCAGATTTTTTTTTTTTTAATTCGATGGCTCTCTCTAACCGAATATTTATCCGTAATGGAATAATTTGCTCATCTGGAATGACAGATATTAAAAAAAAAATATCTTGGATGGTCATGATTCCATCGAACAATTTTGTTTAATAAATACTACTCATTTTTTCGCATTTTGACTGATAATGTGCTATTTTGCTAAATTCAAAATATTTTATCACACTTTACCTCATAGAACTGTCACTTTACTATATAGTAATGTCACTGTCAATAAAACACAGTTTGACAGAAAATGTTTATTTAATATCGGAAATAAACAAACAGTGTCAGTATACTAGGTTGCAAAAATTCCCAGGTTATGTTTTTATATCTATGATTATTTGTTAATAACACAAAATGCGCAAAAATAGTATAAATAAACCTCGTAAAAAAGCAGTTTCACTAAACTCATATAAGTAAACAGTATTTTGTTAAGCATCAATATACGCAACTTTTTGTCCTAATTTAAACTTCGTCACACTATCTTCTGATAGGAAATCTCAATGGTAAGGGTCGAATATGAATTGCCCTGCTTACTTATTTAGTGTATACAAAACAAATGGAAATTATATTTATTGTGTGAATAAAAATCTTCTCAAAAAACACCGCAATCGCCGATTGTTGAGAAAAAGGTTAATAATAAATATATGGTGTGCCATGTGGAAAATTCTTCAGAGGTCATTGCCATAGGAAAACCATAAGTGACATACAATTAATCCGCATAATTGAAATCCAACAAAAACTTAGTAAATCTACTGAACCTAATATCGCTGTGATCTGGTTAGGTATATCTCGCTGAATCTATGGTAAAATAATCGAATAATGTATCAATAACTTTTCTGATTTAAGAAGGAATAAATATAGATACTCAATCTTACTAACACCCGGTATATGGCACCATTATACATACATGTATAGAATATAGCTGTCTTCCACATCAGAGACGGGAAATATCCTCCATTAACATAAAAACAATAGCCATGTCGACAGAACTGTTGAGAACGGATAGCCTTTCTTTCGAGTCACAAAACGTGCTTTGAAATAATGTGCTACGTTTAATTTTCATACGGTGTTGAACAAATGTGTCAACAATTCAAGAATCATGGATGTTAGAACAAATGTCAGAACAAACAAACTCAACAATGAAAACTGGTCACAATGTATTCGAAGTTATTTTCGAGATTGAATGTAAAACTCATTTTTCACTCAGCTGACTACACATCTTTTTCACAACAGTATCGGTATTCCATCAGTTTTTGTGTATTATTTTTGTTTTCGTCGTTATTTCCATTATTCTTCATCAAAGCCAGTCAGAGAAGTCGAAATAGTCATAAATTACCTTTCAATAAATTAATGGATGTACAAGATCATCATAATTAAAATTGAGAAATAAAAGTTACTATCCAAAGTTATTCGCGATCACCATTGACCTTTGGCACCAGGTGGCGCTCCTAAACTCCGGGAAAACAAAGCATATTTATGTCATTTATCTGTGTGTTGAAATTTTTTGAATTATTGAACTTTCACATCTATCTTCCAACTTTTGAGTTCCTCTTTAGAAGTACCTGTTGTGAAGATTCATTTAGACGACACATTTCAGTATTTAAGTGGAAACAGTTTCGATGAACTAATTTCTGTAATTTTTTGTGATGGAATGACCTCTTTGACCTTTCATCAATGTCACGTTTTTGTATCTAGAAAATAGGTAGTTGGATATATTTAATTTTTTATATATTTTTTAAATACTTACAAGTCAAACTGCGTGAAAAAGGATTTTTTATTATTTTATTTTAAATTGTATTTGATCCAGAACAAAAAAGAATTTTAGGCGAATTCAAACACTAGCTCTTTTCGCGCGAAGTATTACCGGAATATATAGATGACGTCAAAGTCTCTCCATATATTGCACGTCTGGGGCCCGATTCTCAAATGTCTACTACCCTATGTCGCATGCGATAAAATATCTCTATCTCTTTTTAATGCTTGGTCAAGAAAAGTGATAGAAATATTTTGTCACATGCGACAAAATATCTCTATCTCTTTTTAATGGTTGGTCGAGAAAAGTAATAGAAATAGGTATCAAAACAAAGTGTGCCTTACCATTAAATTCAACTGAATAGTTTCGAAAGAAGTTTAATCGGGAGTACCTACACTGTGATTCAAACTGGGAACAACTCTTTCTCGGGCAGAAAACATTCTCAGAGTTCAGAGGACTCGAGGACAAACGTTTGTAGAACAATACTGATGACGTCACCCCGCGAAAACATGGCGTTTGAATCTATCTCAATTTAGAATAGTTTTGAAGTGAATTGTAGTCGATACGAAATAGATTAATAGGTTCGTGGTGTGATTTTACATGCATCGTATATACAGATAATTTTTTACAAATAAAACGTAATTTTTTGTTACAGTGTAATTCCCGTTCCCAGCAAAAGCATCATCGATTCAGTGTTGAAATGGAATATGTTATCTTCTTCATCCTGTCTGGTATCACGGAAGATTGCTTCCGATCTGAGCTGACTTCCCGAATGTGCATCAGTATCATCAGTTTCATCACGTGCATTTATTTTATTATCGATGTATCTGGAGTTATGGCATTTCAACATATATACAATATAACGAAATGAAAATAACATCACCTGTTTGAATCAGATGAAGGAATTAGTTATGGAATTTACAAGTAGGTACCAGTAATTACTACCAAACTAAAAATTAGAGGATACGCTAGTATTTATTTTTTTGGTTCACTATATTTGAAAGAAAAATAATTTTTTTGTCGACCTCTACAAAAAATGACATTTTACCTACTCATTTTGAAGGCAAATACTTTTCGTCCACAAACACTTTTCGTCCGCAAACGCTTTTCGTCCGCTGTGGTCACTATGATACGGCATAGTGCGGACGAAAAGTGTCTGCGGACGAAAAATACTTGCCTAAAAAAAGTCGATTGTCGATCCGAAAATCGGAAATTAGTAGGTAATTTGTAGAGGTCGACGAAAAAATGTAATATGCCCCTCGGCGAAATACTGTCTATTGTCTCTCCTGATTGCTAGCCTCGGCTGCGCCTCAGCTATCAATTTGCAGGCTCGACTATAATAGACAGTTTTTCGTCCTTGGTACATATATAACTATTATGTGAAATTTACATTGAAATACAGAAATATTTTCTGGAGCAAAATAAGTATAATATGGACATAAGCAATAACTTATTCTTCGCCATTCAAGCTGAAGTTACTTAATAAATGTTATTACAATCAGTGTCCATTCGAAAGTACCAAATCTTCACTAATAAAGGAAACTTGAGACAGAAAACATTATCCCCTTGATCCCCATGTTCCTCCTCATAGACACCCATGAATGTTCCAAAAATCACCCAGGAACTCGCGGCTAGATAAAATATGACCCATATACGTGCTGCCTGTCGTGAGAGGCCACTCAAAGAGCACGCCTACAAGATAAACCGAAGCAGGGACCTCTGGAACCCATTGAATGGGAACCAAGCCAACCGTCCTAGGGGCGTCGACCAGAGGAACCCCCAAGGGTGCCTTTGCGGTGGCAATCCTGAATGCGAAGACCAGCGCCCAGAAAAGAGAACCAGAGGAACCAAAAGTACCCCAAAACAAACGATAGAGGGGGGCCCACTCAAGGGACACCTCAAACCACCTGCCTGGGGACTAGAGAATAGAAAGAATAGCTTCACTGTTGTAAGAGGCTAATGAAAGGCCACGCCCACAAGGGGAACCAAAGCAGGGACCTCTGGTACCCATTCTAGGTGAGCCAAGTCAACCGCTTCGAGGAGCGACCAAAGAAACCCTTAAGGGTGCCTCTGTGGCGACAAATCTATGTGCGGAAGCGGGCACCACGGAAAATGGAACCAGAGAAACCGAAGGTACCCCCAAAACAAAAGTCAACAGGAAAACCACAACTGAAGGAACCTCCACAGGTGCGTCCAACCAGCTGAGGCCAAACATGTGCGTGTACAAAGGGCCTAAACCGAGAGGCCCTCTTACAGGGGCTTCAAAACCCGCCCATCCCTACCAGAAACTGAAGGAAGGAAGAATGTTCTACAAAAGTTATTGTCAGACAAAGGACGAGATAAAAAGTTTTCTTTCCAAAAACTGACCAGACAACTTTAAATGTAAACATTTGAAAGAAATTTCTTGAATCCTTCTTTCATTTTTTCCATGAGATATCTTGGGGTATTGGATTCAATGATAATTATTGTACTATATTTATATTTAAAAAGACACGCTTCGTCCTTGGTCTGGGACTTCTTCAGTTTTTTGTTTGTTTTCACGTCTGAGTACATTTAGAGGGTTAATCATATCAAAAATGAGAATTATTGGTTTCTTTTTATGAATTGTTTCATTTTGTAATGTTCGTTCCATAATATGGAGTCTGTTTCATGTCATGAACAGACGAACATTACAAAATGAAACAATTCATGAAAAGAAACAAATAATTCTAATTTTTGACATGAGTAACCCTCTAAATGTCATTCAGACATGAAAACAAACAAAAAACTAAAGAAGTCCCAGACCAAGGACGAAACGTCTTTTAAATATAAATATAGTACAATAATTATTATTGAAACCAATACCGCAAGATATCGCATGGAAAAAAAAATTAAATGTAAACATTGTCTTTGAATAAAATGTACCTAATTCTCAAGATTATAAAATGAGTCACTATTATTTTGTCTGTAGGCACAAAATAAATCAAAATAAATGACGTAGGTAGTTTCAAAAAGTTTCCAATCTGTGGTTTCAATATTCTGTGACTCGGAAACTTATAGCCTATGGGTATCTGACAAACGTCAAATTCCACCCTGTGTTTAATTTACTTTTTGTCGAAAGGTTGTTATTACACTTCATAGAAATTAATCAAATAAAATAGTGTAGACGAAGAATTTCAATTCTAATGAAACTTCCACAAATATTCCTGAATTCTCTATTTCCTAGTCTTTGGGTGGGTGTGAAGGAAGGGTAGAAAACATTTGCCGGTAGTGATCGTTTTCGTTGAAGTTTCGTAGGTTGTTTGATTATACCTACTTACTATGTTGGTTCTAGATCACATGGAGATATGTTTGAAATGTATGAAAATAAAAATAATTTTGTTTTTTCTAGCGCGACAAAAAACAAAAAATCAACAAGATGGAATATCCAGCTCCAAATTTTTCTAGAACTAAGTATCTACTTACCGGTTTTTCAAAAACTAAACTTCGTGTTCACTTTCGTGTCAGAAATTCCTCGTTCCAGTATTCTGTAATTCCAAAGAGTTCAACCACTCTCACACCCGGCTCTCTCGACTCGATTGAAAACGTTCGATAGCGATTGTCTACTGTCTGCTTCCGCTCTATCGCGCACTCTCGCCTACTACGGATACGAACTACCGATTGCTCTTCTAACCAAAAGAACGCAATGTGATTGTACCTTTCGGCGGACTCTGGAGTTTTATACACAGACATTGTTGTCAGATGTATATGCAAGTTTTGTAGTTTCAGGAATTTCGGAATTTGTAAAGATCCACTGCAGTTTGTTGTTGTTGTTAGAATTGTTTTGCTATTGGACTAACACTATTTAAGTCATGAGCTTGTTGTGTTGGGGGATATTAAGCATATAATCACATAAAATATATGGTATTGTTGGGTTATACCTATAATATTCACGTCAGTCTAATGGGCCTTCTGAAGAAGTACCCACCTATTAGAGAGTTGATGGGTGTTTTTACACGCTTTATTACACGCTGTATAATATTATTAGCTTCACTTGTATGTTTGTATGTTTGTTTGTATGTTTGTAACTGACTCCTTAGGGCGCGATTTTCACCCATTTCCAGACGTCCGAATGATTTGAAATTTGGCAGGTGTTCATAGTTCCGGTGACAATGCAATATGGCATTTTTTTATCACAAAAAAACAAAATGGCGGCTCCAATATGGCGGACGAGATTTGTGATTATAGTTCGATTCCATTCAAAATTGGTATGTGAGGTTTTTTTAGGTGGTATATTTCGAATTTTCTGTCAAAATTCATAAATTAAAGATGGAGGCTCCAAGATGTCATTATGGGCTGATTCGATTCAAAATTAGTGTGTGAGGGTTTTCGGGGTCAGAGATTATGAATTTTTCGTAAAAATGTATGAATTCAAGATGGCGGCCCAAAATTATGGACGAGTATTGTGATTATGGTTAATTTTTTTTTTCGACATACGTATACTTAACTATTCCTAATCATGTATCCTTCAACTTCATCATCATCATCAACCTGTTTCGACTCACTCCTGCGTATGGACTCTTCATGATAAAAGTATTCTAAATTTTCATCAGTGGCGTCCGTTTTTTTTAAATAAATACCTATAATTCTTATGATTATCCTCTATCGTCTCATAAAAATAGTTTCCTGCTTGTTTTTCGTACGGCGAACGGTTTTCGAATTAAAAAATAAAATGCCTTAATTAGCTTGTACCTATACGATTTTTTCGTCAATCTCAATGAAATGCATTTGGTTTTTGAATCGAAAACTGGCCGCTGGACGAGAAAAAGTCAGGAGACCATTTTAATGAGAACATAGAGGACAATCATAAATATAATATTCATTTGAAAAAGAAACAGTGGCGTATCATTATTATTTTTGTTGAATTTCAACACCCTGTATCTCAGAAATAAGGTGGTTACGGACCTACGTAAATATAAAGATTGTTAGGTAGGTTAGGTAGGTTAGGTAGGTTAGGTAGGTTAGGTAGGTTAGGTAGGTTAGGTAGGTTAGGTAGGTTAGGTAGGTTAGGTAGGTTACGTAGGTTAGGTAGGTTAGGTAGGTTAGGTAGGTTAGGTAGGTTAGGTAGGTTAGGTAGGTTAGGTAGGTTAGGTAGGTTAGGTAGGTTAGGTAGGTTAGGTAGGTTAGGTAGGTTAGGTAGGTTAGGTAGGTTAGGTAGGTTAGGTAAGGTAAGGGTAGGGTAAGTTAGTTGGGTGGGTTAGGTTGTTTTCCCTTCTTTTGTCTTAAAATATTGGATATGTGTTCAGTTAGGTCGGTACGTGATAAGGGCGAGCGAAGCAAGCCTAACCTAACCTAAAACGTAAACGAGATCCGACGAAAATCGAATCATAAAAGTGATACCAACTTGATGAATAAAAAATATCGGTCATTCAATGTTGATCACAATTTGTTAACGTTTTGAAGAAGGGTGAATTTTTCAAAAAGTGGTAGTTTTTTCTGCAAAAAAGTACCGAAAACAAGTAAATAAGGGTATGTGTGATGTTTTGGTTAAAAAATTAGAATATTTTGTGAATTTTTAATAAAAGAAATTCGAATGTCAAATGGTGAAAATCCACAACAAAATGGACCTGTACCTTCAAAAATAGTTGTGACCGCCAAACATTTTATTTGGATTTTTTGTAGAGGAGACCGAAATACGTAAGTTGCAGATTTTTTTTTTTTTAATTCGATGGCTCTCTCTAACCGAATATTTATCCGTAATGGAATAATTTGCTCATCTGGAATGACAGATATTAAAAAAAAAATATCTTGGATGGTCATGATTCCATCGAACAATTTTGTTTAATAAATACTACTCATTTTTTCGCATTTTGACTGATAATGTGCTATTTTGCTAAATTCAAAATATTTTATCACACTTTACCTCATAGAACTGTCACTTTACTATATAGTAATGTCACTGTCAATAAAACACAGTTTGACAGAAAATGTTTATTTAATATCGGAAATAAACAAACAGTGTCAGTATACTAGGTTGCAAAAATTCCCAGGTTATGTTTTTATATCTATGATTATTTGTTAATAACACAAAATGCGCAAAAATAGTATAAATAAACCTCGTAAAAAAGCAGTTTCACTAAACTCATATAAGTAAACAGTATTTTGTTAAGCATCAATATACGCAACTTTTTGTCCTAATTTAAACTTCGTCACACTATCTTCTGATAGGAAATCTCAATGGTAAGGGTCGAATATGAATTGCCCTGCTTACTTATTTAGTGTATACAAAACAAATGGAAATTATATTTATTGTGTGAATAAAAATCTTCTCAAAAAACACCGCAATCGCCGATTGTTGAGAAAAAGGTTAATAATAAATATATGGTGTGCCATGTGGAAAATTCTTCAGAGGTCATTGCCATAGGAAAACCATAAGTGACATACAATTAATCCGCATAATTGAAATCCAACAAAAACTTAGTAAATCTACTGAACCTAATATCGCTGTGATCTGGTTAGGTATATCTCGCTGAATCTATGGTAAAATAATCGAATAATGTATCAATAACTTTTCTGATTTAAGAAGGAATAAATATAGATACTCAATCTTACTAACACCCGGTATATGGCACCATTATACATACATGTATAGAATATAGCTGTCTTCCACATCAGAGACGGGAAATATCCTCCATTAACATAAAAACAATAGCCATGTCGACAGAACTGTTGAGAACGGATAGCCTTTCTTTCGAGTCACAAAACGTGCTTTGAAATAATGTGCTACGTTTAATTTTCATACGGTGTTGAACAAATGTGTCAACAATTCAAGAATCATGGATGTTAGAACAAATGTCAGAACAAACAAACTCAACAATGAAAACTGGTCACAATGTATTCGAAGTTATTTTCGAGATTGAATGTAAAACTCATTTTTCACTCAGCTGACTACACATCTTTTTCACAACAGTATCGGTATTCCATCAGTTTTTGTGTATTATTTTTGTTTTCGTCGTTATTTCCATTATTCTTCATCAAAGCCAGTCAGAGAAGTCGAAATAGTCATAAATTACCTTTCAATAAATTAATGGATGTACAAGATCATCATAATTAAAATTGAGAAATAAAAGTTACTATCCAAAGTTATTCGCGATCACCATTGACCTTTGGCACCAGGTGGCGCTCCTAAACTCCGGGAAAACAAAGCATATTTATGTCATTTATCTGTGTGTTGAAATTTTTTGAATTATTGAACTTTCACATCTATCTTCCAACTTTTGAGTTCCTCTTTAGAAGTACCTGTTGTGAAGATTCATTTAGACGACACATTTCAGTATTTAAGTGGAAACAGTTTCGATGAACTAATTTCTGTAATTTTTTGTGATGGAATGACCTCTTTGACCTTTCATCAATGTCACGTTTTTGTATCTAGAAAATAGGTAGTTGGATATATTTAATTTTTTATATATTTTTTAAATACTTACAAGTCAAACTGCGTGAAAAAGGATTTTTTATTATTTTATTTTAAATTGTATTTGATCCAGAACAAAAAAGAATTTTAGGCGAATTCAAACACTAGCTCTTTTCGCGCGAAGTATTACCGGAATATATAGATGACGTCAAAGTCTCTCCATATATTGCACGTCTGGGGCCCGATTCTCAAATGTCTACTACCCTATGTCGCATGCGATAAAATATCTCTATCTCTTTTTAATGCTTGGTCAAGAAAAGTGATAGAAATATTTTGTCACATGCGACAAAATATCTCTATCTCTTTTTAATGGTTGGTCGAGAAAAGTAATAGAAATAGGTATCAAAACAAAGTGTGCCTTACCATTAAATTCAACTGAATAGTTTCGAAAGAAGTTTAATCGGGAGTACCTACACTGTGATTCAAACTGGGAACAACTCTTTCTCGGGCAGAAAACATTCTCAGAGTTCAGAGGACTCGAGGACAAACGTTTGTAGAACAATACTGATGACGTCACCCCGCGAAAACATGGCGTTTGAATCTATCTCAATTTAGAATAGTTTTGAAGTGAATTGTAGTCGATACGAAATAGATTAATAGGTTCGTGGTGTGATTTTACATGCATCGTATATACAGATAATTTTTTACAAATAAAACGTAATTTTTTGTTACAGTGTAATTCCCGTTCCCAGCAAAAGCATCATCGATTCAGTGTTGAAATGGAATATGTTATCTTCTTCATCCTGTCTGGTATCACGGAAGATTGCTTCCGATCTGAGCTGACTTCCCGAATGTGCATCAGTATCATCAGTTTCATCACGTGCATTTATTTTATTATCGATGTATCTGGAGTTATGGCATTTCAACATATATACAATATAACGAAATGAAAATAACATCACCTGTTTGAATCAGATGAAGGAATTAGTTATGGAATTTACAAGTAGGTACCAGTAATTACTACCAAACTAAAAATTAGAGGATACGCTAGTATTTATTTTTTTGGTTCACTATATTTGAAAGAAAAATAATTTTTTTGTCGACCTCTACAAAAAATGACATTTTACCTACTCATTTTGAAGGCAAATACTTTTCGTCCACAAACACTTTTCGTCCGCAAACGCTTTTCGTCCGCTGTGGTCACTATGATACGGCATAGTGCGGACGAAAAGTGTCTGCGGACGAAAAATACTTGCCTAAAAAAAGTCGATTGTCGATCCGAAAATCGGAAATTAGTAGGTAATTTGTAGAGGTCGACGAAAAAATGTAATATGCCCCTCGGCGAAATACTGTCTATTGTCTCTCCTGATTGCTAGCCTCGGCTGCGCCTCAGCTATCAATTTGCAGGCTCGACTATAATAGACAGTTTTTCGTCCTTGGTACATATATAACTATTATGTGAAATTTACATTGAAATACAGAAATATTTTCTGGAGCAAAATAAGTATAATATGGACATAAGCAATAACTTATTCTTCGCCATTCAAGCTGAAGTTACTTAATAAATGTTATTACAATCAGTGTCCATTCGAAAGTACCAAATCTTCACTAATAAAGGAAACTTGAGACAGAAAACATTATCCCCTTGATCCCCATGTTCCTCCTCATAGACACCCATGAATGTTCCAAAAATCACCCAGGAACTCGCGGCTAGATAAAATATGACCCATATACGTGCTGCCTGTCGTGAGAGGCCACTCAAAGAGCACGCCTACAAGATAAACCGAAGCAGGGACCTCTGGAACCCATTGAATGGGAACCAAGCCAACCGTCCTAGGGGCGTCGACCAGAGGAACCCCCAAGGGTGCCTTTGCGGTGGCAATCCTGAATGCGAAGACCAGCGCCCAGAAAAGAGAACCAGAGGAACCAAAAGTACCCCAAAACAAACGATAGAGGGGGGCCCACTCAAGGGACACCTCAAACCACCTGCCTGGGGACTAGAGAATAGAAAGAATAGCTTCACTGTTGTAAGAGGCTAATGAAAGGCCACGCCCACAAGGGGAACCAAAGCAGGGACCTCTGGTACCCATTCTAGGTGAGCCAAGTCAACCGCTTCGAGGAGCGACCAAAGAAACCCTTAAGGGTGCCTCTGTGGCGACAAATCTATGTGCGGAAGCGGGCACCACGGAAAATGGAACCAGAGAAACCGAAGGTACCCCCAAAACAAAAGTCAACAGGAAAACCACAACTGAAGGAACCTCCACAGGTGCGTCCAACCAGCTGAGGCCAAACATGTGCGTGTACAAAGGGCCTAAACCGAGAGGCCCTCTTACAGGGGCTTCAAAACCCGCCCATCCCTACCAGAAACTGAAGGAAGGAAGAATGTTCTACAAAAGTTATTGTCAGACAAAGGACGAGATAAAAAGTTTTCTTTCCAAAAACTGACCAGACAACTTTAAATGTAAACATTTGAAAGAAATTTCTTGAATCCTTCTTTCATTTTTTCCATGAGATATCTTGGGGTATTGGATTCAATGATAATTATTGTACTATATTTATATTTAAAAAGACACGCTTCGTCCTTGGTCTGGGACTTCTTCAGTTTTTTGTTTGTTTTCACGTCTGAGTACATTTAGAGGGTTAATCATATCAAAAATGAGAATTATTGGTTTCTTTTTATGAATTGTTTCATTTTGTAATGTTCGTTCCATAATATGGAGTCTGTTTCATGTCATGAACAGACGAACATTACAAAATGAAACAATTCATGAAAAGAAACAAATAATTCTAATTTTTGACATGAGTAACCCTCTAAATGTCATTCAGACATGAAAACAAACAAAAAACTAAAGAAGTCCCAGACCAAGGACGAAACGTCTTTTAAATATAAATATAGTACAATAATTATTATTGAAACCAATACCGCAAGATATCGCATGGAAAAAAAAATTAAATGTAAACATTGTCTTTGAATAAAATGTACCTAATTCTCAAGATTATAAAATGAGTCACTATTATTTTGTCTGTAGGCACAAAATAAATCAAAATAAATGACGTAGGTAGTTTCAAAAAGTTTCCAATCTGTGGTTTCAATATTCTGTGACTCGGAAACTTATAGCCTATGGGTATCTGACAAACGTCAAATTCCACCCTGTGTTTAATTTACTTTTTGTCGAAAGGTTGTTATTACACTTCATAGAAATTAATCAAATAAAATAGTGTAGACGAAGAATTTCAATTCTAATGAAACTTCCACAAATATTCCTGAATTCTCTATTTCCTAGTCTTTGGGTGGGTGTGAAGGAAGGGTAGAAAACATTTGCCGGTAGTGATCGTTTTCGTTGAAGTTTCGTAGGTTGTTTGATTATACCTACTTACTATGTTGGTTCTAGATCACATGGAGATATGTTTGAAATGTATGAAAATAAAAATAATTTTGTTTTTTCTAGCGCGACAAAAAACAAAAAATCAACAAGATGGAATATCCAGCTCCAAATTTTTCTAGAACTAAGTATCTACTTACCGGTTTTTCAAAAACTAAACTTCGTGTTCACTTTCGTGTCAGAAATTCCTCGTTCCAGTATTCTGTAATTCCAAAGAGTTCAACCACTCTCACACCCGGCTCTCTCGACTCGATTGAAAACGTTCGATAGCGATTGTCTACTGTCTGCTTCCGCTCTATCGCGCACTCTCGCCTACTACGGATACGAACTACCGATTGCTCTTCTAACCAAAAGAACGCAATGTGATTGTACCTTTCGGCGGACTCTGGAGTTTTATACACAGACATTGTTGTCAGATGTATATGCAAGTTTTGTAGTTTCAGGAATTTCGGAATTTGTAAAGATCCACTGCAGTTTGTTGTTGTTGTTAGAATTGTTTTGCTATTGGACTAACACTATTTAAGTCATGAGCTTGTTGTGTTGGGGGATATTAAGCATATAATCACATAAAATATATGGTATTGTTGGGTTATACCTATAATATTCACGTCAGTCTAATGGGCCTTCTGAAGAAGTACCCACCTATTAGAGAGTTGATGGGTGTTTTTACACGCTTTATTACACGCTGTATAATATTATTAGCTTCACTTGTATGTTTGTATGTTTGTTTGTATGTTTGTAACTGACTCCTTAGGGCGCGATTTTCACCCATTTCCAGACGTCCGAATGATTTGAAATTTGGCAGGTGTTCATAGTTCCGGTGACAATGCAATATGGCATTTTTTTATCACAAAAAAACAAAATGGCGGCTCCAATATGGCGGACGAGATTTGTGATTATAGTTCGATTCCATTCAAAATTGGTATGTGAGGTTTTTTTAGGTGGTATATTTCGAATTTTCTGTCAAAATTCATAAATTAAAGATGGAGGCTCCAAGATGTCATTATGGGCTGATTCGATTCAAAATTAGTGTGTGAGGGTTTTCGGGGTCAGAGATTATGAATTTTTCGTAAAAATGTATGAATTCAAGATGGCGGCCCAAAATTATGGACGAGTATTGTGATTATGGTTAATTTTTTTTTTCGACATACGTATACTTAACTATTCCTAATCATGTATCCTTCAACTTCATCATCATCATCAACCTGTTTCGACTCACTCCTGCGTATGGACTCTTCATGATAAAAGTATTCTAAATTTTCATCAGTGGCGTCCGTTTTTTTTAAATAAATACCTATAATTCTTATGATTATCCTCTATCGTCTCATAAAAATAGTTTCCTGCTTGTTTTTCGTACGGCGAACGGTTTTCGAATTAAAAAATAAAATGCCTTAATTAGCTTGTACCTATACGATTTTTTCGTCAATCTCAATGAAATGCATTTGGTTTTTGAATCGAAAACTGGCCGCTGGACGAGAAAAAGTCAGGAGACCATTTTAATGAGAACATAGAGGACAATCATAAATATAATATTCATTTGAAAAAGAAACAGTGGCGTATCATTATTATTTTTGTTGAATTTCAACACCCTGTATCTCAGAAATAAGGTGGTTACGGACCTACGTAAATATAAAGATTGTTTGTTAAGTGATACAAAGATTATGGCCTTCAAGGATCATCAATCAATTATTAAACACCCTATATATTGGAGAGTTTAGCATTAGGTCACGACCCCTATCGGTAAACCACTCGAGGGGATTACAATAAGTCAAAAAGGATAACATTGAACGAATCTACAAAAAATGACGATGGTTGCATATTTTCACAGAACCAAATATAAACAAACAGTGCCTAAGTCGCCATTTTCCCAGCGATAGTAGCGACACCATCGGTCGATTTACTCTCCTATTGTGATATTGGCTAAACAAATCCTTGATTTTTTTTCTAATAATATCAGATAATTTTTTTCAAATTCAACATCCAACCTGCCAACCTAGGTTGATGGTGGATGGCTAAGGAATAGGTTTAAATATAGGAATAAGTCTATTTTGCCGCCCCTCATATTTTGCCGATCTGGGCGGGTCTAGGAAAGTTCTAGTCTATGAGCTGGCTACATGAAAAATATTGCCATCGATACATGGCTGACTTCTACTTTAAAAAGATCCCTTTGTGTGGCAAAGTTCAAATCGCGTTGTCTGTCAGTGCGGCCCGTGGCTAAGTGGGGACTGACGGTCAAATAGGTTGAATTTCGATATTAAAATTTTGTATAAGATAGATGGGTTATAATTATGAAAATAGATTTTTTCGTCGACCTTTTCAAAAATTTAATTTTACGTACTAAATTCCGGACAAAAAATCGACTACTTTTGAAGGCAAGTACTTTTCGACCGCAAACGCTTTTCGTCCGCTGTAACTACGAAAACTGTTTGCGGACGAAAAGTGTATGCGGACGAAAAATACTTGCCTAACAAAATAGTCGATTATTTTTTCTAAAATCGGAAATTAGTTGGTAATTTGGAGAGGTCGACGAAAAAATGTAATATGCACCTGGGCGAAACACTGTGTATTGTCTCGCCTGCTTGCTAGCCTTGGCTGCGCCTCAGTTATAAATTTGCAGACTCGACTATAATAGACAGTTTTTCGTCCTTGGTACATAAATAACTATTATTTATTAGAAACGCGAAAAATTGTTGGCAGACAATCTGTGTATTGACAAAATGTGTTTGGAATCCAACGATGACCCCATATACCAATGTACCAATTATGAACAAGATTAATGAAAAAAACAAATATACCTTTACTAAAAAATATCATAATTTTTTTTTTATCTGTAGAAAGGTTTTTTAACCTAAATCACATAAATATATGGGAGCGAATTAAACAAATATTTGTGAAATATATATTTTGCGGGAGATTAATTATGAAAACATTTAGTCTTGTCCCTAGGTGTAGTCATGACCTATATATTGATGCTTATGAGCTCATTCAATATTCTCAACCCGTGAATACAATTTAAACCAACTAATATTTGTAATAAAAACTTAATAATACATTATTTATCATTCAATATTGGTTAGCAAAGGACCTCGCTCAAACCTTATGGAAAAGTGATCTATGTGGGATTTGCCCTGAATATTTTATATTGTTTGAAGGAAGTCTTCCTGTTTAAAAGTTACCATTGCGCTTAAGTCCAAAAACCAATAGTTTCGGAGATATTGGCCAATAATACAGAAAAACTAATTGCTTACAAAAAAAAAACGATCGCCACAATCGAACCCGAAACCTTCAAAATACTATATATAGCGACGCTAACTTCAGCACCAGTTATTTAGAGTGTGCTTTGAATTTATTACGTATAATTTTCATCATACAAGAATATGTTCGTTTACAACAAAAACAGTGGAGATCGAGCGTTTTGTCAATATTTTCATTAGCCATAATCTCCGAAACTATTGATTATTGGAATTTAGCACAATAGTAACTTTCATTTCCCATATGTAACCAACTTTATGGCGGTCACTATATTATACCTAATGAATTCAAACAATCAATAGAATTCAAATAACCCACCCACACTATGCTAGGATAAGTAGCTGTTTCTGAGTTTTCAGGAATTTGGTATATACGGACCGCCAAATTACTAACCAGAGTAACCAAGGATACGCCGGACCATACCCATAACATAATGAAGATTATTGATGATCGAAAAACCTGAGGCAATTCTTAATTATAACTTGGCAACATCGTGTCTCTTCGGCGTGATTTCATTGTGTTGCTCGAGGGGTGGGGATCATAAAATCGAGTCCCGTTTACAATGGGATATGTTGAATTATATACCCCCGGAATGCAAGCGCAGGCCCGAGATATTTCCTAAATTTCATTTTTATGTGAGGAAACCCCAATGACTTTCAGAATTGGAAAATTCTCTAGTGGTTATGGAGAAAGATCATATTTTTTCGCCAGACTCTATTATGCCCCAATATACGTGTCAGACAAGTACTGCCTTTCTACATATAATTTTTCAATGTTTAACGTTTATTAATATTTTTTTTTGTGGTCGTGAAATCGACCACCTTGACGCGTCACACTGGAAAACCGGAAAATGATCTTTGTCAGACGATATGAAAAGTTTTAATGGATCTTGAGAAAATCAGCTGGTTATTAATAAATTTCCTATGATCATTTTTCCGTCATGTTTGAGGGGGACGGACATCCCTAATGACCCATGTTTTTTGTTAGAGAATTTCATTTTCGGGTTTCAGTTCAAGTTTTTAAAATATTCAATTTGGAAATAAAACAGTATCTATTAAATTTTTTGTCGTCAAAACGACGTATTTTAGATTTTTTTTAGGAAAAACGCCCTGAAACAAAAAAGTCACAGAGGAAAACGGTGTCAGACTAGGTCCAATGAAGCCATAGAGAAAGTTTGGAGTAAATCAGTAAATTTTTTCCCAAAGGGCACTCTCTTTATCAGTTCTTTCTTTCCAGTTTAATTAAACATTATTGGCTAAATTATTATATTTTTATTTTTAGGGTGGGATTCTGTGTACCATATAATTCTATTGTCGACAGTTTTGTCTCTTTCTCTCCCATGAATTCAACTATAATGTCATCTCACTTTTTCTATCGACAATAGAATTCTATGGTACACAGAATCCCACCCCATCTACATTCAAATCAAAATGATCAATCAATTTAATGTCATATAATTTTGAGTGATACGCCAGTTCTGTCAAAGTATGAAGATTTATTACGTCTACCTTTTATTGAATAGAGGATCGTAAGTGGTGATGTTTGATGAAAGCTTGTTTTATCAATGTGAGTATATGTGGATATTAACTGAATTGACCAAAATGGTATAATTTGATGATTTTTTTTTGTGGAAATATTCAACAATGTAAGTAGTTTCGCATCATGGGTATATTACCCAAATTCATATACCTTGAGCAGTTCCTGTTGGACAATCAAGTCCAGTCAGTTCATCTCTTGTTGCCAGACTCAAGACTTCACGAAGTTTGTAAAGATTGGTCTCCTTTTTTTATTATTGCTAACGATATATTCAATGAACCTACTATTGTTCCGTATCCTCTCGTGGATCCAGGAAGAAATTTAACAAATATCCCAACACGTACTTGTACGTAATATGTCCTGAGGTACCTAATTAACAGGACAATATCATAAAGAAAGTTAGGGCCATTTTGTGCATCACTGTCTTAATCATAGTCCTAATCACAGTCATTGTCTTAAAATCAAATTTAACTGTACATTTCAGTTCTTATGATTATGATTGAGGCTTAAATTGCATAAATGCTCTCACTGAAATGTACAATTTTAATTTAATTATGACTAAGACAGTGATTACGATTATGATTATGACAATATGGTACATATAAATTGATCCTAAACCTACCACTTTATCAGCTTTAATGTGGAAACGTCGTGCTCATAGAAACATTCCATAAAATGGAAGTCCGCTATAAAAGTAATCAACTGATTACTTTCAAATAAACTTTATACTAGTGTAGAAGAACAAATGAATCATAGTTTCCTCCAAACATAATAAAAATAGAGGTTTCAGCAAGTTTTAATAACGGAAAAGATACAAGTAGTCGAAATGTCAATGTTTTTTTTTTGTTTAATTGCATTGAATACTTTTTGTTAGGACAACATTCTTGTATAAATACAGTAACTATCAGGACAAATTGATTTATTGGATCTTCCACACTTTCTTAAAATTTCCTTTTTAGTTTCTTTTTCAGCCACTGGAAGGTTGAAAGATCCAAAAAACCATGTCAAAAAATATACTTGTTAGTTTTTCCGTTGATGGTTCGTTTTCAACCTACTTGTGTATTTTCCATGATCCGTTCATTCCTATTTTTATTATCTCCAGCAAACTGTAAGCAATTTGGCAAATCTAAAATTTACATTAATTTATTTCCGTAAATCTTTATTAATGAATTGCATTATTCATTACTTGCTCCAGAATCATGGAATTATTTTTGAACATTAGTCACAAAATTTCAACCGTGACCAATTAAGAATCAAATCAGAAATAAAAATTATAAAAATACTTATATGGCGGTCATAAACGGTGCATCAGTCTTACCGCTTAAATATTCGTTCAGCTATGAAGTGAACTGATTACTGATTTGAATCGAGTCGAAATTTCGACATTAATGTCGAAATTTCAACATTAAAGTCGAAATTTCGACTTTTTCTCGAAATTTCGACTTTAAAGGTCGAAGTGATGAAATAAAAACCTCTTGTGGGCCCTCCTGCGCTTTCGTAATACAGAAACGTTAGTCAAAAATTATTTCTTACAATTATAGAATTGAAGGTTTTAAAATGCACTTTTCATTTTCCTACACCTTGTGCCGCACTACACACATCAAAAATTCTGTTTTTCACAGATTAAATTCCGATGACATGACCATTGATATAAATTCCCGAAGAAGAATGGTAGTAAATAAATTCAGTAACCGGCCCCCGTTTGACCTCAAAATCAAAGAAACTCCAGTCACCAAAAACATCGAAAGACGTAAAAAATCGTTCGAAACCGTAAACAAATCTTACAAGAGCATCATCGATCAGTTGAATTTCGTCCAACTTCAGGAATCCAGATCTGATCCGAACAGCAACAAAACCAATAATATCATACCGAAAATAATCGAAAGCTTCCGGAAAGTTACTCCGACAAGACAAGTGGTGTTCTTGAAAAACAAAAAAAATAATTTATTGGGTAAGGATTCTTCGTTGCAGACGCTATACCGAAACAACCAGAATTTTGGAAAACATTTTCCTAAACACAAAATCATGGAGCACCTCTTGCAAGATTTTGAAAACGAGACGCGTGTTGAAAGTAAACATTCTTGTTACGATACCATTCCGACGAAAGACACCAGTTGTACCTGTTTGAAGAAATCTGACGAATATAGCCTTGTAAGCAAGGTGGACAAAACTACTAGTACCAGCGGATTAGTTTGGCCGATAGTTTTGCGACACGGTGAAAGAATCCCGGTCAGAATCAACAAATCCCATAAGAGTTTGGTGAAGAGTAGGTCCAGAATACCCAAAAGAAAAGATATCCACAAGGAGATCGAACAAGTCAGAAATAAAGGTAACAGTAAAAATGGTATTCTTTTTTTCACAAGAGAGTAATAAAAGACAATAGAGTGGCCTCTTCCATCCTTGTCTTGAAGTCGACATAACTTTGTTTACAAGCGAGGGCCTTATACATGTTAAGTCCGTATTCAATCGGTCAGTTTCGTTTATGCCCGCTCATTTCATTCGGGTCAAGTTGTCAATCTTCGTTTGGTTTGTATTATGGTCCTACTTACTCTAAATGTACGTAACGTTTCACCACCCGTCACACCCCTCGCCTACAAATTGTATAGAAAAGGATAGTTCATGTTCACTTCAAAACAGATATTTGTGTAGGTAGAGGAATGGCATCTCTGTGTCTTTTATTACTCTGAAGAAATACTGTTTTTTTCGTGATGTGAGAGTTTATCCACGAGCGAAGCGATGCGGAGCGGGTGTGACAATCTCACAAACAAAAAAAACGTATTTCGTCTCCAGTAGAAAATGCAATTTTTTCTACGATAGATGTTGTTTACAAAATAGTGGATTATAATTTTTAGAACTTAAATGTTTATAAACTGTCAAACGGATTGACGTTTGTTTGCTGATTCAAATGCCAAGTAGTCAGATTAACTGTCATTAGTGCCAAAAATCCATTAATTTTTTTTCAGTATATTACTATCGGGTCTTATGACAATATTGTTTTTTTTTGTTGAGATATTCACACCCAATAAATAAATAAATGAATGAATAATATTGCGTTGATTTGAACAACTTTCCACATTAGATACGTGGTCTTTCTTATACAAAATTGCTGGCATTCGTGCCAGCAATCGAGGTTCATTTCAATCAATTCAGCGAGGAAAATCTTACCTATTTTTTTTCTGAACTTTTCTTGAACGCTTCTTATTCTAATCTTTTAGTTCGTTCTAATAGGTTTTTTGACCACTTTTGCAGAAAGTAAACCGTCTATTGGCAGTTCTGATATCGAATATGTCCCTATCAAGGAAAGACCAGATTTTTCGAATGAGAGACAAACAGACGGCAAACAAATGAAACACCATCTATGCGTGAGAGAGAATACGTACGTTCTTGAGGAAAACTGGGGTGATGGAAAACATTCGAGAAAAAAGGAACAAAGTTTCGTACAGGATCAAGTCGATAAATTCAACAAACTAACCACTTCATTTTCACCGAGGGGAAAAGCGTGGGAAAAAATGAACTCGAATATGAATAAAAACTACATGGATATGATGACTTCTGTAAAAGAACATTTTCCAAAAATGAGGCTTGGGACTGAACCCACTACAACTGGTGAGAATATGTTCTAGATTTTTATGATTGTAGAAATCTCAGAATACCGGATTCTTCATATTATCCTTATTTCAATATTTTAATATGTTTAGGAAAACAATAACAAAATAATCTCAATTGTTCGTTAAGTTTCGAAATGCCATCGATGGTTTCGGCAATCTTGTACCTCATCAAAGCTATGATAGATCCAGAGACTACATAAATTCATTTGTGTCTTATCCATATCGACCAAGAAATTTGCTTTTGGATTCCTTCGTCAAGAGCTGAGGCGTTGCTCATTATAGTTATTATAAGACTATTCTCAAAATCTGCATATTTAGTTCAGTCGACAGGTTGAAAGAAGTGGGGTTAGGTGGAAAAAGGTCGGAAGTTAATGAAACTTCAGGATGTTGTTCAGGGATGGAATATTTTCTCAAGTTTTGGACCTCGAAGACCCTGTGCGAAAAAAGTAGGGGGGGGGGGGGGAAACTGCAAAATTTTCGTCCCCTCTCCGGTTTTTACTTGAATACTTTTTTCTCTTACGTCCTACGGCAAAAACATATGTTAACTTTTTTGTAGAACGTTCAATTTTCTACAATTCAATTGACTGATAAAACATGATTGTATGTGAATTCGCTACCGAGATATGGCGTGTCGAAAAAAGGGTAATATTTCAAAATTCGCTAAAAAATGACAAAAAATGCAAGATTTTACCTTATTTCATCTGTTATACACGAATTACGATGAAATGTTGTAATTATGGTATTATGGTTCTTGGTTAAAGTCACCAATTTTGGACACCCCACTCTTCCTTCCCCCACCCAACCTCAATTCTCAAAAGCTAACTTTCTGATGAAAGCCAACCATATACCTATTCACATCATTTTGGTATTGATATCAGTTACTTTTCGGATCGATATCCCCCCTCCCCCCTATATAATTATCCCAGGGCAGGAAGAAAAAAAGACCTAGTTCAAGGCATATATTATATTGAGGAATAATAGTTATTTTTCTGTGAAAAATGACGATTTAATCAAATATCTAACTTAACCTATGTGTATCTATATGTGTGTATCTATATATATATATACATAAAAAGTACTCACTTTTTTCCCGGTTCTCGGGGAAAAAGTAATTTCATAAAAACCTAACCTAACCTAACCTAACCTATGTGTATCTATATATATATATATATATATATATATATATATATATATATATATATATAAGTACTCACTTTTTTCCCGGTTATATTTTATTACCTGTCAACAGGGATAAAATGCCAAACTTTTTTCCCGTCACAGAACAAAGATATTATAGAAAGGTACTTACATGTGCTCATCATAGTGGGTACTAATTTTTTTTGTACTCATTACATTTCCTGTCGAGATATAATATAATATAAGCAGCATATGTTTCTTGGGAATAATAAAGTTATTATTATTATTATTATCCGCTGCTTCTGCTTGTAGTAGCTCCTCGTCCTCCTGAACGATCAATCAGTATATTTATAAAGCAATATATTTATATCTTATAAATAATATAATATATATATATATAATTAATATATTATAAATCGAAATTTATATATTTACATCTACGATATATTCACCCAGCACCATCATGTACTATTCTCATTGGTTCACCCTGTATACTTCATGACTGACTTTTACTGTTTTTTTTTTAAGATAACTACGAATGGTCGAATCCCGATGATGACACAGCCGATGTGAAGTTTCCTAGAGAGACCCGGAACGCAATGGAAACACTCATTAAAAATTCGAGGAAATCCCCTTTATCCAAATATTCCAAGTATCATGATGGCGAACTCCAACCAGCCATACCTGAGTACGCAATACATCACAATAAAAATATTCCACCCTGTTCCGAAAAAGTATTGGGCGATAGAGGAGAACACGAAGGACCTTGCGTGAATATGCAAAGAAGTAAGTAATAACTTTTTTTCTTTCCTCGGATGCTGTACCTTCTCGCCAGCTACACCTCAGCCTCTCAGGCTTTTTGTGTTTTTCCGTGTTAGTTTTACAGCATCCACTCTGTAACTCTAGTCCCCGGTACCAGTCTATATAGGTTATATTCTAGGTTTCCCGAATATTGCCTGTCTCTAGCGGTCTAATGCCTCGCATTCCAACAGTACATGTTTGGCTGTTTCTGTCCCATTTTGTGCAGGTGTTTTCTCATTGGGCTGTGACCAGTGAGAAGGCCTGTTATTGTTCTAACTTGTTTCCTGCTCAACTTGAGTAGTTCTTAAGTTCTGTGTTTTGACGGCCCTCTAATGAATGTTTTCCCGTGGTGCATGACTGCATGAGAGGGGCTTCGTTCCACCTCTCATTTTGTTTTCGCTTGACCCAGTCCCGAATGCATCCCCGAATGTCGGATTTAATAATCCCTAGTGTTGGTTCTGGGCCAATGTATGGAGTTGATGAGCCCACTCTTTCTAGCTCATCAGCTTTTTCATTGCCCTCGATTCCACAGTGTCCTGGAACCCACATCAAAGTTAATTTGTTGTGTTCCGAGAGGACACTAGTTCTTCTCGGCATTCCCATACCAGTCTTGATGTCACTTTCGGATTCATGAGGGCCTTCAGTGACGCCTGGCTGTCTGTGCAAATTTTGATCCGTGCATTGTGTATTAATTGAAATCGTTTGTTTCAGCTTTGTCATGCAGACACAAAAAACGCAGAAACAAGGGAGCTGTTAGGTGAATGTTGGGTTTGTGTAATAAAAGAATAAACGTAACCGACTCTTTCTTTCTTCATAACAATTTTTTATGATGAACCGTAAAACTGACATACATACATACATATAAGTCTAACTTTTGGCGAAATTTTTGCTTTTATGATTTTTTTGCTCGAAAATGTGAATAGAATATTCATAAAATCTGTTATGGAATCATCTACGGCTGAAAGACAAACTTTAGTTGCTGTTTTCCATCGTTCAAGATAATCTCTTGGGGGGTATTCATATTGAAGAAGGGAACTTTCTCCATGAAAATTGAAAAATGAAAAATTTGATTTTTTTGTAATATCTAACAGAAAACAACTACTTCCCCGGCTAAAGCCACGCTGGACATTGAACTACATCTGATAGATATTGTGGAAAGACTCTAACTGAAAAGAAAAAATCTGAAAGGGAAAATTCGTATTTTCATTCAAATAGTTGTTTTTTTTAATTATCTCTAATTTCCATTGAAAATTCATTAAATAAATTAGATAGGGAGAATGTTATTAAAAAATATCACTCACAGAAATCATTCATTTCATTGAAGCAATAAGGTTCGCTTCTCTCGCATTTATTCCCCAATACATTTCAGTCGACGAAAATCTATTTCGCTTTGCCAAGCTCATCAGGGAGATTGATAGAATTAGAAATCAGGCTCTTCAGAAGCAATTAATTATACACTTCAAGGATAGAATTGATGGAAATATTTCTTATTTTGTGACATATAGACCTGTCATGGGCATTGCATCTTGATTTTTGTTCGAAAATATGAACAGGATATTCATAATATTTATTGTGGAATCATCTAATTTATTTAATGAATTTTCAATGGAAACTAGAGAAAATTAGATAAATCAACTATCTGAATGAAAATGCGAAATTTCACTTTCAGATTCATTTAGTCTTTTCACAATATCTATCAGATGTTAGATATTACAAATAAATCACATTTTTCATTTTTTTATTTTCATGGAGAATGTTCCCCTTTTGCTTTTATATTCAACAGAAAAAAATTGAGTTTTTGAGATAGTAAAATTCAGTAAATATTTCAGAGCATTCTGTATACATTTTTCAGAATATCTTCAAAAGTTTAGAGGGCTATAAATATAATAATAAAAATATTTGGCTTGACTGACAAATTTCGGAAAAACTTATATTTATATTTAAATTTCTATAAAGTTCAATTGAAATTTAGTCTAAATTCCATAATATTAATAATTAAAAGTTACGGCTTTTTATTTGAAATAATGAAGTTGGGATCCATTTCCGGTATAACCGGAAGTTGCAGAAAATTGAAAATAGTTTAGCTGAAACGAGCTCGTCAAAAAACTCCTGCATAGAAATTTTAAGAAATCAAGTTTCAGTAGTTTTCCATGTGGATATGTATATCGTCATTCGATGGAGATGTGCTATTTTAACTTAAAAAAATAGTAGAGTAGAGTAAGTATATATATTTTTGTTCGTCAAAAAATGTTCTATTATGTGGCGCAAATCAACCTCTTAAGTACAAAAAATATAAGCAATATTTCCTCGATACACGGTTATGAAATAATTTCAAAAGTTTTCAGTGCGTTGGTTTTCTTGCTCACCCGGTCACAGAAGGAAGTTTTTATCTTGATTACGTTCATATTTGGGGATAACTTTGTGAGTTCATTTGTAATGTGCAACTGTAAACTTTTGAAATTATTTCAAAACTATGCAAGTATCGAGAAAATATGGCTGTACCACAAAGTAAATCTCCGGAAGATCGCATGTTCCTACATTCTGACCAGCTGACCATAAAAAGAAATAAATTATCACAGGTCTTTGACGCTAACGATTCACACTCTGATTGATCTCAACCAAGAGAAAACATGCTGCTTATTTTAGTTAATTAATCAGTATCTCACGGGCATATTTTATTAAAGAATTAAACAATTGCCCATCTTCAATCAATTCATGGTAGGGTAGGAACGTTAAACTCATATACACACACTTTGGCAATTTCTATCCTCCAGGCCCGGTTTTTTGAGACCAGTTAACCTCTAGATAAATTAACGAATTGTTGAGAATGTGAATCGCGTGTATTCCAATGTTGTTTTGAAAGTTCACATTCTAAACCATTAGTTAATTTATCTGGAGATTAACTGGTCTCAAAAAACTGGTTCACACAAAAATATTGCGTACGAGGAACTATACTTCAAAACCAGAGGTGTGGAGGAATAGTTATTTTTTTTTTTTCTTGTTAATGCGAGCTGCGAGTTTCGGAGAATACCTTTTTATTATCGAAAATATTATGTTTGCTATTTTGTAGTTCGGCTCTTGAATGGCTTTGATGTGTTTTCGATGCGGGCATACACGAAAGTCACGAAACTACCCGATTGAATACGGACTTAACATGTATAAGAACCTCGCAATACGGGGTGATTGTTATATACAGATTAAACATAACATAACATGAACCAATAAGAAGACAACATTTTTATTCAGCTTTTGAAAATCGCAACCTTATATTGTACGAACAAAACTTTCGACATTCACTGTATCTAACACAGTATATATTATATTATCCATCATTTTCAAGGTCTGTTGAATTTTCGCTCACTAACAGTTTATTCCTCCGAAATTACAATACGGTGTTAAATATTCCATAAAAAGATCGATGTTACTGATACTATGGTTACTAGACCATCCATTTTCAAGCTGTATAACATTCATAATTCCTTCTACACTAGGAGGTGACTGTTCCACTTTTATGAATAAACAACTTCTTCGAATTTTATGATGGATTCCAATAAAATTATTGCTGCTACCATTTTCTTTAATTGGATACATTTTATTTCGACTTCCTTGGTAGTAGTGATGGGCGATATACATCGATGATTTTAAAACATCGATGGTAATCATTCGATGTTCCGATATTTTGGCATCGATGTCGCAAAATGAAACATCGATGTTAAACATCGATAGTTAGGCACTATCGAATTTCAGCATCGGTCAAACACGCATGCGCAATAAAAGTTGTTACTCAAGGTGCGTTTGTTGTTTTTTTGTGAAACCCGAGCGAGCAGAGCATTTTTGTACCGCGTGGTCACAGAGCTAATTGAACAAAAAAGTAAATATCGTTTATCGAACGATATTATACCACTTATGAGATCTGTCACGTCACCTGTCCTTGTCACTTCCTAATATTTGAATTTCGCTTTTATTTAGTTATCGTTTATGAAATGACGAATGATGAAACCAAAATATTGAAGTATATTATCAGTAACTCAATCAAATTTTCCCAAACTGTGAGTGCTGTCACGCCAATTCATCTGTCATCTGTCAAAAGTTTCAAATGTCAAAAAACATCGATGTCGAAAAACCATCGATATTGCAACACCGATTTTTTCAAAAAATCGATGGTGGGTTTCGATAGTATCGTCGATGTCCAACATCGATGTTACGTTTCGATGTCCCATCTCTACTTGGTAGAGTGAAAATATCATTAAATTTTTATAATCTCGGGTTCTCTTGGAAAGGGATATACCTACTAAGAGTACCTACATTATCAGGAGTAATACGACGAAACCAAATTCCTGCGGATTCGTGTGTTTTCTTAAAACAATTCAGTTTAGTTCAGAAATAAAAGACAGACTTTTGTGAGATAAATTCAATCACAAGTTGAATTTTATTTGACTATTTCACGAATAAAGTTTCTTAATTAATATAAATACGATTTTCGATTGGCGTTTGGTAGCCGGAGCCGGAGTGGTAGCGGACGTAGCGGTTGACATAAAAATGACAGCGGTTTACTTTCTGGTACTGCTAATGACGTCATAGTCGTAGTCATTGGTTAGTGGTTGCGGTAATAAATCAACACTATGACGTCATTAACAGTACCAGAAAGTAAACCGCTGTCATTTTTATGTCAACCGCTACCAGACCAGAACCAAACGCCAATCGAAACCGGCTCTTGTTGGTAACACTGTTTGTGTTTCGCCGGTATCGCGGCTTTGGCGCAAAGGCGGCAAAAATCTGCATGATTTTGTGGCGAAGAACCATTCAACGGTGATTACTGAATCATTTTAAGTATAAAGTTCAACGGTGTGGACATTTTAATCAACCCGTTTTTAAAAGTTCCTACTGTGGTTCCTATAGGGTGTTTCCAAAGGACATCGTATTATTCGAAATGCCTCCAAAAAGAAAAGCTACTGCTCAGAAACCAAAGGAGAATCCAGTGCCAGGTACGAAGAGAAATAGAAAATTGTTCATACATTTTGCATATGCTCACGTCTCCAAAGGGGTGAGATTTCATTTTGTGTGGGATAGATTTATCCTCGGATTTACCATTTATCTATTAATTCATGCTCGTGTTGATTGGTTTTTGTAAAAAAACGCATTTTCTCCTTTTCTTGATGAATCATTTTTGATCTAATTTCCTGTGTAGTTGTGGAAACTGAGCCCGAGACAGTTGAAGACTATGTGGATAAGAAGCAGCGGACTAGAAGAGGTATTTCTAAGAAAGGTAAACATATTAATGGTCTGTTTTTGTTTTGTATATTTTTATGCATTTTTTGTATAGTTGTGGTGACAGTTTTTCTCCGTTTCCCTTTAAAATTAAAACCTCATATATTTTTAAAAAGATTCTGATGTGGAAAAATATATTTTCAAAATTTTACAGAAACCAAGAAAACTGATGAAGACAAACAAGAAAAGGCTACCAGCAAGGCAAAGACACCCGCACTGAAAAAAGGAAAAACGAAAGAAAAGGCAACAAAAGTTGATAAGCCTGAGAAGGAAGAGAAAGTTCCTCTCAATAAAACCACCACAGATTGGGAAAGTATTGATTTCACCTGTACAAGAAAAAACGATGAAGGAATGCCACACAATTTGATTATAAGCTGCTGGAACATTGGAGGATTGAGGAGTTGGGTGAAAAAGGATTGTTTGAAATTCTTTGAGTATGAAAAACCAGATATTTTATGTGTCCAGGAAACTAAGTGCAGCGATGAAAAGTTACCTGATGAAATAAAGGAACTAGGTATCTACAAACAATATTGGTGTTCCAGTGAAAAGGAAGGTTATGCTGGTGTGGGAATTTTTACAGTAAAAGAACCAATGAATGTCAGTTACGGAATTGATAATGAAGAATTAGATGAGGATGGTCGCTGTATTACTGCCGAGTACAAAGAATTTTACCTTGTGTGTGTATATGTACCAAATGCAGGTAAGGAGGAAAGTTTTCACCATAGATTTCATTCATCACATGAATAGTATAAGAATTTGTTTTTTTTCGAATTCATTAACGGGGCGGGAAAAAAATAAAATCCAAAAAAAAGTAAAAATGTTTATTATAAATATTTTTTTAAAAACAACAAAAATAAACAGAAATATGTCAGTATCACACCTATAGTTTTTGTATCTTGGAAGATCTATTCATTTCAAATGTTTTTCACCAATGATATTTTTTTATATCTATTGATGAGTGAGATATGATTTGCATTGATCGTAGTATTCACATTATTGGTGTCCAATTATAGTTTCAAATGGATTCAATGATAAAGACAGACACATATTGATCGTAGTATTCACATTATTGGTGTCCAATTATAGTTTTCAATCATTTTGGCAATGAAATAGTGGCATTTAAAATAAGACTACACATTGAGATCCTAGTATTCAAATTATTGGTGACCAATTATAGTTAAATCATTTTTAACACCTTCCAGGCCCCTCTTCAACTTCTACAAAACTTGCTTTGAAGGTAGCAATGTTGGTAGCAATGCATCAACTTCTTTCATTTTCCATATCGGTTGTTGCCATAACATTTAATTTTATGAAATGTTTTCATTTTATATTTAAAGAATAAGTTGTAAAAATGGTAAAAACTATAAACTTACATAAATCATCTAAATTTCACATGTATTTATCAAAGACTTTGGAGTGTACAATAAAACAATTGATGTTCTACATGCGGCAACATGCGAAATCAATCCTTTATTAACGGAACTTATTTCAACTTTAATAACGTAAAGCAATATCGGTTAATAACGTTGTCCCTTATTTTAGCGCTATTGCGCATGCGTTATATAACGAATAAAGTATATTGCCGTTCAAATATGTGGCTCAAAATCTCGCTATTCTTTTGGTATGATGATGTTTACTTTGATCATTCACCTCACACCAACATAACTTTTTTCATCTTTTGATACAATTCTATCTGACGCATCACTTCTAGCAATAATTGTTTTATTTTTTTAAGGCCGTAAACTGGTTACACTTCCGAAACGGCTAGAATGGAATGATGCTTTCAAAGATTATATCAAGGATCTAGATTCGAAAAAGCCAGTAATAATTTGTGGTGATATGAATGTTGCCCACAATGAGATTGACTTGGCTAGGCCACAGAGTAATAAAAAAAGTGCTGGATTCACCCCAGAAGAGAGAGAAGGTATGACCGAATTCCTAGGAGACGGATATGTCGATACGTTCAGAAAGTTTTATCCCGAAAAAACAGATGTTTACACATTTTGGACTTACATGGCAAATGCTAGGGCTAAAAATGTGGGATGGTGAGTATTTTATTCATCAATATGTATTTTTATCGTGAGTTCTCATTCAGGATTGAAAAATGATATTTGAATAGTGGGCCTCAATTTTTAACATTATTAACAGAATAAAGCAAGCTTTGTTTTGTTTGTTTTTTTCACTAAAAGTCAAAAAGAGAGAAATTGTTAATAAGGGTTTTATTTTTGTAGGCATAGTTTGGACTCGAGAATACACTTTTTTCTCAGATTTCATCTTGAAGATAAATGATAATTTTTATTATAAGTTCGATATATACAGAAATAATAGAATAAAAAGGATATTACCTATTAGAAGCAGTAGAACTATCAATCAATCAATCAATATACTTTATGGTCAAAGAAAAATATATCTTATTTTCATGAGTCAAAAGTTCATCATAAATGTGTGTCAAAATGACATTACTTCAGGATAGTGTGACACCGACCAAAATTTCCAGCAGACTACAATTTCGAAAATGGTCTTTGAAAAACGGTCGAGGACGGTCAATGACGATTATACAGTGTGAGTTGTGCGATAAGAATATACTTGTTGGAAATTTTGGACGTAGGTGGACGGTCGCGGACGGTCGGTCCTAGTCGATCAGTGTGATTCCTGGCTAACATATTATGTATAAAAATCAAATGTTGGCAAATACATACAAATAAAAATAAAACTCTAGTAAGACTCAAGCGTATGAATCAAGTATAAACAATAAACTGAATTACTATGCAATTTAAAATTTATTTATTTATACTGGTTACAATTTCAAAATCTTGTATTTTTCAGGAGATTGGATTACTTCATTGTTTCTGAACGAATAGTGAAAAAAGTGTGTGATAATATAATAAGAACTGATGTGATGGGATCTGATCATTGTCCCATCACGTTATTTATTAATATAAATACCAAAGGACCTCGGTCGAATGCACAATAATGGATCTACTGTCTCCACAAATTCATCTGTATATATTTGTTTGTGTCCATAGTAGAATTTAACCCGAGAATATAATGAAAATCTTATGAAGAGATTAGGCAGAGTTTCAAAACTTAGACGCCAGTGCTATGATTGAGTGGTCACAACTGCTCAAAATAACAGAAGTCACAGATAAACTTTCAATGATGAATGAGTCAGTCTGGCAGGGCCCCACTCAGTTTCCCATTTAAAATACATTGCCATCAGAGATACGCGCTGTATTCTCAGGTTAAATTCAACTGTAGGAAATTATTATGTTTATGAATTTATGTACTCACACAACATTAAACAGTTCACAAGAAACTCAGTTTTTTATATTCCTAGAAATAACCAAGAATTTGCTATATCTTTAAGTTTTCTGACTGTTGAATTGAATCCTTGATCAAATACAAATTGGTAGTGATATTTTTTATATTGTCATTAAATAATAGTGCCGTTCTTTAAGATGTACCCTGATTGCTTGAAGTTAATATTTTCAAAAAAGAAAGTGTTAGAAAGAGAGATGAACATATGTGATAGTGATCTCAATCAATTAGAGCAGTCTTCAATAAACAAGCCTAATGAGTGCAGTCTGAATGAGATTCCCAATGCCAAAATCTGCAAAAACTTATTAGAATCTAGTGGGCCTAATTAATACATCATTTGACAAATAAAAGTTCCTGCTTTATTGAAAGGTAGTTATTACTATTATTGTTCCCATTGCCGAGATCACCAACACAGTTCTTGCAAGTGCATTTAGACCTGTCAATACACTACCATCAATTTTGGAAATCGTAGATTATAAGCAGTTATCAATAGTGATTATTAGTAGTGATAGACTGACTTATCACCAACCAGCAGGATATCTTGATACATGATTTTTTGAACTTTTTTATTTTTCATTTTTCGAATTCAAAATTTTTGTCCTCGAACGTATTTTAATGCAATGTATTCAACAAATTCAAAATATACTTAAATTAAAAAAATTCACTGAACAATTTATTGCACTTCACCACAACTCGATATAGTCACTTTTTCTGTTGGCTTTCCACTTTTTGATCCACATCTTTCCATTCTTTTAACCACATCCATACCACTAATAACATGTCCAAATACCACATGTTTACCATCTAACCATTCGGTTTTTGCTGTACATATGAAAAACTGTGAACCATTGGTATTGGGTCCAGAATTGGCCATTGAAAGTGTACCTGGGCTCACATGCTTTAGCTGGAAATTTTCGTCAGCAAATTTCCTCCCATATATAGATTTTCCACCAGTACCATTGTGATTGGTAAAATCACCACCTTGACACATGAAATCAGGTATAATTCTGTGGAAACTGCTTCCTTGAAATCCATAACCTTTTTCATGAGTGCACAGGCATCGAAAATTGTCTGCAGTTCGTGGCACAATATCTGCACGTAACATCATAGTGATCCTTCCTACCTCAGTCTTTCCTATTTTGATATCGAAGTATACCTGTGGATTTTTAACTTTTTTTGTGTCTACCTTGGGAACGGATTCGCTTTCAGCCACTTCCTTGGTGTCCGTGTCGTCGTCAACTTTCTTGCCAATGGTTTCTCCTGCGTGCTGCTGTAGCCACGTGTCTTCAGACCAAACAGGCCTAGTGGAACCTTCTTTAATTCTCTGAGGTTTTGCTAAATTAACCCTAATTGTTCTACCGAATAGCTCTGAATCATTCATGTTATCGATAGCAGCAGCTGCATCCTCAGCGTTTTCAAATTCAATAAAGGAGAAGCCTCTATGTTTTTCAGACTCGTAATCCAACGGAATTTGAACGTCTACAATATCCCCGAAAGGAATAAAAGCAGCATTCAACACCTGTTCATCAACTTCTTCAGCTAACCCTCCAACATAAATAGTACGTTTACTACTTGAACTCATTTTACTAAGGTTTTTTCAAGTATTATCACTACTGTTAATATCTGAAAGCTAACTCATGTAGTTGTAATCTTTAGTCTTAATTTGTTCTGAAACTTGGTTCTGATTTCTAATAAGTTCGGCTTACCACCTCTTTACAAAAAATATTCCAAATCAAAACAAACTTAAAAAATAAAAAACTCTTCTTCTAAGCTGTTTTCGATTGGCGTTTGTTTCTGGTAAATCCTCCGAGCAAATATTATATTATTATTGCTCTGAGGGTAAATCTGGTAGCGGTTGACATAAAAATGACAGCGGTTTACCTTCTGGTACTGTTAATGATGTCATAGTAAATAATGAAACGAATGTGTTGATTGATTACCGCAACCACTAACCAATGACTACGATTATGACGTCATTAACAGTTCCAGAAAGTAAACCGCTGTCATTTTTATGTCAAACGCTACCAGAACCAAACCATAGAAATTATAGCCGTTTTCGATTGGCGTTTGGTAGCGGCTGACATAAAAATCACATCGGTTTACTTTCTGGTACTATTAATGACGTCAACCACTAACTAACTGGTTAGTGGTTGCGGTAATCAATCAACACATTCGTTTCATTATTCACTACCAGAGCCAAACGCCAATCGAAAACAGCTTATATTATAATTTCTATGAACCAAACGCCAATCGAAAACGGCTCTAGTTCTTCTCAACTAACATCTAAAAGTGTTGCCAACAGCATATTCGTAGTCTTCGCAAACGGTGCGACATCTATAATTATTTGGTTGAACTGATTTAAGTAAATCAGGTCCTTCTTGTCATAAGCGGTTGTGTATCTATTTCAATTGTTTTCTCATTAATCGATTTTTGAAGAATAATTTTGAGTTCAGTGATATTCTTTAGTGTTCATAGTTTCAGAATAAGTCAACTTGAAATGGCAACAGAAGTCAAGAGTTCCATTACTACTATTACTAGGCATATTTGCTGAGTGCCGCAATGCTGAATGTACTATCAATAGTACCAAACACAAATTTTCTTCACATTTTACATTAATAAACAAAAAGTTATGCCAGATTTGGCAATGTCGTCGTAGATAAAAATGTCTGATAAACTCATTTCAACTTTCGACATCTCGAGTACTTCATTCAAATTTGAAAGAGACTGAAATTAAAGTGGGAACGCATTTCGCGAATTGTTAAACTAGACTATTGACTATCAAATAATTTCCCTGTCAATGTCATTACTGTCGGAGTAATCGGAGTATATCACTACTTTTTTCAAAAGCAGAGTACGTAGATTTACTGTTTCTGAACGATTGTCAATGCATACTCCATAAAGCTAGAGTACGTTTACGAACGATTCGGTTTAGCATTCCGTACTCCGAGTAAGTTTATGAACACAGCCCTCAAGAATAAAATAGATTGACATATGACATACAGATGAATTAAAATATGACAAATCGAAAAAAAAAACGCAACGATAAATGAGACGAGTGGGGAGTGCGGACTATTTCAAAAATAGTATTAAACAAAAATATTGTTATATAGATAGAAAATAAAAGTAAAATATTTGAGTTCAGGTTTTGGTCCAGAAACTATTGTATATGTATTAATTCCATTTTTACGCCGCTGAAGAAGTTGGTCTATAATCTATAATGAACAATTCAAAAAGTATTAAAAAGGTATGGTCATTTGAAATTTGTAGTATAGTTGAACGTATTGATGAATTTATTAATTTCTAGTGGAAATCATTTGATTTTGGACCTGCTACAAAGAAACAATGTACTACAAATATGGAAGTTATGAAAGAAAGTACTGAAGTCAGACTTGTTCCTAAAAATACTAAAAAATATGTAATACGGAAAAAAAATTATGATTTCCATAACCTGATCGAACCCAGAGTTATTAGTGACCTAGCCGTCCATCCAAAAAAGATACAAGAAGTTCATGAATGGATAACACGAAATATTGTTAATCCTCATCAAGAAACAGTAAGGATTGCTTTATTTTAATGGTGATACGTATATTCTGAATAAAACTTCCTACCCTAAAAACCTAATCAATAATTCAGAAATTGTATAATGATATATTGTTATTGGGTGGTTATAAACTGTAAAATATGTACTGCATGCCAACCCGGTACTACCAGAAATGCCCTGTTTCAGCAACTTTGTTTCAATTTAATTTTTGTACCTATTATAACAATTGGATGTTTTAGAAATTCGCACCATTTCTGTTGTTATCAGGACCAACTGGTTCTGGGAAAACTGCTACTGTGAATGTAATTTGTAAAACTCTTGGTATTTCAATATCAGAATGGGTTAATCCGGTAGAACAAGATTTTGAGTACAGAGGAACCAGCCAAATTAATCAATTTCTGGATTTCCTCATTGAGTCCAAATGGAATTCTCTCTTTGAGGCAGGTATCAATAAGAGGGTTACTTTAGTGAAGGATTTTCCAAACGTTGTCATCCATCAACCTGATCGATTTGTCGATATTTTAGAGTAAGTACTTGATAATTTTATCTTCATTTAGTAGCCCACAGAATAAAACAAGGTTTATTCGGTGTAACAATGTCAGTTGTTATGGTTTGTTTACAAAAAAAAATATTGATCTCTTAAGAAAACGGCATAAACGTCTGATGATCAAAATAATGATTACCAAAAAAAAATGAATATTCTGAGACATAGGATATAGAAGAAGCAGCAAAATTTGCTATTAATTACCTTTCACCAGAAAAATCCCTAGCTGATTGCTACATTATTAATTATTTTATTTTATTCAATTACTTTTTGCTTTGGTGTTTCAAAGTGAAGTTTTTCACATTGAAATGACAATTGAAAAATAGTTCATTTAGTTGTCAGTGTCAAAAAAGTCTATAACATACCACATGTGGATAAAATGTTGTATTGTATTTCATGTCTTATTAGTATATAAAACTCAAGAAGAGCAAACACTCGAACTGCGATCTAGTATTGCTTTTTTACGTGTTTTATATGGGTAATAAGTCACTCATACAAATTATTTTTTATAGTTTGGTTTATTTTTCTATTTTTCAGAACATGCCAGTATAAAACAAAATATCCTGTGATTTTCATATGTACCGAATCCAGTAGCAGCAATATAAATTTGATAAGGACATTATTTCCAGATGATACAATCAATAAATTCAGTATTGCTCACATTAGGTATGTTCAGTCTTGGTTTATTTGTTATGACCAGTATCTTCTTTTACACAATTATCATTACCGTACCTCAGAATATGTGGTTAATAATTGAAAACTTATCTTTTTTTTAAATTTTTAATGATTTTTGCTTTCAGTTTCAATCCATGCTCCCTATCTTTAATGAGAGTAGCAATTCAAAGAGCACAAGCTATACTTAGAGATAATCCCCAGTCTTTGAAACAACCATCTGCCAAAATTATCGATGCCATTTTATCATCAAACATTGGAGACATTAGAACTACCATGACTCAATTTCACATGGCTAGTTTGTCAGGTGAGAACTTCATGTTGACGATTTTCAAAGTAACTGTCGGCAAAACAGCATCCATCAATGGAAAGAACCGTAAATGAAGTCTGATGGAGTTTCACTGTTTCACTGTTCTTCTAGCTTCTGCAGGACTTCACTTTATTATAAAGTCAGTTTTGTGAATATGGATGTAACTTTTGGCAAAGAGTTTGTAGACAAGACTACCTTGTCTGCAAGTCTATGATTTTAAAAAAATGCTGCACTGCCAAAACTGTATGCTTGGAAACATTCAAGATATTTACTCCTCCCGTAATCCTTGATACACATGTGGAACGATAACATTTAAACAATTATAACTAACAGATATCAATAATAAGATTTAAGGTTGATGATCATGACATTTCAATGATAGAATGTGAAATATCACAGAGTGAAAGGCTCCTCATGGGCTCTCTCTAAATTCTCTCAAATTCTCTCTTAAATTCAAACTTGCTTTAATTGAAATAACTCATTTTAAGGTACTGACGAACTTCCAACAGTCTCCACGAAATCTGCCGCGCCCGTGGGCTCCAAGAGAAAACGCAGTAGTAAGGATGTAAAACTAAAAACAATGTTCAGGGACGAAAGCCTCGGTTTGTTTCATGGCTTGGGTAGAGTACTGAATCCAAAGAGGAAGCAAGTCGGCACCAGTTGGAGGCTCGAGCGAGACGTCGAGAAACTCGTCGACGAGTTTTCGACGCAGCCGCAAATGTTCCATTCTTTTTTATTCGAAAATTACCTCAAGTATTTCGGCAATATCAAAGAAGCTTCCAGAGCATCTGAAATTTTGAGTTTATCTGCAAAGTACTTTGAAAACTGGATGGACAGACATGAAACCCTGATGCTTGCCTTGTGGATGTCCGTTTTGGGATTGATGGTATTCAACGAACACAAAGTTTCCAAATGGACCCAGATCAAAGCACCGTATAAATGCACAAAAAAGTGAGTGTGAAAATGTCTTACCTTGAAAATTCCACACCTAACATTCTCGACCAATTGAAGGCCTGCATTTTTCACCGTTACCATAGCAATTAATAAAATTTCCGGAAATTTTTGTCTCTTTATTGGGGTGAGGACCACTAGAATTTTTTTGATGTTTAGAGTTAAAATGACATTTAAAAAGTGTGTTCAAATCTCACTGTTGAAACTTTTTTTTATATTATTTTTTCCCTCAAGCATTCAGTTATTCATGTATAATTGTTATTCTACCTTATATATTGCTTTTGAATTAACATGCAAAGACTATCTAAATTTCGAAACCATCAAAAAACCGTCATTATCCCAGTATTTTTTTGATAATATTTTGGTGTGAAATTTTCTTACCGAACACCACTCTAGCTTCAATTAAAAACAGATTTTTTTTTCTCAAACACGAATATTTTTTAGAAAATTCAAAAAAATTTCAAAATATTCGTGTTCTCGAAGAAATATCGAGTAATAATTGAAGCTCTAGTGGTATTACAAGTGAATATATGAATAATGTTCTCCATTTTTTGTTTGCATACAAATTTTTCTGAATTTCAAATGGTAAACAATTTATCGAAATGAATAAACTCGTAAATAATCAAAAAATTAGAATATCTTCAACCAGAAAAAATATTTTTTTCTACAAATGACAAAAAATGACAAGGTTCGCGCATTAACAACAATATGCGAAGTGACACTTTTTTTCCTTCATTTTCCTTCATTACCATGACTATGAAAGGAATTTTCATATTCTAACCTATATAGTCCTCAATTAAGCAAAAATCCAAGAAATCATTTATTTCTAACTTTATGGTCCTCAATCAAGCGAAAATCCAAGAAATCGTTTATTTCTGGAAGTTCGAAAATAATTAAATAAGGCTTTTTAACACTTTTCAAATTGTGACAAAATTTTATACTACCTATTTTTTTTTGAAGTTTGTAGAAAAAATTTTGTTTGCATCTCGTGCACGAAACTATCGTCGACCTCGTATTAACATGTTTGTTTAATGTTCTTCAATATAAACGAAATCCACTATTAATGACCCCTATTATTGGTCGATTTCTCTATAAATGCATGATTGTTGCATAGTCAACCAAATATATACACAAATTCAGATGTTATATGTCAAATTTTGAAATTTGACGCATATTTTTTACCAGAGTTCCGAATCTAACTCTGAACGGATATTGACGATAACTTTACGTTGACACCTCCAGATGTGGCTGAAACTGCTAAAGTAGCATTTTAAAGTTGATTGTCAGAAAAAAGCAGAAAAATGCACCACATCCTGGTGCAGTGAGAAGATACCAGGTTGCATTCATCATTTCGTTAATTAAATATCTTCAAATCAAGAATTCCTTCATTTTATTGAGAGTGAGGTCGATGGAAAAATATTGTGATCAACTTCTTTACTAAAATACGGGTAATGATCTCAAATGTTGAAATATCTCAATCATTAATACACTAGTTGATTAAATAACTATTTTCGTCGACCGTTAATTTTTTATGTATTTTATCATACTCAAAATTGTTGATTAATGACCCCTATTATCAACGATTTTGTTATATGCAACCCAACATACATTACTCTAATACATTTACACTGGTCAGTACTGTCATTATGTATTTGCCGATTCTATAATCAAATTTCAGAAAATCTTCAGTATACCAGTTGTCACTTACGTTATTAGAAAGTCGCGTAGCCGGCTCAAAGCGAGGTCAAAGATTCAATCCCAAATGGTAGCAACTTTTTTTTATTAAAAAAAAACTACCACTAAGGAAAATTAAACTAACTTTGAATAGAGTTATATAAATAGGAAATAGTGATTGTTGTTTATCGTTAAATAAATAAAAATTGAGAGTACGGTCGACGGAAAAGTTTTGTAACAAACTCGTGAATTAAAATGGCGATTAACAATCTGGAACATTAACGCTCCGGTCGCGCGTTAAATTATCTGGATTGTTAATCGCCCTTATTAATACACTTGTTCGTGCAATAACCATTAAACAAAATAGCAACATTTATTTTACAGTTTTCTTTATTTTCAGCATTTTAACGGATGTCAATTCGATGGGTCTGAATACAACTGACTACTTTTATTACAACTTGATCAATAAATCGGATAAATATCATGAATTTAGACCTGATTAAGTTATATTTATTGAGCTTGTATCATTTAATATTTATTTTGAATAAACTGTGATTTTTATACATATATTTTTTTTTCCTAAAAACCAATTGGTCTCAGATTTAGAAATGCAGTATCAGAAATCTAAACCAGGTGAATTATACAGGGTGTAATATATTCTCTCACACTCCCGTGACAGACAGGTGTATAATGCCATTTTATAACGAATTACAGTGGTAAAAAAAAATAATAATAATTTGCTTTTTTAAATAAATTATTTTCAACAATCACTGAAGAGAATGTCGGTTTTATGGGTAAGTTGAAAATGAGGCTGGAGTAAAACAAAGTTTTTTTTTGGCGTGTATAAGTGGGACCTGTCATGCTACTCTAAAATTGTTGTATATAGTCCAAAGAGGGTATGGGTTGCTGCTCCAGTATAATAATTCCATATTTACTAAATTATTCATGATTTTCGGATCATCCGCAAACATCTCTGTGAAGTGCAACAAAACACATTTTAGGTACTCAAATACTCGCATATTATACAGTGTGACCCATTTAAAATGGAACCACCCCTGTAGAATGTGCATTTTTCAATCAATCTCAATTTTTTTTCTATTGAAATATTAAGCATGAAAAACTGTATCTTGACACTAACTTTCACAATTTTAGTTTCATTTCCAAGGCACTCTATGATTTTTTTTGTTTGTCAAAAACGGCAAAAGTTTATTAGGCAATTTTTGTTTTCAAATTTGACTACACCACTGGATTTGTAGTCGTTATAAATGAAAACTGTCAAATTTTCATTAAAAAATATTTGTTAACAACGAAGTTACAACAACTTCAATTGTGGAAACAAAGTATTTGTTTGTAATTTTTATTCAGATTATAGACATATTTGAGATCTGACAACACTGTCATCACCAAGTAGAACACCAGTGAATTAGTACAGTGAAAATCCGAAGTCAATAGCTCAATCCGTTCTACAGTTATAACTCCTGAAAATATGGTAATGTGAGATATTTGTGGTGCAAGCGTTTTGTAATAAAAATCTGACTACGCCAATGGATTTGTGAATAATATTCCTTCAAAATCATTCATTTGAGTGTAGGTTACGAGAAGTGTATTCTAGAATAACAGAAAATTAAAAATTCATTTTCAAGTTATGCAGTACTTAGTACATTCTTCCGCACATTACCATATTTTCAGGAGTTATAACTGTAGAACGGATTGAGCTATTGACTTCGGATTTTCACTGTATAAATTCACTGGTGTTCTACTTGGTGATGACAGTGTTGTCAGATCTCAAATATGTTTATAATCTGAATAAAAATTAAAAACAAATACTTTGTTTCTAAAATTGAAGTTGTTGTAACTTCGTTAACAAATATTTTTTAATGAAAATTTAACAGTTTTCATTTATAACGACTACGAATCCAGTGGTGTAGTCAAATTTGAAAACAAAAATTGCCTAATAAACTTTTGCCGTTTTTGACAAACAAAAAAAACCATAGAGTGCCTTGGAAATTAAACTAAAATTGTGAAAGTTAGTGTCAAGATACAGTTTTTCATGCTTAATATTTCAATAGAAAAAAAATTGAGATTGATTGAAAAATGCACATTCTACAGGGGTGGTTCCATTTTAAATGGGTCACACTGTATATGCATGAGAAGGTAGGAATCTTCAGAAACATTATGAACTTTTCCTTCTCCGATAATTTTTAGCAAAGTTATGACCAAACAAATATTCGGCTCCGCCAGAACTTTCAGCGGCGGATAAGCGGGAACCTGAAACTTGATGTCGGCGTTCAATCACGCTTTCTGAGAAAACGAGCGCGCATTTCATAAGAAATTACTAATATCATTTTTGTGGAGAATTGAATTGTCTTTCACCTTGTCGAGTTGTTTTTTCGATAAATCCAATACTATCCAAGATTACAGCAAAAATCTAATTATTTATTTATTTATTTGAAAAATAAAAATGTTTCGCCTCTGGAATTTTGGTAAACAATTTTTTTTCGTGTTTATTATGGTACTAGCATACTACGTTTGGTGGTGCTACAATCGATCCTCGTCTCAAAACCCAATCGTACTGGATTATTACAAATCATCAATTGAGGGGAAGTGAAATACTTCTTGGCAAGAAACAGAAAACCAAGTACTATTTTAGGTATATTCAGGATGAAATTCTTGCAATTATCCTTAATGCATAATAGTTAGTATATTATGATATACCAAGTTATACCACATGCAAAGTAAAAAAAACTAATATTTTGAGAGTTTATTGAAATAGTTTGATAAAGTTCATAATATAAGCTAATAAATATATACATGAATATGAGTCATAATTAATAACAGTTGTGATTAAACATAGGCAAACCAGCAACCCACATCTGGTATTTTTTGTGTAGTAACTAATATGATTGAAAAGCATTAAAACAATACAAGTGGATAGCTGTATTTAGCTTCCATATTAAAATTATTTATGAAAAAGTTTTAAAAGCTAAACTATTTGGTGTATTTGCTTTTCAATGGTTTTTATAGAACGTATTTTTTTCCCAAGTGCTCCAAATTTATTTTTTCATGATATGGAAAAGTTGATTTTTTTCCCCCAATGTTATTGAAATAATTGCCGCCTCAAAACTACTTGTATATCTTCATTCAGCAGATCAAACTAAATGAGAATATAAAAACCTCATAAGGATTCAGATTATAAGGAATGTTCAATCAAGATGCTACAATACTTAGCAATGGCTATACAATATTATACAAACATTAACTGGTCTTGCCAAAATAATTCCATTCCTACTGTGTTTTTTTGTTGGTTGCCTGATTATAGCTGGGAGGATTTTCCTGTAAAGAACAAGCATTTAATAAAAGTGGAGAATATTTAGTGTATGCACAAGATAATAAAAAATATATTCAAACTGATGAGGAATGGGAACAGCTGAACATGGAGTAATAATAATAATAATAAATATACTTTATTGTCATAAAAGAATTTCTTTTTGTCGACAAAGCATGAAGTCAGTAAAGTGTTATATATAAAATAAAATAAATATAAATTTACAACTATAATATAAAAATCACTGTAGTAGAACATTGAATAAAACATTGAATAAATATTTTTTGTTGAGATATAAAAATAATAACATGCATAGGTATAAAAACAATCACAAACTTGAACATATAAGCAAACATAATTAGAATGAGGTAATCACAAGAATTCTAATCAGCATACCCATATATTAGGACAGTCGAGTAATACGTTTCTACGATCGTTGAATTATATCTGTTAGATTATTAGCAATGTTTTCTACAAGAAGTACTTTGATATGGACTTCAGTATCTTAAGACAGCGGATTTATTACGTTTTCCGCACGAGCTGTCGAATAATTTGTTCGGTCCAACGTTGGAGCCAATGTTCGTCGCATCGCCGGCTTTAGGAATTCCCAACAAAAGCTGATGACTAGCAAGAACCATGAAACCCGTACATAGGTGTCCCCTATTCAAATCGGAATATTTTAAAGTAGTTCTTGTAGAAAACTTTACCAAATAATCTAGCAGATATCATTCGGCCCTAGGGGACAGTAGTAATTGTTTTCTATTGGAGACTTGCCAACACATATACATGTTGTATATATTAAATAGTCCAATCTTTAGAGCCAATGCCTCTGTGACGGGTATTTGTACTGGAAACATCCGGTATATATTGGGGAAAAAGTTCATATCTCCTGCGTACGAAGGTGGCCATGTTGGATTGCGCGCAAATTACATTTTTTCACAACTATTTCTTTTGCGATAACTATTTTTCCTGGACTTACTCATTAGTAATTAATTTTTCAACATTTATCAACGCAGAATTGTTGTTCACTTTTTAGGCCGAAGAACCTCAAAATTTATATTGGTTCTGTGTTTATTTTTTTTCAAACAATTTATGATTGTTGAATTATTCAAGAAGCTATGAATTTTCTGTTGGTTGAGTTTCTCTTGATGATCTCGGGCTAGATTGTAGCCCAAAACGGACAATTTTATAACATTAAATTGTTAATAAGACTTGACCATAACCTTTCTAGGTCGTTTAAACTCGAAAATCAAGATCAGCTAACCAAAAAACATGAAATGACCTAAAAAATCTGAACTACAAGCAGCGCCGTAAGAAGTAGCACCCTCCCTAGCCACGGGCCTGGTCACAACTCTTGGATTTCTTCCACCGCACTTGTAAAGTGCACTGAAAGAGGTATTAAGATTTTTTTCCGTTATTGCTGCTTTTAAAGGACATTACCCATTTTTTACTCTTGAGGGGCGGTTTTCACCCCCCTTTCCGATACCCCTGAGTAAGGATTTTGTTATTTTCGGTTTTGGGTACCAAATAATACATCTGTACCAAATTTCGGCAACTTTGGGCTAGGTTAGGGGTAGGGGGTTATTTTGGTCTCTAACGACTGGGGTAACAGCCGAAAACTGGGTTATTTCATCTATTTTCCATTATTATTATTACACAATTATGGGAATATTCAATATATCCAGCTAGAGAGATCGCCATTTGGTTTTTTCAGATTTTCACAATATCAAGTGGGAAGTGTGGCCTTTAACTAGCAAGTGATGAAATTGAATAAAAAAAAGATCTATTTAAGGATCCTTCATTCAACAGGACAAGGGAAAAATGTATCCTAATAACAATTGTTTTATTGAAATTTAGATTATTATTGCAAAAACCTGACAAAAAAAAAGGCCAAGATGGACAAATTGGCCTCTCTCACAATCGAAATGGTTGTTTGTTGTACTTGTTCTTAGTATATGATTTGGAGATGATTGAAAATATATTGAACTTACATAATATGCTGGAGGAGGGATATATGCCATCTGTGGTTGATTTGGATCATAATAGGCTGACTGAGCAGCTTCAGCAGCCTTGGCATCTGAAAATTGACGTTTAGTACACTATTGTCCACATTGGATTTTTTTAATTTATTTTTTTTTCTTTATTAATAAAATTCTATTTGAAATTCACTTAATAGTAATTCGGTAGTTTGACTTTTATTTACTTTTTTTCCAATTTTTTTCTTGCATATGTGCCATCTAAGGGTTGTCTCTTAGCATGGATTTCAAAAAAATTTAAAACACCGACAAATTTTTTTTTTTTACATTGAGAAAAACAACAATTATTTATTAAAGTTCTCTATTTGATAAATGTATGTCTTTACGCCTCTATTCGTATCTTTGTTATATTTAAAAAAAAAATATTACCATATCGTTTTGTATTTTCAGCTTTCAAAAAGACATCAATTAAGAGTTCAAACGTTGAAAATTCTATAATAGAGTTCTTATTTTGTCCAGCTACCTCAAACCCAAGTCTATTGTTACTTTAGATCTATGTACATTCAACTATTATCGGTTCAAAATTATATTTGGATAAAACTCACCAGCAGCACTTCCAAAGGGCTGCTGAAAACCACCGGCAGCTCCTTGTGGGCCAGACGGGCCTTGTGGATATCCATGACCTGGATAACCTGGTGGGCCTGCTTGTGGATATCCACCCTGAGCTGGTGGTGGACCATAACCATTTTGCTGGTATCCAGGAACTATGCCAGGGTACGGTGGTGGAGCATCTGTCATGAAAACACCGTTAGTTGGTGGTTGTTGGGGAAATACATTGGTTGGTGGAGACCATCCATAATATCCTGAAAAATTACATGTTATAACAACTTCACTAAAGTTTCGAACATGACAACTTCTAGAAAACAAAAAAAAAACATCACTCTTAATTCCTTACCTTGTGGAGGAGGTGCATAAGCTGGAGGGGGAGCTGCATACCATTGTGTCTGAGGGGGCATATATGGGGGTGGAGGCTGCATACCACCTCTAGTTGCTGTAAACAATAATAAAGTCAAACAAACATTATGACTCATTAAATTGCAAAGATCATCAATTGCACCAGTAGCAATACATACCATCTCCTGAAATATCATCACCGAGGGCTGCAAATAAGAATAATATCACTCTTTCGAATGAAAAAAGTGATTAATCTTTTTATTTTAATAATACTCATTGGGTGTTTAATTTCTTGGCAATGAAATTGTTTATATATTTGCTAGTGTTCAGTGGGTACTAAACCGAATTCTTACCTAAATGTGCAGCTTTAAGCATAGACTGTCCAAATTCAATAGCCCCACCATGCTTGAAAGTCATTTTAAACTTAGCTTCCCCAACCCAATTTCCATTGGGCTGTGCACGAACTTTCCCTTTGATGTAATTGGCTCCAAAAACTGGTTGTTCTATTTCCACCTGAAGAGAGATTACATCATGTCGAATATATAAGACTTTTATTGCAAGCATGTCAACATACTTCACTGAGAGTAATGAAGGGAAAACTGAAACTTTGCATTTCATCAGAAGAAGACTGGCTGTTGAATATCACTCGATGTGTTGTAAGGTAAATACTTCCTTTTTTAGTGCCGTGGAAAGCACTAATTTGCTGTCCAGACCATTCGATACTCACATTTTCCGAAAAGAGCAATATTCTGCAAATAAAAAGAGATTAGTCACCCAATTATGACCAATCTGAAGTTTTCACTCACTGTTCTCCATTGTGTATCAACACACCTCCATTTAAATGTGCCGTATTCAACGACATTGTTAAAGATATTTAAATTTCAACAGGTATAATTTTTTTCCAATTAATTTTCTAGAATAAGCACTAAACAAATATATCAAATTATTGAAAATACTGTTGTTGACAGCAATCAGTAATGACAGCACGTCAGCACTGTCAGCAGCTTAAAATGACGTCAGCTGCAGCACAGAACACATAATACTTGTATAACTGACATTTGAGAATTTGTGTTTTATGTGACAAATATGAAATAGGGTGAGTTCGACTTGCCAACACTATTAGAACTAATCCTTGTTCGGGTACAACCACTTTTACACTCTACCGAACGATTGAAGAACATTTAGAGTAAAACGATCGAATAGTGTTGGCAAGTCGAACTCACCCATAATATACAGGGTGAACTCGGATGAACACTTAAATCTCGTTCTATTTTGTCGTTTATCAAAAGTGAGACTGAAACTGATACTGGTTTGAAAATTTTACAGTTTTTGCATGACTTCAAATAGGAAATTCGAAAAATAATTGACTTATCAAAAAACACGTATGATAAGCTAAAAGCTGAACCTTTTTGAGTGGTGTTATAAAAAACTCGGCAGGGCAGGTTAAATTGAATGTTGAAAAGGGTAACATCCTCCATGGAAATTGAAAAATGAGATTATTTTTTAACCTTGCTTCAATGAAATGAACGATTTCTGTAAGTGATATTTTTGAACAACATTCTTCCTATCTAATTTATTTAATGAATTTTCAATGAAAACTAGATATAATTAAAAAAAAACAACTACCTGAATGAAAATGCGCGAATTTTCACTTTCAGATTTTTGCTTTTCAGTTAAGTGGGATTCACAACAAAACTTTTTGCGTTTTGCTTTTTACGTTTCATATTCTGATTAGTGGAAGCAGAATCTGGAATAAAACGAAGCAAAAAAGCTAAATATTCTCAGCTTTTTGCGTTGCAAAATGCGTTGTGTTTACATCTCAGTGAAAATCTTTCAGCAGGGCTTATGGATTCTCTGTGGGAATGTTTTTCAATGTGAGAGCGGATCATCATAAAAATATTGTTGTGACATTCGATAAAAGTTGTGTTAATTTTTTTCTCCCAATTTTTTGTGATTCCAGGGAATAGTATATTCTGTTTAATTTTCTACTTTTACATCATAATGATGGTCTCACCCAATTTTCTCCTTTTGTACGATTCATTTTTCCCTTTAAGTGCAAAAGAAGGAGCAATTTACGTCTCTTCCAAATTTCATGTATAATATTCATTATTTATATTATTATTTTTGCTCTGCCAAACCAATGCTATGTTATGTTTATGTTTCTTCTTGGGAAGCAAAAGCAAATCGAAAATTTAGTTTTTGTTGTGAATGGCATTATTGCGTCAGTTTAATTTCAGATTCTGCTTCACCAATCAGAATACGAAACGTAAAAAGCAAAACGCAAAAAGTTTGGTTGTGAATCCCACTAGAGTCTTTTCACAATATCTATCAGATGTAGTTCAATGTCCAGCGTGACTTTATAGCCGGGGAAGTAGTTGTTTTCTGTTAGATATTACAAAAAAAAAATCACATTTTTCAATTTTCAATTTTCATGGAGAATGTCCCCATTTTCAACATGCATACTTCCCAAGAGGTTATCTTGAACGATGGAAAATGGCGACTACAGTTTGTCTTTCCGCCGCAGATGATGATGATGATTCCACAATAGATTTTATGAATATTCTATTTATATTTTCGAACGAAAATTAATTCAAATGTGTAATACTTTCCTGGTTTACTTTTCCAATACCTCTTCATGAGGAAAATGCCTTTCCAGAAATCTTAGAACAACAAATAATATATTACAATTTTGACTTCTGAAGTCCGAGCGAAATCTTTTCACTTGTGGGTTTTACTCCCACTGTTTCCTCCAAAGGGTAGATCTAAAAGAGTTTGAGGTTCCATATTTGCGGGCCTTCTCTTGTATATCTTTCTTGAAGGAAGTTGTGCACTTTGGATGCGACTCTCAGAGGAGAAATAAAATATTATCTCAAGGTCCAATGAATATTTGTCCTGTTTAATAAATTCTTCTATTGTTTGAATATCTGACCCTATGTACAAACAAGCAACAAATATCCAACAACTTTCGATTGAAACCAGTCAAATACTAGTTTGACATTTGTGACGTTACTACTTTTGGAGTGATTGCGATAGGTGTCGTGTCGAGTGAATTACATTTGGCAACAATGGCAACAAAAAAAAATTTGAAAGTTTGTAAGTTTATGAATGTTGGAATGTTTGGAGAGGTCGGTTACTAGTTAATACTTTACATGGTTTTTTATAAGAAAGTATAAGTAAATAGTAAATATGGTCGTGACTGTGATTTGGGAACAATCTTGTAAGTTGAGGTTGTGCAATTATAACGTAGATTGTCTCACTATGGTTTTTTTTCTATACCATTTTTGGTTTTCACAAACTCACATTGTTTAACGTTCTTTAGGAGAAATTGAATACCCACCAGTGTAATATGCATGCATTTTTTTTCTTTATTCATTTACGATTTTTCTAACTCATTCAACATTTAATTTTTCATGGTCGTTTTATGCATCTTACCTAAGAACTAAAAACTAAGACTTTAGAAGATTTGTCAGCAGAGAAACAACGCTCCTTGCTCGAACAAGTTCTGCTTTTGCGGGGTTTTCTATGAAAACCTAGGAGATTTGTAATAGATTTTTTTTAATGGAAACTCAACTATAACTAAGAACGTTTGCGATGTATCACTCTAGTTCTTCCTTCCTAATTTTTACACAGTTGTATATTATTGTTCTAGACAAAAAAATCATTAAACGTTCATTTTCTAAACCTTTAGATGAATAATTCTGTGGTTTTGCACTTTTAACAACTTTATTTTTTTCTAGTGGGTACACATTAACTTGCATAAGTTTTAGATTGTTGTTAGGATACTAAGGATACTAAAGATGAAAACACTTTGTTAAAGTAGTCATTTTGCTCAAAACTATTCAACAGTATATTCAATAATATGTATTTATTATAATAAATATTTCTAGTTTATATTGATTTTGAACTGCTATGGTTGTTTTTTAATAACTACTACGAAATGATTTGTATTATGATTATTCATTATTGTGATTATTTTCAGGGGTTATTTCTACTCTAACGGCTAGTATTATATTTGCAGTATTATTTTTCCTGGTTTGTTGTCTTTGGTGAGTATATTATAAATATTGCTCAATCACGTTAGGTGTCTGTTAACTTTTATATCAAAACAGGACACCTTTGTGAAATACTTTAAAAACTCTATATCAATTCCAAAGAATCAAAACTATTAACTTCATTCCAATAATATACAGGCAACCTCTTGAAAAAAAAAAAAAAATTCAAAACAGATTGACTCGAGAAATAGCCTCCACTGATTCGATTCAAATTAATTCAAAAAAATATTGTCTGCTTTGTGCTTAGTAAATAGGAATTATCTTGTCAGACGGTTAAACATCAGAGCTTCATTAACTTGTTGAAAGTGGTCCTGAAGTCGACTGTCGCCAATTTTTTTTTCCATCCTGTAATCAGCAAACTTTAATCTAGTTCAACCAATCCCCATATACTATACAATTAATTTTATGGGTTCTAGCTGGGAACGTAAGAAAAAACTACCTCAATTCTATGTACTTGAAGAAGGTGAATCAAGAAATAGCTCTCAGGATTTTTTCAGGAATTCAATGAATAATCTGATGCTATTCAGAAGGTTTTCTGCGATCGATGAACCTGAAGGTATATTCACTTCTAAAAGCTTACCATTTTTCAATGTGAAAAATAGAACAAAGGCTGAATCAGATCTCTTGGATTCCATGGAAGAAAGAAAAAGGTTGGTTCATTGCTAATGATGAAAATCAATTTTTGGATTGAGTATGAATAATATTCATGATAGTTCTTTTTCTTTACTTCTACTAAAACAAATAATATGTTCTCCCCTTATTTCTATACTGTATCATGTACAGTATAAAAATCTTACTGATAAAGATAACTTTCAATTGGTTATTGTAATGCTCATCTAAAAATATGAACTGAAAAAAGAGTGTGGAGAAAGGAAAACATTTTTTTCTCATTATGTGACACCACAGTCGTCCATTATTATACCATTTTTACCTTCTACATATTAAATTGAAAGACAAATCAGTCAAAAATATACCTCTCTTCAAATAAAGGTGTCATGGCATCATGTGTGTCAAGGTAAGGGCTACGTCTTCCAGCCAGTTGATAGAAATAACAATTCATTCAACAGTTCATTCAAATTTTTGTTTGTGGATGTAGCAAAAATATTCTCCCTAAAAATTCTACCAACAAAATCAATGAATACCTAATATTTAAGTTAAAAAAAAAGTTCTTTTTCCTAATAATAGTAATTGTTAAGTAACTTTTTGAAATAAACTAGGTATGTCGTCTTTAATTATGATATATTATGTACTAATATGTCAGATGTTGATTATACATTATTTGTTGAAATTATTATGTAATCGTAGGAAAAATAGTGTACATTACTCGTGCGAAATTGATTTTTTACATTAGTGCAATTGCCGCACTCGGCTAACGCCTCGTGCTACAATTTTTCCCACTCGCGTGAAAAAAGCCACTTTCTGCACTAGTAACGTAATATACTGTTTTCGCACTAGTGCGAAAAGCGACTCTTTCAACAATAAAACTAATACGGAAAAGTAGACTTTTCCGCACACTATTAGAAAAACTAATTATTCTAATAAACTCAATGTCATGTTTATCTTTCAGCTTTGATAACTTGATTCTGCAGTTTGAAGAAAACAATGAGAATTCTGTTGTCCCAAAGGATGATCTCCGTTCTTGCATAAGTACAGATTCTCTAAACACTTTCTACTCGGTAAGTATAAGATATAAACACATAGTTATTTTTCTTACATTTTTATTTTTAGACACATCCTAGCCTAGTGAGGACAAATTCAAGGAGTAGCTTTGTGAGCATAATATCTGATTCCGATCTAGAAACGTTGATATCTTGAGCTGTTTGTCCTGTTTGTCCTACAAATGCTGCCAGTTATGGAACTGTTAAGACTGAATAGTACATATCATAGAACAACCACTATATTTTTGTAATTTTATGTTTAGGTTTTTGAATATAATACTAACTCGAGAAGCTTATTAAATATCTTTTTTTATACTTTTGGAAGTTGGAAGTGGTGTGGGCTCCAAGATAACTTTTTGTTTTTTAAAGAAGTTGAGATTTTGAATGAGAGTAAAACTATTATTATTATTACCAAGAAAATCGCAAACGAAAAGTGGTGAGTGGAGGGCACCGTTTTTTTATGTTCCGTGCTCACCCCGCGTTTCTCACGCACAGGCACAAGTGTGGACTTCGACGGGTAATATGGGTATGCATTTCTGATGCAGGGTGGATACCCATGTATCTGAATCGGCCTTTGGACTTATTTTATTAAGTACCACTTTTGAAACATTGGATCCAAAAGCTAATATTTACCTCAAGAAAGGTCTTTGGGTCTGAATGCATTACATTTTATTGTTTTTTGAAGAAAAAAATTATATTTTTAACAAATTTATTTTAAATTACTCAAATTGTTGACTAGAGACAAGTGACAAGAGGTCCGTATTGGCAAGTTTTTAAATTCATTAATGAGCATTGCATCCTTATTTAACTAACGGAAAATAAGACCGATAGCACGAATGCGCATTATCCATCGATGAATTTAAAATCTCGCCCTATATGTGCAGCCGGTTACTTGAAAACTCGGAAACTACCCGAATGAATACGGACTTAACATGTATAGGCACTGAAAATAGTGACAGTTGACGTGAAATGCGTCGTCGATGTGGATGTGTCATATGTCAATTATGTGTTATGTGTTTCTTGACTTTCTAGCAGTGTTGGCAACCGTACCATCAAAATCCTCTGAGCAATAAAAGACAGAGATGCCCTGTCTATACCTATACAAATACCTGTTTTGAAGTGAACATGAACTATCCTTTTCTATACAATTTGTGGGCGAGGGGGGTGACGGGTGGTGAAATGTTATGGACAGTTTGTTTACATTTAGAGTAAGAAGGACCATAATACAAACAAAGAATGATAATGTGATCCGAATGAAATGAGCGGGCATACACGAAAGTACCCGAATGAATTCGGACTTAGCATGTATAATATCGCTTGTAAACAAACTAAGTTATTGTTGACTTCAAGACAAGGGAGGAAACGGCCACTCTATTGTCTTTTATTACTCTGTTGATGCTTTGCTTATTAGTTTGTGTTTGATTGTTAGGATTTCTCTCAGACAAAAGAAATCTCTTCTTATATTGAAATGTTTTCCTTATTTGGCTGGATCTGCTGTGAATAAATATTAAACTTGTCATAATTTTGACAGAGGTTTGTTTTGAATATATTTTTGACAAGAATGACATTTGACATTTGTGACGTCATGACTTTCCTCGTCTAGGAAACGAACTTATTGGCATGTATTCCTTTATACGCATGCGCAAAATTGGATTTATATCTTCTGCCACCTATGATGACGTCACAATTTAATGTACCTTATTTTCATCTGAGATACCTTATTTTCATTCGGTTGGTACCATATTTTTATAGCTCATGGTTGCCAACACTGCTTTCTAGTTTCTTGTCATTTGTCATATATATGTACGTCGATGGTCGATGGCGTGTTTGTCGAATGTCGAGTACTTTAATATAACGAGACGTCCAAGATAATGTCGGAAAACGAAGATAGTGATAGTGAAAATGTTGAAGAAACCCACGAATCGGTGGAAGAAACACACGAACTAGTCGAAGAATCCCACGAATCGACTGAAAAACCTGTAACTTGGAAGGATTTGGTGAGTTTAAAAAACGTGTAACCCACGTGGTAATCCCGTATAAATGAAAATCAATTTAGGGTCTTGTAGATGCATTGTGCAAGGCATGCGAACAACTGAAATGGAAACAACCATCAAAAATACAGAAGGAAGCCATACCGTTGGCTCTGGAAGGAAAAGACATCATTGGATTGGCAGAGACGGGTTCTGGCAAGACTGCTGCATTTGCTTTACCAATACTGCAGTCGTTACTGGAACACCCCCAGAGATACTTCGCCCTGATTTTAACACCTACTAGAGAGTTGGCTTTCCAGATATCAGAGCAGTTCGAAGCATTAGGTGAGGATTCAGAGAAAAACTGATATACTTTCAATTTTGTTATATGAAAGCAAATATTTCATTCATATTACTTGCTAAGTGTTCTCACAAGTTAACATTTTGTTCTTGACATTTTTATAGTTGCTATAACAAGAGCATGAAGTATTAGACCAGCCCGTAATGATAATTTTTGTAGCATTTTTTTAATCTATGCTAAGTTATAATTAGCAAAGGTTTTGAAATGTCCTCACAAAATATCTAAAACAAAACTACTTGAAAGCAGCAGCGTGACCAATCAAATTTTTATATATTATCTATCTTCAAACGAATTTTTAATTTTTGCAAAGTGACAGTTTGTACAGATAAACAGATAAACCAACGAAAAATAAATTGGACACCCTTGTAAAAAGTCCCAAAATTATTAACTGAACATGTGAAAAAAAGAAGGTATTCCATAATGATTTTTTAACTTCTGCGTTTTCACAGGCTTATTTTTATTATTATAGGAACCATGTGAATTTACATATGCTTGTCTTTTATTTTTCAACAACGTAAATTGTCATGAAAAAACTCATAAATAAAAAATTTCAGTTTTTCTAACGGGAATCTATTCTGAAGCCTTTCAAGAATAACTTTCTTTGTTCATTCATTTATCCAGTAAGTGCTTTTAAATGAATTTTCTTGTAAAAGTGCCCGAAATGGGCGTGGCTTGCGTAAGTGGGAGTTGCTGTTTTCGACCATATTTTCAAACCCTATGGGAAAATTATAAATATTGGTCGTACAGTTCCGAGAATTTGCACTTTTTTAGGAACTTTTCTCCTCTCTATGAATTTTTCTTCAGATTACAAAAAGCTTAATTGGTTTTTGAGATATTTGTAAGAAACCAAACCCCTTTTTTCTTTTTACCAAAATGTTAATAACATTTTATAATAATAATTTTTTTTTGCACCATCTGGCAGCATGCCATCTCGGCCGTTTTGTCATATTTGTAAGCTTTTTTCACCTATTCGGCGTCATTGTAGAGAGAAATGAGAATATACGTTTTGTAGTACTATACTTTAACTTTCAAAATCTGTTAGAGAAATTGAAATTGGACTATCACTAGAGCATCCAGGCACGCTGCAAGATAGTGCAAAAAAAAAAATTCAAATTGCAATTGTTCCAAAACTAATAATCCGACAGTGCCTGTTTTGTGCACAAATTAAGTACACATGACTTACTCCTTTCGTGAATAGGGACCGACTTTATAAACTGAAAAATGGCAGAATTGTGAATTTTTTAAAACATCACTGAATTTTCCAGTCATGATCACTCGTTCATATTGCGAACAGTCAAGAACAGCATCCCAAGTCGTACAAAATCTCATTTTGTTCGTATTTGAGTTCTCTACAATTCTCATTGGAGTAACCATATTGCTGTATTAGTTTTCATTTTATAAGTAAAACATTTAAAAAAATACGTTTTTTGTTTTTAAATGTTTATAACAAATTAATAAATAACAGTTGCGAGTCCAAAACATATCGAAATGTAACTACGGACTGTCTTCCATGTGATGGCATAGTCGGTTTGCTAATCGTATTTTTTTTACGAAAAAATCCTTTGTCATATAGTTTTAAATTGACTTATATTGATTAATGAAAGCATTGTTTTAGGTTCTAGTGTTGGTGTGAAATGTGCTGTGATTGTAGGAGGTATGGATATGATGTCCCAAGCTCTCATTCTAGCAAAGAAACCCCACATTCTTATAGCAACTCCAGGAAGATTGATAGACCATTTGGAAAATACCAAAGGTTTCAGTTTGAGGGCATTGAAATACTTGGTAATGGACGAGGCAGATAGAATTTTAAATATGGATTTCGAAGTAGAGGTAGATAAGATCTTGAAAGTGATACCAAGGGAGAGAAGAACATATCTGTTTTCTGCCACAATGACCAAGAAAGTCAAAAAGCTGCAGAGAGCTTGTTTACAGGATCCTGTCAAAGTTGAAGTTTCTACTAAGTATCAAACGGTAGAGAAACTACAACAGTCCTATATTTTCATTCCAGTGAAGTTCAAGGTAAAATTTGATCTTAGATTTGTTATAATCGTACATATCGAAAATAAAAAAAATATTTTGCAACTTCATTCATCCATTCATCGTGGTATTTTTTTCGGAAATAAGTGATCTCATCTCGCCTATTGTCTATTTTTTGTTGTTTTATTGAATCAGTTGTATTGGAAAATTCAGCTCTTCAAAAAATGTAACTGGAATTCTTTCTTTGAATTTCTTTTGAACTCATTTTGTCAATATTTACCCAAAATATCCCAATGATGGAACAAGAGTTTTGTTCTTGATTTTTACCCTAATTTTAGAAATATGCCTATGATGTATTCAAATATTTATTGATAAACATGAAAATATTTTCATTCGTCACTACCTCTGAGGCATTATTCTTTACAGTATACAAAAACTTTCTGAAACCAAGTGAAGATTACCATGATTATCATTTTCAGGACGCTTATTTAGTCCATATCTTGAACGAACTAGCTGGAAACAGTGTCATGATTTTTTGTTCTACTTGTAACAATACCATAAGGACCGCCCTGATGTTGAGGAATCTGGGTCTCACCGCTGTACCATTGCATGGGCAGATGTCTCAAAATAAGAGACTGGCAGCCCTCACAAAATTCAAAGCGAAAAATCGATCCATTTTGATATCTACTGATGTAGCAAGTAGGTATGTGAATTAAGTATGTATGGACGTGGAATTTTTGCAAGTTTTGGGACTTTATCCAATTTGATATTTAATTTGCATCGTGTTCACTTTAAAAGATTCAACTGAAACACTGGTATAAGAGCATCAACCGTTCTAAAGACATTTCATATTTTGTACAAAAACGGAAAAATCTTAACCAATCAAAAACATAATTCCAAGTACTACCAGTTTTACTATTCTTCATGTTGTATCAATCAACTATATTCTTCTGATAAATAAAGTTTTTTAAATAATTGTTTATTCTAAATTCACTAATGTAACAATAGGATTCAGATCCTTTCCATAGCGAATTTTTTAAGTGATTTTCTTCACTAGGATATCCAATTTCACAATTTTATTTTGAAGGGACATGCTTGAAAATCTTTTCAAAAATTATAATAGTTATTTATGATACAAGTGTTAAAAGTGGCATGTTATTTTGTGAGTGGGGAATATTGCGAAACGAGCGTTAGCGAGTGGAGCAACCCCACGAGCAAAATAAAATCACTTTTAACAAATGTATCATACAAAATTTTTTGTTCAACAGTTACTGCTAGTAAGAAAAAAACAAAAAAAAAATAAGATCCATAAGGATTCGAACACACGATCTTTGGATTACAAGTCAGATGCTCTACGGATCTAGCTACATGGACTTTATAATTGACAACCATATTTTGTATTTCAAATCTAAATTGCAAGCATGACAGGCAGGTAAAAAACAACTGCCTAATAATTGTTGTTTATTAGTTACCACAAATTAATAAACGATCCTAGCTTCTTTGTGTTCGTAGCTATTACTGTTGCAAATATAAATATAATGGAAGTTGGAATGGATGATTCAGATGATTTTCTTCCACCAGAAATTCAAGAAGCTGCAAACAGAGCAAATTTAGATCTGTTGCCTGAAAAATCACGGCAACAATATGATATTGCTTATAATGGATTCATCGAATGGAGTCAACTGAAGAAAGTTGAAGGCAAGTTCAGCGAAAGCGTACTTTTAGTTTATTTCGAAGAAAAATCGAAGTTATGGAAATCATCAACATTGTGGTCTAAATTCTCTATGATAAAAGCTGAACTGAAAATCAAGGAAAACGTGGATATAAGTAAATACCATAAATTAGTCGCATTTTTGAAACGAAAAAGTGTCGGATACCGTCCGAAAAAATCGAAAATTCTGACAAGGGAACAGATTGACAGATTTTTAAATGAAGCTCCCGATACCAAATATCTTATGATTAAAGTGGCAACCATTTTTGGATTATTTGGAGCGTGCCGTCGTGAAGAACTCTGCAAATTGAGCGTAGATGACATTGAAGAAACTATACAGTCATTACTAATTCATATTTCGGATACCAAAACCAACATTCAAAGAAGTTTTTGCATCGTTGGACACTACGTGAATTATTACCGTGAATATGCTGTATTACGCCCAACTTCTGTTACTCACCGTCGATTTTTCCTGAATTACTCTAACTACAAATGCACTATTCAACCAGTTGGAATAAATACTTTTGGGAAGATGCCTTCCACTATTGCTGAATTTCTGAAATTACCAGATCCGCAGCAGTTTACCGGCCATTGCTTTCGAAGATCTTCAGCATCTCTGTTAGCGAATTCAGGAGCAAATTTGACTACAATAAAACGACATTGCGGGTGGAAGTCCTCAACTGTAGCTGAGGGTTATATCGAGGATTCCATTGAAAATAAAAATAAAATAGCTGATAAAATGTTTCCTGGTATAAGTTCTAGTTCTCTCCCAGCATTATTTGATCATCCCACTTCAATAATAGCACCATCATTGATTGGCGATGAAGCTTCTGCAGTTACTTCGTCAGTTAATATCACAAATTGTACAAATTGCCAAATACATATTTATAAGTAATTTTGATTCTGATTGTTATAATAGTATTAATATCTGATTAAAGTGTTTCTATTAGAGAGATCTATATTACTGAGTATCCATCATCTCATCTGTCATTTTACTTTTAACACTAGTGTTAAAAGTACTTTTAACACTAGTGTTAAAAGTGATTTTGTGAAAACGTCAGTTTTTAGTTCATGTGTCAATGAATTAAAAACGTCATTTTTAATGTCAGTTGTACAAAAATGATCTGAAACATAATGAAACCTTCATAATATGTGGGGATTTTTGTTCTAAAAATTAAACATATTTTTTCTTTGGTTGTGCAGTCATGCATGATAATGAAAGGGTAGTCATCAAAGTAAAACTTTTTCATACAAGATTTTTTTTATTGTATGTGTGTAGCCTATGATGCATAAACAACGTGATTGATATTATAATGAAATAATACATTTTTTTCGTCACTACCTCTGAGGCGAACTAAAATATGTTTAAATATTATCATTTGAACTGGCAGCTCGTTGACAGATTTTTTGTTCATTTTAACCAGGGGATTGGATATTCCACATGTGGATGTTGTCATGAATTTCGACATTCCAACTCACAGCAAGGACTACATCCATCGAGTAGGAAGGACTGCTAGGGCAGGAAGATCAGGAATAGCCATCACTTTTGTTACTCAGGTGCGAATCGATCTCACTCATTTGTTGAAATTATCCTACTTGTAAACCGGACAACTTATACTACCCTCAATAAATAAATTGCCTATGATGCATCTGAGAGTTATTGATATAGGTACATGAAACTGTTTTCATTTTCGTCACTACCTCTGAGGCAATTGTTTTTCAAATCCCTAATTTTTATTATTCATTTAGTAGTAAATAGAAGTAGGCATTTTTTCAATATTGATTATTGTGCTTTCTCTAATCTATGTGTGCAAAAGATTTGTGAATGACAATTTTGATGATTACAGTATGATGTGGAATTGTACCAGAGAATCGAACAGTTGATTGGGAAACAACTTCCACTTTACAAGACAGAAGAAGATGAAGTGATGGTGTTGCAAGAAAAGGTGGCAGAATCGCAGAGGATAGCAAAAATGGTAACTGATAACTTTGCCATTATTATATATTTTTTTTTGGAAACTTGAAGCTTTCAAACAAGGATGGACTCCGAGAAAAATTAGTAAACTTCTAATATGTAGAGACTTCAATTTTATCTATTACTAAATCAAAGTAACTGATAACAAAGTTCGTTTCGTGTTTGTAATTTTTTTTCTAACCTACTGTCAATGTTCCAGGAAATGAAAGATCTAACAGATAAGAAAGGAAAAAGAAAAAGAGGAGGAGATGATGATGATGATACAGAAGCCGCCACAGGATATAGAAAGAGACTCAAAGGAAAAGGAGGCCCTAAGAAAACTGGCCGTAAAAAGTAGAATCTCTTTGATGGCATTTTACATAACTTGCTAGGCTTTTTGCATTGTGATGCAACTGTGACGAGGAAATTATTTGGTTGGAAAATCAATGAAATGATCTACATAGATAGAGCATATGTAATTACATAACTGAATTTATATTCATTCAATATAATGATTATAATATATTTTTCATCTGTAAAATGAACTATAACATTCAGATTGAAACTATTACAGATGTTGAAATTTCCTAATTTTTTTACCTGTGTGGTATTGTTAAATTAATAAAATGAAGTAGTAACTTTGAAAATGAGTTGTTTGCTTTTTCTGATTCCTAAAGTGTTTAAGTACACCTTCTACGCAATAGACTAATCAAAATTAATTTAGAAAAAACAAGTCTTTATAGCAAAGTCTCGCTCTTGTGAGGTAGTTCCTTCAACCCCATTTTTTCTCAAAAATTTTAAGGTTTCAAATAGCTTTTCGATTTAAACACAATTTGACGACGTCGAATAACTTCCCCCAAACACTAGCGCTCCTTGTGGCTGTTTCCGGAATATTGAGTAATTTTGACAGATTTAGGCCTTTGAGAGCCCTCTAACAGTGAAAGGTTGAACTGTGTGAAGTAACGATGCATACACCCGTCAGAGGCGCTAATATATGTTTTCAAATAGGATGAATTAGGAAAATGGAAACGGAAAATTTCAAATTCTGAGTATTTCACTTAGCTTTTCGAATGGTAATGTTCATGTGCAAATGAAAATATATCAGAACCGGGACACAGGCCTATTCACTATTGTTAGATTGCTTTTTATTTGATAACCTTTGATGGTGTGGACTGATATAAGGGAGTGACCAATTTCTGGTATTAAGCTCCCAATGGACAAGTTTCATGATGTTCTAGCCACAGGTTTGGAAATTTTACAGTTTAATTCGGAAAAATGTTTTTGTTGAATAAGGAGCTTTATTAAAAAAAAAATAGTTCAAGTTGCCACCAGTGGCGTACAAAAAGGGTATATTGGTCCCTTTCATCCCCTATTTTTTACGCCACTTTTAAAATCAGAAAAATTATTATTTTTTGATTTCTTCATTAAATTTCAGGTAAAAAATGTAGAATCGTTTTCAATATAATTGCGCTTTAATGCTTTAATGAATACATACTTATAGTGAAAAAATTGTTTTGCTGAAGTGAATTGTACAATCCAAATCAATGCTTCAAGTCACATACTAGATGAAATTATTCTTCCAAACGCAATTTCAAAGTCCCATAACTTTTTCTTTTCCAGAGACATTTTAATGATTCTTTCACATAACTTTAATTTTCACAAAAACAATAAAACAAAAAATTTAAACTTGTCCATTGCCTAGTTCTTTTTGAAAATTAGAATTCAATGTGTTATTTACGAGATTCTGAACTGAAACTCATCAAAGATGATTAACATAATGTGTTTGAAATGAAGAATAACGATGAGCTTCGCCGACCAATATTTCATCCTTTTTACTACCATACACCTACCGTGTAGGCTGTTATGGCAAATACCTCTAAGAAAACAACTAGTTCTATGGATAATGCCGCGACAAGTATTGAATTATATCAAATTGATAATTGTGCAATGTTTTTAATTGCAGATGACACTAGTTTCGAGGTTTTGATCCCTTCAGTGCAAATTTAGGTGAATAGAGACAATACTTATGGTGGCATTAGTCAGCGGAGTAGTTGTTTTCTGACAGGTATTTGGCATAACAGATAACAGTTATACTCACTGTACGTGTATGAAAGTAAAAATGGCGAAATATCGGCCGGCAAAGACTAGCATAACTAATCGATCTTCCAAAAGAACTGAGGTCTTAATGCTCAGTATCTGAGAAGAATAGTTTCTTCATTACTATATCATAACTGTTGTGACTCTGTTGTGAATACTCTGTTCATATTGTTGGTTGTTAAGTTGTGAATAAATGAGTCATAACTATCCAGTATTTAGGACTAGTAAGAGTACTACTTTCGAACTTGATTGACGATTTATTTGATTTGTACAAATTCATATTCACTAGTAATAGAATAAAACTTGATATGCTCTAGTCAGTTATGAAAATGGTCTGATAACCGAACTTAGTCGCAAATTATAAGTTTTATTCTATGCTACCTCAATTAATGCCTAGAAAAACTAAAATGGAAATACAGTCAGTAGTTTAAATCATTGCATATCACAGATTAGGGATATGCATTAGAGACAATTATAGTAAAAGCCAAAAAAATTCAAAACAAATCATTTACTTCAGTGTTATTGGAAATGATAACATTACACATGATGCATTAATGAACAATATACGTACACTTAATCTTTGGTTTTGTAAAACTTGGTAACTATCATAACTTACATTAAAAATCAATAATACCTATATAGATAACAAACCCAATATTTCCATTACGACTAGCTATATTACATCTTGTGAAATTCATTAGTCAGATGAAATCAGATTTAGGGACCGTAGAAAAAGTTTTCTGTGACTTGTCTGTAATTTTTAACTTGAGGAAAAATATATTCTACATAAATAATGAATTACTACTTCGAATACACATTTTTTCCAACCTTATAATTCAATTAACTGGTTGGAAACAGTACGATAGCTGACATTTTTCATGATTATTAATTTTTTCTTGGTTCCTTGCTTCTCTATGACCATCGCTGAAATATTTATTTCACAATTTTCAGGTTCACTTTTTTTTTTGGTGTATCGATTTGTAGTTTTTGAATTGAAGTTCTAATTTAAATTCTTCGCGATCTTACAGCTTTGTTACGCTACAGTTGAGTGCGTGCTGATTAAAAGATCGTGTTTAAAAAGATTTTTTTGGATTATTTTATTGGGTAAGACTTTTTATTTTCGTTAAAGTTTTCATTTTTCTCCAAGGAATTTTGATTTTACGTGTAAACTTTACCCCTTGTGACAGAGCCTCGACGAAGAATTTAATTAAATTCGAAACGTTGGCAATAAAAGAATAAGTTTTTTATTGATCCCATCCCAACACATCCCCTGTTTATAAATAACTTTATTTAAACAATAATATTAGACATTATTATGAAAAAAATTCAATCAGTTTTTAAACTATAAAGGTTTTTTCAATTACCAATATATCGAAAAAAAATCAGTATTTTGACCGGTCTCGAGATAACGCATTTTTTTGCCTTACGTTCATTCCCTATAAATGATACAAGATCGTTGCATAATATAGTAATATAATGATGTATAAAAATGTATTGTCATAGTGCCGTATATACTTCAGCAGTGGGACTATTATCATTTTCTAAAGAATCAATGAAAACTTCTTCATCTTCTGCAGCATCCAGATCTTGCCTGTACCGTTGATCTTCGATATGTTCTTTTTTCAAGTTAAATCGGATTGACTTTGGATCGACATAAATATCATTTTCGATCATAATGTCGGAGTCCGGACTGCTCACAAGATAGTAGTTTTTTTCCGAAGTTGGAGTGGTACTGGTTTGACCGTTCAGGAAGGTCCTTCTATCCATAAATTTGTAATACTGGTGGTAATCACTGGAAGGGTCCTCTTCAAAGTTGAAACGTAGTGGGGTTGCTGTTCTCAGAGTGGAGTTCCCTTCTAAAGAATCTGGTGTTATACTGTTCAGTTGGAAGAGTGGTTCTGAAGATTCGCTATAATGCAAGAATAATGTTATTAGGTGGTTATGAAGTGACTGCATTGAGTTCCATTTACCAAAAACTAAGTAAAACAACTCTCCAACCGAAGAGCAGAGCCAAAAATGAACCAGACAAAGTTCAAATGCTGGCCTGCTTGGGACTGACAGGCGCCACGAGAATGGCACCAACAAAATCTTTTGAAGGTCTATTAGGACTTTGTTGTGCCTGTACATTCAACATGAAGCCATGTGTACCACCTAGAGACTCGAAGGCGCAAAAGGCAATATGAGATATTTTGCTGAGGTGATACCTCAGAGGACAGTGTTCAGTGAGAAGCTCCGTTACCAATTTCAAGACTTTTTTTGTCCAACTTGAGAAGCCGTTTTAACTTTCCTTGCCTGAAAGCTCGCCAGCCTTTTCGCTTGTCTTTGTCCTGGCACTTTATTTCCAGTGAGATTTCATTTCACAGCTTTCCCAGCGTCGGAATTCTTCTTTCGAGTGGGCTTTGGAGAAAAGTCCATAGAAGGGCTTCTTTCATTACACATAGGTGTAATTGTGGAAGGTTTAGCATTGCATCTACTGCTGCAGTAGGTCACGCAAATATCGCCCTGTGATTCCCAGACCAGAAGGTAATTTTTGGTTTCAACCCCCATATCTTACCAAAGACTCTGCGGCATGTCTAGCTTGCCGCTATGGGCATGGATGAATTGTGCTTGATTTGGCTGTTCTCTGTCAGGTTTTGGTCGATTAGAATGCACAGATATTTAGCCTCTTTGGAAAATATTAGCTGAGTTCAATTTAGAATGGGGATTTGAGTTCGTGCTTTCGCCTCCTAGTGAATGGAACTAACACTGTTTCGATGGGATTCATTTAGTCCCTCCTTTGCGCCACAGCTTCTGATGTGTTTAGGACTACTTGCATGTGGTTGGAAATTACTCTGTTGTATTTACCCATGATGGTGACGACCAGATCATCACCGGTGATCATCAAAAGGCGTTCTTGTTCACACCACCAGACATTGTAAGGCATTCATCGTGGATTTTCCAGCTTGATGAACAAAGTGTTTCTTGTGGAGCAGTGTTAACTCAAGGAGTTCGCTTCGACAATGTATTGTTTTCTCCATTGCTTTTGTATAGAAGAGAGGAGGCGAGGCTGATGGGGCCGTAAGACTTTGGTTCGTTCATAGGGCGTCTCCGTCTTTGTTATGAATGCCACAAGCCTCATCCCAATCAAAGATGTTCCCTCGTCTGGAAAAAGGCACAGGAGACAAGAGCTGTCGAAGAGCAGGCAGACAGGCTAGCCTAAGAAGGGATAAGGACAACCTCCAATTGGGTCAGAACCCATCCTAGGAGTCCCCAACCTGGCATGAGAAAATGGAAAGTCGTGTAACCAGGCATTGGAAAAAATTCAAAAGGGAAATCCTCCCTCTTGGGAGACAAGATCTCAAGCTAGCGACAGGGCTGAGAGACAATCATCGGATCTGACACGTGGCCCTCACTGGGATCATAGATAATCCCTCTGTAATGTACCCACTTGTATGTAAGCTGTTGTAGGTCGGGATCTCCCTTTTGAGTTTTTTTTCTGAAAAATCTGGGAGATTTATAAAAAATTGAGATGACTGCTACTAGTCACCGAGATGATGGATAATTTATTGTGTTTTGCTTTTTACCTTCTGACGGAAACAGCCATATCCGACGGCTTTAAAATTGGACCAAAAAATCTTGTTGATCCGATGACGTTTTCTGAGCTCTCTTCTCTTCTTGGCAAGATGGTCAACGACTTGTGCGGCCTAGGAATATCATAATCTGGTTCTGAATATCGCCTCCTCCTTTTTGGTAACAACTTAGAAAACTGGAAAAGAGTTGAATTACCAAATAAATGCTGAATTCTGCTCAAGTCAGAGAACTGAACTATAAACAAAGACATAATAGCATATTCGTACAATGAGCATGTAATGTAAATTGTACACTATACTTTTTCTATGACCATCTGAATCATAAACAAATGTTCTCATTTATTCCACTGATGACGACGTACTCAACTTACTAACACGAGTTCAAATATATTGAACTAAAACCAGATACATTCTGCATTTCAACTCAATGAAATTTGAATCAAAAACTACTCACCTCTATGTTCTCGATGTTTGAAGCATTAAGACTCGATGTAACCCCCGGTGTCAAAATTGGAGCATTGGTAACTTCAGCCAATTCTTCCAACAGTCTGCTCAACTCGTCAGAATTGATCGAATCTCTGGGTTTTCTGTTCGTTCTCAACACAACCTCGCTATTCACAAGGTCGGGTCCACTGAATCGTTTGATCAGACTTTTCACTTTATTCTTGTTGTTATTTTCATTTTCTAGATCATCCAGTATTTCATCAATGCTCTCATACTGGCTGATTTTTGTTGCATGCGGCATAACTGGTTTGCTTTTTTTCGGAATACCGTGGAAAGGTGAAGGATTCTCTGAATTCGGTGTCTTGATTGGTGAGACAGAAAATGCTGGTTCTAGAAGAGTCAAAGAGTGAACATTTGTGTGAGTACCTTTTTTACTACCTTGCTGTTCCGTATTTTTGTCGAGATTTATTTTTTCCGAGATAGTCTCCACCTCGACTAAACTTGTTGGAGAAACTGCGCCACTGGTGGAAACTGCATCTCTGGTGGAAACTGCGTCTCTGGTGGAAACTACGTCTCTGGTGGAAACTGCGTCACTGATGGAAACTGCATCACTGGAGAGTTTTTCCTAAAATCGAGTTAATTTTTCAGTTCAAATTCTTGATCATTCTGGAAATTTATATAATAATAATAATAATAATAATAAGTGGTGGAACAGCGCCGCTTCCAAGAGGTAACCAGTGTTAAAAACTCTCTCCGCGGCAAGTATCAGCACAAACTTCGACAGATCTGGTCGTCAAAACTGTCGGGAAAGTTGCTGCAACTAATATATGCTTGCCGTTCCTATCCTACTCTACTCCTTTGGAGTGGTGAAATGGACTCAAGAGGAGCTGCGACAACTCGACGTGAAAACTCGTAAGATGATGCATCTTAATAGGAGCTTGCATCCTGAATCGTCCGTTCCACGGCTGTACTTTCCCAGACAGCAGGGAGGCCGTGGACTTTTGAGTTTGGAATGTCTACATAACAGAATGGCACTGGATGGAGCCTGTAGAGTTCAGATTCCCTTCTCTGCTTGGTATGTGACCATGAAAAAGCAGGGATCGGAGCATTATTTTTCAAGGCAGCAACCCGTGAAGCCGATGAACTTGGTCTCGTTTTCGACTTTGAACGGGTTATTCCAAACTCTGTCACCGAGTTGGAGCCCGTTCAGCAAAAGGCTCACATTGAAGCAGCGAAGACAGGAGTGCTTCTGCAGCTGCATAAGGATAATCCAATGCATGGGGTCTTTTTCAAGAACATGGAAGACCTTGGCTTATCCAAAAATCTGACCTTCGCTTTCCTCAGGTCAAGTGAGCTGAAGTCGGAGACCGAGGGATTCATAATGGTTGCCAGGATGGTGTCTTCAACACCCTGGTCTACCGTAGCCGCGTGATGGGTATAGAGATCCCCGACACTAGATGCAGAGCGTGTCGTGGGGCGCCTGAGACCCTTATGCATTTGCTGTCAGCATGTCCAGCATATGCAGTCTCAGCCTATATCCACAGGTATAACGCGGCTCTACAAGTATTGTACTACCATCTACGACACTCGTACGGTATAGACGAGACACCGTTGTTGCCTTATGCTCCGGGGTATATTGAGTCCGTTGTGGAGAATGAGAAGTGCCGAATATATTGGAACTACTCATTCCCCACCCTCGGGCAAATACAAGCCAATAAGCCTGATGTAGTCCTCCTCGACCATCAGAGTAAGACGATTTTCGTCATGGAGTTTTCGGCTCCTGGTGAAGCGAACATCGTCCAAAAAGAGGAGGAGAAACGGACTAAATATCGAGACTTACTCTTTGAACTCCGCAGGCTCTACCCAAACCATTCTGTTGAAATGGTGGTTCTGATTATAGGGGTCCTTGGTGGAATGATGGACACACTGCTCTCGAACTTAAAAATCATACCGGCTTGCCGTAATATGGCAGAAATCTTAGCCGGACGAATGCAGAAGGCCGTCATCCTTGGTTCACTGGGTCTGCTCAGGGCACATGATTCTCGGACCCAGTAATCGCTTACCCCACGGACGTGGGGAGTGGTTATCTGGGTAAACGATCGAGCGCGCTCTCCGGATGTATCGGAGTTTCGGAGACAGGGCCTGATTGGAATATCCTTTTAGGAAAATAATAATAATAATAAATTGAACCTAGGGTGGCGAAACCAAAAATGTAACAAAAATTTGAGGATGCCATTCAAAAAAGCCAAAAATTAGTTGTATATCATATTTACAAATAACAATATTTTAGAATGTGCCTCATGGTCGGACCAATCGTTAAAAAAAATCAGTCGATAGCTTGGATAAAAAAAAAAACGTTATGCCGATTGCACGCACCCCTGGGTCTGTCTGTATATGTTGTAGATACTCACAATTAAAATAGGCTTCTTTCGTTCCAGTATATTTTGTAACTCCGATAACAAAAGTAGCGTTTTTCCATCAGCTATTGCGAGTTTTTCGACTACAGTTTCGGGCACAGCCTCATATACATTTTCTTTTATATTTTCTTCTGTATTTTTTTCTATATTTTCTTCTATATTTTCCTCAATTTTTTCTTCTATATTTTCATTCTCCGTCTTATCTTTATGCTTCGCCTTTCTCTTCCAAACTCTCCTTATAAAACTAGACCTTTTCTTCAATTTTGGAGGACTTTCATCAACCTCCTTGTCAATTTTTTTCAATATTTTCCCATTCAATGTGCTCAGTTTATTTTTATTTTTTTTGTCAAACTGAGGTTCAGCATATTCGACATCTTCTATATCATTATTTGTGGTTTCTTCAGCATTCAGAACTCCATATTGATCTGGTAAGGAATAAAAATTTTCTTCTTCGTTTATTTGCGAATGTTTCTCTTCGAATACATTGTTTTCGTTGTGGTCTCTAGCCATATCAATTTCGCTATAAATTATTTCTGAGTACTGGTCGTTCTTGTCAAGAAAAACTGAGTTCTCGTCACTGTTTGATTTTCTTATTTTCAGAGGATGAGCATATGAATTATTTTCAATCACACTCTTTTCAATTTTTCCGGTGTGACGCTCGTCTTCATAGACCTCTGCTGCAGTGGCATATAATTCATTTTCCTGTAAAAGGGTGGATCTTTTATTTTTTTCGGCATTGCTTTTTTTATCAGAGAAGACTGATGTTATATTTTTCGGAGAAGTATTTTTTGGTGAATTTTGTGATTTATTTGGTACTTTCCCCTTTTCTGTGCACCCATACAAGTCATTTTCGAACAGAATACTTTCAGTTTTGTCCAAGTTACGATGAGGTGATGCTTTTGTAGATGCTGCATGTTCGTTTTCCTGCAAAAATACTGACATTTGTCCACTCTGGTTGGTACCACATGAGTGTTCCTTCTCTTTATTAGAGGAGAATGGAGTATTGTTTTTTGAAGATTGTTTTCCGGAGACAGTCCTCATTTTATCCAAAGCGCTCGACTCACTGTCATTCACTAAGTGACCCTCTTCCATTTTTTTGTCGCTTGTAGTCGTCTTTTTATTAGTCTTAGTAATAAACGTGGACAAATCATTTTGCACCAAATGTGAAGAGTTTCTATTTTCTTCAGTGTCCCACGCATCTTTCTTTTCATTTTCATGAACTGGGCTAGTTTTCTTTGATCCCTTATCCATAATACATTCATATGTGTCGTTCTCTAGAATGAAGGTAACCGGACGACTCGTGTATTTTGTAGTTGGAAATGGGTTTTGTTTTTTTCTTGGAAGCGACATGCTTTTTTTCATATTTAGCAAAAGGGGCGCGTCATAAAGGTTGGAATTGGAAGGAATTTGTTCGTAAATGTTTTCAAATGACTTGGAGTCAAAATTATTTTCAGAAGATTTTGCATCAGGATTTTGTTCCATATTTCTCAAATCATCAAAGCTTCTTTCTATGGATTCCTGAGAAACTGACCCTCTATGTCTCCGAGTCGATGCTTTGTTTATGGTTCCGATGATAGAGTTTCCGTAGGATTGGCCACCTATTTTTTGTAGTCTTTGGATGATGGCGTCACTCAAATGTACGGTTGGTAATGGTTCTTCGGAAATGACCAATTTTCTTTTGGATTCAGCCTCTACTCTCGATTGTGGTAGGTCGTTTGAAGAGTATCTGAATTGGCTCATTTTTCGTTGGTTTTTGTTCGGATTTATCTCTGACAAGATAGCTTGCATCCATCGGTTCTGCTCTTCTTGATTAACTGCTCTCTAAAAAAAATGTCGACGTATTAGTTATATTATATATTTCGTTTCATAAATTCATTTATTTAGGGAAATAAAGACCTATTATTATTATTGAATATACTTACCAGTGTTATCGTTGCTGTTCTAGTTTGTATTTGAAAAGCTCCAGGAGTCGAAAGCAACGGCTTTATAGTACATGGCGGCCCTAGGTTGATGCATCCTTTGAACGGAGAAATTGTATCATACTCAACTTTTGATCTGTAGTAAAGTAAAAGTCCTCCTTCCAGTACGAACCAGTACTTTTTGTACGATCCTATTATTTTCTGAAAAAGGCTAACTTGTGAAAAACACGAAAATTTGTAGACAACACATTTTACATTTTTTCCCTTTTTTTCTAGGTATCCTGATATCTTTGTGTTGTTTTTGCTCTTGTCCATATTCAGGTATCACCTGAAAAATAAAACGGTTCATTAAAAAAGTCGTTCTCAAAATAGGTGAGACGTTTCAAGGGCTTCCATAAATATTAGTATCAAGGTTTTGTCCTTACAAAATAATATATTACATTTTGAGTACGGAAAGTGAAACATCACTTTCGCACAAGTAATGTACACTATTTTTCCTGATAAAAATACTAGGTAACAACCAAACATTCAAAAAACACAAACGAACGTAACCTAATGATACATAAATGAAACAGCCATTGACTTCTAGATACCTTTCTTGATAAAATGTGGATGAAAACACCTTATAGAATATGATATATTAAAAAATTGTAACTTTGACAAAACTGTTTTATACCATAAGTATTATAGTCCTCGGACAAAAATGAACAAAACTTCTTCGCCGGCTGAAGCCACGCCGGACGTTAAAGTAGTTTCCCATTTCAACATGAATACCTTTCAAGAGGTTATCTTGAACGACGTCTTATATTATGAACGTTTTGTTCATATTATCAAAAACTCAAAAGTTTCAGAAAATATTCCATCTACTACTAACTAGAGCGGCCTCTTATCTAAGAAAATAAATAGCAAATGTGTGCTTGATGACAAAATCTGCTTCAGAAATATTTGTAGTCATCACAGCAAAAGCAGATAATTTTCATGATACGCTTTTACTACTATATCGACCACATTTTATACGTTCATTTCATGTCCAAGTCATGCGTGCAAACTACAACAGTAATGAATTAAACCATATTATATGCGGCATTAGAGCAACCAATTAATTTTCAACGAATATCAGTTACATTAATCGATCAGGAGCTATATTTTTCATACATCTGGAAATTATCTCATTATTTCTGCTTCCTCGCCATTAACCACAAGGAAGTATTGATGCTATATTTTGATATGCTTTCTCTCCGACATGTAAAATAAAATTTCTGGATTTCAAAGATCTTAGTTCCGAATGAAAGTTTATAATATGTTGGAGCATATTGCATCTCTTCCAACACAACTAGAAAATGTTTCTTTCTTCAACTGTCAAAAAAAGTCCACTTTTGTTGTGTGGTTTGTGTGCGTAAAGTATTACAATATTTCAGTATCAACATACGATTTCATTATTAAACGGAAAAGCGTAAAAAAGTGCACTTTTTTTACGGCTGTTGCTAGGCAACCGACAGTTTCATGCAACAACAGTGACAGATCCGAATAATAACGAAATCCTGTCATAAAGCCAGTTCTCATTTTCTTTGGCAACTAATAACCTATAAATATCTGATATACAAATGTTTCACCAATAATATTCTTAGCATTCTTACTATTAAATAAGAATTATCAAAATTCCAAACTATCGCGGCGAATATATTCAAAATAATAGCATATACCTCCAAGGAACTATTGGACCTAATCTACACTAGGTAATCCAAGTAGTCCGGTGGCAGGGAGGGTTTTCGTAGCCCCTGAAGCGCGACGGTATCACCCAAGTTATTCTTATGTATTTTGACCCGCTGAATACGAATAACTTCGACAGAGTCGAAATCCCTTTCCTTTCACATTATCCCGCAAATGTAAAATTTGAAGCGAATATTAAAAAATAACATATTCATCGAGGTCAATATTATTATTATTAATGTTGACTTGACTTTCGAATAACTGGTTCATCGAAGTAACTTTTCATTTTCTGAGATTTGTATTCAAAATAAATAAACAATCCTCGTGAAGCAACGAATACCTTTTTCTTTCTTTGCACTATGTTAAGGAAATCTCATATTTGCACTATCCACGATTTTCTCTGTTCAATGTTCAGCACTTTTCATTTCTACTTAAATTAAATTTATAGTTATCAAGAATTCGTTATCTGGATAGATGCCCAATTTCACAAATTTCATTAATTATTGTTGTCAACTAGTTTCTGACGGCCAAACATCCATAGCTACCTGGGATTACCTAGTGTAGATTAGGTCCAATAGTTCCCTAGGTAGGTATATGCAATCATTTTGACAATATATTTCCTTGCTTAACAACCAATCAGTGGATTTCAAATTTTGAAATTCAGCCAATAGAATCGGTCGTGCGGACTCGTTGTATTTTCAGCTTTGGGATTGCAATTCATTAATATTCCATAAAATTATCGGTAATAATCATACCACTTATTATATTTCCCCTGAATATATTCGCCGCGATAGTTTGGAATTTTGATAATACTTATTTAATAGTCAGAATGCTTAGAATATTATTGGTGAAACATTTGTATATCAGTTATTTATAGGTTATTAGTTGCCAAAGAAAATGAGAACTGGCTTTATGACAGGATTTCGTTATTATTCGGATCTGTCACTGTTGTTGCATGAAACTGTCGGTTGCCTAGCAACAGCCGTTAAAAAAAGTGCACTTTTTTTACGGTTTTCCGTTTAATAATGAAATCGTATGTTGATAGTGAAATATTGTAATACTTTACGCACACAAACCACACAAAAAAGTGGGCTTTTTTTGACAGTTGTAGAAAAATTATCATTTTTTAAACTTTGGTATTTTTTCGAATTATATTAGTCTGAGAGTCGAAGAGAGGTCGATCTTCACCGTTCTGTTTAACGGATGAAAAATACTTTTTATTTCTTATGAAGTTTCATAAATAGACGAATACGCGCCTATCAAAATGTGGTCCAGACTATATACAGTGAGTTTCAAAAATTTGCACCATATGGAAAACTTTTTTATTATCGATTTGTCAGAAAATTTTATCCCTCATAAAAATTAGTGCATTGCAGAATACTTGCATATGAGTTGGCAAAATTTCAAATTTCCAAACGGCGTACAGGGGGAACAAAAATAGGAATTTTGGTCAAGTGTAAACTACTCCTTATTATTGACATTATCAAAAAGTTCATTCAAGGAGGTTGTTCAAAGTTTATTTTCTTCTTTTAAGTGCATTTGATTAAGAGCTTTTTTCTAAGAAGTATTTATTTATTTTGTATTATTCAGCATTAGAGTATGTTTAATTAATTGTTTTAATAGACGCGCCAGGTGCAAAGTTTCTCTGTACGTACCCCACCTTACTGGGGATATACATACAATAAAATTATTCCACAATTCGATATTTATCACAATTGTTACATAATTTAGTTTCATGAGTTTTCGCAATTTCAGGGGGGTCTGAGCACTATCAACAATATTTTCTTTTGTCGTAATTATCTATACATTCTCAATATTGGCAGATGGGGGAGACTTTTCAAAACTATATTATCCGAAAAGTTTAAAAAAATACTAGTTTTCTCTATTTTATAGGATGTTCGAACATGGAGACATGATCGTCATTCTGAATTCAACAACTTATTCTCTAGTTTTTATGGCGCAAGAGGTTTCAATAATATTGTCGCCAGTGTCTTCCTGTATAAAGCCGATTGACCGATTTTTTCTCACGTTCAAGTGATGGAATTGATAACTACAGGACACTACACTCACGCCTACATACTCTTATCATTGCCCAGGGAAATTGCGGCAGCAGCTGCATCTTATTAGGCGGTCATTGTTTCATTAAGTTACTACTGGATGGACTTTCATATCAGAAATGATAATAAACATGCTTCAAGTGAAAAGTGTTCAACTGTTTACAAGTGATCATATATGTTACCGAAGATGAGCTTTAATATGCTTTCGATGAGAACTGAACAGTTTTTTTTTATCCCGATGGAAAAATAATATTTTATCCGTTATCCGATATATTCATTCAACTCTGGTGTTGCCGAAATGCCGTCAAATATTTTAGAAATCCTTCAGGAAACGGGATAAAACTCCCAGAATCATGTTCATTTACGTTATATATGAACTGTATTCAACTGAGGAATCATAAAGAATGTGGAATATAAACCTAGAAAACTAGTCGCGGTATTAGCCAGAGAAGTAATTATTTGATGACAGGTATTTGGCATAATAGCCACACTGTATGTTGATGGGAGTAAAAAGGTAAAATATCGGGCGGCAACGTCTATAGTTACTTAATGAGCTCTCGTCATCAAACTTAAATATGTTATGGTAGATATTTCCTTTTGAAATTAAAATAATATTTAAATCCATCGAGTTACCTGTGACCAATGACCAACACAAATGATATAACAAAACCATCAATCCAAAAACTAGCAAACCACATGTTCAGAATAATTTTTCCAGGCGTCCAGGGCCGGCTTCAATCCAGCAATAAATCACAACTTCCTTAGTAGGAACGCTGCCAGTTTCATATTTCGGATAGATAATAACAGTGATATGAGAAAACAAACCAAATGTTCAGAAAATGTTTCCAGGAGTCCAGGGCCGGCTTCACTCTAGCAATAAATAACAATAGGGAAATTGTGATTTATTGCTGGAGTGAAGCCGGCCCTGGACGCCTGGAAAAATTATTCTGAACATGTGGTTTCTTTTCTCATATCATTTTTATTGTCTATCCGAAATATGAAACTGGCAGAGTTCGTAATAAGGAAGTTATGAGTTATTTCTTGAGCTATACCGGTCCAGAAAACCTGTGAATTCAATAACAGAGCTAGAAATCCTAAAAAACACACTTTTTGCTCAATTTTGTCCCCCGCTGTTTTCCTGACAAAAAAAAGTTATGGCCTAACTTTATTGCCAAAGTAACTGGGCTTATAAAAACACGTTCTACGAATCGCGGGAAAACAAAAATACCATATTGGGGATTAGGGAATTTACACAATAGGACAATGCTTTATCCGGAAATTATTTTGAACCACATATCAGAAGATGAACAGGAAATAATAAGACGATATGGATTTCTGTGCTCGACAACCATATGTTGTTATTAAAATATCTAATGATTTCACTGGAGTGCGGTTGAGATGTAACTAATTATATAACTCAACAAAGTAGGTAGTTTTTTCATCCGGAGAGGAAACTATCCGTAATTATAGTCAAAGAAAAATAAGTTGTTTCAGGATGTCCGAAAATTAATAGTAGACATCCAAATTAATAAAAATGATCTTTGCTTATATTCTCCGACAAAATATTTACTGGTTGGGGTGAATACTTGAGAGTATGAGCCGTTGCTTGATACAAAAATGTAGTTTTTTTAATAATCCAGTAAGGACAGACGAACTCGAGCAAAAAGTGAAGAATGAATTGTAGCACTCTGAAACTCGGCACATGACATCTCGACATCATGTATTATTAGAATAAAATTGTTTACAAAAAAATCAGGGGTGGAACCTAAAAAATTCTTCATTTAAAAAAATATATTTTTTTCTTTATTGTTATTTAAGAAAATATAAGATTTATAAAAAAACGATAGGTTGAGAGATAATTCAATTCTCCACAAGAATGATTTTCAGTAATACCTTATGAAATACGCTCGTTTTCTCAGAAAACGTGGTTTAACGCTCGCGCTAACCCGCCACTGCAATTTCTGGCAGGGTTAAAAATTATATATATAGTAGAAACAGTGGCGTACCCAAGATTTTTTTCTGGGGGGGGGGCTTACCAGTTCAATCAATGGTTCAATAATTTCATAGAAAAAAAAACATTTTATTTTGAAAACACCTGGCCTACAAGCTTACAGCTGCTAGCAACATGAAAATAAACTAAATGATAAATATAAAATAAAAAATGTCTTTAGCAACAACGAAAAATCCATTTATCTAGGACAACGCTTCGACGGCTCGCGACAGCACAATAACCACCGATAGGAAATAGATCTAAGAAATGTCGTGAAGTATTCTATCGGTCAGATCTTGGGGGGGTTCTAACCCCAAAACCCCCTCCTTGGGCACGCCACTTAGTAGAAGGAAAAGATAAAGTGCATATCGTTCCTGAAGACTTCTACTTCCTCATGCAAATATAACATGTGAGTATCTGAGTACCTACCTATAATGGGTTTTGTAAAATAATATAAAAAAGAATTTCAAAAAGTCCATCTTACTATTAAAGAGCAAACAGAAGTTTGAGTGGTGTCATATATTGGAGTATATCTAGTAACAAAATAGGATTTTTTTGAGGAAGCAAGGTCTTAACGATGCTGCTGAGACAAATACCACGTTTGGCACGCTCATCAAGAAAATGAAGATGAAGCTGAAAAACTAGAAAATTGCAGAGTCTATAAATTACAAATGAAATGAACATAGGAATTGCTATGTAAAAAGGGCAAAACAAATTTTACTGCTAACCGACTCACAAAAAATCATACTTGTGAAAATTTTGAAATAGTTTGTTTTGAAAATAAAGGAAAAAATTGAATCGATTATAAGGTCTGGAAATTAATAAAGGAAAGAATTGTCCGAACTTAAATAATGACCAAACATAATTTCCCACTTTTGAATTTGTTTTGGAGGTGTCATAGAAAAATATAATTACTTATGGTACACATTACATGCCCGAAGAAACTTTGGTATGGCGAAAGAAATAAAAATTTGTAAAAAATCAACATTGAAGTTTTTTTATAAATATCAACATGAATTTTTCACTAAGTATCGGCTACATCGATTGTAAATTGTACATTTTTTTCCCTCCAATACAGGGTATGGAGTTATATTGTTATTTCATAACAATATCAATTTTGAAGAAAATATTTATTTCAAGTTTCGATATACCGTCGCTTGACTCTCTGAAGATTTTACCTGTTATAATGTATCTTTTTTATATCTATCCCCTTGCTAAGCCATCTTGTTTGGTTTCATTTTTCAAAATGTAGGAATTTTCTTCCCTTTTTCCAAACGATAAGTTAATTACTCACCGATGAATTTGGATTAGCAACACTGTCGTAGAAGATATGCGGTAAAAGCAATCAGAAATGTCTGATGGTACAAAAATAATGATAGTTATTTCTGCTGCATTAAAATAAAAAGGAACAATATGGAATAAGGTACAGTGCGTTGTTAATTGATGACTTTCGTTTTGATTCGGTTCGTTAACGGTGATGATTTGAAGAAGAGTTGAAATTAATGAACGAATCAAAGGCATAGATTCATGAAAATATGTTCAAGTATTGTCTTGAAGAGTGTAGCTGAGGATTTTTTAAATCGTCATAAGAAGTAAAATATATGATGCGAACTATATCGTGTATGAATAGATCGTAGACCATCTCTACAGTATCGGAAAGTTTTCATCTGGGGTATGGTGGTTTTATGAGAGCGTAAAGAAAACCTTGCTATATGTTGAGAGGGTATTACAATTTCTCCTCTACTCGCTCGAGGAAGGGATGTCAACTGAGCTGTTTATTCGTCGGGCGAGGCAACAGGAGAGGCGCGCAGTGGTGCGTCTCTATTATTTATATGGCATTATCATATCATTGCGGTCCTTGTTGCTCGCGTAGATTTCTGTCTATACCCCAGATGAAAAGTTTCCGATACTGTATAAATATTGAATAGGTTTAACAAATTTTTTTTAGGTTTCAATCGATATTATAAAAGTTAATTTCGAATTTTATGGCATAATAATCTCCCGTTCCAGTCCCGTTCGGGTACGATATTAAAATGAAAAATTTTGGATTCGCAGTACTGACTCAAATTGGTATCATAATCCAGTACGATTGGGTTTTGAGACAAGAATCGATTGTAGCACCACCAAACTTGGTATGCTAGTAGTTGTAACCATGATAAACACGAAAAAAAATTGTTTACCAAAATTCCGGGGGTGGAACATATTTATTTTTTCGTTCAAAAATATATTGTTGCGTCTTCGGGTTCAAAAATAAGTGTACTCTGGTATGAACTCGCCTTTATTAATCAAACTTCACTTGACAACACTGTAATACAAGTCACTGTCAAAATACTTGTATCCAAGGTAACTCAAGGTAACTTTCTAACTAACTTACTTCATCTCACAAATGCATTGCTTTTATATACAAATATAGTTCTAGAAAACTTAAGAAATCAATAGAACACAAATAGAATGTTCGACGATTGATCCAGAACGAAAGTTAGTGCTTCTAGATTTTTCCATCTAATTCATCGAACGATCTCGAACAATTCGAGAAGTCTTTATCAAATTTCAGGTCTGTAACAATATAAATAGATTTTTGCTGTATTCTTGGAAAGAACCAATAACAAGTGTTCAAAAATAAAATAAAACAATTACTTTTGCAAATTAGCCCCTATACAATCGATGAGTTCTACTCCCACTTGAATTAGTAAAATGTTTACTAACCTGATTATTTTAATGATTTTTATGTTTTATAAGTATTTTTAACGCATATTTGTTTTTAATATGTACTTACCTACTGACTTGTCCAATAGTTTTTTAAGCTCGTACTAATGGATTAATAAAGATATTTATATGTTTGCGAATGATCCTTAAATCATGAATAATTTAGAAAAAAAAAACATATTTTTTTAAAACTTTGACATATATTGAAAACGGAGAAAATTGGGACACATGCTTATATGAATAAAACATCTTATTTTCACTCAAAAAACCTATACTGAAAGTTTGTCGTTTTAACCCTGGGTCACCCTGTATATTTAATAACACTATTGTGAAGTGCAAACCTCAAGCTTGAAATCACACCTTTCATTTTTTATGTAGGATGTGAATGAGCGATTATTTTCAACATTTAGTGAAAGAAATTGCCGGGATTATGGGTGAGTTGAAAACTGAGGCAGGAGTAAAACCCAGTTTTTTCTTTGGCATGTATAAGTGAGACTAAAATATCCATGACTTTCGGATACTCCGGAAATATCGTAGAAGGGTTATGTGAAGTGTGACAAAACATATTTTTTGTACAACTGACATTAAAAATGACGTTTTTAATTCATTGACACATGAACTAAAAACTGACGTTTTCACAAAATCACTTTTAACACTAGTGTTAAAAATACTTTTAACACTAGTGTTAAAAGTAAAATGACAGATGAGATGATGGATACTCAGTAATATAGATGTCTCTAACACTTCAATCAGATATTATAAACAGAGCACCTACTCAAGAGGAATCGTTTATAAAAGTTCACACATGTATTTGGCCGTTTGCGCAATTGGTAATACTAATTCCTTTTGAAGTTACAAACGAAGTAGTATTTAGTCCAACTGTAGAATGTCCTTCATCACTGACAAATAATGACATTCATAAATAAAGTGCGTTGGGGTTTATTATTTTGAAGTATCTGTCAGTCAGCCTTGTAACCCAAAGATCGTGTGTTCGAATCCTTATGGATCTTATTTTTTTTTTGTTTTTTTCTTACTAGCAGTAACTGTTGAACAAAAAATTTTGTATGATACATTTGTTAAAAGTGATTTTATTTTGCTCGTGGGGTTGCTCCACTCGCTAACGCTCGTTTCGCAATATTCCCCACTCACAAAATAAAATGCCACTTTTAACACTTGTATCATAAATAACTATTAGGTACTCAGATACTCACATGTTATATTTGCATGAGGAAGTAGAATTCTTCAGGAACGATATGCACTTTTTCTTTTCCTTCTACTATAATTTTTAGCAAAGTTATGACAAATATTATTTTCAGCCCTGCCTGAACTTGCAGTGGCGGGTTAGCGCGAGCATGAAATGTGACGTCGGCGTTAAACCACATTTTCTGAGAAAACGAGCGTATTCCATGAGGTATTACTGAAAATCATTTTTGTGGAGAATTGAATTATCTCTCAACCTATCAAAATCGTTTATTATATTTTCTGAAATAATAATAAAAAAAAATTTTTAGGTTCCACCACTACAATTCATTCTTCACTTTTTGCTCGACTTTGTCTGTCGTTACTGGATTATCAAGCAATGTAAACATCTGATAGACCCAATTGGTAATGACATTTTTTTTAACTTTTTTTATGAAGTCTCTTTTCAAGTTATGATTATTATACGTTTTTAAATGTCCTCAAAAGATGTTTCCTCTATTCCTTTCAACTCATATTTATGTAGTGTCTCTATATCGGGACTTCTAAGAGAAACTCCGAATTGATTCCGAATAATTGACTATAATTTGATATTAGAAAATATGAAATAACAATTTTACAGCATAACCAGCAGATTGCCTTATCTTAAGTGTACCACGATCATAGTTTTTACTTTTTACATGTTAATGAAGTTCAATTAGAAATTATAAGAAAATTCAGTCGATAGTAAAGTCAGTGTTGTTTATTAACGCTCTATTTACGAATCTCTGTGCGTGTTAACACGCGAATTTTCAAATTATTAAATAATTGTTCCGATGTATATTATTCATCAGATGAAGAAATATTTGTAGGAATGTTTACGTTTCATAGGTTGGATAAGCTAAATTAATTTCGCTTTCATAGTTCGATGTCTTCATGATTATATCAGTTTTACTTTTTTCGGAGAAAGATTACAGTGTGTTTGTTATGTGTGTTTTTTATATTGGTTTCCGTTCTTTGGTTAAAATCTCCAAACGTTTCAACTAATAACTTCGACAGTCATCTTCAGTGGCGTGGTAGAAGTGCTCTTCTTGGCGTATCAACTGAAACTGATTCAAATTGCCGCAGTTGCAGTTGAAACGTTTGGAGATTTTAATCAAAGAAGACCACGGCAAAACAAGAAGACAACCAGAACATTGATACCAGCAGTGAAAGCCTATATTCTTATATTATATTACAGTGTGTCTAGGATAAGGATGGGATAGCATTAGGATCTCGGCAAAAGTTGGAGTTACAATGTTTGGTAAGTTAAAGAAAAGTTGCACAATCCAAATTCCCTTTATACAGTGTGTCTCATTTCTCATGGAAACACCCCCTTATCTTCCGTAATAATTGAGGTAGAGTGATGAAACTCTCAGGACAGATGAAAATGGCCAAGATGCACCTACCACCTCAATTGGGTTGGCCTACGTGAAATACACTGCCCACCACTCGCGATGGAACAACACATTTTACGGTAAAACATACTAGGGGGCAAAATAGGCTCGAAATCCTTTCAGATTCGTGATCAGGACCACCAACTTACAACAGATACTTTAATTTCCTGAAAAAATGTCAGTCCTGAAAAATCGGAATTTGTCTCACTTATCGTAGGTAATACAACAAGTATATTGGTGATTATCGAAATAAAAATTCCTTCGACTTTGAGAAACAAATTATGTTGCTTGGTTTCCTAAAGCAACATAATTTGTTTCGAAAAAAAGATGGAATTTATGATAATCATCGGTACACGAGTTGTATTTGTTAAGACTATTCCATGAATGAAATCAAAACCATTTTTAAAAGTACTATTTGGAGTAAACTGCGCAGAGCAGCTGTCTTGGTATTTCAAACTTCCCGCTATTTCGGTGACCATTCACAGGGCGCGTCTTTCGTTGGTTGTCTTTAGGTTTGTTCGCGTTCATAAAACAAACAGTTTGAAACCATCGGATGCATGCGCAGTTTCGCATTCTTTGAGTTCTGTGGGACTACGCATGCTTGTGACGGTTTCGGGTTTCGGACAGTTTATTTTGTGAACGCGTCGAACGCGAACAAGCCTATTAAATTTTTTAGTTCATTGGTAGACAGATAGTGACTCATTGTTCATTTTCATGCTTTTACGGGAATTGAAAGGGAGGGGTTTTGGTTTACGTGTATGCAAAATTTGTCGAAAAGTTGATATGAATGAAAAGTGAAGCGTATCATGGTTTTGGTCAAAGTTCGGTGTTGTGTCAAAAATTTGTCGAAAATTGTGAAGTTGATATGAATTAATAGTTAGTGCTCATCATGGTTTGGGTCAAAGTTCGGTGTTGTGTCATTATACCAACTTGCTGGTGGGGTAAGTTTGTTTTATAAAACAACCAATACGAAGCGAACTACAAAGGTACCTAATAGCCAATCAAGTGCCGGACTACAAAATCGAAAACATGCTGATTTCAATTATCAATATGAAAATTTCCAACAATCAAAAACGCGTATTTTAGCATGAGTGGAATAGTCATGGAAACACCCTCGTAATTTCCGTAGTTATTGAATTAGAGCTCTGTAAATTCCAGGAGCGTTAGATATACCAGCGATGAGTCTAAATCTTTCATGAAGTTGATCTGGGTGACATACACTGTTCGCCAGGAGCGATGAACCTAGTCAGTTCTGCGAAAAATTATATTAGGGGACAATATAAGCTCAACGGATTCGGAATCTGGACACATAAGTTTTCGTGCAAAATGAAAGTTTGTCCGATAGAATAAAACTCTTGTGGTATTACCATCGAAAATATGTATTGTTGGTAAAAGTTATTAGATATCTTGCCATTTTACCGCACTTTTTGCCTTTTCATATTTATTTTTCTTCAATTTGCCGCCATACCAGCGATCACGTGACATGTGTCAAAATCGATTTTTAGGTTATCGGACATGCACAAACTTTTCCCAACAATATTTTTTCCAATACTTTAATGATAAACTTTTTTCCCATATGGTACATACTTTTTGGCGGTCACTGTATATGTAAGTATATAGGTATATGAGTTTAATTTGTAAACGAAGAAGGTGCAAGAACTTATCCACATGCTATGGGTCCCAGGTGTATAATGACGTCGAGAACTAATGAATAACGCTTTCCCTTTGAAAATGTTATACTAAAAGTAATACGAGTCCTCCCTTCTAGTCTATTTTCGTTCCCTTCGACTTTGTGGAAAAGCAATCCACTACGGAAATGTTTCGTCTAAAAATAATTTATTTTGGGATAACGCCTCCTCCGTCCTTTATACGTTTTCGTGCTATTACATTTTTTGAAAAGTAACTGTCGCAGAATATACGTATACTTATGAATTGGGAAAAATAAATAGGTATAATCCAGTACGATTGGGTTTTCAGACAAGAATCGATTGTAGCACCACTAAACTTGATATGCTAGTAGTTGGAACCATGATAAACACGAAACAAAATTGTGTTCCAGGGGTGGATTTTTTTTTCGTTTAGAAGTAGGAAATTGATAATGATACCGAGCCCACTCTTTTTCTAATAATTTATTTTCTTTGATCCCCTCATTTTTTTTTGGTGTTCTGGCATTGACTGCTATGATCATCAGTGGAGAAATATCCCCAGTGGGCAACGAGATTCAGATCATTCAGAAAAATGAAGAAAGCTCCGATTCTCTCATTTATTTCAATTTCTCAATATATATATTTTTTAGTTTCAATATATTGCGAATTATTATCTAGATATTCTTACCACAGACAGTCCTCAACTTTGTGGTTTTCTGTTTATTTGTGAAAACATTGTTGTTATCATCATCATGTATATGAAATTGTATGTAACTAACCCAATCTTCTACGAATGCAAATATAATAATAATTATTATCATACATCAGATCATAGGCAATTTGCTATGTAACATTGTAATGCAACTAAAAATCCTTTCAGGAGATAAACTCTGTGTACTCTCAGTCTCAAGCTAATGATATGCAGGGTAATGGCAGGGACGAACCGAAAGGAATTTTTTGTTTCCAATACTTGTTTAGAACAAAAAATGTTATTACGAATTGATCATCTTAGAAATATTAATAAAAAAAACTCTTTTTAAAGTCATTTTTAATTTAGGACGTGTAAAAATATGAAACAACGTGAAATGAATAAGTTTTAGATAAATATTCAAAACCAACAAAAAAAATAATAAAAGGTTATCCTTCTATAATTTTAAAAAGATCTAGGGTGCCAGTGTCACTTTCCGTTTTCAAAAGCATCAGTAACTCTAAAAAGTCTCTGTCTGCAGGTATGATCTTAAACTGTTTTTAATAAATTTCCTCATTAGAAGCAACCAAGTAACCGGCCGTAAATATAAATTGGCATAACACAAAGGTGTGTTTCAAAGCATTTTTCATCATATCTTGCATAAATGCCACTGATCTTTCTTTACATATATAAAAAAATACCTGTAATTCATAAAGAAGAGAATAGCTTTTTGGTGATGATACATTGCCAATAATTTTTGAATATTTTCAATGGAAATGTTATGTTTCGATAACGGCAAAGAAAATAAACATATTTATAATGGGTTGCACGTTTTTCATGACATCCAAAATGATCACGAATTATTTTCTTTAAAACTGTGTCAGGCTGAATTCAGCGAAACTGATTGTTTTCTTTATAGAATCACACGTCTCCGGTGGTGTCTTTGGAAGTCTTCTTCGGGCAAAGTATCCATCCTTTTTGCGATATTTTAGCAATCTCTTTTTATAAAAAATTACTTTCATAAACATCAGATGACAAAATTAAAATTTAGCAAACGTTTAAATAAACCAAATTCTTTTGATTTTGTGATTTTATCTAGTGATGCATTCGAAGGAGTTTCTTCCAATGTTTCTGTTATGATTTCAAAAGATCGGTTCGGCAGAAAGATCAGAGTAACGTAAAACATTTCGCGTTGCATATCAGAGAGGAAGTATAAGCGATGAATCATAATGTTTTTTTCGCCCTTACAACCATCTGATTTGGTGACGAGGAGGACACGTGTTTATGTTTAATTTATTTACAATATCCCCTTCTATATTTTCTGAAATGTTTGAAGTTGAAAATTCCTAGTTTGAAGTTAAAAATTCCCAATATGAAGTCGATAAAGCAAAATTTTCCCGATGACACGACTTTGTTATGTTTTAGTTTAAAACTTTTCCAAACTCAATTCGCCAACTTGTCTAACATTGGGGGAGGGGTTGGAACGCTCTGGCAGCACGATATTGATGATAGTCGCTACACTGCGCTCTTCCACCCTGATCGCGCTCAACATGGCAACGCTGTGTGTGAATTTATCGCACGGCTTCAGCTATTCGTGTGATCGTGTGTTTATATTTTGAATTCAATTTTAGCCCAAATAATAAAGGTAAACTATTTTACTTGTGGTTTCCTGCGCTTTCATAGTTATCCTGGTTAGAATAAAAATTAATAGTAAAACCAGTTGTATTTTGTAAACGGAAAATGGCTTTCGGAAAAAGTGTCCATGGACACAAAAAAATCGGCAGACTAGTTTTCGAGATACAGGATGTCAAAGATGAAGAAGAATAGTATATTGTGTATCTATTAGTAAAAGCATTACATTCTTGGACATTGCATTGAAGTCTTGGAATTTGCTTTTACTACGAGGTACTATTTTTTTTGAAATCTTAATCAACCTTATCATAAATCAAAAAATTATTATAAATGCATAACAATTTTTGATTGATGTCATTATTTCCGGGCAAAAATTTGACCGGACCGTTTTCGATACGAGAAACTTATTTAACGGACTAAAATACTAGATAGACTAGAAAGTACGCATTCTTGAGCGATTTCAGAAAAAAAAATCGTATCACATGTACTAGTAGGGATAATCAATCACACTTCGTCATGCTGCAATATCAATTCAACTGAACAGAGAATTCAACAGATTTAATGAAAATAGAATACTGATTGTCATATTCCTGAGATTACCTTCTGGCAACGTACTATCAATCAGACGCATTTTCCTGGTTGATCTGACGGAATTTCGCCGATCTTCCTCAAGCAATGTTCTTCCGAACCAACACCAGTTCTTTTCAAGTTATTCAACCTCAACTAAGAGTTGAGTGTATTTTTGTCCAACTGAAAAATTATAAGAGTACAACCAGTCCTCATAAAAAGGAAAAAACTCTTCCTAGCAACTACAGACCAATCGCACTTATATCATCTTATGGCTTGCCCCCCATTGGGGTCTTAGCTATTTTGCATTCTCTCAGACAAATCTCTTCACGCGGTGGTTGATGGAGTTTCATTCGACACTCTACCTATAGATGCTGGTGTTCCGCAGGAATCCATTCTAGAACCAACGCTGTTTCTTGTTCACATCATATGCAAGAAAGGTACTATCATCAGCAAAACTATACAATCATCAAATTGATTGATGGGAGCTATATCATGCCCAAATTGATTGATGGGAGCTACATCATGCCCAGGGTATAGTTTTGCTGATGATAGCACCTTTTTGTCGTTTTCTCTTCCAAAGTTACGATATTAGCCTATAAAAGCAGAAGATAACGGGGAAGGAATGATGATGATTGAATGGCTGTATTTGAGCGGACAGATTTATGAGCGTGTAGGTCTCTAAATTGGGCCCGTTATGCACCCACCGCAGCTGTTGGAATCATTTGGTCCGTTCCGAGTTCCCCAAAGTGGAACCCATCGGAACGGGAGTGACGGACCCCAAGAAGGAGCCCGCTTGGATGAGATATGGAAGGACCCCCAAGCCACTAAATTACTACTGTTATTATAACACTCGGATGACGAAAAAAAAAGCTCTGAATTTTATTCAACCCCCCCCCCCCCAAACTGAAATCCTGGCTGCGCCACTGAGCCCTCAAATAATGTAGGACAATTGACGGACACCTGGTTGTCAGAGTATTGGGTACCCCTCAAACATTCATCCCTTCGCTGCGCACAATACCCTGAGGTTAAGAGGGGGGATGCGGATTTTAGAGTGTCCCAAACAAGCAGTCCGGGCGGTTGAGCCAGGACTCAAAGGATTTAAGGGGTTTTTAGGCCCCGCACCCTACTTATGGATATCGCTGGCTAGGGCCTGTAAGGGCTACGGTCGTTTCCTATCCGCCACCTCTGGACGCGTCTGGTAGGTAGCTCAACTTTTCCATATTGGGCAGGAACGGAGACGGAATGTGATCAAGGAAAAGTGCTGGAATGGAAAAAAAGGGGGATCCAACAACTTGCTAGAATTCAATGCGGAAAATATCCAATCATATCTTTTCTCTGTAAAGGCCAATTCTGAAGTGTCCAACGTAATTATTTCAGTAGTATCCATGCCACAATGAAGTCCTCCATTTTAATGCTCAGTATTACCATCATGAGAAAGACATGTGGGGTCTATTGCCAATGTTGCACCTCAAAGACTTCGGTGGCCAAGAGCTATTTTACTTCTTGATTAAAGGGACAAATCCGACCTGTCCTGGAATGCTGTTTCCATTTATTGAGTGCAGCCCCTGAACACCTACCGATACCTCTTTATTATTTCCAAAAAATAGCCTTTGGTGTATATGATTCGTTAACAAGCTCACACAAAGGTTGGCAATCTGTCTGTATTTTGAAGATATTTTCATAGATATTATTCTTCTAAAATTTCATCGATTGTTCCACCGTTGGTGGTCTCATCGAGACTGACCCGTCGAACTTAGGCTTCACATTCATTTTCGCGGGAATCAGAGAACATAAAAGAAACAATGTTGCATCAGTTCAATCGAATGCCAGTACCTGTCAAAATTCTACGCACATTAAATCGCTATTCTCTGAAAGAGAACATGGCAACCCTACAGAATGCAAAAAGGTAAACTTGATCAATTGACTTTTCGTAGAAAAAAAGGTAATCAAAAAAGGTTTGTTGAAAGATCAAAACTCTCACAACCAGAAAATGCAGATTCTAGATATGACTCTATTGTTTATTGATAATAATAACCTAGGGAAAGCAGACAAAATGCCGAAAGTACGATACCTACCAAAGTTTGTACGAAATGTGAGAAATGCAATGTTTGTACTAGATGTAGCTTGTTTCAAGTCATGCCATTTCAAAGAATAATAGGGTTTTTGTTCTTTGAGTTAATTCACTTGTCCCTATTCATTCTATTTTTTTAATAACAAAATATACAAGGCTATGATAATAAATCAGGCATATATGGATTAATAATCAATTTTCAGACACACATAATATCAAGTTTCCAATATTGGTTAGAATGTATGTGGTTAAAAATGGAAATAAACATGGAATAGTCAGTTATCAGTTGATATGAATATATGAACTTCCTTTCTCACAAAGAATGATTTTACATTTCCGTACATAATAATGAGAGCAGTATATTATATGGTTGCTGTATTGTTGACAATATTCCACCCAAACGCTGCATTTTCAAAATGTAACAACTTATAAGTGAAGAAAGAACCTTTTCCACAATTTATCGCTTTTTCGTGTTCACCACCTATTCTTGAAATCAAATCATAAAACTTACCAGTGCTCACGCGCATCAAAATGAAACTTGAACCATTCAGAACGTCCAAAGACGTAATTTAATCACAAACCAAGAGTTTCTGAAAAGCCGCGCGATCTTCGTCGACGCGCGGGGAATCTAGCAAGCGGCTAAGAAAAATCTGAACTACCCGCTATCGCACTCACTGACTGGCTCCTGCGATCGAACGAAATGAAAATCAGTGTAAAGGAGTAAAAGTAACGCACATCGTATGTGGTTTGCGTAGGCAAGACTGCGATCACACCGAAAGTAGTAGACCCCTTACGGAAGTGCAACTTCCGTTTTCGGTGAGATAGCGCGGTGCTCTATGTCGCTTCAAGTATCGTGTTTGCCATGAAATTGTATCAACGGGAGCACTCCCATTTTTCGCCACTCCTAGTGCAGACAACCCGCATATCAAATAAATGTCCATTTTTTGTAAAATGTGTCCCGTGCCCGTAGTTTTTATAGGCGAAACAGGGAGCGCTCTTTCCGAAGGATTGAGAGTGCACCGCAGTTTCAACGATCGGAAGAAAATTCTGAATCACGCTTCAGAGTTCCCTAAAAGTTCGAGACACATTACTGAGTTGTTGGTAATGGTATTATTGGTATTGTAAATAGTTATTTACCTAACAAGTGCGGAAAGTAGTACTTTTCCGCACGCGACGGCAGTTGCACGAACGACGCGAAGCGGAGTTCGGGCAAGCCGTTAAGGGCGGAAAAGACATTTTCCGTAAGAGTTAGGTACAATATTTTTCCTACGAGTGTTTTTGTCAATCTTATTTATGAAAAAACAAGGTTTTTAATAAACAAGTTTTCATAATAATGCTACAAAATGACTAATACGACAGAATAGTTACATAGATCATTTATTTAGTTGTAAATATCCTCATTTTCAAAAATACAAAAATCGTGCGGAAAAGTAAAAATCGTGCGGAAAAGTAAAAATCGTGCGGGAAAGTAACTTTTCCGCACGATTTTAAATCGTACGGAAAAGTACAACTTTCAAAACAAAAAATCGTGCGGAAAAGTTACTTTTCCGCACGCTCGTAGGAAAAAGTTGTTTTGGTTTTGGTTTTGGATTTGGTAGTTTTGGTATTGGTTTTGGTACAGGTACTGGTATTGGTAATGCTATTGGTATTGGTACCTATTGGTAATGTATTGGTATTGGTACTGGTATTGGTTCTGGTACCTATTGGTATTGTAGTGATATTGGTGTTAGTACTGGTTTTAGTATTGGTATTAGTATTGGTAACTATTGCTATGATATTGTTATTGGTATTGATATTGATATTGATATTGATATTGATATTGATATTGATATTGATATTGATATTGATATTGATATTGATATTGATATTGATATTGATATTGATATTGATATTGATATTGATATTGATATTGATATTGATATCGATATCGGTATTGATATTGGTATTGGTATTGATATTGATGTTGATATTGATATTGATGATGTTGATGTTGATGTTGATGTTGATGTTGATGTTGATGTTGATGTTGATGTTGATGTCGACGTTGATGCTGATGTCGACGTTGATGCTGATGTTGACGTTGATGTTGATATTGACGTTGATGTTGACGTTGATGTTGATGTTGATGTTGATGTTGATATTGGTGGTGGTCGGTAGCTTGGCGGTCTAAGGCGCAGGCCGTTCAAAACTTCAGTATAGCGGTAGTCGGTTCGAGCCCGATGTATGTACGAGGGATTTTTTCTCAAGTACTCAATATCCGAATCGATAGACGACCACAGTCCTTGTTGAAAGCAAATGTATTGTGTGTTGTCTAGATGCCAATCTCGTCTAGTGCTGGTTTGGAGTGCACGCCGGCCACCCGAGGTGGTGCTTCCTGCAGCTGAAAAGTGAATACGCCACCAAAAATCAGTAATTCGCCTCGGAGTACCACGGCAAATAATAATAATAGCCGTCCTCTACACGCACAGACTATGCCTTTGGATACAGTCTACGAGGGTTTATGAGGGAGTATTATTATTATTATTATTATTATTATTATTATATATATATATTGGTATTGGTACCTATTGGTATTGGTACTGGACCGATGAGGAATTCGAATAAAAAAAGGTTTTTATTTTACAGTGGACAGAGCTCAACTCTTTGATTCCGAATATATAAACTTGTTTATAAATTTGAGACAGAGCCGTAAAAAAATAATCTGATTTCGTGTGGGAAGCAGAGTTCATTCATAAAAATAGCAAACTGAAGTATCTACGCCAACATAGTTTTTTCAAAAGGTGGAAAATTCATAATTATTGATGGTGAAAGTTAAGGAAACGGCAACATCTTGACTTTCATGAAAGTTTCGCAGATGAATGAAAATACAAAAACACTATAGCAAACGAAATTTCGATGAAGAAAATATAACTGTGGCAGATTAATAAAATGTTTTCCGAGCTGAACCGCGCATTTGGCAACGCTGTATAAGTTACAAAGCACATTAGCACAGACATCTTAACCAGATTTGTTGTTTTATAATTAAAGTATGACGTTTGTTTGAATAGAAAGATTCGTAATAAAAATATTTATACTTTTTTCGGATTACTCAATATTATTCAAGAGAAAAATAGTGAAAATAGCTGAATAAATGTGTGTTTGGTGTGTTGCTGAGAGGAAAAACATAGCTGTAGTCCTTTAAAGTTTCCTAGAGTGATGTTCCACAACAAACCCTTTTCTGGAACTTGAAAAGGTAATATCAGCCATATTATTATATTATTATTATAGTTATATTTTCAATATTCACTATATCACACAAAAAAATTATGAAAATATTATATAATCTGAAAGAAATTATTAGTCGAGTTCGGTATTATGATCGCAGATTAGAGCAGATTTTGATCTCGTAGGTAGCCAAAAATCAATCGAATCATGCCGGATTTTCATGCATACGATATCCGACGATCCGATGGTACGAAAATGTTCTGATTGGTTGAATTGTTTTAGAGCCAATTTTCATCCGAAACATTTCAACTTTTATCCGATTGTCGTACGAGTTGAAATATTTTTAAACTTTCCGAAAATCGTATGGTTTTCAACCTCACTTTTCCTGTGTTTCCTGCAAATGGTCAGTCCCTATTCCAAATTAATCCAAAATGAATAAACACATTAGAAATAAATCAATTTCATATTTGGAAAACGAATACCGTCAAATGAGGTGAGAAGAAACAATTTTTCAGCCAATAATTGAACTATAATAAGAAGCCCCGGGGCTTGAAACACTCAAAAAGAAAGCGGCTATTGTAAAATATGCAATAAGTATGTAACTCCCTCAGAAGGTAAATCCTGTCGGATAAATTTTATAAATGCTTCACTTTTGTTTCATTATTATTTCATTCCGATTTGAACTTTCAATATAAAAAACTGATACATAATGTAAGGAAAAAATAGTACCAACGTTTAAAATCTGATTTATTCACTACCAATAACACTCTAATTTATTTTAACAGTATATACTAATTTCTGTTTACAGTTCGGCTATTATTATTATTTCAATATTCCACTCACTGCTCTCTCTATTGTTTGACTATCTAAGCTCTGGCTCTGATTCAAAAACTTCCGTATCGCCATGGAGATTTCTTTATATATCGTGGTGAACTGGTTCCGGAACTCTCTGGAATTTCTAGTCATGACTAGATGGTGCTAGGGAGGGAACAGTTTCTCTGTTGATATCGAAGGTGATAGGTGATGACAGCGATGAGAGCCGATACAGGACCGGCCTTGAAATTATCACAATAATATAAAATCAATTAGATTTACCGGTAATTTCAATGAAATTAATTTCCCAACAAATGAATTCTTGGGGTTGGTTGGCACACTGCCATCCTGCCTCGTTTCAAATATGCCAACCAACCCTAATACACAAATAAACAAACATGGCGGTATATACACATTAAAAAACAGTTAATATTATTATCAAATCTACGACAGAACGACGAGACAAGGTAGTGAGGCAAACATAGAAAATCATCAGCATCGCCAACCAACCCTGGTCTCCCCTTCTATATGAAGTGAAGTTATCAGGAATTGGATACCCCTTTCTGCATGGTTCCTCAGAAAGCAAGGCAGATTGAGAAATTTTTTTTCAATGCATCAGATGGACCTGATATAATTTTTGACAGAAAATCGGACCTTCGTTTTCGTTAACCGAAGTTCCTTTTTTGAATAATGAGAAATAGGATGGAGTTGAATGAAAGATAAACTAAACATGTTTAACTTTTATTTCTTTGTAACACAAATGGGTATGTACAATATAAATACGTCTTCTTTGTTAAAGGTAACATTATTTAACATTTTTCGTAGATTTATCTTTAATAAATGCATAATATATTACTACTTGCTCCTCTGAAAATATTATTTGAAATTTAAAAGAAAATGTGGATACAGTATTTTCTATAAAAATTACAACAAAATAGTCGTCGGATCTGGTTTCGACCACTGACCTATAATTAAACTGGATGAGCACTCACATTTAAGAAAATTACGCCAACTAGTATATGACATTTTGGAGCACCACACATGCGAGTTGAGGATATGTCAAACAGACGTGTCTCCTGAAAGTTAAGTTAAAGGACAATTTTAATCTCAATGAAAATTATTAACTATAAAAAAAATTGTGAGGTACTCTAAAAATAACAATAATAAAACATGGACTCTCAAATAATAGTAATAAACTGTCTTCGACTCCAACTCAGCAATTTTCACAAATATAACTGGCCAAAAATTTCATAAACACAAACAATAAGAACACACGTCACTGATAAATATGGGGTCTTGACGTAATGACATTGACAATTTGGAGCAATGCACATGCGCATTTTCAATTTGAGAGGGTTCAATTTGGCGTATTATTTTCATGGGACGAAACGGGCAGTGCTCATCCAGTTTTATTATAGATCAGTAGTTTCGACAGACATGCTATGAAACTAAATCAAGCAACACCTTATGCGACAACTGGAAAAACACAACAGTTGCTCCAAGTATTAGCTAGTTGAGTATCATTACGGGTCGTACCACTTGTCAATATTGTTGCCAACCGCTCATTGTTCCGTTTCGGCGGGTTGCAGATAGGCAGATACGCAGATCCGAGTAAAAGCATTTGCTTCAGGTTTATTCATATGGCCCGTTAACTGAGATGCACGATGTACAAATTGACATTTGAGCATGCGCAGTCTTGTGTTCACATGCGCGTTTTTGTGTTCTTTGCGTAAGCGCCCTGGCTGGTTTACGGGTGGACGTAATCTAAGTGATTTTTACGGCACCCGTAAACTAACCACGGGCGCTAACGCAAAGAACCCTCAGAGCAAATATAAACATAGAGATGCCTTTCTATCCTTGTTTTTTAAGCCAACATCACCTTGTTTATATTTACATCTGTCCTCCAACTAACGCATCTAGTTGCATTGTCCTCTGAACTGAATGTTTACTTCCCCTCAGTCCCCTTGACCATATTTCATTGTTGAGAGAGATGGACATCGTGGTTGTCTACAAATCTGTTACGTTTGAGTAGAGAGGGCATCTCTATGTTTATTATTGCTCTGAGAAAGAACCCAAGACTCCGCATGCTTTGTTGTCAATTTGTATGAGAACGTGCATCACAGTTGACATTTATGATTGTTCTTCAACACTGCTCCTTGGAGAACTATAAGAACTAAACTTATTCTCAGTATTCAACTTGACGACTGCACATACAAACAGGCAAAACTCCGGCGCCGGAAAATATGATTAGATACAATTGCAATTTAAGTCTTATGTGATTGTGCAATTATTGATTTTCTCAATGCCAAGAAACATGAAACAAATATCTACCAGATAAACAACTACTTCCTTGGCTAATACCACGAAGGATATTGAATACATCTGCAAGATACTTGTATAACGATTCTTAAGGACACTATTGTGAGTGCTTATTGTTTTCACTCTTTGACAAACTTATCGGACTATGTCCAGATAGTGATGAATTTTCTTCTGAATAAATTCTCGATCTATTACACTAATCTAAAGTCCTATTCCGGAAGTCCTATTTTTGAAGAAAAATCGAAAAGGCAAAAAAGAGGATATACAGAGTGTTTCTGAAATAGGAACAAACTTCGGGTGGGTACTATTGAGACTAATTCTACATGGGAAAATATTAAAAAAATCATATGAATATAGGTCCGTAAAAGCTAAGTCCCTTTGAAAGTTGCGAAGAACCCGTTGAAATATCATCAGTGAAAGTCGGTACATGATTCAATATCATTTCCTGAAATCAGCCAAAATCTTTCTTAACTATTTATGGGCATTTTAACAATTCGATTATATGAATTATTAATGAATAATTAACACTACATAAATAATGTTGTCTTCATAAGGCGCATGGGATAAAATGTTGATAAGACATTTCGCTTTAAATAAAATAGTGCACGATGAGAACATAGAAAATTTGCTGAGATATTGAATTTACTTTCACTGGTAAATGCTGAAGTTCAAAATGCCCATCATTCAAAATACGAAACGGCAATGTAGTCCCCTTCAGGTTTTGTATGCCTATGGTCAGAATTGGTTTTGACAGATAATAACCCCTCCTGATATTGAATCGTGTTCTGACTTCCATTAATGTATATCTCAATGTGTTCCTGAAATATTGGCAAATCATTTCATGGGGGCCACTTGCGAAGGACCGTGGCTCTCTTGTTGATAGGAACCCTTTTTATACTTTTGCCCCAGCTCCCAGGTTCATGGGAGTTCTAAAAACTAGCCTGTGGAGTCTCGTAAAGAAGACAGGGCTAGACAAAGAACTCTAAATGATCTCGAGGACAAACACAATAGATCTGAAAAGGTCGCGGTTTAGAGGCTTGTAGCACGAAAGTCCCTAATATATAATCTATAATCTATACTTTTGCCTGTAAAATCAGTACCTACCCGAAGTTTGTTACAATATTTAGGAAACATCTGGTATGCTACGAATGAACGAATCGTGCTGCAGAGTATCTCCAATTTATTGATAAATTCGATGAAAATTATTGAAGAAATGCCCGTTTTACTGGATGATGAAAATAAATATTTCTATACACGATGAACTACCACCACTCACCAAAAATTCAATGTGTTACTGGTATGTGCGAATGCACCAGTAAATTAAGAGCTATCCGTGATGATTGAAACAAATTTTATATATGACAAGCTCCATAGAAGCACGATTGAATTATGTGAGTTGTGCAAACAGTGTAAACACAGCCGTTGGTGCATTGTTGTGTTGAGAGGATCATTAATTTTTTTCAAATTCCTATCGTCTGTCATGTTGAAATTCTATTTCAAACCTCCAGTTTCAGTCCCGCGTTTAATAAAGGAAGAGATAGAGGGATTCTGGCTGTCCATTCTTAGAAAAGGTTCCTATTCTAATAAAAGGTAATTTTTGGTAAAAATTTTCAAATTTCACTTAGTTTTCACTTCTTTTGGTGGGGTGAGCACGCTGTATGATTTTCGTTGAGTGGTCGTAGTTCGCCTTGTATATGTTGTCATTCTAGTCAAAGTTAACAAGAAACCCAATATATCCAATCTATGGAATTAAATTATAGAATAGTATGACAGTTGCCATACAAGTTTAATCGCTCTACCAAAATAAATATTCTATCAGATTTAATCTTCATTCCGTATTGAACTCTTCATCTATAATAGCACTTCTATCACCCGAAGACATTTTCCTTCGTGTCAACGCACTTCTTATGGCTGTTCTTGTCGTTGCACCCCATTTTCCTTTAACTGCCTCCGAAGAAGTCATCAGAATTGAATAGGAAGAGTTTCCCTCTCCTTCTTTACTGTGATGGATTCCGTAAAGGAAATATACTAACATACCTGAAACATGAATTATAATGTGAAAATGTGGAGAAAGCAGCGGCATCCCTAGGGTAGAGCGGAGGAGCGACCGCTCTAGGCCCCAAGTAGCAAGGGGCGCCAAAATGCAAGATGCAAAAAATAATTTTACTTATGGGAAAAACAATTTTGACCGAAAAACATTAATTTTTATGGCCCCGAATGAAAATGAACATTGAATTAAAGAAAATTATTGGTAAGTAATTATTATAATTCATTTCACTGAAAAAAATGTGGTACGTTATATCAATAAATGCCGTTTTTTACCTCTACGTTCATCGGCAAAATACATTTTTCATCGTGGCAATGAATAAATATTCATTGACTTTTGTAGGTATTTATTGATACAACGAATTCAAGTTTATTGAGACCAAAGATTATCGTTTCTTACATTTATGAACAGTTTTCGTTGCTCCTGCGGAAAAGTTTATTGAGGTGAGGAAAGGGGTACACTGAGATCAATGATGATCTAATTTCAGACCTATGAACATATTTCGTTACGGCTTTGAAAAAGATTATTGAAAAGAAGAAAAAAGTATATTGGAACAATGTATATTATTTCATGAAAAAAATGTGCTACATAATATCAATGAATACCGTTTATTACCTTTCCGTTCATTGGCACAATTAACTTTTCATCGTGATAATGAATTCAAGTTCATTGAGATCAAAGTTGATATTTTTTTATATTTATGAACAGGTTTCGTTGCTGCTATGGAAAGATTCATTGAGGTGAGGAATGTGGTACACTGAAACAATTTGAAATTGTTCATCACATCAATGAACATAATTCATAGTCCCAGAGCACTGATGTATATATTTAAAAAAAATATAGTACATTTTATTGATGAATACCTCTTCGTTTATTGGCACAATACATTTTTCGTCGAGTCAATGAATGACCATTCATTGAAATATGTATATTTTTATTGTAACAATGAATTCAAGTTTATCGAGATCAATGATGATCTATTTTCACACCTATGAACATGTTTCATTGCGGCTATGGAAAAGATCATTGAAAAGATCATTGAAATGAATTTTCCTCCCATTCTATAACTCCGTAATTAATATGTTCATGAATATAATAATAAGCCTTATGTCGAACCAAGCCATCTCGTGTTTAAATATACTCATAAATTTTGCCGGCATCTGTTCAGCCGAATCCTCGCATAGAAATCTCCGTTGCGGGCAAGTTAGCTTTAGCGGGTAGTACACAGCGCCTCCACTAGAGGGACCACTCCGCACGACTTCGTTGTTTGCACAGAGCCGGTTAACTTAAGCAGACATATCTTTCGGAAACTCACTGTATGCTCAATATCAGTGGGAGGCCTTCATTGCATTTACGAATGATATGCAATGATTGAATAAATACCACTTATTCAAATGATAAACAAAATAATTAGTTCAATGTGTGAAAGCATCACGAGAATAAACTGAAACATAGATTTGATGTATATCAATTATTGAATCAAGGAATAACCGATAGTTAATAATCACTGTTCATTGGATTGATGAAAAATATCCATCGTCGAACTAATCTGAATCATTATATCAATCATACAGCATTCATTCGAAGAATGAACAATAATAACTAATTTGATGAATACAGTTTCATCAGTTGAACGAGTACAATTTATTGCTTGGGTGAACACTCTTCATTCGTTTGATGAATGGAATGCATTACCATAACGAACCTATTCATTGTACTTGATCATGATATCAATGAAAGCATTCATTGATATTATTAAGATCCGTATTCATAGTATGGATAACCAGTGGTACATTGACATAACGATTGCGTTCATTGGACCAATATTGATAAAAATATTCATTGAGTCACTGAACTTTTTCATTGTATTCAGGTACCGATTTTTTTCTGTAACATGAACTGAAATACAATTTATGGTATGAAAGCTTCGAACAAAGGGCGCCGAAAGACAATCTCGCTCTACCTTGTGTGTGTGTAATGTGTTGTGAGCGAAATATCAAATTACTTCTCACCCAAAACCATCCAAATGAAGAACCTCAGCCAAGTTAAGATGTTGAGATGCACCATAAATTCGATGTTACATAATATACTTAATGCTGGTATGAAAGGCACCATAGGTACCTTGAATCGCAACCCCGTGGTATTCTGGTGATGTGCTATTATCGCTAACAAACCTGAAAATAAAATTAAGTAGGTATAAAAAAAGAACGAAGATTTAACAACGTATCGAAATTTGGTGAATATTTCAATTCACGAAACGCTATACATATAATGGAAAACAGGATTTATCACCGAAACTAGACGAGGTCAGGAAAAAAATTAAGCTTCACTGTGACATAAAGGTTTCAATTGTTACAGAAAATACTAAGATTTGTCCGAATCAACAGTCAGGGTGCTTGTTTCATCCTTAAATATTTCAATTCAAGAAACGCTAAATAATGGAAAACATGATTTATCACCGTACATGGATGTCTTTAAAGGTTGACAAAGAAAAAAATGTATAAAAATCATCCAGGATTGATCTGAAATTTGTCGGGGGTTTTTCTACATGATGGACTAGTATTGCATTTTATTTTCGGTAATTCATAGCTCACCCTATATAAATGAAAAAATTGTAATTTTTTTGTTCAAATATTCGTCAATTTCAGGCAAACTAGTGTGAGTCTTTACCACAGATTACTAAAAAAACATTTCAGTCTCGTTTCATTTTCAAGTCAGTGATGATCACAAAAAAGACTGTCCCTGCCACACGCTCGGAAAACGTTTGCTGAACTCACAGGTTCAAGGAATTCATATCACCTCATCCAGCAAAATATTTCTGTTTCTGGTAATGCATTCATGTATTGTATGATCAACCTGAATTTGACATAATATTTCTACTCTTGTTTTACTTACAGCCTGCCATAGCGAGTATGAAGACAATTGCCAGGATTATAGTCCACCAGATTCCGTTCATCAAATGTTCCGTTGATACTTGCAGTAGAATACAAAGAGCGCAGGAGAAAAACGTATATACGAACACTGAAGAAGTCACGATAGCACCTGGGGCATAGTTGCCAAAAACAGGACCCAACCAGCTGTACTGTACTCTCAAAGTTCCAGTTAGGTCGATGATTTCTGATGTTGGACTAGTCATATCGGAAGCTGTGCTTGATACTTCGGATCCGGGAGTTAAAACTGGCTTCGATGCGGTCGTTCCGAAGCTAGGTCTATATCTGAGACATGAGGCAGTAAATTAACAATTTGGTTAACAATTACAGGGAGTTTAATGAATGCTGGACTGACTGGTTATCGCATTGAATGTACTTCCGCAAAATTAGTTTTCCCCCTACCTCTATAGAAAGTTCACACTCTCCTCCCTCAAATCTGGGAGAAATACACACATTATTTTTTCTACAAGCGCAGCTCTTAGAAAAAAAATTGTCGACAGTTCATTGAAATAGGCACATATCATTACAAGTCCAAGACGCTAGCCATTGCACTACCGCAGATTCTCAGATGGACATGACTGTATTGTCTATACTTTCCATCATGCAAGTATAGGTCCGTTTTAGACAAAAGCATTTGAGATGCGTTTTAAATTTCCAAAAAAAGGTTCATTAAGTAGGTAGGAGGGAAAATCATATGTATTACATGGGAGTAAATACGAACCAATGTAATAGCACGGGTTTTGACAACATTAAATTTTTTTAATTCAGTGCTCTCTGGTGTGGAGAAAATGAGAAAGTTTTGTGATTATCATTGAATACAAATGTGTCAGTATGGTCAAGCTATCCAGAAGATAATAATCTGATATTTGTATACAGCTAGGAAAATATTAAAACAAAATTGCAATATTCAATTTTCTCACATTAACCTTTCATATGTGTATAAAACTGTATTCTAAGCAACTTTTTCAAATAACTTTTTTCGATATCTTGCCATTTTACCCGACTTTTTGCCTATTCATAGTAATTTTTTTGAATTTGCCGCCATACCGCGGTCACGTGACGTGTGTCAAAATCGATTTTCAGGTTATCGGACATGCGCAAACTTTTCCCAAGAATCTTTTCTCCAATACTCTAATAATAAACTTTTTTCCTATATGGAACTTACTTTTTGGCGGTCACTGTATAAGTTTGATCTTAGTATATAAAAAATATTCACCTTAAAATTATAACTGAGGCACTGACTATGGTGTAAGCCAAAAGTGTTCCTATCGACATGAATTCGACAAGTTTCTCCAAGTCGAAAATTAAGGCTATGAAGGCGGAAAACAGCCCCGAGATCATCAAGTTGATGAGCGGCAGTTGAGTTCTTCTATTGACCTTTCCTAAAAATTCGAAGAGCAGTCCGTCCACGGCCATGGCGTACATACACCTCGGCAAGGAAAACAGAGAGCCGAAAAGCGTAGTGGTCATACCGCAGATTGCACCTAAAACAATACAAATTTAGATATTGATTAGTTATACAGTTATATATAGGTATACAAATCTGTAATAAAACCAAAAATGAAGATTTTGCACTATGCCCTTTTTGCACTATGCCCTTCAATTGTTCTTATTGCCACAAGGATAGACGATTTTATCGTATCCAAGTCAGATTGAATTTATAATAAGGTATGCGAGTCTAATACGGTCCTGTACTAACCAAGCCCACTCTACATTCATTTCACTTATGTGAAGAATATGTTGACTGAAACATATGCCACCACCAATACAGTTAGCGAGCTCTTGTGTTGACGCCACGGAGCACAATAGGTTTCTGGTTTAGTGGCGTGATCTAAAAACGGTGAAAAAAACATGAAATTATGTGTTTGTTAAGTATACACATATAATATGTAGTATCAAACGATTCATATTCATCTACTATAAAACATATTGACACCAATGTCACCAATCCTGCGAGAACCTTGTGAAGGCAAATGTTTCTAAATAAAGCCCTCTATGATTTTTCTATTTAAATTAAGTACGTGGTATATATTAGGATCACGAAAATATGATTTGAGCTTGAATGAAAACCACATATTACTGAAATGCTGTGGAATCCATACTGCAAGACACCACAATAAATGATGCCTCCATAAGGAAGAAATCAAAAGATCGACAAAATATGAACAAATATTAGTGGGAGTAGAGAGGAGAGAAGGGTATTTCTATGTTGACATTATTTGCATTGTGTTTCCACCAGCGTTGCCAGGTGGGAAAAATTGTCCGTACCACAAACTCGATGAAAATGTACTAAATTTTACCTCACAGTACCACTTTTTAATATTACATGCTATATGAAAGAAAAACACATTATATTATATGGATAGTGTGTAAATATTTGCTATGTGACGGCTAGTGGTTAGTTTGGCAGAAGTTGCGTGAGAGAGAGAGAGACAAAGAACTTTCAGTTTCGAAATCAACCGCTAGAGGCAGGCATGAGATGCTTCTAGAAGGGTTACTACTGGTCACTGAATCTAGCATAGCCCTACCTACGGGTATGGCCAATGGACGTGGTCCAATACTTGAAATTGTTGCAGAGTTCAAATAACCCACAAAACTTGCTTTTTAATTGGTGTTTTTATGGGTTATTTCAAGTATTAGACCACGCCCATTGGCCATACCCGTAAAAATTATATAATATTCAGTGACTCTACTTCGTCGACACTAAAAACACATTACGTGAGGTATTCTGTGCTGGGTTCATATGCCAACTTTTTGTAGTTGGACTACAGCGTATCGTTTTCCGATTGGTCACTGAACGACATATGATGACGTGTTCTCAGTCAGCGGCCAATCAGAAAACAATACGCCTTAAGCGAGAGCTACCATGTGTACCCGGCATAAGCTTAAACCAATATGGAAAAACCACAGAACACCGAATATAGATCTACATTCTGTGGTAAAACTGCTCCATAATTTGATTTCGATTGGATAATCGATAAGAAAGTAAATATACCCAAAAACTAATTTGAGTACCACATTTATCAAAGGAGTACCTCCGTACTTTTTGACAACCAAAAGTACCACATGTGGTACTATAGTACCACTCTGGCAGCGCTGGTTTCCACTCCTCGACAAACTTCTAGGACCGTATACGAATCCTCTACATCTAGTTTATCGAAATAGTTGAACTACACCATAATAGGGAGTTTTTAGACCACCATTTGTCGTTATTTGTGCGACTGCGCAGTAAGGGAAATAAGGGCAGGTAAAACAAATAGCTATATTAACGACTTATCATAATAGAGGTTTGTGGTTATCGTTATCACAGTACGGTAATTTTTGTTCACGAAACGCAAAGTTACCACCATTTTCCTTACTTACATTTGTATTTATACAAATCTTGTATTTTTTGTAATATTCCTGTCGCTTGCTTATGATAATTTCAATATTTTTATCCATTTTAAAGAAGTATATCAACAAAATGACCTTTTGCTAACGTCAAAACTCATATAGGTTATATTTCAATATTTTTACCGTATTTCAATTAACAACATGGTAATTTAATGGGATTATAATTGCAATTCTGAGGAGATTATGGGTTTACCCTTAGTATATACCTGTAAGAGGGGAATGTAATTTGATATTGTAATCATTATTCTTCCTGCTTGCAATGGATTGTTTGTGAGATGGCTGATAAAAGTGATTATTTAAACACCTTGTCTATGGATGTTCAGAAGAGATATTTAGAGAAAGTGAAAGAAAATAATGGATGTGATCCATATTTTTATTGAAATTTGGGGATTGTAGTGAAAAAATTAACGTTTTATGTTGCCTATATTTCCTAGATTCTTTGAACATATACTTATTGAAAATGTTTTGAGTATACCGTTGCCCATTTCAACTTCTCAGTAGAAGTTTGGATTTATGCAGCACCTATTAACAATTATCAATTAACAATTAAACAAAATATAGCATTCATGAACCAAAATATAGCATTCATGGACCCAAATTAACAATTAAGTGGGAAAACAAAGCATGTGCACAAGTCAGATTGGTATTTAGTTAATCTTTCTTCGATACATTTTCAGTATCAGATTGTATTGCAATAATTGTAGAAAAAAGTTCAACTTATACTTGCTAATTGTTAATAATTGAAAATTGTTAATTGGTGCTGCATGAATCCTTTTTCAAATCTGCTCTTCTAGTTGCCTGAATCCAGAATTCACGTCTCTTTTCAGCAAGATTTAATATTTTTTGTATTGTCGAAAACAGAAGGGAATCGATGGAATGAAACGTTGTCTCTGCCGCTTCTACTTCCACATTTCACAATCGCGCAAAATTGAGGCATTATCGAGAAAAAAAAATTTAAAATATGACATAAATGCACACTAGCATTTGTAGATGCGTTTGTTTGCCCAGCAGGCTGCATTGACAACTGTCATTAACTGTCGTCTGTCAGATATGCCCGCGGTCTATATCAACATTATCTTCCTCTCCGTTCCAAAAACTCTTAAAAATCAACCAGTCGTTATCCTTATCGTTATTGAGAATAACCACAAAAGCTCTTATTTTCCAACTTCATTTTAAATGGCCTAAATACTCCCTATTTTTTTCCCTTTTCAGTTCTTACCCAGTGAAACGGCATATTTCACCCAGTGCATTCCTATATTACTGAAGGCCTCTGGTAGGGCAGCATTCGGGTTGATATCATAGTAGGGGATCAGCAAAGTCAGAGCGGAACTGACGAGGATGTAACCGAGGGTAACGATGCCCATGGAGAGCACAGTCGCCATCGGTATGGAAAATGACGGATTCTTGGCTTCCTCTCCAGACGTGGCGATGCTATCGAAACCGACAAAAGCGTAAAAACATGTTGCAGCACCAGCTATAACGCCACCAAAACCGTAAGGAAGAAAGCCCCCTGAAAAAAAAAACTCAGTTGGAAGATAGGACAAGCTTGTTTTATTTTCAATTAACTTCAAAGGGTAGTCTAATGAGAATAATTCAGTTTTCTCTACGACTATTTTGTTCTACATTGATTACATATTGATTATTAGTTGAAATAATGAAGATGATTCCAAGTCACCGTGGATCCTAACCATAGAAATTATAATATATATATATATATATACTTACTCTAGAATGCCAATTCAATGGGACGAAAGTGTTGTAAAAAGTTCGATGCATTATTTAGATTATTTAGATTAAATCCGAGAAATTCATCGAATAAAATAACAATGAAAAAATATATCTTGAGTATAGGTAACTATTGGTGACGTTTCTGAAATATACATATTTTATGATTTTTTTTTAAGTTCTAATTCCCACGGAAAGAAACATCCTGTATTGTTCAGAGAACATCGTGAGAACCAAAGGAAGGTAGGTAGGAATTGATATTCTGCGAAACAGATTTTCGGCATGTCTCCAAAGTGACGGCATATGGATGGAACTACAAAAAGAATCTACAAAAATATATAAATGGTTGGGTAATAAGTGCATAATATTGATTACTGAACATACTAAGTTCGAATAATGGATTCCAGGAATATTTCCTTTATTTCCACACCATAGAACCAAGCACGTCAACATTGTCAAAATCACAACAGAAAAACCCGAAAACCAATAACATACACACTACCTATGAATAATTGAAGTAAACAACAGTAATAAGAAAAGCACATCTAAAATAAACACAATAACGTTATTGGTTAATTTCACAATGAACACAAATCACCTAAACCACCAAATTAACCCAAACCGGCTCTGGCAAACACCAGCCTTCCTCTGCGGCAATTGAAAACTGTTAACACTGTTGCACGATCCCAACAATTCAACGGGAATTTGGGTAGGCTTCACAGTAATGCTAGGTTATTTTCGACAGAATCTCGACTACAAAGATAAAATTTTCTGAAATTTGTCAACGCTGCAGAGCTAGGAGACTGGTTATGGGCATGCGCATTGATGAAAACATTTGGAATTTTACAACACTTTTCAGTGTTCCACGAAGAGGGGATTGGCATTCTAGAGTAAGTATATATATTATAATTTCTATGATCCTAACTCATTTTTCAACGGCACTCAGCCAATCACAGATTCAGAATTTTCAGGATCCACGGTAACTGAGAGGTTTAGACCAATGACAAAACAGCAAATGCGCAAATGTACCAAACAAATTTATCAAGAAGGCTTTGCTTCATTGGACTTGTCACGACTTTGCATCCGCGAATGTCAGATTCACGGTTTTCTTTCTCAGTTTTATTAAGCTCCTGATGAAATGTTGCCATAAAGGTATGTCGAACAATTAATATTTACCTGAATGTACTACTATCTCAGTTTTTGGTCAGATAGAGTTTTTCCAATATGTAATTCTCAAATTTTGTTAGTACCAATTTGGCTCAGTGCTAAGGTTGTGGCAGTAGGAATTAAAAGATATAGTTATGAGCGTAAGTACGAATATACATTTTCGTATAGTCGTAGAGAAAATATAGTCTTTTACTCGCGTATAATGAGCATTATACGTTCGTTGAAGAATATACTATTATTTACTATTTCGTGCAAGATTTTTTGAAATTCCTTCATATATTTCAATTTTCCGAAGGAAGGCAGAAAAGAGAGAATATCCAGAGAGTGATGTCATCATATCTAACAATATACCATCCTCTAGCATAGTATTCGTCATATCGTACAGGGCAATGACAAGAAAAAAATTTAAATTGGTCATAGGTGGCTATGATTCGAATTGCTGCATCAATATTCGATTCCGAACAACATTTTTCCTTGACTTATATTCTACCGTAAGTAGTAAGGAAAATTCAATTTTGTTGTTTCCTATTAAGGTTTGGGATGAAGCAGAGCTTTTAAACAAGATTTTATTTTTGAGTATCAGTAATAAATTTGTTGTTTGAAACTCTCCGGCACACTTTTCGAATTTCGAATTTTGTTTAAAGCCGTCGAATTTTTTTTGATTTCCTACGTCTTGCCTGCACTATCTAGCCTCATTGGGACAGGATTTTAATTAAATTATTCGAATGTCCAATGTTCTTCACTATTTTGACAGATTATTTCAATTTTATTTTCGCGAGTTTTCGCAATTTTTCCGAAAACGAGGGTTTTTGAGCACAGCAACCGATATTTTTTTGCTGTAATTTTCTGCGTATGAAACCTTCGGAAGTCGTGAATGTACAGGAAGTCTGTGATGAAGTCATACATATTTTGTTATGTACACAAAAAACTGTTTTCCGTGGTTTTTGGTTCCTTGGTATACAGGGTGAACTGTGACCACTTAGCGAAAAATATACAGTGTGCTGTCCCTACCAAAAGAAATCGAAAACAAAGTGAAATTTGGAAATATGGACAACAAAAATGGATGAACACACGTGGAAGGACAGGATCAGTGTTCTACTGTTCCTCGTCCTTGATGAAACTGAAGCTGGTTATTTGAAATAAGTTTTTATTAGTATGACAACCAACGGGAGGTTGCAAAATAAAGGATTTTTGAAGAACACAATACATTACATGAAAAAAATTCGAGTGAATAATATTGGTTTCGAACGAACTTTCCGTATAACACAATATTCTTCAGAACACAAATCACATTCGATCCAATCTATTTAATGTTTTTAAACGATCGATTAACAAAAATTCGTCGAAATAAATGTCTCAATGAGTAAACACTGTGAGCAATGAAACGAAAGTGACAGAATGCCATTCAGGCCAGTAGAGATAGATATGAAAAATCAAAAATGTAATAAAAATTCCAAAAGTTTTCAAACTTTGATGATTTGAATGGTACATCGACAAAGCAATAAATATCAGTTTGCAACCTCTTCCGAAGTACGTAACATTGTCAAAATAGCAATCAACTTGAATTTTGCTGTATACTATTTGGGAAAATTCAAAAAATTCTGCAAACTTGGAGTAGTAGGTATTGAATATATTATTTCATATCACGAATCAAGTTTGCAACCAATTCAAGTGTGCAGAACATTTTTTTATCGACCTATAATGTTTTTCTTTGATAATAAGAGAAAATTCCAGAAGTTCTGCAAACTTGACAGATACATCGGAAAAATATTCCGAACAGTAGTGTAGATTTGCAACCTTTTACGTTGACCGGAACATATATTTTCTTAATTCGTGGTTATTTTTTTATCGAAATAATTGCAAAAGTTTTGCAACTCAGTTGTTGGCTGACGAACAAAATAATTATATAAATGATTTCGGATTTCTCTAAAATTTCTCAGGTGCGTTCCTGCATGATAGACTAGTACTCCGTTTTATTTTCAGTAGGTGGTGTTAGTTCACCTCTGTAGACCTCTGTAGCTACTTGTCAAATGTTAAATTAATATACCAACAGAAAATAGAATTCGCAGCGTGTAGGTCGCACTTCTTTCCTCAAGGAAAAAGAAAGAAGAACATAACTGATACATTTTAATTTTTGTTCGAAAATATGGATAGGATATTCATAAAATCTGTTGTGTAATCATCTGCGGCTGAAAGACAAACTTTAGTTGTTATTTTCCATCGTTAAAGATAACCTCTTGGGGGGTATTCATGTTGAAAAGGGAAACATTTTTGTCAATCTATACAGGGTGTTCCAAATTAAGTCGGCACCATTGCCAACTCCGTTATTATTGATGCTACGAATTCGGTTAAATGGGCAAACTAGTAGCATTTTTAATGGCCTTCTCGACGCCGAAAACAAACAAAAAATTGACAGTCGCGTTTTCGAAATATTTCATAAAATGATATATTTTTAAATGGAACACTCTATATTTTATCATGCATTTCGACTCGTAACTACATTCTCAATAACAAAGCTCCTATGACTTTTTTTCCTAAAGTTGAAAATGAGCGACTTATGTGGAAATATTTATTTTTTTCACTAGTACAAAAAATTTCTTTGTTTTGGCGAATAAAACATCATGATTGTCCAAACACCCAATTTTGGTATTTATACGAATGACAATATTTCGTTACTAACAGCAAAATAAGATAGTAAAAAGAAAAAATTGCGCTGGGATTTGAACTCGTGAAACCCGTCAATTGACACAACTGAGCTATTTGGTATTAATTTACAAAACGATAATTTCCATCTTAAAACCATTCCACTAGCCGTATTTAGTTTGTGAATCAGAATATTTCTGCCATAATTATAACTTTGAAGCCGTTTTTGTACAGAACAGAAAATGCTGGAGCGTCATATTAATGCGATTGGAAATAGTTATTTGTGTATTTAGAGCGCAAAGTGATGGATTGCCGCTCGAACAAAGAAAATCTTTGGAGAGCGGCAATTACACTTTGTGCTCGAAATACACACAATATTTTTTCGACAAACGCAAATCTCAGATACAGACAATACACTCGATACTTTATTGATCATTGATTACCTTATAATAATATTTATTTCTTTTTTTATTTACTAGATTAAAATTGAATGTACAATTCTGACAATTTTTAATAAAATAGATATAGCCAAAGTCGGTATCCAAATTACTGGCAATACAATCCATATCTCTAACACATAAAAAAAATGGCTCGACCACGATTTGAACACGGGTCGCCGGCTTGAGGTGAAATAAATAAATAAATAAATAGTGGTTTTATTACATAGTTCACAATTACAATACACAATACATAACATGCCACATTTCATTTCCCACGCTTCTTAACCCAGGGGGGTCAGGGGAGGATGGAAAAATAGGTGCAGAAGTAGCAACCTTTCCGCTCCTTTTCAGGGGAGCTAGAAGGGCGCCCTGCCAAGTCGGGCACAGAAACCCCCAAGAGGGGGGCGCTGATGCCCGGCCCCGCTGATGTTAACGGAATGACCGGACATTTTATGAAATTGCGGTGGTGACTGATAAGAAACACGCCTCCTGCATTGCTTATGCGTGTGGTGTATATGATTCAATGTAGAGAATTCCTTGCGATGCGTTTATGAGGTTGGTTGTTTCGATGGCAAACCCCGGAAAAGGCTGAGGAAAAAAACCGGGTCAAGGTACTTCGCGTTTCAGGTTACACCTCTCGTCTTGGTTCCCTACGGAACCGGTTCATCACGTCGTTCCTGGAAAATATCCAGCGCCTGATATATGAGCCCGCCGTGCTTGCGGGGCTCATTATCATATACCCTGAGCTTGGTAATGTCCTTGGTGAGAGGACTGTTATGGATGAAGTACTTATAGAACTTGTAAGACAAGTGCTTTATGTATGTCGGAACTGAGTCGACGCCAGCAAGCTCCCTTGAAGTTTCCAACCGAAGGTACCTCCTACTATTAGTAATAATACGGAGCACCTTGTTCTGCATCCTATCCAACCGCATAAGTGGGGTGGTTTTCAGACTGCAGAACACTGGACAAGCGTAAGTCATCGCGGGCCTAATAATCTGCTTGTAAACAAGCAGCTTATTTTCTTGACTCATTTTTGAGCCTCTAGCTATCAGAGGGTAGGTGCGCTTTAGCGCCGCTCCAGCCCTCTGAATAGCCAAGGTTATGTGCCTTCCAAAGTTAAGAAGCTTGTCCAGCTGTACTCCCAGGTATCGCGCAGTGTTCACGTTTTCAACAGCTTCGTCGTTGATCATCAACTTCCTATAAAGCTTTGAGTATGTATACTTTTTAGTGAAGTTGATGGTCTCCGACTTCGCCGAATTCACCACGATCTTGTTCTCGGCCAAATAGGGTATGACCTTCCTATCCAAGTGAACTTGGATCCTATACTGGGCAGCGACGCTCGAGAAGGAATGGGCGAAAATGGCGGTATCATCGGCATATATCGCCGTGCCCATATCCGGTCTCTCGCACTGAGGAAAGTCATACGTATTTAGCGAGTACAAGTGTGGCGACAGACTTGAACCCTGCGGGACACCTGCTTCGATCGGAAACTCAGCGGAGCGAGTGTTGTTTACTCGCACCATAAAAGTTCTCCCAACAAGGTAAGAGTTGATCAACCTTACCATGTATGAGGGCATGCCTGCCAACAGCATTTTAGAGATAAGACCCTCTACCCATACCGAGTCAAAGGCCTTTTTCATGTCCAGCAGGACCATGACTGTGTTGAGTCCACGTTGAGCTGCCTCTTTCACCCCGTGTACAATCCTAACGACCTGAGAAGTGGTACTATGACCCTTTCTAAAGGCGAACTGCACATCGGGGATCATTTTGAGTTTCTCCTCGAGACTCAACAACCGTCTCAGAAGGATCTTCTCCACTACCTTGGCGATCACACGCTTGAGGTGAAGGAGCCTTAGCCTCTAGACCAAACAGAAGGCGGTGTTTTTGAACATTTACTCGATATTTCATAGCGCTTTATCAAATCCGATTTTTATAAATGTTTCCTATTGACAAAACTGACTTATTTTCAACTTTAGGAAAAAAATCATAGGAGCTTTGTTATTGAGTCGAAATGCATGATAAAATATAGAGTGTTCCATTTAAAAAAATATCATTTTACGAAATATTTCGAAAACGCGACTGTCAATATTTTTTTTAAGTGAAATTGTCAAGCTGTGTGCACGCTTCAATATACTTGAAGGAAGAAACTTTGTATTTCGTGCAAAATATTTTTATTTTAAAAATTGTAGCAAAGCGCTTTCGACTGTTAAGTCATCATCAGTGCGTACCTGCAAGTAAGTAATGCTTGAAAATGAAATTGATAAAATTGAAAATTTTTGAAATTTGAAAGTTATGAAAAGTGAGGTTACTTACTCGTCAGGTGTACAAGAAGCCATATAAAAACATCATGTTCATGGACCAAATTAAAATGTTACAAAATATAAAACATATTTAAAATTGAATAATTTTCATCCTGTTTGAGGATTATTAAAGATAAAGATATGGGATACTACATCATATCTGTCTGAATGTTGAAGCGGAAGTGGAAAAGAAATTTAAATTGACAATGTATGCCAATGACACTATTGACAAGTGACAGTGACCGTTGACATTTGTGACATAGAATTCAGAGAACTCCAGACATGAGTTTAAAAAGGAAACGTAAATCTGAAAGTGATTAGTCTAATGGGAACGTTTCGTTTTCCAAAAATACGATACCAAAGAAAACTCTATCAAGAATACGAATAAATTATCAAATTTATTAATGGGTGAAAAATAATGAGTAATAATCAGAAAGAAAATAGGGGGGTGGGTTCTCTATGGATCTGTCCATCCTCAACCAAATATTGCTAAGACACCGAGAAAAAGTCTAACGAGAACTTCACTCAATATACCTGCATACTGGGAAGACTAACTGAACCTAAGAGGTGACCCAAGTTGAGTGAATTGGCTCCAAAGTTTGAGCACCCACAATTGGGCTTAAGGACATGTGAAAAGTCTAATGAGAACTATCTTAGTCCAAGTTTAGGCAATTTGGGTAGCACAAACGTAAAGAAATGAAGAAACTTTCAAGCAAAAGATCAATATAAGGCCTCTATGCAGTCTTATCCAACCCCAACAAGGAAAGCTAAGGGAATGAGAAAGAGTCTAATGAGAACTCATCACATTTTACCCGCTGATCAAAGTTGGAAGTTGTACACAACTACATAGTTACCAATAAAAAACCCAAAAGGTGAAAATTAACTTCGTGTTCTCAGAATTGAAAGCCGGAGAGAATGGATAAACTGCTAAACGGGTTCAAGTAATATCATCATAGAGAAAGATTAATGAAATATTGAGAATGTTTGAACTGAAAAAAATTTTTTTTTTATTTGTTATTTAATTGAAAAAATTTTAAAGACATTAATTATTATTATTTCAAACGCCTATGAAGCGGTACATAAGTTCTGTTTAGATTGACTTGAGTATTGAGACAAAGGTCATTGTTGAGTAATTCTTTACTTATATGTAAATCTTCAAGGAAATCTAATCTATTATTATTTTTGGACCTAACCTCCTGTAAAATTTGAGAGTTTCTGTTTGGGCTAAAATTATGGTTGTTGAACCTTAAATGTTCACCAAAAGCAGATACTTTGTTTGGGTTTTGATGTTCTTTTATACGAACTTTCAAAGGTCTACATGTTCTGCCAATGTAAGCTGCATCACAATCTTCACAATTTAATTTATAAATACCACTTCTTGAAAGTTTATTAATTTTGTCTTTTGTATTGACTAAAAATCTACTTAAATTGTAATTCGTTTTAAAAGAAATTTTAATGTTTTCAATGTGACCTTTTATGCAACCAGCTATTTTGTTAGAAATATTATCGTTTAAAAAAGGAAGTGAAACAAATTTGTCAATAGATAAGATAGGATAAGCCAAGTTATGTTCCTTCTTATTCTTAATTTTCTGTATTAAAGAGTTAATGATATTTGGGTTATAATTGTTATTGCAAGCTATTTGTTTAATGATATTCAATTCAATTTTTGTAATCAACTGTAGAAAGAGGTATATTCAAGAGTCTGTGAATGTAACAATTGAAAGCAGCCATTTTATGCTGGTGGGGGTGATTGGAAAAACTGGGTATCACATGGTCTGTCTGTGTGGGTTTTCTGTAAACACTGAAATTTAGGGTATTATTGTTTTTAAGAATAGTGATATCAAGAAAGTTAAGTTTATTATCAGATTCAAATTCAACTGTAAATTTAATTTTGGGGTGTACTTGATTAATTTTAAAAAGAAGATTTTGGGCAGTGTCAATGTTACCATTTACAAACACCAAGCAATCGTCAACATATCTGAACCAGTGTAAAATTTCGGAGTTGGCATCAGTGACAATAAATTTATTTTCTAAATAATTCATGAAAATATCTGCTAAGAAGGGTGATAAGCAACTACCCATGGCAAGTCCATCAGGCTGTTGATAATATTTATCATTAAATAAAAAGAAATCTTGTGAAAGGCAAAAGTTTAGAAGGGTAAATATAAAAGTAATCGAATCAGAATCAACTTGAGCAAGGCTTAAGGCCTCACTAACAAGAGGTAAAGTTTCCATTTTTGGGACTGAAGTGAAAAGGTTGCTTACATCAAAAGAAATCATCAAGCTATCATGAGGTAAATTTAAATTGGTCAATTTATTAATCAAATCTAGAGAATTAGTTACCGAAAATGTAGGTGTGAATTTGGTTAAATCTTTTATGAGTTTATAGATGAAGGAAGCTAAAATTGAAACTGGTGTGTTGGTGAAACTTACTACTGGCCTTATTGGTATACCAACCTTGTGGATCTTTGGAAGTCCATACAAACGAGGAATAACTGGGTTGCTACTAATTAAAGAGAAAGGAGCAGAATGGTCTATAAAAAAATCTTTGTGAATATTTAATTGAGTTTTAAACTTTCTGATAAAATTGTTGAATGGATTTGACGATAAGACTTTGAAGTTGTTCTCTGAAAGAAAATTTTCAACTTTATTAATGTAGTCTATCTTATTTAAGATAACTAAACAATTACCCTTGTCCGCTTTTGAAAATATAAGATTATGATCTTTGATTTTAGTTTTAATTTTTTTAAGAATAAAATGTAATTGTTTGTGAGGATGTGAATGGAAATTTTGTTTGCTACGTTTAAATTAAATATTTTTTTTGTTCTCGGCGTCGAGAAGGCCATTAAAAATGCTACTAGTTTGCCCATTTAACCGAATTCGTAGCATCAATAATAACGGAGTTGGCAATGGTGCCGACTTAATTTGGAACACGCTGTATACTAGGTATTCCAAATGTGCATGTCCCACTCACCCTTCCCGAGAGTCCAATTAGACTCATCCGCGTAGTAAAACCCAACACCTACAACCAAGATCATCACGGCCAAATTGATGAGGGTGAGAAAACTGTTCACCGCCGTCGAACCTTTGACGCCGATCCCCAGCAACGAAGCGTATACAATACACACGAAAAACGCCAAGAAATCTGGATATTTACTCAGCAGCTGTTCGTGCATCTCGCCAGTCACAGATATGGTGGTATTGCTGATAATGCCTCCGAAGAGTGAGTCTACGTAGCCGCTCCAGGCACGAGCTACCGATGCTGCACCTAAAACAAATGTAATTAATGGTTATTTAACGAACAAGTGTATTAATAAGGGCGATTAACAATCGAGATAATTTAACGCGTGAGCGGAGCGAGCGCGTTAATGTTCGAGATTGTTAATCGCCATTTTAATTCACGAGTTTGTTACAAAACTTTTCCGTCGACAGTAGTTTTCGAAAATAGAGATATCTCACTTTCAATGTTTATTTATCTAACGTTACGATAAAAAACAATCACTATTTCCTATTTATATTAACTCTACTCAAAGATAGTTTAATTTTTCTTAGTGGTAGTTTTGTATAATTTTTTATTATTTATTTTCAAATTGAAATAAAAAAAAAAAATTTATTATCGATGGGTTTTGAACTCTCGACCTTAGTGTTGCATGACACGTAAATAAATAAATAAATAGAGGTTTATTTTGTAAAATTAATGACTACATGTCACGAGTGATAACATGCCACATAACTCATTATCCACACACTTCTAACCCAGGGGGGAAAGGAAGGAGTGGGAGATGGCGCAGAAGTAGCAACTCTCCTGATCCCGATCAGGGGAACAGGAGAGCGCCCTGCCAGACCGAACTTAGTCATCCCCGGGGAGGGGTACCGTTGTCCGGCCACGCTGATGTTAACGTAAAGCCGGACATTTCATCACTCGCGGAGATATTAAACAGCAAGACACACGCCTCCTGCAAAGCTTATGCGTGTCGTATCATTGTTATTCAATGTAGATACTTGCTTGCAATAAGTTGCTGAGGTTGGTTATTTCGATGATCATCCCGGAAAAGGCTGAGGCAAAAAACCGGGTACATGACACGTGAACTTTACCGTTACGCCACGGGACCCTATGTGGTTTTGAGTGACAACTGGTGTAATGAACATTTTCTGAAATTTTATTTGAAAATTGACAAATAAATAATGGATAGTACTAACCAATATAAAATGTATAAGAGCAATGTATGTTGGGTTGCATATAAACAAATCGTTGATTAATAGAAAATCATTCATTAACAGGGGTCATTAATCAACGATTTTGAGTGCGTTAAAATGCATCATAAATGAACGGTCGACGGAAATGACATTAAATCATTGATTTAAATAAAAAAATCATGATTTTTTTGATTTTTTTGATTTTGGTCTTATGCCCGATAAATATAGGTACCTGTCAACATTCATGTCCATTTTTTAACTTAAAACTATTTTAATTTTGTGTATTTCATGAATTTGAGTATTATAAAATCAAAACAAAATATAATTCACAAAGAAAGCCATTCTCAGTAGGACGATGTGGGTCGACCATAGGAATTATAATATATATACTTACTCTAGAATGCCAATTCAGTGGGACGAAAGTGTTGTAAAAAGTTCGATGCATTATTTAGTGCGCATGATCAGGACCAGTTTCATTCATACCAGGGTGGGTTTCAGTGAGGTTTTTAAATGATTTATGATATTGAGTAAAATCGATTTTATAATACGTTGGTGTCAGGGAAGTCTATGAGACACGAAAAGTTTTGGTGGGCATACCTATCTTGTGAAACTGATTGTATCCGAGAAATTCATCGAATAAAATAACAATGAAAAAATATATCTTGAGTAGGTAACTATTGGTGAAGTTCTGATTCCCACGGAAAGAAACATCCTGTATTGTTCAGAGAACATCGTGAGAACCAATGGAAGATAGGTAGCAATTGATATTCCGGGACACTGATGTTCGGCATGTCTCTAAAGTGACGGGATATGGATGTGCTGAGGACTGGAGCTCGACGGGTCAGTCTCGAAGGGACCGCTAACGGTGGAACGATTGATAATATTTCGGAAGAGAATCGTTCATGGATATATCTATAAAACACAGACAGATCGCCAACCTTTCTGCGATGTTCCAGAGGAGTGAGCTAGCTTGTGAGTGAAGTTGTTGGATCACCATGCCATGTCATATGCCTTTTGCTCTCGTCAAGCTTAAAATGATTTATATAAACCAAACGTAAAGAAAGGATTAATATTCTCAGTTTTATCAAAGATGGGAGTTATTTCTGCTCTATTCATGTTATTTACTGCCATCAACAATTCCTATTCAAGTAGTTACTAAAATAATGGATTCCAGGAATAAATATTTCCTTTATTTCCACACCATAGAACCAAGCACGTCAACATTGTCAAAATTAAAATTTCACTACAGAAAAACCCGAAAACCAATAACATACAGACTACCGATGAATAATTGAAGTAAACAACAGTAATAAGAAAAGCACATCTAAATAAACACAATAACGTTAAGGTTAATTTCACAATGAACACAAATCTCCTAAACCACCAAACTAACCCAAACCGGCTCTGGCAAACTACCTTCCTTCCTCTGCAACAATTGAAAACTGATAACACTGCACGATCCCAACAAGTCAACGGGAATTTGGGTAGGCTTCACAGTAATGTTAGATTATTTTCGACAGAATCTCGACTACAAAGATAAAATTTTCTGAAATTTGTCAACGCTGCAGAGCTAGGAGACCGGTTATGGGCATGCGCATTGATGAAAACATTTGGAATTTTACAACACTTTTCAGTGTCCCACGAAGAGGGGATTGGCATTCTAGAGTAAGTATATATATTATAATTTCTATGGTATAAGTAGCATAAGAATCAGCGTGGCCATTTTTGGTAGATTTCTACTTTTTTAGTAGATTCAAGGCTTTTGTTCTGACATTTTGGTAGGTAATTTTTTCTTGGTAGATTTTGGTAGATTTTCATTTTCATGTTATTGGATGAAATATAGAGTACACTACACTACTCTTACACTACATTTTAGAAGTGGCAACCTCTCATTTCACTTGACATATTCAGAAGTAGAAACGCAGAGCGCGGGAAAATTCAAACGAAAGGTCAACAAGCAAAGACACCTCGGACAACCTCCGAGCAAATATAAACATAGAGATGCCTTTCTATCCTTGTTTTTTAAGCCAACATCACCTTGTTTATATTTACATCTGTCCTCCAACTAACGCATCTAGTTGCATTGTCCTCTGAACTGAATGTTTACATCCCCTCAGTCCCCTTGACCATATTTCATTGTTGAGAGAGATGGACATCGTGGTTGTCTACAAATCTGTTATGTTTGAATAGAGAGGGCATCTCTATGTTTATTATTGCTCTGAGCGGACAACAGGCAAGGCAACTGCAACGCTGCACGTGACAGAACACCTTTTTCTGTTTAGGTAAGATGTTCTGTGACACTTGACAGTTGACACTGTGACTTCTGTCGTCTGTCGTTCTGTCTGTGAGTGTGAAGTTGAAGAATATCAATAAATCAATATCAATATACTTATTTTAGCGCCAGCCAGCGGTCTGCATAGTTGAAAACGTTTTAATTTGTGTTACAGAGTGTTGGTAGATTTTTGGATTTTTTTTTTTGTTTAGTAGATTTTGGTAGATTTTGGCCAAGAGATTCGGTAGATTTGTTGAAAAAAATCTGGCCACGCTGATAAGAATGATTTCTCTCAGATCTCAGATCAGATCATTCTCCCATTGAATATTGAAGTACAAAGTCCATTGTGCAAGCGAGAGGAAATTTAAAAAAATAAAATTTAATGCTCGTTCTTTGCACTTCAAAAACATCATGTTATCTGAAGAAATTACAAGATGAAGATGATTCAGAAATCAAAAAACAGATACCTGTGTTAAAACAATTTCTTTGTGCTACTGCTTCTTCAGCCTCAGTGGAACGAGTGTTCAGTACTTTTGGGCTGGTACATTCCGATTTGAGAAATAAACTGGGGGTTGAAAAGGCAGGAAAATTAGTATTTTTGTTCAAATATTATAATGAAAATTAAAATTTGAAGTATGTTCCAATGTTAGAAAACTTATGATTAGAAAATAATGTAGAGTATGATTAAGATATACATATGTATATGTTTTAATATCCAGTTTTTTTAGGGGTTTTACTATTTTATTTCAGTTTAATATTTTTTATTATTCAAATAAATAATAAATGTTCTCGAAATTATTATTTTGTTTGAATTGTGATTTAAAAAAAATCAATTGATTTAAATCAGCCCAACCCTGATTAATGATAATCCTACTCACTCAATCACTGTCCTGTAAATAATTCAATAACTCAACCATGTTTTCTGTATCTTTAATATGTACTACTACCCCATGCACAATAGCATCATTTTACCTACTATCAATATGTAATGTCAGTCATTACGATACTGATATGAGTTTCGTAATGAGATACTTTACCGCACTGTATATTACACAGCTGAACACAATTAAGAGATAGGCATGGAAACATGCTTTGTAACTTTTGACCAAAGCAGAGAGCCATTGAAATTGTGAAATATATAAATATAAATAGAGACCAGAATATTCTTTCTTGTGTATTTTCTTGTTGAAACCATAAAATGTAAAGAAAAAAATATATTTTTGAAACAATTTTTAATCTTTAATTTTTCGATCAAACGTAAGGTTTTCCGGAAAAAGTGTATGGGAGTTTTTTGTTCCCAATTTTCTTAGCTTCATTTTTGATCTCTTGATTTTTTAAATTTTCAAGTTTTTTCCCAGTTACAGCCTGAAAAGCGTCGGAAAATTCTTGAACCGGATTTCCTTCGATATTCACAAAATAGGACCCGGAACTCTTTGGGTACCTGTTCGTCTATTATTAAACTAACCCTATACCAAACTTGGACTTCCAATTTTTTGCAGTTTTAGTGATTTTTTTACTCTGGGACCTGTACTAATACTAATTTTGAACTGGAAACACAGACATACAAAAGCAAGTTAAACAAAAGCTCGCAAACATGAAGCATGCTTTATTGTTACTGCTACTATTGAAACTGCTAAATAGTTCGCCTACTCTCACCTATCATGTGTTCGAGGAGAATATTCCAACCAATAACGAATGCCCAAAATTCTCCAATACTGATATAGGTGTAAACATAAGCAGATCCTGCCTTGGGCACTCTGGTGCCGAATTCGGCATAGCACAATGCCGATAACAAACAAGCTATACCGGCCAACAGAAACGATAAAATGACGCCTGGACCGGCGATATCTTTAGCTACGGTGCCCATTAGAACGTATATGCCCGCACCCACCATGTGACCAACACCTGTAACCCAAAATGGAATTGTTATAAAAAAAAGACCCTGATTATGCAGGGTTATTGTCTGGACCATTTTGAGTATATGTTGTCCCTTGATGATTTTTTAAAACACCATTTGTTTCGATGACACGGGTTGACCAAAATTTTCTTCACCTATAATATTTCATTACCAAAAATTACATTTGAAAATTCGTAATCTATGAGACTTTTTCAAAAATGACTACCAACAGGGATAGTACGAGAGCCCACGACCAAAACCATGTCGCATCGTTTTACGGCCACAACCGTATAAAATCGTTAGATTCGATGAATCTGAACCCAACTAGGTGGGCAGTACGGGTCAGAAACGTCACAGTTTCATAGGGGGGCATTTCTGCTATGTAAAAAAAAATAGGCAGATGGTTTTATCACAATTTGTCTGATATTGAAAATGTTAATAGGTTTCGTCATTGTTTAATGAAAAAGTTTGTTTTCAGACATGTCGAGCGTCACATGTGTTCTGAGCACATTGTCAAAAATGTCAACAAAATTAAACGACCTGTCACATAGCACCCTGGTTCAATTTTTTTTTAAATCTTTTGTTTTGCTGTCTCGATGGCAAAAATATTTTTTAGACATTTTAAATGTCACCTATAACTCCAAAAACGAAAAGAACGTTTTGGAAGAATTCACGTGCAAATTATATAACGGAAAAAAAATTAATCATGTCGATTTAGCCAGATTCAACATTTTTACAAAAAAAGTACAAACCGAAAAATGAGCATCGTTCTACGACGTTAAATCTGGACTTAGCCAATTACGATACGTGTAATTTGCCGCCATGCAAATCGGAATTGGGACAACATTTGTTGCGAACACAATTTATCGCACAAATATGGAGCAACGCTCATCACAAAAATCCAACCGACCTACACCCAACCGATTTTGGATGGTATAACAACGAGGGACAGCTGGATTTCACGTGGTTTTCCGGTAACCAACTACCAGAATTGGACGATGTTATTTTGGACGAAGAATCAACATCCAGAAACGGTATAGTTGACCTGACTTTGACCGTACACTTGGCTAATAATGTTTTTTTTTAGACGAAAAAATTGAAGATTTGGTAATCGAGAGTGATGATGATGACGACTGCAACTATGACGAGTCCGACAGTGATTGAGAATGATCAATTTTTTGAATAAACAGTATTTTTCAACCGTTATCCCAGTTTCTTTTGGTCCAATTTATTAAAAAAATCCTTTAATTTCAGGTCGATAGTTTCGAGTAAGCTCTTTATTAATCATGATCTAAGAATTTAAGGGTTTCAACGATTTTTCAATGATTTCTGACTATCGAAAAGTTGTCTATTTGTCTGATATAATTTTTTTCTACATCTGGGCAACTTTTTTTACCGTGTCCAACAGTTTTCAGACAGAATGCTATGTCACCGACCGGTTAAATTTTTCCACACGTTCAAAACGGTTTCAACACATAAAATGCTCACACTTTCTTCTGAAAAATTATTTATTCGCCTCAACTGACCAATGTCTACTTGAAAACAAGATTTTCAGACGTTTTGCTATGTTTTTTTTTTGCCTCATTTTTAATTTTCTCAAATGGTCTTCTGGGTACGTGTGACACTACTGGCGTCTGAAAGTTGTACTTTCGGTATATAAAATATATCGTTCAACTACATTCTGAAAATCAGACAGATTGCTATGAAACAGTTCGATAAAATTTTTTGACATATTTGAAAATGCAGTCAGGTCAAACGTGACGCGAAAAATTCCTGAAATTAGTATTTTCGGAATCAGAATTACCAGGTTTATTGATATTATGCGGTTTTGGTCGTAAAACGATGAGGCAAAAATTTTGGTCATGGGCTCTCGTACTAGGAGGATACAAGAATCCAATCCAATGGACGATTTAAGATGGGGCCATCTCAATCCATTAGTTTACACTAGTCTAGTGGAAAATGTGAAAGATTTGCAAAATTGCAAAATTTAAAGAATTCGGAAGACGAACCTTAACATGCAATTTTTGGAAATTAAATGTTGTTAATGTCGAACATTTTGTTCGCCCTATATCTTCGAAATAAAGCGGGTTTTCAAAAATCAACAATGGAAAAAAAATGAAATAGTCCAAGGACCCTTGAATTTTTGACCCGCACCAACAAAATAAGTTACGAATTTTTCATATAGTTTCTTCAAATAATTATAATTCTTGAATAGGTTTAGAAATTCTACAACTTTCATTACAGGACAATACAAATCGTATATCTGAATCATCTATCTTGAGATCAGCTTCTGTTCTACTCGCTGCACATACAGAGTGACCCATTTAATAACGAATAACCCTGTACACTTCACTGTAAATTTTCAACACTATTTGTTATTATAATTTTTGAATGAATACATTGATTACATTATTTTGAAAATTTGTTCTTGCCATTTCATCAGTCGATTAAAAAAAAACAAATAACTTATTTATTAAGAAAAATAATTTTCTGATTCTCTACAAGGTACCAAAAAAATTATTCACATTTAGTTTATTCTTTAAAAAAACAATTTGTTCTAAACAATTATTGTCGAGTATGTATTCATTTTTTATATTCTGAATTTGGATTTTTAAATTTTCAAATTTGAATTTGAATGATTTTTTTATGTCTGTAGAGAATCAAAAAATTTTAATTTTTAGAAAAAACTTTTTTAAATTTTTTTTTTTGAAGAATAAAAACACATTTCTAAACGCTTACAAAACTTTTGTGAGAAAATAAATGTGCAAAAAAATCAAAGTAATGTAATGAAAAAAAGGGTTCAAAAATAGCGTTAAAAATTTAAATCGAATATGTATAAAATTTTATTTCTCAAAACAGCGATAACGTCGATATCAATAAATAGTTATGAAAAAAATGTTCCCACTCTTTTTTTATTATTTTTTTGTCAATCAAATAATTCATAATTAATAGATTCTAGCAATTGAAAATATATAAAATGTCTCCAGAAAGCGAAATGAATTAAGGAGTTTTAGTTCAAGAATTATCCGAATTGGAATATTAATGGACTGCAGAAAGTTATGTAAATTAAAAATAGAAATTTAATTACAAATCAGAAATTTTTTTCCGGCGGAATTTTTTAGTTACTTCCATATACATTGTGACCCATTTAAGATGGAAGCACCCTTATAAAACTTACATTTTTCAACCGATTGGAATGATTTTTGTTTCGTTAGGTAGACATCCAAGAAGTCTATTAGGACACCAAATTTCACGAATAATTCTCCATTTCCAGGGCCAACTAATTTTATTTTTCAAGGTCAAAAATCTAGAATAATTCCTAGCGATTTTTTCAGAAAAAATCTGAATTCACCACTGGATTTGCGACATTTTTAAATGGTTCATATGTAAATTACGTTAAAATGCGTCAATGAATAAAAAAGTTATAAGGGAATGAAATTTGAAAAATATGCCGTTTGATTAACCAACCAATTCAATTTCAGAACTTTCATCAAAACTTTGACTACTCCACTGGATTGAGGGTGTCTCGAAATATCACTGACTATAATTTCATTGAAATCTGTCGATACATAAAAATTATGAGATAAAATGACATTTCCCTGAAAATCCATTAATATATTTTTCAAATTTTATCATCTTATATTTTTTTTACGAACAGATTTCTATGAAATTCTGACTAGTGATGGGTAAGGTTGAAAAACAGCTTGAGCTGAACTTCGCCCTTTCATCAAAACTCATTATTAATGCCTGTTCTTGAACCTTTTCAAAACTCTTGTAAATATGATGAATAAAGACCATTTATTATTATTATTATTATTATTATATATCGATACCTCCTCAATGCAGTGGTGTTTTTCGAATTTTGATTGAAGTTCTGAACTTGAATTGGTGGGTTGAATAAACTGTGCATACTTTTCAAATTTCATTTCCTTATAACTTTTTTATTGATTGACGTATTTCAACGTTATTTACATTTGAACCATTTGAAAATGTCGCGAATCCAGTGGTGTAATCAGATTTTTTCTAAAAAAAATCGCTAGTAATTTTTTTGCTATTCCAGTTTGTGCTGAATAAAATTAAATAACCACATTAATCGTCGTACTTTTCTCTAAAAAGGCAATCTCTTATTTTTCCTGGTTTTTCGAATAAGCAGAGAAATTTTCATTAAAGAATTAATGAGTAGGACGTCAAATTGCTTTCCATGCGGTGTTGCCGATTTCCTCACCACGGTCGGGAGATTAAGTCGGCTGTGGCTTTGCCAAAACTCATTTTCGAAGTATTATTAATAATCAAACCTATGTACCTACTCAATAATTAAAGTATTGATTTCCGATTAGCAAATTTCAATTGAAATGGCGTTATCTCATAGACTTATTTCTTCTGCCTGAGAATACCCATTAAAAATTTATAGAGCACTTAAGAATTTTATGGAGTTCTCCTTTTTGATGATGTTTCGGTTGACCCAATTTTGTTAGATCTCAGGGGTTACTTTTCATTAGGATAATTACTCCAAATAAGGTCTCCCGTTATCTTCAGACATTTTTCAATTCTGATAGGTGTTTCAATATGTTTTTATTCTCTATAAAGACAGATATTTTCGAGAACCTAGTTCTTTCCCATGTCAGTGATTTAACGTCGAATTCTTTGATACACGCAACTCAATTATAATCCAGAATTTAATGTATTAGCTTCAATTGAACAAATGCATGAACGGTTGCTTGCTTACCTAGTAAAGTGATATCGAAGGTATTAAGACAACGATTCAGAGGGGTCTCCATTACGTCAGACGGCAGTTGTTTTGTACGGTTCATTTTTGTGCAGAGACCAGACATGACGTGTTTCAGAATGATTTTCCTGGAACTGGGCATGTTTCTGGGTTTTAGCGAAGGCAGTAGGTGCAGGCGAATAATTCTGAAAATGATAATGATGCAGATAATAATACTGATAATACAAAATTGTTGCATTTTCATTCAGAAATAACTGGAACATTCCATTTTTAACGGTTCAACTTAAAATTTGATACATATCATATTTCTCTGAGGTAATTGTTGAATTCGACGAGGTGTCGAGTATCTTTTATATTTGCTTTTCATGAGGATTTGATCCTACTATGAACTCTGCATTTCGAAAGTACTCATCTCGCTCTTTTTATAGAAAATAAATTCGAATTGTGAAGATATACTCTCTCCGTCGAATAATCCCACACTTTAGAATGTGTAGCAGATATCTATTAGAAAATAACTGAGAAAACGGTTTAAATATTATGTGCCACAAACCCTTGCATCTATTTACTCTATTGCTGCTTCTGGCTTTGTCTTCGTTCACCAAGTGGAGCGATAAAATGTACAAATGTAGAGTATCAAGTAAACCGTCCATGCCTGATCACAAAATAACCACGTGCAGATTAGAGACAGACCCTCCTAAGCCAACCCTCAGAAGGAATCCTACAAAAACGTATTGCGCAAAATATAACACTATCCTGAAAGCAAATTTGGCACACCATCCAGAACAGCAAAATTATCGAGGCTTTACGAATAGTTGTCTGGCAAAACCAAGACCTGAAACACGAAATCTCTTCAAGAAATTAACCTGCAATAAGGAACTGAGGAAAGCCAAACGAAATATTTTCAGGAAATTATGTGAGGGCATTGACTCTACACCCGCTGCGGCGAGACTACAAAAAGTCATGATGAAAAGTAGAGTCATTAACGCAATGGCACTGAGAAAGCTAGATGGTAGCTACACAGAAAGTGAGAACGAGAGCTTTCAGATCTTCTGTAGAAACAAACCTATTCCTACAGGACAAACAACAGAACGGTATAGTTAACCTGCAACAGAAACTACAGCAATGGCCAAAGACGGATGAGAGGGCCATGAATACCTTCTGGTCTTTCAAATCTGTAGGAGTTGATGGAATATTTCCTGTCCTGCTCCAGTGCGGGCAAGAGAAACTACCACGCATAGCGCGAATTAGCCCTAGTAGCCTAGAAATGGAATATATATTAGAATTATGGAGAAGGGCCAGGGCCACTTTCATCCCCAAAGAGGGAAAAAGTGATACAACTCAGCCTAAATCCCCAATTGTTTGCCAGCGGAGAAATGGAAAAATCTATAGAGACCACATTGGTGCAACTGACAGATGAAATTCAGAATGCATTGAAGAGTGAAGAAACCGCAGTCAGTGCTTTACTAAACATAGAATGGGCTTTCGACAAAACACCACACGAAGCTGTCAAAAGAAAACTACAAGACAGAGGAGTAGACAAGAGAACCAGGTGGGTGTCATAATTAGTGTCTATTAGAATTAACAGAGATAGAAATAGGACAATACACTACTTCCATCCGCACTACCAGAGGTCCAGAGGATAGTGACATTAGGAATTTGTTTGAGATTCGTCAGTTCCAGGGTGCTCTCTGCGACATAGTTCAAAGAGGACTTTACACTAAAGAATGGTGTTAATCCACCCTAGTTGCCTTCACAAGTAGAAGAAACATTAATATTGAAACCTCGAGTTGGACAGAGGTCAAATATCTGGAACTCATACTTGATAAGGAGCCTTACTGGTGTGAATGAACTTTGCGAAAAAAAAAATTTGGTAGTGGAAGAAACAATACCCTGTGGATTTACACGTCAATAGTGAGACCGATCATCACTTACGGGGCAGAGATCTGAGGAGTTTGGGACAGTAAAACTAGTCTGGGCAGTACAAGGATAAATCCAACGGAAATACAAAGACTAGCCTGTCTATGCATAACAGGTTATTCCTAACCTTACACCCCTCCACGTGGTAATGGAGAGTATGGCGAAATGATTAGATGGGAAATCACCAAACGTAAGTTATGACTCCTAGAAATCTTCAATCCTGGAACTTTCCTCAGGATGAGATGAAAAAAATGTTATTTAAGCTTCGTGAAATCATTCAAGGCGAAGCAGACTAAAAAAAGTTAATGGGATGAAGACACCATCCTAAAAATGAAGAGAAATGCCATCGAATGGTACCCAGATGGGTCGAAAGTAACAGAAGGAACTGGAAAAGTACTATAGGGGCTTAGAACCAAATACTCTGAAAGCCTATGCAAATCCGGAAGAATCTTCCAGGCGGAAGTTTACGCTATTGGTAAATGTGTCTAGAATTATCGCAGACAAGAGATTATCAGCCGAGCAGCCATCAATGCACTGAGCTTCATGTAATCAGTTCCAATATGGTCTGGGAATCCTTGGCAATATTAAATGAACTTGAAAAAGAAGCACACAACAAAAGATCCAAATACTGGATAGGATAGGACAGGAGGCAGGCCAATACACTACAGAGACACTATAACCAAAACAGATCCAATGACAATAGTAAAAGTTAGCTCAGAGTACTAACGGGTTTTCTAACAGGGCACTGACATAGCTCATTAAGAAGCTCGGTTTGGCAGATTTTACGTGGAACAGGGCGAGAAACCTATCCACATTCTTTCAAACTGCATAACCTTGCACAACCCGAGGTTGTGACCCATGGAAGCACATCAAATATAAGATTCGCCTGACATGAAGCCTGGACATTCAAAAAGCTATAGGACTGAAGGAACTGCTTCAGCCGCTGTGACATCCTGAACGGCTGGCCGGTCTGGACAGTAGATACAATAGATTTTTCAAGTCGCAGTGTTTTTACACTACCAATTGATAGTAATAAGTAACCCGTAGATAGAATAGTCAAAGACTAGAACGAAGACTGAGATAGCATTTGGTATTTTTTTCGGTAGATATTTTATATGTGATGATGCATTCCTGTGAATAGTGTTCAATAACTCCTCATGTACATGTTTTGGAAAAGTGTTTGTTAGACCTACATTCAAGACCACTGATGAATATCAGGAACACCCACATGAATACTAATTGATTCGGCAGCATTTGGGACAAACATATGGAGAGCTTTGACTGAATAATCAGTCAATGGTGATTATGTAGCACTACCCACGAATATTTCAAAACTCACGAAAATATAGTTCGGGTATTCTACGGCTTTCTTCGCCACCCCTAAGCAGCGCTACTGAATCGAAAGGAAATATCCTCATCAATCGTTTTGTCTGAGAAGAGAAACTATCATCACCTAAGACAAGAGTAAATTCGATAGATGACTATGAAGTTAGCAGTCCAGATAAGAGTTAAATTATTGTTTGGACTCACTGGATGTTTAAGTGATGCACTTATCAACGAGTTGTTTTCTGGAATATTGCCAATCCACCTGTATATGAAATATGAAGTTAACCTTATGAGATCCTTATATTTGGTAAATGAAGGACCTCGAGGGATTTTGGCAAGAAACGTGGGCAGTGGAAAATATGTTTCCCTATTGCGTTTTTACAAAAGTATAACAATTTAGTTCCGAATACGTTTTGAAATTACAGACACTAACTAAAGCCGTACTTACTGGGATATATCACTAAATGTTACTTCAATTTAAATAAACAACGCAAAGAACAAATGTGCTATTTTCTGTGCGGTATGTTGGAAAATTGTGTTAGAAATTCATTTAGAGCTTTGTAAATGTGGGGAATCTAGAAAAGAGAGCGCCTGTCTCGAAGAAAATCGATACATTTGCTGACATCACGAACACAGCTTTCAGGCGTATAAAATGAATCAAAGTTCACATGATATGGAGTTTTCTTATGATACTGATACTAGCTATTACCAGAAAAAAAAATTCCAACTGATTTATTTATAACACATGTAGTACAGTCGGTATATAAATTTACTTCTCAATAATCCGTCATGTAATAATGTTCGTGGACATAATATTATTATGGTCATGAAGAAATTTTGGTAAAAGGATTCATTACATAAAATCAAATATTTCTTGTTTCTAATGGCATGTCTTCTGATACAAACATGGGAGAAGACCTAACAATCTAAGTGCTCTGAAGTGTTTTTATGAATAAATTTATTATTTTAACTGAGGGAAAACTGAAAAAGAGTTCCAGCTAGGAGTCAGTGATGAATCTGAAAGCAGTTTATAAAGAAAAAAGAATATCAGCCCACAGGAGGAAACACATGTTTTCTACTTATAGCTCAAAAATCAATAAGAAGCCTGAAAACATGATAAACTCCAATGACATATTGTGGTAAATATGTCATTGATAAACTCACATTCATCACTTTCATATTATAATTATGTGCATATAGGATCTTGTGTATAACACTATCTATAAGTGTACGTTCTAGCTTTTTATATGTCTGCAAAGGAAGAAATCCATGAAATCCACATTAAAGAAAACTGAATCTAGTTTTTATGTTAATAACACAGTAAAATAAATAAAAAAGTAAAATCGACAATGTTGAAGTACCCTCCTCTCCAAATGTTTCTGAAGCTTTTGAAGAGCCTGATTTCCAATTTCATCAATCTCCCTGATGAGCTTGGCAAAGCGAAATAGATTTTCGTCGATCAAAATGTAACCTTGCTTCAATGAATTGAACGATTTCTATGAGTGATATTTTTTAGTAACATTCTCCCTGTCTTATTTAATGGATTTTTATTGAAAACTAGAGAAAATTCAAAACATATCTGAATGAAAACGCGAATTTTCACTTTCAGATTTTTTCTTTTCAGTTAGAGTATTTTCACAATATCTATCAGATGTAGTTCAATGTCCAAAGTGGCTTTAGCCTGGGAAGTAGTTGTTTTTTGTTAGATATTACAAATGAATCACATTTTTTATTTTTCAATTTTCATGGAGAATGTTCCCCTTTTTCCAACAGAATACCTCCCAAGAGGTTATCTTGAACGATGAAAAATAGCGACTAAAGTTTGTCTTTTATGTATATCCTATTCATATTTTCAAACAAAAATCATAATTATTGTAATATTATCTGTTTTTTCTGACATTTTCAGAAGCCGACTCTGCATGTTCATCCTGTGTTCCTTGAGCTCTGTTGTTCTTCTGTTCTTCCAGAATTACGTGTAACCAATCCTGTTCTTATTTTATTTTTCAAGTTTTTTGCCTTTTTGTTCTTGTGGACTTTCCAGAAACCTGCCCTGTTCCTATTTTTGCAAAAGTTTCCTACAACGGGTCTAGCTCTCATTCCCTTCTTTTTCCTCTTTATGTCCTTTAAACCTTTTTTTACACGGTCCTTGTAAAGATTTCAAGAACTATTCCCATCTGTCTTATTTATGTTTTATACATCAGTAACCGCTCCTGTTTCTCAGTTTCTCTCGTGTTTCTGCGCTTTCGTTCTTCACCTTTTCGTTCTTCTCCATGTTTCTCTTTTACCCGGTCCAATAAAATTCATGAATAAATGAACAATATGTTGT